>CM061750.1:228970384-229640372 GCA_030979885.1 Lolium multiflorum | reverse complement strand
AATTGAAGTACACATCAGGATATTATTTCACACAAAATACAGCAGCCACATGGAACATATCTAATTTTAGTACAACAACAAAATTTGCAATTATTACAGACCACGAAATTTTGAACGAAATTTTGAGCAGTAATTAGTTACAGCATTGGCATCAGCAGTCCACTTGACTGAACAACAGAATCAAAGTTTATTTAGACACCTTCAATTCCCAGACACATCACAACTGGCTTACCATGACAAGTGCATAGGAGATTCTTTAGAACATTTTCTGTCAAAGTTTGCCTATTTTTCAATTCATGTATCTCTTGGCGTGTCTTGGCAATTAATTCATCAGCATCTTTGTTTTCCCGCCCAAATATATCAACTGCCTCTTGGAGTGCATCCCCGAAATCTCTTTGTGCCGGATTAAGTTGACCAATAGATACCATGGGCCTATGCGAGCAATATGCACTCTCACTGCTGCTTTGTGAAACATCAATACTTGAGGCATTGGCCCTTGCTTCTGGCATTGTAGCTTTATTTGAAGCCTGAAATTTAGATAAAACAAGTTACAACATCATATGATGCAATAAAAGACCTCCAATTTCAAGAACATCATTGAGCTGATATAACACAACAAGCAATCAAAAATAGAGCCTCGTACATCTATTTCTTCTGGAATGGTTGGTGTACCGGACTCAGTGGACCAATGAGAGCACGTGCCACTGTCACTGTTGCTCTGTGAAATGACCGCAACACTTGATAAATGGGTTGTCCCTACTGACATTACAGCTTTGTTTGCAGGCTGAAACTAAGACAAAACAAGTTAAAATGCAATACAATACAAGGCAAACAAACAACATTGTTGACATAATTTTGAAAGAACCATGGGCAGATACAACAAAGAAACCAGTTAAGCCACATGCCTCTTAGAACAAACCAAACTAGATCATGGCGATGATGTATACAATGAACCAAGCAACTAGACATCATGTGCCCAATAACGAAGCCAGGTCACTGCACAGAAGAAATCTAGCAAATAGCCAAATACAGTCAAAAGATGTGCATGTTGGATTTGATACTATTAGGAAAATAATGTATGATTGATTTAAGCATGACTCAGATAGTGCCTTCGACATCGCAGAAGGTCAATGCAACAATTAATTGTATGGCTTGTATGAAGTGCCATAACATTTAAATTAAGCATAACGAGGCATTGCTTAATCTGAGAACTGAGTGCTAGCTCAGTGGCAAGGCTTGCGAGTGCACAGCCAGCCCACCCGGGTTCGAGTCCCAACAGGACCGAATTAAACGGGGTGTTATCTAGCGCGTATAAATTCGCTGCTAGAGAGGTCTCATCATCTATCTCACAACGTATAGACAAGGGAGGGAATCTTCCTACGTTGGTCAACGTTTAGGCAATGCTTAATCTTGAATTCATGATCAAACTCAAACAAAAAAGGGCATATAACAAGTAGCACCATGTGCATCATGTATAATAGATTACTAGAAACTGAATGAAGCAATTGAACATGGAGCGTATTATATAAACAGCCAGATCATTTGAATATGGATATACCACATCATGTCAATGGGACTCAGAAAAACAAAGCTAGACATTTAAACAAGTAATATAACTATTTTTTCACCATGTTTCAAGTAGAATAGGAAGCTAGGTTAGGAATAAAGCAATCATGTTTCAAGTAGAATAGGAAGCTAGGTTAGGAATAAAGCAATAAAAAAACACAAAGTGCATCATTTCAGCTAGGATCATTTCTATCAAACTTCATGCACTAGCCATGGAACAACAGGCAAACTCAATGAAGCAACAGGCAAAAAATTAACATAATAGAATTTCAGGACTTGTATTAACATAGCCAAATCATGTAACTTATACCCAGGCATGCCGGATGCCAGATGGGTCAAAGGCAGTGTGCAATGTTCCATATGGTCATTGTTTATATTTTATTAGATTCCATTAGGCAACTTAGGTAGTGCAACATACAGAAAATGATGCAATTGAACTATGCACAGGAGGTAAATTAACATTCCAAAAAAAAAACAGGGAACTTACGTGAGCTTTTTTTTGAGTCACACGGACCTCATCGGGTACTTGGATTTAAGAACTGGTGTTCGATACGTCTCCAACGTATCGATAATTTCTTATGTTCCATGCTACTTTATTTGATGATACCTACATGTTTTATGCACATTATATGTCATATTTATGCATTTTTCTGGAACTAATCTATTAACAAGATGCCGAAGACGTTTGTCAAGTTGCTTTTGGTTTTAGAAACTTAGTAAGGAAATATTATCTAATTGGACGAAACTTCTCACTCAGGGTCCTATTTTGCACGAAAGCCTAAGACCGAAGAGATATCGATGGGGGCCACGAGGGCAGCCAGGCTGTTGCGCGCCTGCCCCGGCCGCGCCTCGATTCCACCCCCGGGCCCCCGTGTGGCCCCCGCGCTGACCTTCCGCCTACTGGCAAAGCCTCCGTCGCGAAACCCCTCAAAGACCAGAGCCACGACACTGGGAAACCTTCCGGCAGATGCCGCCGCCGCTGTAATCCCATCTCTAGGGATTCAGAGACTGCCTCCGCACCCTCGCTCGAGAGGGGATTCATCTCCTGAGGACTCTACACCGCCATGGTCGTCCGAGTGATGAGGAGAAGTCCCGACTTCGGACCATGTGTCCATGCTTAGCAGTCTGGGATTTTCATTGCCTTCTCCTTGTCACGCCATTGTTGGATCTTATGAGCTTCCCAACATGATCAAGATCATTCATATGTAATTCTATATGTTGTGTTTGTCGGGATCCGATGGATAGAGAGTACTATGATTATGGTGATTATCAATCTATTGTTTATGTGTTGTTTATGATCTTGCATGCTCTCCGTTATTAGTAGAGGCTCTGGCCAAGTTTTTGCTCTTAACTCCAAGAGGGAGTATTTATGCTAGTGGGTTCATGCCTTCATTGACACCTGGGATCGTGACAGTAGGTTCTAAGGTTGTGATGTGCTGTTGCCACTAGGGATAAAACATTGATTCTATGTCTAAGGATGTAGTTGTCGATTACATTACGCACCATACTTAATGCAATTGTCTGTTGCTTTGCAACTTAATACTGAATGGGGTTTGGGATAACCTGAAGGTGGACTTTTTAGGCATAGATGCAGTTTGATGGCGGTCTATGTACTTTGTCGTAATGCCCAATTAAATCTCACTATATTTATCATATCATGTATATGCATTGTTATGCCTTTCTCTATTTGTCAATTGCCCGAACTGTAATTTGTTTACCCAACATGCTTTTATCTTATGAGAGACAATTTAGTGAACTGGACCCCTGGTCCTATTCTTACATAAGATACAATCTACCGCAATTGTGTTTATCGTTTTCTTTGCAAACATCTTCCACTCGATACGCTTAATCCTTTGTTACAGCAGCTTCTGGGAGATTGACAACCCACCGTTTCGTTGGGGCAAAGTACTTGTTGTGTTGCGTGTTCCGCGTTGGCGCCGAATCTCGGTGTTGCGCGCATCACATTTCGTATGTGGCACTATCAACCTTCAACGTGCTTCTTGGCTCCTACTGGTTCATAACCTTGGTTTCATACCGAGGGAAACTTGCTTCTATATACGCATCATACCTTCCACTTGGGGTTCCCACCCGGGACGTGTGCATCTACGCGATCAAGCTAAATTTCAGCCATGTCGGAGATCAAGACACGCCAAGGGAGTCTCCACTTCTCAATCTCTTTACTTTGTTTTTGTCTTGCTTTATTTTATTTATTACTTTGTTTGTTGCATTAAAACAAAACACAAAAAATTAGTTGCTAGTTTTACTTTATTTACTTGTCTTGCTCTCTATATCAAAAACACAAAAAAATTAGTTACTTGCATTTACTTTATCTAGTTTGTTTTATTTACCGTTGCTAAAATGAATACTCCTGAAAATACTAAGTTGTGTGACTTCACAAATGCAAATAATAATGATTTCCTATGCACACCTATTGCTCCACCTGCTACTACAACAGAATTCTTTGAAATTAAACCTGCTTTACTAAATCTTGTCATGAGAGATCAATTTTCTGGTGTTAGTTCTGATGATGCTGCTGCCCATCTCAATAATTTTGTTGAACTTTGTGAAATGCAAAAGTATAAAGATGTAGATGGTGATATTATTAAATTGAAAGTGTTTCCTTTCTCATTAAGAGGAAGAGCTAAAGATTGGTTGTTATCTTTGCCTAAGAATAGTATTGATTCATGGACTAAATGCAAGGATGCTTTTATTGGTAGATATTATCCTCCCGCTAAAATTATATCTTTGAGAAGTAGCATAATGAATTTTAAACAATTAGATACTGAACATGTTGCTCAAGCATGGGAGAGAATGAAAACTTTGGTAAAGAATTGCCCAACCCATGGACTGACTACTTGGATGATCATCCAAACCTTCTATGCAGGACTAAATTTTTCTTCACGGAATTTATTGGATTCAGCTGCTGGAGGTACCTTTATGTCCATCACATTGGGGGCGGCTACAAAACTTCTTGATGATATGATGATAAATTACTCTGAATGGCACACGAAAAGAGCTCCACAAGGTAAGAAGGTAAATTCTGTTGAAGAAACCTCTTCCTTGAGTGATAAGATTGATGTGATTATGTCTATGCTTGTGAATGGTAGATCTAATGTGGATCCAAATAATGTTCCTTTAGCTTCATTGGTTGCTCAAGAAGAAAATGTTGATGTGAATTTCATTAAAAATAATAATTTCAACAACAATGCTTATAGGAACAACTCTGGTAATAACTATAGGCCATATCCTTCTGCTAATGGTAATGGTTATGGTAATTCTTATGGGAATTCTTACAACAATAATAGGAACCCTCTGGTCTTGAAGCTATGCTTAAAGAATTTATTAGTACACAAACCGCTTTTAACAAATCTGTTGAGGAAAAGCTTGATAAAATTGATATTATTGCTTCTAGAGTTGATAGACTTGCCTCTGATGTAAATCTTTTAAAATTGAAAGTTATGCCTAATAATGATATTGATAATAAGATTACTACTACAGCAAATGCCATCCAAGTTAGAATTAATGAGAATATAAGATTAATGGCCGAACTGCATGCTAGGTGGGATAGAGAAGAAAATGAAAAACTAGCTAAAGAGAATAATGTAGCTAAAGTTTGGACTATTACCACCACTAGTAATGCTAATTCTTCACATGTTGCTGCACCTCCTACTATCAATGGTAAAATAATTGGTGTTGGCAATGTTTCTACTCCTAGTGCAAAGCGCACAAAACTGCCGAAATTGCTAAAACTGCTGAAACTACTTGTGATAAAACTGCTGAAATTTTTTCCAACCTTGGGAACAATGATCCCATTGCTGTAGCTCATAATGATTTAGATTTTGATGATTGCCACATCTCTGAAGTTATAAAGTTCTTACAAAAACTTGCTAAAAGTTCTAATGCTAGTGCTATAAATTTGGCTTTCACAAAACATATTACAAATGCTCTCATAAAAGCTAGAGAAGAGAAACTAAACTTGAAACTTCTATTCCTAGAAAGTTAGAAGATGGTTGGGAGCCCATCATTAAAATGAAATTCAATGACTTTGAATGTAATGCTTTATGTGATCTTGGTGCAAGTATTTCTGTTATGCCTAAAAAGATTTATGATATGCTTGACTTGCCACCATTGAAGAATTGTTATTTGGATGTTAATCTTGCTGATAATGTTAAAAAGAAACCTTTGGGGAGGATTGATAATGTGCATATTACGGTTAACAATAACCTTGTCCCCGTTGATTTTGTTGTCTTGGATATCGAATGCAATGCATCTTGTCCTATTGTATTGGGAAGACCTTTTCTTCGAACTGTTGGTGCTGTTATTGATATGAGGGAAGGTAATATTAAATATCAATTTCCTCTCAAGAAAGGTATGGAACACTTTCCTAGAAAGAGAATGAAGTTGCCTTTTGATTCTATTATTAGAACAAGTTATGATGTTGATGCTTCTACTCTCGATAATACTTGATTTGCACTTTCTGCGCCTAGCTGAAAGGCGTTAAAGAAAAGCGCTTATGGGAGACAACCCATGTTTTTACCTACAGCAATTTTTTGTTTTATTGAGTCTTGGAAGTTGTTTACTACTGTAGCAACCTCTCCTTATCATGTTTTTGTGCCAAGTAAAGTTTCTATGTCAAAGTTGATGTTATATTTGGGATCGCTGCGCAGAAACAGCATTGCTGTCTGTCACGAATCTGGGCACAGTTCTCTGTAGAAAATTTGAAAAAATCTGCCAATTTACGAGGCGTGATCCTCAGATATGTATGCAACTTTCATTAGTTTTGAGTTTTTCCATTTGAGCAAGTCTGGTGCCAGATTTAAATTCGTCTTTACGGACTGTTCTGTTTTTAACAGATTCTGCCTTTTATTTCGCATTGCCTCTTTTGCTATGTTGGATTTATTTCTTTGATCCACTAATGTCCAGTAGCATTATGCAATGTCCAGAAGTGAAAAGAATGATTGTGTCACCTCTGAATGTGTGAATTATTAATTGTGCACTAACCCTCTAATGAGTTTGCTTGAAGTTTGGTGTGAAGGAAGTTTTCAAGGGTCAAGAGAGGAGAATGATATACTATGATCAAGAGGAGTGAAAGCTCTAAGCTTGGGGATGCCCCGTGGTTCATCCCTGCATATTTTAAGAAGACTCGCAAGCGTCTAAGCTTGGGGATGCCTTGGGCATCCCCTTCTTCATCGACAACATCATCAGGTTCCTCCCCTGAAACTATATTTTTATTCAATCACATCTTGTGTTCTTTACTTGGAGCGTCTGCTTGTTTTTGTTTTTGTTTTTGTTTGAATAAGATGGATCCTAGCATTCACTTTGTGGGAGAGAGACACGCTCCGCTGTTGCATATGGACACATGTGTCCTTAGGCTTTACTCATAATGTTCATGGCGAAGTTTCTTCTTTGTTAAATTGTTATATGGTTGGAATTGGAAAATGCTACATGTAGTAATTCTAAAATGTCTTGGATAATGTGATACTTGGCAATTGTTGTGCTCATGTTTAAGCTCTTGCATCATATGCTTTACCCATTAATGAAGAAATACATAGAGCTTGCTAAAATTTGATTTGCATATTTGGTCTCTCTAAGGTCTAGATAATATCTAGTATTGAGTTTGAACAACAAGGAAGACGGTAGAGTCTTATAATGTTTACAATATGTCTTTTATGTGAGTTTTGCTGCAGGTTCATCCTTGAGTTTGCTTCAAATAACCTTGCTAGCCTAAACCTTGTATCGAGAGGGAATACTTCTCATGCATCCAAAATCCTTGAGCCAACTACTATGCCATTTGTGTCCACCATACCTACCCACTACATGGTATTTCTCCGCCATTCCAAAGTAAATTGCTTGAGTGCTACCTTTAAAATTCCATCATCCACCTTTGCAATATATAGCTCATGGGACAAAATAGCCTTAAAAACTATCGTAGTATTGAATATGTACTTATGCACTTTATATTTTATTAAGTTGCTTGTTGTGCGATAACCATGCTTCTGGGGAACGCCATCAACTATTGTTGAATATCATGTGAGTTGCTATGCATGTCGTCTTGTCCGAAGGATCTATCATTTTAGTGGTTGGAGCATGCAAAATTGTTAGAGAAGAACATTGGGCCGCTAACTAAAGCCATGAATCATGGTGGAAGTTTCAGTTTTGGACATATATCCTCAATCTCATATGAGAATAATAATCATTGCTACATGCTTATGCATTTAAGAGGAGTCCATTATCTGTTGTCCATGTTGTCCCGGTATGGATGTCTAAGTTGAGAATAATCAAAAGCGAGAAATCCAAAATGCGAGCTTTCTCCTTAGACCTTTGTACAGGCGGCATGGAGGTACCCCTTTGTGACACTTGGTTGAAACATGGCATGCAAAGATCCGGTAGTCCAAGCTAAGTAGGACGAGGTGCGGGCACTATTAGTATACTATGCATGAGGCTTGCAACTTGTAAGATATAATTTACATAACTCATATGCTCTATTACTACCGTTGACAAAATTGTTTCATGTTTTCAAAATAAAATCTCTAGCACAAATACAGCAATCGATGCTTTCCTCTTGAAGGACCATTCTTTTACTTTTATTGTTGAGTCAGTTTACCTATCTCCCTCCACCTTAAGAAGCAAACACTTGTGTGAACTGTGCATTGATTCCTACATACTTATATTGCACTTGTTATATTACTTTATGTTGACAATATCCATGAGATATACATGTTATAAGTTGAAAGCAACCGCTGAAACTTAATCTTCCTATGTGTTGCTTCAATACCTTTACTTTGATTTATTGCTTTATGAGTTAACTCTTATGCAAGACTTATTGATGCTTGTCTTGAAGTACTATTCATGAAAAGTCTTTGCTTTATGATTCACTTGTTTACTCATGTCATTACCTTTGTTTTGATCGCTGCATTCATTACATATGTTTACAAATAGTATGATCAAGATTATGATGGCATGTCACTTCGAAATTATCTTTGTTATCGCTTACCTCGTCGGACGAGCAGTAACTAAGTGGGGGATGTTGATACGCTCCAACGTATCGATAATTCTTATGTTCCATGCTACTTTATTGATGATACCTACATGTTTTATGCACATTATATGTCATATTTATGCATTTTCTCGAACTAACCTATTAACAAGATGCCGAAGAGCCAGTTGCCGTTTTCGTTTTTGGTTTCAAATCCTAGTAAGGAAATATTCTCTAATTGGACGAAATTTCGCCCAGGGTCCTATTTTTGCACGAAGCTTCCAGAAGACCGAAGAGATAACGAAGTGGGGCCACGAGGCAGGGGGCAGGCGCGGCCCAGCCCCGGCCGCGCCGACCTACCCCCTGGGCCCCTCGTGTGGCCCCCCGCGTTGACCTTCCGCCTACTTAAAGCCTCCGTCGCGAAACCCCCAGTACCGAGAGCCACGATACGGAAAACCTTCCAGACGCCGCCGCCGCGAATCCCATCTCGGGGGATTCAGAGATCGCCTCCGGCACCCTGCCGAGAGGGGATTCATCTCCCGGAGGACTCTACACCGCCATGGTCGCCTCCGGAGTGATGAGTGAGTAGTCCACCCCTGGACCATGGGTCCATAGCAGTAGCTAGATGGTCGTCTTCTCCTTGTTGTGCTTCATTGTTGGATCTTGTGAGCTGCCTAACATGATCAAGATCATCTATATGTAATTCTATATGTTGTGTTTGTCGGGATCCGATGGATAGAGAGTACTATGATTATGGTGATTATCAATCTATTGTTTATGTGTTGTTTATGATCTTGCATGCTCTCCGTTATTAGTAGAGGCTCTGGCCAAGTTTTTGCTCTTAACTCCAAGAGGGGGTATTTATGCTCGATAGTGGGTTCATGCCTTCATTGACACCTGGGATCGTGACAGAGGTTCTAAGGTTGTGATGTGCTGTTGCCACTAGGGATAAAACATTGATTCTATGTCTAAGGATGTAGTTGTCGATTACATTACGCACCATACTTAATGCAATTGTCTGTTGCTTAGCAACTTAATAATGGGGTTCGGATGATAACCTGAAGGTGGACTTTTTAGGCATAGATGCGCTTGGATGGCGGTCTATGTACTTTGTCGTAATGCCCAATTAAATCTCACTATATTTATCATATCATGTATATGCATTGTTATGCCTTTCTCTATTTGTCAATTGCCCGACTGTAATTTGTTCACCCGACATGCTTTTATCTTATGGGAGAGACACCTCTAGTGAACTGTGGACCCCGGTCCTATTCTTTACATAGCATACAATGCAATTGTGTTTACTGTTTTCTTTGCAAACATCTTCCACTCGATACGTTTAATCCTTTGTTACAGCAAGCCGGTGAGATTGACAACCTCACTGTTCGTTGGGGCAAAGTACTTGGGTTGTGTTCCGCGTTGGCGCCGAATCCCCGGTGTTGCGCCGCATCACATTTCGCGACCATCAACCTTCAACGTGCTTCTTGGCCCTATGGTTCGATTAAACCTTGGTTTCATACTGAGGGAAACTTGCTTCTATACGCATCATACCTTCCACTTGGGGTTCCCAACGGATGTGTGCATCTACGCGTATCAAGCTAAATTTCTGTCGCCGTTGCCGGGGAGATCAAGACACGCTGCAAGGGGAGTCTCCACTTCTCAATCTCTTTACTTTGTTTTTGTCTTGCTTTATTTTATTTACTACTTTGTTTGCTGCACTAAATCAAACACAAAAATTAGTTGCTAGTTTTAATACTTAAAATCGTTGTGCTCATGTTTAAGCTCTTGCATCATATGCTTTGCACCTATTAGTGAAGAAATACATAGAGCATGCTAAAATTTGGTTTGCATAATTGGTCTCTCTAAGGTCTAGATAATTTCTAGTAAAGAGTTTGAACAACAAGGAAGACGGTGTAGAGTCTTATAATGTTTACAATATGTCTTTTATGTGAGTTTTGCTGTTCATCCTTGTGTTTGTTTCAAATAACCTTGCTAGCCTAAACCTTGTATCGAGAGGGAATACTTCTCATGCATCCAAAATCCTTGAGCCAATATTCATGCCATTTGTGTCCACCATACCTACCTACTACATGGTATTTCTCCGCCATTCCAAAGTAAATTGCTTGAGTGCTACCTTTAAACCATTCAAAATTTATCACCTCTGATTTGTGTCAATGTTTTATAGCTCATGAGGAAGTATGTGGTGTTTATCTTTCAATCTTGTTGGGCAACTTTCACCAATGGACTAGTGGCTTCATCCGCTTATCCAATAATTTTGCAAAAAGAGCTGGCAATGGGATTCCCAGTCCCAAATTAATTAACCAAAATAGACACTCCTCCATGGTATGTGATTGTTGGACGGCACCCGAAGGATTCGGTTAGCCATGGCTTGAGAAAGCAAAGGTGGGGAGGAGTGTCATCATAATAAAACTAAAATAAAAAGGCACTCCTTCATGGTATGAGATTGTTGGCAGGCACCCGAGGATTCGGTTAGCCATGGTTTGTGAAAGAAAGGTTGGAAGGAGTGCCACCCAAAAATAAAATAAAATGGGAGCCGCTCTTTGAAGGTTTGTCTAGCAAGGGGGTTAGAGTGCCCACTACCATTCGTTGACAACAACAAACACCTCTCAAAACTTTATTTTTATGCTCTCTATATGTTTTCAAAATCAAAGCTCTAGCACAAATATAGCAATCGATGCTTTCCTCTTTTGAAGGGCCATTCTTTTACTTTTATTGTTGAGTCAGTTCACCTATTTCTCTCCACCTCAAGAAGCAAACACTTGTGTGAATTGTGCATTGATTCCTACATACTTGCATATTGCACTTGTTATATTACTTTACATTGACACTATCCATGAGATATACATGTTATAAGTTGAAAGCAACCGCTGAAACTTAATCTTCCTTTGTGTTGCTTCAATACCTTTACTTTGATTTATTGCTTTATGAGTTAACTCTTATGCAAGACTTATTGATGCTTGTCTTGAAGTACTATTCATGAAAAGTCTTTGCTTTATGATTCAGTTGTTTACTCATGTCATTACCATTGTTTTGATCGCTGCATTCATTACATATGTTTACAATATGATCAAGTTTATGATGGCATGTCACTTCAGAAATTATCTTTGTTATCGTTTTACCTGCTCGGGACGAGCAGAACTAAGCTTGGGATGCCGATACGTCCAACGTATCGATAATTTCTTATGTTCCATGCCACATTATTGATGTTATCTACATGTTTTATGCACACTTTATGTCATATTCGTGCATTTTCCGGAACTAACCTATTAACAAGATGCCGGGGTTGCCTTTTCTGCTGTTTTTGGTTTCAGAAATCCTAGTAACGAAATATTTTCGGAATCGGACGAAATCAAGACCAGATTCCTATTTTTCCCGGAACCATCCAGAACACACGAGAACCGCCAGAGGGGGCACGGGGCCACCAAACCCTAGGCCGGCGCGCCAAGGGGGGGCCCTGATACGTCTCCAACGTATCGATAATTTCTTATGTTCCATGCTACTTTATTGATGATACCTACATGTTTTATACACATTATATGTCATATTTATGCGTTTTCGGAACTAACCTATTAACAAGATGCCGAAGTGCCGCTCTCCTGTTTTTTTGGTTTCTGAAATCCTAGTAACGAAATTCTCGGTTGGACGAAATCAACGCCGGGTTCCTATTTTGCCGGAAGCATCCGAACACCGAGAGCCGAGAGAGGGGCCCTGTGGGCCCCAGATGATAGGGTGGCGCGGCCAGGGGGGGCCGCGCCACCCTATGGTGTCGTCCCCTTCCCCTCCGACTCCGCCTCTTCGCCTATTTAAAGGTCCTGACCTAAAACGCGATACGGAGACCACGATACGGAGAAAACCTTCCAGAGCCGCCGCCATCGCGAAATCAAGATTCGGGGACAGAAGTCTGTTCCGGCACGCCGCCGGGACGGGGAATTGCCCCCGGAAGCCGTCTCCACCGCCATCTTCACCGCCATCGCTGTTCCCATGATGAGGAGGGAGTAGTTCTCCCCTGGGGCTGAGGGCTCTACCGTAGCTATGTGGTTAATCTCTCTCTCGTACTTCAATACAATGATCTCATGAGCTGCCTTACATGATTGAGATCCATATGATGAGCTTTGTATCGCTACTAGTTGTGTGCTACTCATGTGATGTTATTAAAGTAGTTCTATTCCTCCTACTTGGTGTAAAGGTGATTAGTGTGTGCACCCTGTGGTTCTTGTCGTAGGCTATGATCACGATCTCTTGTAGATTGTGGAGTTAATTATCATTATGATAGTATTGATGTGATCTATTCCTCCTTCATAGTGTGCACTATGTTAGTTCTTGGTTTATTTTGCAATGATCTATTATGCTCTAAGGTTACTTAAATATGAACATGGAATTGTGGAGCTTGTTAACTCCGGCATTGAGGGTTCGTGTAATCCTACGCAATGATGTTCATTATCAAACAAGAGTGTATGTAGCACATTTGAGAAGAAGTATTTATTATGCGATCAATGTTGAGAGTGTCCACTAGTGAAAGTATGATCCCTAGGCCTTGTTTCCAATACCGCAAACACCGTTTACTTACTGTTCTGTTGCATGTTTACTCGCTGCCATATTTTATTCAGATTGCTATTACCACTCATATACATCCATATTACTTGTATTTCACTATCTCTTCGCCGAACTAGTGCACCTATACACCTGACAAGTGTATTTGGTGTGTTGGGGACACAAGAGACTTCTTGCTTTGTGATTACAGGGTTGCTTGAGAGGGATATCTTTGACCTCTTCCTCCCTGAGTTCGATAAACCTTGGGTAATCCACTTAAGGGAAACTTGCTGCTGTTCTACAAACCTCTGCACTTGGAGGCCCAACACTGTCTACAAGAATAGAAGCACCCGTAGACATCAAGCACTTTTCTGGCGCCGTTGCCGGGGAGGAAAGGTAAAAGGCACTCATACTTCGGTTCCAGGTAACAGTACTTTTCTGGCGCCATTGTGTGTGTGCTCGAAGCTATTTCCTTTAGACTCTGCAATTGCATCTTTTTGTTTCTTGTTTTTATTTTCACTAGTTAGGCATAATGGAAAACAACAAAAAAATTAGTGAGCTTCTTATTCTATTTCCTGATTTAAGACATGGATGGTTTGATGCGAAAATTAAAAAACCTATGGAACCTTATTTACATGATAGTAGCAATGTTATTAGTATGAATGCAATTACTGCTAATGCTATGAAGAAGTCTAAGCTTGGGGAAGCTGGTTTACATAAAAATAATCTTTTTAGCTCCTCCGCTTTGGAAGAAATATTTTGTTCTGATAATGCTTTATCTCCCATATGCGATAACTTTAATGATGCTTCTGATATTTTAAATCCACCTGCTGAAAGTATTCCGTATAAAATACCTATGAAAATTATTGAACGTGTTATGGATAACCGCTATGAAGGGGATGGAACTGTCCATCCTGGAAATCATTTACTGTTTTTGCATGAATTATGCGGGTTATTCAAGTGTGCAGGTATCTCTATGGATGAAGTGAAGAAGAAACTATTCTCTATGTCGCTGTCTGGTAAAGCGGCGCATTGGTATAAACTATTGAAGGACGGGCGCTCTCTTGATTGGAAGGATATTGTGCCTCTATTTTATTCCAAGTTCTATCCTCCAAGTGAAATTCACAAAGATCGAAACCATATATATAATTTTTGGCCTCATGATGGAGAGAGTATTGCCCAAGCATGGGAGAGATTGAAGACTTTAATGCTCAAATGCCCCAATCATGAGCTTCCAGGTAATATCATCATTGATAATTTCTATGCAAGACTTTCTTTTCAAGATAAGACCTTGCTGGATACTACTTGTTCTGGATCATTCACGAGCAATAAAGAAGAGTTTAAAAGGGACCTTCTTGATCGGATTAAGGAGAACGCTGAAGATTGGGAGAACGACAAAGGTAAAGAGTCAGGTATAAACTATGATTATGAATGCATTGAAACTTTTATGAATACTGATAAATTTCGAAATATGAGTGCTACTTATGGTCTTGACTCTCAAGTTGCTGCAAATCTTTATAAAGCTTTTGCTTCTCACATTGAATTGCCTAGGAAGAATTTTGATAAGTATCATGAACCTTTTAAAGACGCTTGCATGAAGAATGAAATTGTTGTTAATGATTGCAATAAGCGTGCTCAAACTCCTAAGAATGCTATTTCCTATAAGCATGTTAATTTTTGTGGAATACATAGACCTTGTGGAATTAATCAAATAGAAGATGAATATTGTATCCATCACAGAAATGAAAAAACTAGAAAGTGGTCTAGAGCTCTAGATGATCTTGGAGAAAAAGTGTGTGCCCTCTATCCTTTTATTTGTGAACTTTGCCATAGAGTTGGTCATTTTAATTTTCAATGTTCCTCCAATGATAATTCGAACCCCATGAGTGCTGCAAATTTGTATTGTGATGATGAAATTATTCCTAATCAGCATGATGAACTTACCTTATTTTTGAAGTGTGAAGAGTTATCAAGAAAAATTTCTTTGTTAAATATTAACGATCTTGATATTGATGATGTCCTGCATGGTTGTCTTTCTTATTGCATTGATAATAGCCATACAAATACTTACATACAAAATATTTTAGAAGATGACACCTTGCCAAAATATGATAGGACCGCTGTGTGTTTTCAACTAATTAATGAAAAGGAGGGATCCTCCCAAGTTTCTTCTATTGTTTCTAAAAGTAAATCAGGTTATGCGGACAAGCCACCCTTCAAGCCTCTTCCTCCTAAAGAAGGGAATGAGGAGAAGGAAGAGAGAAGAAGAAGAAGAAGAAGAAGAAGAAGGGAACGAAGAAGAAGAAGAAGGAGAATAAAAAGAAAGAGGTAACGGCGTATCCCCGCGTGAATGAGATAACGCTAGGTAACCGTAAGTATGTTGCTCCTAATGATTATTGTGATAATGAATCTGAATACGATGATCTTCCTATACCCTTTACCCATATTAGTGATCATGATTTGGATGAGCACGCTGCCTTTGATATTGAAAATCTCTTTGGTACTGATTATGAAATTAATGATGATAGCATTATTCATGTCCCCTTAAACGATGATATTGAAAGCCCTAAGCTTGGGGATGTTGTGCTTGAAGATCCTGTATTTGAGACCTCTACTTTTAGTGAAAATGATGATATTACATATTCTGGTTTAGATAATTGCTATAGAGATGTATATGACACATGTTACAATTATCCTTATGAAACTTGTCATAGTTATGATGGGCTTGCTAAAAACCATTCCCTTAGTATGCAACTTGTTTACCATGTTCAAATTCTTGATAATAATCTTGCTCCAATTACTATTAATGAGAATAACTCTTCTTATGCCAAAATTAATGATACTTCTATGCATATGAACCATGATAAGAATGTTTTAAGTGACGGGTATATTGTGGATTTCATCAATGATGCTACTGAAAGTTATTATGAGAGAGGGAAATATGGTTATATGCATCTTAATAATATTAAGTTTCCCCTCTTTATGTTGAGAATCTTTAAGTTACTCGTGTTTTATCCTCTTATGCTTGTCACTTTGCTCTTCATGAATTCATTTGTGTATAAGATTCTTCTGCATAGGAAGCATGTTAGGCTTAAATGTGTTTTGAATTGCCTCTTGAAGCTCTCTTTTGCTTCAAATACTATTTCTTGCGAGTGCATCACCAAAATTGCTGAGCCCATCTTAATGGCTATAAAGAAAGAACTTCTTGGGAGATAACCCATGTGTTATTTTGCTACAGTACTTTGTTTTATATTTGTGTCTTGGAAGTTGTTTACTACTGTAGCAACCTCTCCTTATCATGTTTTTGTGCCAAGTAAAGTTTCTATGTCAAAGTTGATGTTATATTTGGGATCGCTGCGCAGAAACAGCATTGCTGTCTGTCACGAATCTGGGCACAGTTCTCTGTAGAAAATTCGAAAAAATCTGCCAATTTACGAGCGTGATCCTCAGATATGTACGCAACTTTCATTAGTTTTGAGTTTTTCCATTTGAGCAAGTCTGGTGCCAGCTTTAAATTCGTCTTTACGGACTGTTCTGTTTTTGACAGATTCTGCCTTTTATTTCGCATTGCCTCTTTTGCTATGTTGGATGAATTTCTTTGATCCATTAATGTCCAGTAGCTTTATGCAATGTCCAGAAGTGAAAAGAATGTTTGTGTCACCTCTGAACATGTGAATTTTTGATTATGCACTAACCCTCTAATGAGTTTGCTTGAAGTTTGGTGTGAAGGAAGTTTTCAAGGGTCAAGAGAGGAGTATGATATACTATGATCAAGAGGAGTGAAAGCTCTAAGCTTGGGGATGCCCCCGTGGTTCATCCCTGCATATTTTAAGAAGACTCAAGCGTCTAAGCTTGGGGATGCCCAAGGTATCCCCTTCTTCATCGACAAAGTATCAGGTTCCTTCTCTTGAAACTATATTTTTATTCGGTCACATCTTATGTACTTTACTTGGAGCGTCTGTGTGCTTTTATTTTTGTTTTGTTATCTTAGTTCTCTGAATAAGTTCATCCTTGTGTGGGAGAGAGACACGCTCCGCTGGTTCGTATGAACACATGTGTTCTTAGCTCATAATATTCATGGCGAAGTTTCCTCTTCGTTAAATTGTTATATGGTTGGAAACGGGAAATGCTACATGTAGTAATTGGTGTAATGTCTTGAATAATGTGATACTTGGCAATTGTTGTGCTCATATAGATCTTGTTTAAGCTCTTGCATCATGTACCTTGTACCCATTAATGAATAATTACATAGAGCTTGTTAAAATTTGGTTTGCATGATTGGTCTCTCTAAGTCTAGATATTTTCTGGTTGAGGTGTTTGAACAACAAGGAGACGATGTAAAGTCTTATAATGCTTACAATATGTTTATATGTGAGTCTTGCTGCACCATTTTATACTTGAGTTTGCTTCAAATAACCTTGCTAGCCTAAGCCTTGTATCGAGAGGGAATACTTCTCATGCATCCAAAATCCTTGAGCCAACCACTATGCCATTTGTGTCCACCATACCTACCTACTACATGGTATTTCTTAGCCATTCCAAAGTAAATTGCTTGAGTGCTACCTTTAAACAATTCAAAATTTATCACCTCTGATTTGTGTCAATGTTTTATAGCTCATGAGGAAGTATGTGGTGTTTATCTTTCAATCTTGTTGGGCAACTTTCACCAATGGACTAGTGGCTTCATCCGCTTATCCAATAATTTTGCAAAAAGAGCTGGCAATGGGATTCCCAGTCCCAAATTAATTAACAAAAATAGACACTCCTCCATGGTATGTGATTGTTGGACGGCACCCGAGGATTCGGTTAGCCATGGCTTGAGAAAGCAAAGGTGGGGAGGAGTGTCATCATAATAAAACTAAAATAAAAAGGCACTCCTTCATGGTATGAGATTGTTGGCAGGCACCCGAGGATTCGGTTAGCCATGGTTTGTGAAAGAAAGGTTGGAAGGAGTGCCACCCAAAAATAAATAAAATGGGAGCCGCTCTTTGAAGGTTTGTCTGGCAAGGGGGTTAGAGTACCCGCTACCATTCGTTGACAACAACAAACACCTCTCAAAACTTTACTTTTATGCTCTCTATATGTTTTCAAAATCAAAGCTCTAGCACAAATATAGCAATCGATGCTTTCCTCTTTGAAGGACCATTCTTTTACTTTATTGTTGAGTCAGTTTACCTATTCTTTCTATCTTAGAAGCAAACACTTGTGTGAACTGTGTGCATTGATTCTTACATGTTTACCTATTGCACTTGTTATATTACTTTGTGTTGACAATTATCCACGAGATATACATGTTAAAGTTGAAAGCAACCGCTGAAACTTATATCTTCCTTTGTGTTGTTTCAAAGCTTTCTACTAAGAATTTATTGCTTATGAGTTAACTCTTATGCAAGACTTATTGATGCTTGTCTTGAAAGTATTATTCATGAAAAGTCTTTGCTATATGATTCATTTGTTTACTCATTATCTTCATCATTGCTTCGAATTGCTGCATTTATCTCATATGCTTACAATAGTATGATCAAGGTTATGATGGCATGTCACTTAAGAAATTATCTTTGTTATCGTTTTACCTGCTCGGGACGAGCAGAACTAAGCTTGGGGATGATACGTCTCCAACGTATCGATAATTTCTTATGTTCCATGCTACTTTATTGATGATACCTACATGTTTTATACACATTATATGTCATATTTATGCGTTTTCGGAACTAACCTATTAACAAGATGCCGAAGTGCGGTTCTGTTCTGCTGTTTTTGGTTTCAGAAATCCTAGTAACGAAATATTCTCGGAATTGGACGAAATCAACGCCAGGGTTCCTATTTTGCCCGGAAGCATCCGAACACCCGAGAGCGCAGAGGGCCTGTGGGCCCGGATGATAGGGTGGCGCGGCCAGGGCTGGGCCCGCGCCACCCTATGGTGTCGTCGCCCCTTCGCCTCCGCCGCTTCGCCTATTTAAAGGTCCCCGACCTAAAACGCGATACGGAGACCCACGATACGGAGAAAACCTTCCAGAGCCGCCGCCATCGCGAAATCAAGATTCGGGGGACAGAAGTCTCTGTTCCGGCACGCCGCCGGGACGGGGAATTGCCCCCGGAAGCCGTCTCCACCGCCATCTTCACCGCCATCGCTGTTCACATGATGAGGAGGGAGTAGTTATCCCCCGGGGCTGAGGGCTCTACCGTAGCTATGTGGTTAATCTCTCTCTGTACTCCAATACAATGATCTCATGAGCTGCCTTACATGATTGAGATCCATATGATGAGCTTTGTATCGCTACTAGTTGTGTGCTACTCATGTGATGTTATTAAAGTAGTTCTATTCCTCCTACTTGGTGTAAAGGTGATTAGTGTGTGCACCCTGTGGTTCTTGTCGTAGGCTATGATCACGATCTCTTGTAGATTGTGGAGTTAATTATCATTATGATAGTATTGATGTGATCTATTCCTCCTTCATAGTGTGCACTATGTTAGTTCTTGGTTTATTTTGCAATGATCTATTATGCTCTAAGGTTACTTAAATATGAACATGGAATTGTGGAGCTTGTTAACTCCGGCATTGAGGGTTCGTGTAATCCTACGCAATGATGTTCATTATCAAACAAGAGTGTATGTAGCACATTTGAGAAGAAGTATTTATTATGCGATCAATGTTGAGAGTGTCCACTAGTGAAAGTATGATCCCTAGGCCTTGTTTCCAATACTGAAAACACCGTTTACTTACTGTTCTGTTGCATGTTTACTCGCTGCCATATTTTATTCAGATTGCTATTACCACTCATATACATCCATATTACTTGTATTTCACTATCTCTTCGCCGAACTAGTGCACCTATACACCTGACAAGTGTATTTGGTGTGTTGGGGACACAAGAGACTTCTTGCTTTGTGATTACAGGGTTGCTTGAGAGGGATATCTTTGACCTCTTCCTCCCTGAGTTCGATAAACCTTGGGTAATCCACTTAAGGGAAACTTGGCTGTTCTACAAACCTCTGCACTTGGAGGCCCAACACTGTCTACAAGAATAGAAGCACCCGTAGACATCACCCCCCAATAGTGTGGGCCCCCCAGAAGTCCACCGACCTTGCCCTTCCGCCTATTTAAAGCCTCCGTCGCAAAACCACATGCGAACGACGAAACCCACGAGAAACCTTCCGAGCTGCCGTCATCGAAGCCAAGATCAGGGGACAGAGTCTCGTTCCGGCACCTGCCGGAGCGGGGAAGTGCCCCCGGAAGGCTTCTCCATCGACACCGCTGCCATCTCCACCGCCATCTTCATCACCGCTGCTGCTCCCATGAGGAGGGAGTAGTTCTCCATCGAGGCTCGGGGCTGTACCGGTAGCTATGTGGTTCATCTCTCTCCTATGTAGTTCAATACAATAATCTCATGAGCTGCCTTACATGATTGAGATTCATATGATGATGCTTGTAATCTAGATGTCATTATGCTAGTCAAGTGAGTTTTACTTATGTGATCTCCGGAGACTCCTTGTCCCACGTGTGTAAAGGTGACAGTGTGTGCACCGTGTGGGTCTCTTAGGCTATATTTCACGAAGTACTTATTCACTGTTGAAGAGCGTAGTGAAGTGCTTATTTATATCTCTTTATGATTGCAATGTGCATCGTATCACAATTTATCTATGTGCTACTCTAGCAAAGTTATTAAAGTAGTTTTATTCCTCCTGCATGTGTGCAAAGGTGACAGTGTGTGCACCGTGTTAGTACTTGGTTTATGCTATGATCATGATCTCTTGTAGATTGCGAAGTTAACTATTGCTATGATAATATTGATGTGATCTATTCCTCCTACATATGCATGAAGGTGACAGTGTGCATGCTATGCTAGTACTTGGTTTAGTCTTTTGATCTATCTTACACTAAAGGTTACTAAAATATGAGCATTATTGTGGAGCTTGTTAACTCCGGCATTGAGGGTTCGTGTAATCCTACGCAATGTGTTCATCATCCAACAAAAGTGTAGAGTATGCATTTATCTATTCTGTTATGTGATCAATGTTGAGAGTGTCCACTAGTGAAAGTGTAATCCCTAGGCCTTGTTCCTAAATACTGCGTTACTACTGCTTGTTTACTGTTTTACTGTGTTACTACTGCTGCAATACTACCACCATCAACTACACGCCAGCAAGTTATTTTCTGGCACCGTTGCTACTCATACATATTCATACCACCTGTATTTCACTATCTCTTCGCCGAACTAGTGCACCTATTAGGTGTGTTGGGGACACAAGAGACTTCTTGCTTTGTGGTTGCAGGGTTGCTTGAGAGGGATATCTTTGACCTCTTCCTCCTGAGTTCGATAAACCTTGGGTGATCCACTTAAGGGAAAACTTGCTGCTGTTCTACAAACCTCTGCACTTGGAGGCCCAACACTGTCTACAGGAAAGGAGGGGGAACGTAGACATCAAGCTATTTTCTGCCGTTGCCGGGGAGGAAAGGTAAAAGGTACTCACACTCCGGATCTCGGCTACTAAGCTATTTTCCGGCGCCATTGTAAGTACTCGAAGCTATTTCCTTTAGATCCTGCAATTGCATCTTTTTGTTTCTTGTTTACACTAGTTAGGCATAATGGAAAACAACAAAAATATGAGAGATCTTTATGAACTTTATCTTGAATTAGGACATGATGTGTTTGAAGAGAGAATTAAAAAACCCATGGAACTTTATATGCATGATAATGGGAATGTTATTAGTATGAATGCTTTGAACACCATTGTTGCTAATGCTATGGAAAATTCTAAGCTTGGGGAAGCTGGTTTTGATGAGCATGATATTTTTAGTCCCCCAAGCATTGAGGAGAAAATTTACTTTGATGATACTTTGCCTCCCATTTATGATGATTATAATGATAGTAGTCTTTTGTTACCACCTGTTATGGAGGATAAATTTGATTATGATTACAATATACCTCCTATATTTGATAGCTACTTTGTTGAATTTGCTCCCACTACAATTAATAAGAATGACTATGCTTATGTTGGGAGTAGTAATTATTTTATGCATGAGACTCATGATAAGAATGCTTTATGTGATAGTTATATTGTTGAGTTTGCTCATGTTGCTACTGAAAGTTATTATGAGAGAGGAAAATATGGTTGTAGAAGTTTTCATGTTACTAAAACACCTCTCTATATGCTGAAATTTTTGAAGCTACACTTGTTTTATCTTCCTATGCTTGTTACTTTGCTCTTCATAAACTTGTTTATTTACAAGATTCCTATGCATAGGAAGCATGTTAGGCTCAAATGTGTTTTGAATTGCCTCTTGAAGCTCTCTTTTGCTTCAAATACTATTTCTTGCGGGTGCATCACCAAAATTGCTGAGCCCATCTTAATGGCTATAAAGAAAGAACTTCTTGGGAGATAACCCATGTGTTATTTTGCTACAGTACTTTGTTTTATATTTGTGTCTTGGAAGTTGTTTACTACTGTAGCAACCTCTCCTTATCATGTTTTTGTGCCAAGTAAAGTTTCTATGTTAAAGTTGATGTTATATTTGGGATCGCTGCGCAGAAACAGCATTGCTGTCTGTCACGAATCTGGGCACAGTTCTCTGTAGAAAATTCGAAAAAATCTGCCAATTTACGAGCGTGATCCTCAGATATGTACGCAACTTTCATTAGTTTTGAGTTTTTCCATTTGAGTAAGTCTGGTGCCGCTTTAAATTCGTCTTTACGGACTGTTCTGTTTTTGACAGATTCTGCCTTTTATTTCGCATTGCCTCTTTTGCTATGTTGGATTCATTTCTTTGATCCATTAATGTCCAGTAGCTTTATGCAATGTCCAGAAGTGAAAAGAATGTTTGTGTCACCTCTGAACATGTGAATTATTAATTGTGCACTAACCCTCTAATGAGTTTGCTTGAAGTTTGGTGTGAAGGAAGTTTTCAAGGGTCAAGAGAGGAGAATGATATACTATGATCAAGAGGAGTGAAAGCTCTAAGCTTGGGGATGCCCCCGTGGTTCATCCCTGCATATTTCAAGAAGACTCAAGCATCTAAGCTTGGGGATGCCCAAGGCATCCCCTTCTTCATCGACAAAGTATCAGGTTCCTTCTCTTGAAACTATATTTTTATTCGGTCACATCTTATGTATTTTACTTGGAGCGTCTGTGTGCTTTTATTTTTGTTTTTGTTTTGTTATCTTAGTTCTCTGAATAAGTTCATCCTTGTGTGGGAGAGAGACACGCTCCGCTGGTTCGTATGAACACATGTGTTCTTAGCTCATAATATTCATGGCGAAGTTTCCTCTTCGTTAAATTGTTATATGGTTGGAATTGGAAAAATGCTACATGTAGTAATTGGTAAAATGTCTTGGATAATGTGATACTTGGCAATTGTTGTGCTCATGTTTAAGCTCTTGCATCATATGCTTTGCACCTATTAGTGAAGAAATACATAGAGCATGCTAAAATTTGGTCTCTCTAAGGTCTAGATAATTTCTAGTAAAGAGTTTGAACAACAAGGAAGACGGTGTAGAGTCTTATAATGTTTACAATATGTCTTTTATGTGAGTTTTGCTGCACCGGTTCATCCTTGTGTTTGTTTCAAATAACCTTGCTAGCCTAAACCTTGTATCGAGAGGGAATACTTCTCATGCATCCAAAATCCTTGAGCCAATATTCATGCCATTTGTGTCCACCATACCTACCTACTACATGGTATTTCTCCGCCATTCCAAAGTAAATTGCTTGAGTGCTACCTTTAAACCATTCAAAATTTATCACCTCTGATTTGTGTCAATGTTTTATAGCTCATGAGGAAGTATGTGGTGTTTATCTTTCAATCTTGTTGGGCAACTTTCACCAATGGACTAGTGGCTTCATCCGCTTATCCAATAATTTTGCAAAAAGAGCTGGCAATGGGATTCCCAGTCCCAAATTAATTAACAAAAATAGACACTCCTCCATGGTATGTGATTGTTGGACGGCACCCGAAGGATTCGGTTAGCCATGGCTTGAGAAAGCAAAGGTGGGGAGGAGTGTCATCATAATAAAACTAAAATAAAAAGGCACTCCTTCATGGTATGAGATTGTTGGCAGGCACCCGAGGATTCGGTTAGCCATGGTTTGTGAAAGAAAGGTTGGAAGGAGTGCCACCCAAAAATAAAATAAAATGGGAGCCGCTCTTTGAAGGTTTGTCTGGCAAGGGGGTTAGAGTGCCCACTACCATTCGTTGACAACAACAAACACCTCTCAAAACTTTATTTTTATGCTCTCTATATGTTTTCAAAATCAAAGCTCTAGCACAAATATAGCAATCGATGCTTTCCTCTTTGAAGGACCATTCTTTTACTTTTATTGTTGAGTCAGTTCACCTATTTCTCTCCACCTCAAGAAGCAAACACTTGTGTGAATTGTGCATTGATTCCTACATACTTGCATATTGCACTTGTTATATTACTTTACATTGACACTATCCATGAGATATACATGTTATAAGTTGAAAGCAACCGCTGAAACTTAATCTTCCTTTGTGTTGCTTCAATACCTTTACTTTGATTTATTGCTTTATGAGTTAACTCTTATGCAAGACTTATTGATGCTTGTCTTGAAGTACTATTCATGAAAAGTCTTTGCTTTATGATTCAGTTGTTTACTCATGTCATTACCATTGTTTTGATCGCTGCATTCATTACATATGTTTACAATATGATCAAGTTTATGATGGCATGTCACTTCAGAAATTATCTTTGTTATCGTTTTACCTGCTCGGGACGAGCAGAACTAAGCTTGGGGATGCTGATACGTCTCCAACGTATCGATAATTTCTTATGTTCCATGCCACATTATTGATGTTATCTACATGTTTTATGCACACTTTATGTCATATTCGTGCATTTTCGGAACTAACCTATTAACAAGATGCCGAAGTGCCAGTTTTCTGCTGTTTTTGGTTTCAGAAATCCTAGTAACGAAATATTCTCGGAATCGGACGAAATCAAGACCCAGATTCCTATTTTTCCCGGAACCATCCAGAACACACGAACCGCAGAGAGGGGCACGGGCCACCAAACCTAGGCCAGGCGCGGCCAAGGGGGGCCGCGCCCCCTATAGTGTGGGCCCCCCAGAAGTCCACCGACCTTGCCCTTCCGCCTATTTAAAGCCTCCGCGCGAAACCACGATGCGAACGACGAACCACGAAACCTTCCAGCCGCCGTCATCGCGGCCAAGATCCGGGGACGGAGTCTCTGTCCGGCACCCTGCCGGGCGGATGCCCGGAAGGCTTCTCCATCGACACCGCTGCCATCTCCACCGCCATCTTCATCACCGCTGTTGCTCCCATGAGGAGGGAGTAGTTCTCCATCGAGGCTCGGGGCTGTACCGGTAGCTATGTGGTTCATCTCTCTCCTATGTAGTTCAATACAATAATCTCATGAGCTGCCTTACATGATTGAGATTCATATGATGATGCTTGTAATCTAGATGTCATTATGCTAGTCAAGTGAGTTTTACTTATGTGATCTCCGGAGACTCCTTGTCCCACGTGTGTAAAGGTGACAGTGTGTGCACCGTGTGGGTCTCTTAGGCTATATTTCACGAAGTACTTATTCACTGTTGAAGAGCGTAGTGAAGTGCTTATTTATATCTCTTTATGATTGCAATGTGCATCGTATCACAATTTATCTATGTGCTACTCTAGCAAAGTTATTAAAGTAGTTTTATTCCTCCTGCATGTGTGCAAAGGTGACAGTGTGTGCACCGTGTTAGTACTTGGTTTATGCTATGATCATGATCTCTTGTAGATTGCGAAGTTAACTATTGCTATGATAATATTGATGTGATCTATTCCTCCTACATATGCATGAAGGTGACAGTGTGCATGCTATGCTAGTACTTGGTTTAGTCTTTTGATCTATCTTACACTAAAGGTTACTAAAATATGAGCATTATTGTGGAGCTTGTTAACTCCGGCATTGAGGGTTCGTGTAATCCTACGCAATGTGTTCATCATCCAACAAAAGTGTAGAGTATGCATTTATCTATTCTGTTATGTGATCAATGTTGAGAGTGTCCACTAGTGAAAGTGTAATCCCTAGGCCTTGTTCCTAAATACTGCTGAGTTACTACTGCTTGTTTACTGTTTTACTGTGTTACTACTGCTGCAATACTACCACCATCAACTACACGCCAGCAAGCTATTTTCTGGCACCGTTGCTACTGCTCATACATATTCATACCACCTGTATTTCACTATCTCTTCGCGAACTAGTGCACCTATTAGGTGTGTTGGGGACACAAGAGACTTCTTGCTTTGTGGTTGCAGGGTTGCTTGAGAGGGATATCTTTGACCTCTTCCTCCCTGAGTTCGATAAACCTTGGGTGATCCACTTAAGGGAAAACTTGCTGCTGTTCTACAAACCTCTGCACTTGGACAGCAGGTACTTACATGATTATAGGCGAGCTTTACTCTACGTTTATGAGTGTAAGATGTGCCTGCTGCACGTGTAATAACAACAAACAGTTACGAGTCACGGCTTTGCTATAATTAAATTGACACCAAATAGTAGTAGAAGCATTATGACGTGCATAAACATGTAATACAGGATCGCAGAAAGATATCAAACATGATGTAACTAGAGCAGTAGCCTACGGCCAAATAGTGAGAAATTGTAATCGTGTCAATTGTGGACTTGTATAGCCTACCCCAACTTGTTTGGGAATAAAGGCTTTGTTGTTGTTGTTGTTGTTGTCAATCGTGGACATGTAGAGCATTCAACGGCTCATGATTGGTGGCTCATATTTTGTAGAGTTTCAGCGAATGGGTGGGTTAGGTTACTCAGACCACCACACTGTGTATTTATATCATCTGAGTTAGGGTTACAATACTACTGGACATGGGCCTCTATGGGCCTCACACTGGATACAATATTACTACAGCGCTACTACTAAACTCACTCATGGTCCAACACACCCCCTCAAGATGATCATGGGTAAACAACCATGGCCATCTTGCAACAACAACATGACACATATGACAACTACCAGTAATGAACATTCAGCATAACTCCTAGGATACATGACAGCATTGCACTTTCCATCATCTTGTCATCTCGATTCATCTCTTCATCAGCAGCGAAGATATCCAGCTTCAACCATCTGGGATACGCACAACTCCTAACCATACACGTCCTCAACAACCCCGGCTGCCTCACCACACAAGTTCCGCAGAACCATCCACACTCGCCTCAATGTCCTCAGCCTCTCTTCTCCACTCTGCCCGGCCACCTCTTCCGTCTCTCCCACAAACCCCCAGCCAACTCCTGCCTCAACCATCCACTCCTCAAGCACCCATGCCTATCCCCCGGTCAGGCCTCAACCAGTCTCACCTCAGGCACGCATGCCTTTCCCCTGGACATATCCACAACCATCACCATCACCACTAAACCGCAGCCTCATCAACTCCATCACGACTCAACCGCAGCCTCATCAACTCCATCACCACATATCCTCACAGCCTCACATCTCCATTTTCTCCTCACTTCCACTCGGATGGCGCCTCGTCTGCGCGCCCTGGCCAACCTGGCGGACCGCACCTGGCCACATCGACCGGCTCGCGCTGGTCAACGTCCAGCACCAACCTCCGGCTCCGCCCTGCGCTCAAAGGCTCGCCCCACTCCGCACGCCTCCAACTTCTGCCCCTCACACGGATCCAGATCTCTCTGCCACGGATTCACTTCCTCTTCTCTCCTTTCTAAACCAAAACGATCTTCACCCTCTTCTTTCTCCCCGCGCGAGCAGCCGCCGATCTCACACAGCTCACATCGCTGTGTGTGATAGCCGCAACCCACGCAGAGCACCTGATGCGGCCTCCCGCCGCCTGGATTTCTACATCTCAACGGTGGGTTTTGTGATCAAAGGAAGAACTTGTTTGGTACTGTTTGTGGCGGCTAGCAGGAAGGAAACCTAGGCTCTGATACCATGTAGAGTTTCAGCGAATGGGTGGGTTTGGTCACGGAAAAACATACTTATGCGTCGTGTTTAAACCTAAAGGATGAGGTGGTTATCAACGAAAGCACTTGTAAGTTAGAAATATAGCACGAATTCAGAAATACAGTCAGCTGCAATACTCCTAACAGAACAAAACGCGCAGGGATGTCTGGTTACCTATTTCTGGGCGGCGTTTAGACGTGTTCCGCGTTCTTACGGGTGACGTGGAGGTCGGCGAGGGGACTGCTGTTGCGGTGGGTGCCGGGGAAGCAGATCTTGGGGGGTCGGAGAAGGACATGCTGGGCGGTCGATGAAGTGTTCAGCGCGCCGGCCGAACTAGAAGGTCGGTGAAGCAGATGATGTGCAGTGCACGGGGGCGTCGGTGTCGGCGAAGCTGGTCAGGTGCGGTGGTCGATAGAGTCGGCGAACGAGATACGGTGCGGTGGACGCCGGAGTAGGTGCGGATCAAGCGGATAGGGCAGCCTCGGGGTTTGAAGCCGTGGCAGCTTGAACGGCGAAGTGCGGCGGCCGGGAAGATCTGGAGGTAGGCAAGAGGGGCGGTTTCTCTGAGGGCTTGCGGGCGAAACTAGGGCGAAGCTGGGCGAAGCTGGGCGATAGAGGAGTAGAAGGGAATTTCGCAGTCCTTCTTTTGAGGAAAAAAATATTCGCAGATCTGAAACTTTGCGGCGCGAGATATTTGGGCGTTGGCGGGGAATTTTACCGCTCGATGATATTAAATTTTGGCTGCAGTAGGTTTTTTTTTAGAGTATGTAATAATAATAAATAGTAGGCCCTACTAGTACTGTACGTCTGTTCAGGAATCCAAGGGGGTAGAGGTAGAGGTATAGATATATAGACAATATAGAGATATAAGAAATGGCGGGGGCTAGCGGAAATGCACTTTGCCTCATAGGAGCATATGCTCCCATTATGTGAATCCATATTTCAAAGTGTCAAAAAATTCTAAACTAAAATTTTACATGTATATCTAGACATTTTATGTTGGTACACAAGTTTTCTCACAAAAAAATTATGTGGCTCCTATAAAAAAGACAAATTTTGATGTTGTAACACGACTACGTACAGTATATTTTTTGCCTTTTTTTACACGCCACACAAAATGTCGTTTTTCCACGAAAACTTGTGAACGAACATATGATGTCACAATGTATACCAAAAAAATTAACATTTATATAATTTTTTTAATCATTTTCTATAATTGGTGCATATGCACGCGTGTGCCAAAACGCCACCTCCGCAGGCTAGGAGTTTCTAAACTTCTTATGGCACATCAAATAAAATGTTGTTCAAACAATAATAATAATGTGCTTATGATTGTTACTCCCTTCCACCATGAATAAAGTCCACATCGGTTTCGTGTCAAACTTTGACTCGAGATTTAGGTACCCACATGATAGTGCTAGTATCATAGCTAGTATCATACACATTGGTCCCACAAAAATGTTGATGTGGCAGCTAATTAAGTAGGAGAGAGGAGATTAGTGTAACATAGGTAGATACTGTATCATAGCGCAAACAACGAGAAAACTTAATGCTAAACAAATCTTGTACACAAATTTGCATTGAGATTCTAAAAAATAATAAATGTAGCATTACTATGATACTACTCCATGATACTACCCACTATAGAAATAGTATGACCAGCCTAATTTTATGACATCCGCAAAATATACCATTGGAAAGTTCATCGAAACAAGCATCCGATGATATAGTTTTGAATGACATGCAACTCATAATTGGCGGGCCCAAGTATTAGTCTAAGTTTGCCTCTGAAAACAAATTGGCATTGTACTCTAGGACAAAGGGAGACTACTCGCAATGGCAATATCATAAGTAGTATCATGCACTACATGCATGCAAAATGTTGATGTGTCATATCAGTTAATGATGAAAGAGACGATAGTGGTATCATAGGTAGATATCGTATCATATCATGTAGAACTAGAAAAATTACTGCCAAACAAATCTTGTACACACTTTTGTATTGAGATTCTACAAATCCCTAAATACATGTAACATATTATACTACTACATGATGATACTATGGACTGTGAAAATAATATCGTACATTAGTATCATATGTATGATACTATTATATGATACTCCCCATTGTGACTAGTCTAATAATAACAATAGTACTCAAATTTGTCTTGTCCCTCGGGTGTTTAGAAGTATATGTTCGGTCCCTCACGTATTTAAGAATTATGTTTGGCCCCTCAACTCTAATGTGGTCAAAATTGAGCACTTGAACACTTAGTTAGGTCTAGCAATGATAAAAACTTGATTGGTCTGTTTATTATTTGTTATGTGGCACGGCGGCAAAGCATTTTGCTAAATCTCAAGCACACATAGTTGGGGTCCATTAGAGGGACTAATTAAATCAAAGTACAATGGATTATAAAAGCAGGTTTTATCATTGATTAGCTTTGCAACGGCCTATCAACTGTAAGTGTTGCATGTGTTCTAAAGAACTATGTTCATCGTCACAGATCAAGAGGAGTACGCAGTGGAGGACGCACAAAACAACCGTAGGCCAGGTGGGCACACCTTACTAATTTTCTTTTTTCCACTTTATATGTGATAATTTTTTACATAATTAATTAACTAAAACATTTTAAAATAGGGTGGGCCATTCAACCCAAACACCATGTTGCGTACGTCGCTGAGGGTAAGGGGTTTCATCTTCGTTCTATGGTATGAGTATGTAATGCGCGTGATACTCATCGAAGACAATATATATAGCAGACATCACATCAGATGAGCCTATGGATAAAAATGGGCCAAATCATATCTACTAGTGCACAAATGAAGTTAAAAATAGGTCAACCTTCATTAAACCGATACTACTTAAAAGACCATTGTTTGACCTAAGTAAGCGTATATATGAGGTCAGTAATACTAGTCACAATGCATAGTATCATATATAAAAGTATGGTGTGTATGATACAATTAATACTACATGTTACTATGTCAACGATGCATGGTATCATGTACTAGTATCATAATCTTCTTATATTAATTGATTTGTAGAATCTCAATGCAGATCTATGTACAAGATTATTTAACATTAAATTTTCTAGTACTACGTGCTATGATACGGTATCTACCTATGATATTATAATCCTCTCTCTCATCTTTAATTGCAGTGCCACATCAGCTTTTTTGCAAGCATGAGATGCATGATAGTGTACTACCTATGATACTCCCATTGTGGGTAGTCTAAGGGGGCAATGTTAGACCTAATTAAGTGTTTGAGGTTAGTTATGGACCGCTGTTATACCTAATTGTGTTTGAGGTCAGTTAGGGACCTTATTATACATAATTAAGTGTTAGAGGTGAGTTCAAATAATAATATATAGTTGGGGTCTAAAGTTCACCAACGTATGCAACACACGAGCTGCCAAATGTGTACTTAATTAACCCTATTAGGAAAACACAAGATTATCTCATTCAACAAAATATTAGGAAAGTGTATCACAATTGTATTTATCCCTTATCTCTCTCATGTTAACCGAGACAAGAGTTCGTTCTAGGTCAGCTCTACGACAATTAGCGTCGCAAGGGTGGTAACATAGGTGTGCAGTTGCGAAAGTTTTTTCCCAAGTTGTCGACTTCCTCAATCCACACTTAATATTTGTGCATGCGGGCCTAAGTATATGGTACTACTTAGTTCTATTCCTAGTATATATGTTGGGTGACTTAGAAAAATCATACTTCGTACATGATTCCTTCGAAAATCCTTTAGGGCTTCTTTGATTCATATTAGGTTGGTATAAGATAATAGGATTTAGATCTTATAGGAATATTTCCTACACTAGTAGTTTGATTCATATGAACATATCCAATAGGAAATAATCCTATAGGAATCATCAAGTAGTGCAAATCCTAGTATAGGATTAAATATTTGGTCCTACCTCATGGAAAAATTCATTTGGCGCAATCAAACGCAACTCATCTTATTATAGGATTTAACTACACATGTCATCCCAAATCCCAATCCTACATTCCTACTCCTATGATTTCCCTATCCTGTGAATGAAAGGAGCCCTTAAAATCAAACTATCCCGCACCTCGTCGATTCGTATAAAACCGACTCTAGCCAACAACTCTTCGCCCGACCTTTCTTCTTCACCATCAGGCCACCACACACTGTCATTTTCCATTGCAACGCATTTAGGGTGTGTTCGGTTCCAGAACCAAGTGGAATGGAATGGAACCGTTCCGCACCTAGAGCCCATTCTTGTGTTCGGTTGTGGAATGGAACGGAACCGAGTGGTTCCTCGAAAGGGAATATTCTCCCCATATGCAGAATGCACCCATTCCACCGAATCGGTGGAATGTGGTGGAACGGCTGTTACTTAGCCGCTATTAATTACAAAGCACTTCACTAATCCAACCAAAAAAATTATTAGTTGTTGTTAATTATGATTTTGAGATTAAAAAGGCCACTATTAATTACGATATTTAGACAAAAGATTAAACTTTAACTTCATTCCGTTCTACTCTCCAAATTCCCCGACCATACAAAAAATAACATTAATTACGATTTTAAGATTAAAAAGGCCATTAGGCGTTGTTAATTACGATTTTAAGATTTAAAAGGCTATTTGCCATTGTTAATTACGATTCTTACACAAAAGTTTAGTTTAACCAAATTTCCCTAGTTCCAAATTTTGGAACCAACAAAAACTTTTATTAAATTAAGATTGGTACATAATAATCTTGCTTAATTCTTGTGCTATTGCCATGATTGCTTGTTCCTAGTATTTGAAATAACCTTAAACCCTAAACCTCACCCCTCTTCTCATCATTCTAGTGAAAATAAAATAAAAGGAAATTAAATGAGAAAAAGGCATATGTGCCTATGGCTATAATTATAAATATTTACCCTAGACCTTTTCACTTTATTTAAAAGATTGGAAAAGCTTTGTAAACCTTATATAGCACTTCTTAAATCATTGCCAAGTTGAAACTAAAAAGAATATAAAGAAATTAAAAATGCCATAGAGGCATATGAAAGCTAAATAGCAAATATGAGAATTTAAGAAAACTAACCCTAGGACTTGTGTGAATGGTTGGATCACCTCCATATATCATTTCAACATTCAACCAAAACCAATTGGGTCAAACCAAGTCAAAATAAAAATAAAATACCACATATGCATAAAAGCATATGTGACACATAGGCATTTCACCAAACATTGACCTATGTCCCTAAACCTTGACCAAATGGTGTGAAACCCTCTCTAAACCTATTATAACACTAAATGGACCCTAACCCATGTCCAAGTGAGGCAAGAACAACCCTAGTACAAGTTATGAAAATTGGACACCTCATTCCTTATGTGTTAAGGCCAAATTTGCAAATCTTTGAACAAGACCCTTTGATTTAGTTTCAATGCTCTTAAAATGTTTCTAAACTCATAAGAACCACATTAGAGTCAACCAAAGTCAAATCAAATGGAGAGAAATCAAATAGGGAGAGATTTCCCAAAATTCACTCACATACACATATGCCAAAATGCAAATCCTCCACCAAGGCCAAAATTGCTTGCCCCATTGTTTCTAAAATACTTCAATATGATAAATAAACACAATTGCATCAAAGAAACCAAAATCAAATCAAAGCAAAACTCAAAATCAACATACATGTGATAATGGTCATTTTGTCACTTTATAAAATGTTCCCCACTTTACCCCTCTGTAATTCTCATTTCTTAAACCAAACTTGGTCAACTATGACCATGTCATCCAAGACCATGTCAAGGTCAACAACTTTCATGTTGACCATCTCTGCTAATGTTGACTAGGTTGACCAGAAAGACAGGGACAAGTGGAGACTTTGAATTAATGTGAAGATCATACCAAATTTGGAATCTCACAAACCTTGACCAAATTGACCACCACCACCACCATTCAATCACATTTAATATATAATTGAGCTCCACCAAAAAGAATTCCAAAATCTTAATATTTTCTTCATGCGGCTATTTAGTCGAACACCTTGCAGGCATGGTTCATATTTGTGCACACATGCTTTTATCCAATGGGTTTTGGCCTAAACCACCTCTAACTTGTGATGATCATCACCTCTCTATACCCCTGCACCTCTACATGTCCTTGCTCTTGCTGCTTTAAGCATGGGAAAGCCCTAAAATATTCAAACTATGCACCATGCCGCCACTCTCACACATTTCTCTCTGGCCTCTCTCCATTTCACCATGTCGTTGAGCTTCTAGGTCCTCGCCTAAACACGTCTGTACCAGCCTATGCAAGGCAACGGCACATGGGAGCCAGGCGCGCCCATGCGCGCCAGAGCATGCCAGACGCGCGGTGACCACGCCCTGGACGCCGCCAGTACACCATGCGCTCGAGCGCCCTACTCCTCCCCGCAAAGGCTACCACCGCTTCGAGCACCGCCTCCACGCCCTCTAGCCACTAGACATGCTCGAGTGACTGCGGCTGCCTCGTCACCGTCGTCCCGCCGGAATCATGCCGCGAGTACGAGGTACACGCATGCGCTCGAGCGATCCTATCGCGCCCTGGACGCAACGGCTACACTCGAGCATCTCCTAGCGACGCCACACGACGCCCCCATCGCCTTGCCCTTTCGCTCACCGTAGACGCCGCGCCATGGCCGCCCTTCACAGCACCCGCCGCCTCTCTCGCCCGCTATAAAAGAGAAGCTCGAGCCTCGACTCTTCACAACATCTGCTCTCCTCCCATCACCCCTCTCCCACCATCAATTGGACACCACCTCGTCGGAGCAGCTCCAATCGCAAGACGAAGGTCGCCGGAGCGAGATCCTAGCCGATGATCCACGCCACCCCGAGCTCCGCCACGGTACCAGGCCTATTCGTCCTCGCCAACGACGCTCGACCACCGCCCTCGACCGCCGGCGACCTCCTGCGCTCTCCGACCCCCTACCTGCCGGCGCAGCACACCCTTCTCCCTCGTCGACGACGACGACGCTCGACCGTCGATCGTCTGCGATCCAACGCCTCTGTCCAGGTTTCGGCGATTAAAGTCGCGACGCGTGGGACCCCTGTCAGCTGGCCCGCGGCGTGGTCCGTGTTAGTTGGGCCGGCCCAGTTAGTTTAAATTGGTTAGCCCGTGTTGTTTTCCCGCGTGGCCCAAGAATTCAAATTCGATTTAATCTATTTTAGTCAAAATCAATACTGGTGCCAACTTCAAAATTAAATAGTGTGAAATCTACTGCACCAAATTTAACAAATTTTATATACTTAGAAAGCCCATGAAATTATCTAAACAATGGCACTGGCCTCATGTCCAAATTCGAAATTAAATTTAAATGATAAAAATAACAAGGCAGGGACTTTTCTGACTTCAAATAAATATTAGAAATTATCTAGAAATGATTTTAAGTTGATTCCAACTCTAATAAATCACATTTGACATAATATAATTGTTTATGCAAAAATATAGCATGGTTGTTTTGCATGATCATGGACTAGAGTTAAATAATGGCTATGGAACCATTTCTAGTTCATTTAATACATACACATAGAATTATTTAAATAGTATGAGGGCTTCTCTCTCATTTAAATTGTGATCCTAAGTAATTCAAATAGAGGTACTGACCTTGATCAAATAAGTCTCATGCTTGGTTAATTAGAGAGGTTAATCATTTAGATGATAGTTTAACTTATATGAGGTATAGCCTCTCACATAAACCATTAGTCCAAATAGTTCAATAAGAATTAATAACACATAATTAATGACCCATAGGTTTATATTTGAAAATACTTAATCCTTCTCATAAGTAGTATTTAAATATTTCAAACCTATTTATTAAATCATATAATAGACTTTGGTCTCATTTAAATCTTACCTCAACCAAATTATATGAAGTAGACCATGGTCAATTAAAACTCACATTAAATTAATTAATAATATTAAACCATTGCAAGGTGTTATTAAAATAGTATGAGGTGCTCACCTCATTTAAATCATCTTTCTCAAATATATGAATTAATGTGTGGACCCTTAATTGGCTAGGCTCATACTTGCTCCCTTATAAATCTTAAATCTAAATAATATTTAAATTAATTAAATCACATGAGATGATGAATCTCATTTAACTCACTTTCTCAAAATACTAAGTGTGAAGTGTTGACCTTGGTCAACATGGGATCATCCCTGGTTATTTTGAGAATATTAAATCACCTCAATAATAGTCCTTTAAATTAGTTACAAATATGTGTTAAATCATATGAGAGATACTCCTCTCATTTAAATCTTGTTCTCAAGTAATCCAATATGAGGTAGTGATCATAGTCTAAGTAACCTCATAAATTATTTGGTGGCATTAAAACACTACCATGTTAGTATTAAATTGCATGAGGTATGGAACCTCATTTAAATCATTTTCTCAAATGATAAGTATGAAGAGGTTGACTTTAGTCAACCTAGGTCATATATTATTCATAAGAGAAATTAAATCTTAAGAAGATTCAATGAGAGGAAATTATTTTCTCACAAACTTTTTTTCTATTACTAAATAAGGAAACCCTAGCATAATCTTGTAATAAATATTAAGTAGTGATGCTAGATCATTGTGTGAGCCACTAAGGCTAATTAAGAGTACTTAAGTATTGTTTGGTGATTGTATCCTCGTATTCGTTTATAGACGCTAGTACCGGAGACTATCAAGAGGAGGAAGTATTCTACCAAGAGGAAGAAGAAGAATACTTTGATCACTTCACCAATCAAGGCAAGCTAATATTACTTAAGCAAGATAATACTCTTGCAAGCTGTATTAATGCAAGCTAACCCTTGCTAAACACAAATGCTTAGCTCTACAAGAGCAAAGGCACCATCACACTTTACTACTATGTATTACCTATCCCATGTTTTGAACTACTTTTACTTTGGCTTATTTATTTCAAAGTACTTTTGATTTATGATTCAATCGGTCTAGAGTAGGACAATACTTGATTTAGATTGGCACCACTCAAAGCTAGATAGCACCCCTCATATAGTTGCTAGTGCTAATCAATTAAAATTCGACTACTCTAGATGGGAACATGTGACTTTGAAATGAAGTTGAAACCTTGGAATGATGGTTCATTCCATTGAATGACTTTGAAGGTGAATATGACCAAGAGAAGATGGTGATTTTTGATATAAAACTGATGGTTGGGTTCGGATGCGATACCATTCCAATTTTGAAAGTACCCCCACAATACCCAAAATGGGTACGGGCTTAACTAGAAATTTATGTGCTTTAGTATGGGTTCCCTCTAAACAAGCGTCATAGGGGTTATGCCAAGGGCTGCCTCCGAAGCAATATGAGATATTGCGAAATGACGTGATTGAGGTGAATTGTTCCCAAGCCCTGTGCAGTTCCCGGGTTGTTGGTCTCACTGGGAGGCCAAGCTCATGGGGAGAGGTGCCTGTACTAGAGTATATAAGTGAAAGGTTATGGTTGGTAGTCCGCATACGGAGTATGATAAATCAGGGCCAGTTAACCCTGACGGATTATTGCAAATATTGTGGCACAAGTGTACGACCTCTGCAGAGTGTAGAACTATTCGAATAGCCGTGTCCACGGTTACGGACGATTGGAAAGGCCATACTGTTCCGTCATCAGACCATTTTCAAAAATGTGACATATGAAGGGTGACTTGCTGTTGTTGAATGGTGATTTGATTGAATCACAACAGAGTTGTGGGAATGACACTAATGTTCCCACTTGAGTTAGTCTAGCGATTCAAGCATCTTTACTAAATGTTTATGAACTAAACTTGGCTTTATGCAAATAAACCTAGAGCTTAGTATCCCCTTACCACAATTGATAGTGCTTACACTAGTATTAGTTTGCGAGTACTTTAAAAGTACTCATGGCTTTGTCCCTGGCTATTCAAATGGCCAGACTATGAAGGTGAACAGCTGTACGAGGAAGATGGACAGCAGAACGTCTACGACAACTAGGACCGCTCCTGACGTCAACAGTTGCCTGTGGAACAGATGGACCACGACCGTTACTTCGCTTCCGCTATGTGTTTTGTAATAGGATCTCTAGATCCACTATGTTGTATTAAGACTGGATCATGTGATCCTTTGTTGTAAGACGATTACGTGTTGTAATAAATGATGTGTTGTGATATCAAGCTATTATGTCTCGCAAAAACAATATTCCTGGGATTGCGATGAATGGCATAATAGGCATCTGGACTTAAAAATCCGGGTGTTGACAAGTTGGTATCAGAGCCATTGTTTGACCTTAGGAGACCCTAGTTAGAATGGACGTTCGGAAAATTTTAGTTTCTAAAACAAATGAAGGAAGTATTTGTGAAAAACTTATTCATTTTCTTCTCTACCAGATCTTCTTAAAAATAATAAGCCATGCACCTCCTTATAAATCCATTAAAATTTTGCCACACTTGTTCACATCTCTAACTTACTCATCCATTTCACTTTCAGATGGAGCCCTACGTCCAGACGGAGACCTACGATCTGGAAAACGGAGGAAGTCTGGTGTTTGAGCGCGACTTGTACCTAGTGTCCGAGAAGCTCGAACGCCCACCTCCCCAGTTCCACGGAGTCCGGATCCACAACACCCCCGCTGGGGAACAGCAGTGGATGATCACCGCTGACTTGAAGGGAAGCTCGGAACCTCCCATCTCGGAGAGGATCCTTTTCTCCTTCAAGGCCTACAGCTGGGTGGACGGTCTTGCTCACGCCCTTCAGGAGGGACTTGCTCGGGTGTGTGGACAGAACATCGCCGCACTCCGGGGAAGCCGCTTCGCCCACTTCGCGAGGCACGACACCATGGGGGAACCCATGGCACTCTCTTCGCACCCGGTGCTCAAGATCCATGTGCAGCATTTGGACTTTATGCTTCATGAGACCCGGAAGGACCTGGAGCTGACACGTGTCCACTCCCACCGTGCCCAGATGGCTTTGGCTCATCATGCTGACGCCATCAGGCTACTCGCCAAGGACCGCCGGTCACTCCGCCTGCAGCGCGCCAAGAATGTCGCTACTATCACCCGTCTTCGCGAGAAGATTCGCACCTTGGAGGTGACTGTCCGGACCCAGCAGGACCAGATCCAGGAGATGGAGGAGGATGGAGAAGACATCCAAGGAGGCGATGACTTCCTGAGTGACGACAACGACTTTGAGGATGACGAGTTCACTGATGAGGAGGACTACGAGTTTCTGGAGGCTGCAGAGGATGGGATCATTCCCATCGATGTGGATGAAGACAATGAGGAATAGTTGCACTAGCTTCACTTACGTAGGTGTGAGTGGTATCCCGCACCATGTATCGTAGTTTGTGGAAGAAGGGTTCTTAAAACCCTTAGTGTTTTAGCTTGTAATGTGTGATGATTGTTGTGAATAAATAAAATATGTGTTATATTCATCCTGAAAATATTTCAAGTTTTAAGTTTAAACTTAACTCAAAATAAGCCATAGAAAAATTCCCTCTTATCTCATGGTCTATCTCCATGTTCAGATGGCCCCACCAGACCGCAACGCCACCCAGGATGCCATGATGCAACTACTGCAGACAATGATGGCAGACCGGGAAGCCGAAAGAGCTGAACGCCAAGCAAACCTTGCTGCACTGCAACAGATAGCTCAGAATAATCAAGGCCATGGAAACCACGATCACCCTGGGTCAAAACTGAAGAATTTCCAGAACACCAACCCTCCAATGTTCAGCAAAACCGAAGAGCCCCTCGATGCTGATGACTGGCTCCAGACAATAGAGAACAACCTTGAAGTTGCGGGAGTTGAAGCCGCAGAAAAAGTACTGTTTGCCACCCACTACCTGTCAGGACCTGCAAGAGCCTGGTGGACTAGTGCCCGTGCAATGAATGCGGGACAGATGATGACATGGGAAGACTTCAAGCTGAAGTTCAGCAAGTACCATGTGCCCCAAGGATTAATCAAGAAAATGAGAGACGAGTTCCGTGAACTCAAGCAAGGAAGAATGTCCGTGGTGGAATACCGCGACAGGTTTCTCACTCTGTCAAGGTACGCCCCGGATGAGACCGACACAAATGAGAAAAGAAAGGAAAGATTTCTGAACGGACTGCATGACGAGATGCAAACTGTGTTAGTGAATATTCCGTTCGCTGACCTCGAAGCCCTTGTAGACTCAGCCATACAGATGGAAGGAAAGCTGCATCAGGCCAATGAGAACCGCAAGCGCAGAATGATGAACCAGAGTGGACCCCATCATACCCAGAAGCACCGCAATAACTCCTCTGGAGGATTCACCCCCAGAAACAACAGGCCACCTGCTCAGACTTATCGCCCCAACTACAGCAACAACAATGGAGGACCCCCGAAGCCCGGAGGCAACAACAATAACAACCGCAACCCCAACAACCAGAACACCAATGGGAACAACATCAACACCAACACTGGCCCGAGGACTGGAAGTAATGCCATTCCCGTCGCCCCAAAGGACAAGTCCACTGTAAACTGTTATGAATGTGGAGTTGTGGGCCACTTTTCCAAAGAATGCCCCAAGAAGCTTGCCAAGATCGCCGCCAACACCGCTGCACCTGCCCAGCAACAGCGCCGCTTCGCAGGTAGAAGGAACCAGAACAACAACAACGGCCGTTTCTACCACATGACTGCCACTGAAGCTCAGGAAGCACCCCAGACCCTGACAAGTATGCCTTCCTGTTAATCAAAATGCTCAATCTCTCTTAGGAACCTAACTCCTCTTAAAATCTCGGGACGAGATTTGTTTAAGGGGGAAGGGTTTGTAACATCCCAGAAATTTAAAACAAAATAAACAAATTCCCCTAGTTCCAAATTTTGGAACCAACAAAAACTTTTAATAAATTAAGATTGATACATAATGATCTTGCTTAATTCTTGTGCTATTGCCATGATTGCTTGTTCCTAGTATTTGAAATAACCTTAAACCCTAAACCTCACCCCTCTTCTCATCATTCTAGTGAAAATAAAATAAAAGGAAATTAAATGAGAAAAAAGGCATATGTGCCTATGGCTATAATTATAAATATTTACCCTAGACCTTTTCACTTTATTTAAAAGATTGGAAAAGCTTTGTAAACCTTATATAGCACTTCTTAAATCATTGCCAAGTTGAAACTAAAAAGAATATAAAGAAATTAAAAATGCCATAGAGGCATATGAAAGCTAAATAGCAAATATGAGAATTTAAGAAAACTAACCCTAGGACTTGTGTGAATGGTTGGATCACCTCCATATATCATTTCAACATTCAACCAAAACCAATTGGGTCAAACCAAGTCAAATTAAAAATAAAATACCACATATGCATAAAAGCATATGTGACACATAGGCATTTCACCAAACATTGACCTATGTCCCTAAACCTTGACCAAATGGTGTGAAACCCTCTCTAAACCTATTATAACACTAAATGGACCCTAACCCATGTCCAAGTGAGGCAAGAACAACCCTAGTACAAGTTATGAAAATTGGACACCTCATTCCTTATGTGTTAAGGCCAAATTTGCAAATCTTTGAACAAGACCCTTTGATTTAGTTTCAATGCTCTTAAAATGTTTCTAAACTCATAAGAACCACATTAGAGTCAACCAAAGTCAAATCAAATGGAGAGAAATCAAATAGGGAGAGATTTCCCAAAATTCACTCACATACACATATGCCAAAATGCAAATCCTCCACCAAGGCCAAAATTGCTTGCCCCATTGTTTCTAAAATACTTCAATATGATAAATAAACACAATTGCATCAAAGAAACCAAAAACAAATCAAAGCAAAACTCAAAATCAACATACATGTGATAATGGTCATTTTGTCACTTTATAAAATGTTCCCCACTTTACCCCTCTGTAATTCTCATTTCTTAAACCAAACTTGGTCAACTATGACCATGTCATCCAAGACCATGTCAAGGTCAACAACTTTCATGTTGACCATCTCTGCTAATGTTGACTAGGTTGACCAGAAAGACAGGGACAAGTGGAGACTTTGAATTAATGTGAAGATCATACCAAATTTGGAATCTCACAAACCTTGACCAAATTGACCACCACCACCACCATTCAATCACATTTAATATATAATTGAGCTCCACCAAAAAGAATTCCAAAATCTTAATATTTTCTTCATGCGGCCATTTAGTCGAACACCTTGCAGGCATGGTTCATATTTGTGCACACATGCTTTTATCCAGTGGGTTTTGGCCTAAACCACCTCTAACTTGTGATGATCATCACCTCTCTATACCCCTGCACCTCTACATGTCCTTGCTCTTGCTGCTTTAAGCATGGGAAAGCCCTAAAACATTCAAACTATGCACCATGCCGGCCACTCACACATTTCCTCTCCGGCCCTCCTCTCTCCATTTCACCATGTCGTGAGCTTCTAGGTCCTCGCCTAAACACGTCGTACCAGCCCTATGCAAAGGCACGCATCACATTGGCCGAGCCGGCGCGCCCATGCGCCCGAGCATGCCGCACGCGCGGTGACCACGCCCTGGACGCCGCCTACACCATGCGCTCGAGCGCCCTACTCCTCCCCGCAAAGGCTACCACTGCGTCGAGCACCGCCTCCACGCCCTCTAGCCACTAGACATGCTCGAGTGACTGCGGCTGCTCGTCACCGTCGTCCTCGCCGAATCATGCCGCGAGTACCGAGGTACATAGTGCATGCGCTCGAGCGATCCTATCGCGCCCGGACGCAAGCTACACTCGAGCATCTCCTGTGCGACGCCTACACGACGCCCCCATCGCCTTGCCCTTTCGCTCACCGTAGACGCCGCGCCATGGCCGCCCCTTCACACCCGCCGGCCCTCCGCCCGCTATAAATAGAGAAGCTCGAGCCTCGACTCTTCACAACATCTGCTCTCCTCCCATCAATCCCTCTCCCACCATCAATTGGACACCACCTCGTCGGAGCAGCTCCAATCGCAAGACGAAGGTCGCCGAGCGCAGATCCTAGCCGTGATCCACGCCACCCCGAGCTCCGCCACGGTACCAGGGGCCTATTCGCCCTCGCCAACGACGCCTCGACCACCGCCCTCGACCGCCGGCGACCTCCTGCGCTCTCCGACCCTACCTTGCCGGCGCAGCACACCCTTCTCCCGTCGACGACGACGACGCTCGGCCGTCGATCGTCTGCGATCCAACGCCTCTCGTCGCAGTTTTCGGCGATTTAAGTCGCTGACGCGTGGGACCCCCTGTCAGCTGGCCCGCGGCGTGGTCCGTGTTAGTTGGGCCGGCCCAGTTAGTTTAAATTGGTTAGCCCGTGTTGTTTTCCCGCGTGGCCCAAGAATTCAAATTCGATTTAATCTATTTTAGTCAAATTCAATACTGGTGCCAACTTCAAAATTAAATAGTGTGAAATCTACTGCACCAAATTTAACAAATTTTATATACTTAGAAAGCCCATGAAATTATCTAAACAATGGCACTGGCCTCATGTCCAAATTCGAAATTAAATTTGAATGATAAAAATAACAAGGCAGGGACTTTTCTGACTTCAAATAAATATTAGAAATTATCTATGAATGATTTTAAGTTAATTCCAACTCTAACAAATCACATTTGACATAATATAATTGTTTATGTAAAAATATAGCATGGTTGTTTTGCATGATCATGGACTAGAGTTAAATAAAGACTATGGAGCCATTTCTAGTTCATTAAATACATACACATAGAATTATTTAAATAGTATGAGGGCTTCTCTCTCATTTAAATTGTGATCCTAAGTAATTCAAATAGAGGTACTGACCTTGATCAAATAAGTCTCATGCTTGGTTAATTAGAGAGGTTAATCATTTAGATGATAGTTTAACTTATATGAGGTATAGCCTCTCACATAAACCATTAGTCCAAATAGTTCAATAAGAATTAATAACACATAATTAATGACCCATAGGTTTATATTTGAAAATACTTAATCCTTCTCATAAGTAGTATTTAAATATTTCAAACCTATTTATTAAATCATATAATAGACTTTGGTCTCATTTAAATCTTACCTCAACCAAATTAATATGAAGTAGATCCCATGGTCAATTAAAACTCACATTAAATTAATTAATAATATTAAACCATTACAAGGTGTTACTAAAATAGTATGAGGTGCTCACCTCATTTAAATCATCTTTCTCAAATATATGAATTAATGTGTGGACCCTTAATTGGCTAGGCTCATACTTGCTCCCTTATAAATCTTAAATCTAAATAATATTTAAATTAATTAAATCACATGAGATGATGAATCTCATTTAACTCACTTTCTCAAAATACTAAGTGTGAAGTGTTGACCTTGGTCAACATGGGATCATCCCTGGTTATTTTGAGAATATTAAATCACCTCAATAATAGTCCTTTAAATTAGTTACAAATATATGTTAAATCATATGAGAGATACTCCTCTCATTTAAATCTGGTTCTCAAGTAATCCAATATGAGGTAGTGAGTATAGTCTAAGTAACCTCATAGTAAATTATTTTGATGGCATTAAAACACTACCATGTTAGTATTAAATTGCATGAGGTATGGAACCTCATTTAAATCATTTTCTCAAATGATAAGTATGAAGAGGTTGACTTTAGTCAACCTAGGTCATATATTATTCATAAGAGAAATTAAATCTTAAGAAGATTCAATGAGAGAAGATTCTATTACTAAATAAGGAAACCCTAGCATAATCTTGTAATAAATATTAAGTAGTGATGCTAGATCATTGTGTGAGCCACTAAGGCTAATTAAGAGTACTTAAGTATTGTTTGGTGATTGTATCCTCGTATTCGTTTATAGACGCTAGTACCGGAGACTATCAAGAGGAGGAAGTATTCTACCAAGAGGAAGAAGAAGAATACTCTGATCACTTCACCAATCAAGGCAAGCTAATATTAACATTACCCCTACAAGCAAGATAATACTCTTGCAAGCTAGTATTAATACAAGCTAACCCTTGCTAAACACAAATGCTTAGCTCTACAAGAGCAAAGGCACCATCACACTTTACTACTATGTATTACCTATCCCATGTTTTGAACTACTTTTACTTTGGCTTATTTATTTCAAAGTACTTTTTGATTTATGATTCAATCGGTCTAGAGTAGGACAATACTTGATTTAGATTGGCACCACTCAAAGCTAGATAGCACCCCTCATATAGTTGCTAGTGCTAATCAATTAAAATTCGACTACTCTAGATGGGAACATGTGACTTTGAAATGAAGTTGAAACCTTGGAATGATGGTTCATTCCATTGAATGACTTTGAAGGTGAATATGACCAAGAGAAGATGGTGATTTTTGATATAAAACTGATGGTTGGGTTCGGATGCGATACCATTCCAATTTTGAAAGTACCCCCACAATACCCAAAATGGGTACGGGCTTAACTAGAAATTTATGTGCTTTAGTATGGGTTCCCTCTAAACAAGCGTCATAGGGGTTATGCCAAGGGCTGCCTCCGAAGCAATATGAGATATTGCGAAATGACGTGATTGAGGTGAATTGTCCGGCCCAAGCCCTGTGCAGTTCCCGGGTTAACAGGTTGGTTCTCACCGGGAGGCCAAGCTCATGGGGAGAGGTGCCTGTACTAGAGTATATAAGTGAAAGGTTATGGTTGGTAGTCCGCATACGGAGTATGATAAATCAGGGCCAGTTAACCCTGACGGATTATTGCAAATATTGTGGCACAAGTGTACGACCTCTGCAGAGTGTAGAACTATTCGAATAGCCGTGTCCACGGTTACGGACGATTGGAAAGGCCATACTGTTCCGTCATCAGACCATTTTCAAAAATGTGACATATGACTGGTGACTTGCTGTTGCAAGTTGAATGGTGATTTGGGATTGAATCACAACTGAGTTGTGGGAATGACACTAATGTTCCCACTTGAGTTAGTCTAGCGATTCAAGCATCTTTACTAAATGTTTATGAACTAAACTTGGCTTTATGCAAATAAACCTAGAGCTTAGTATCCCCTTACCACAATTGATAGTGCTTACACTAGTATTAGTTTGCGAGTACTTTAAAAGTACTCATGGCTTTGTCCCTGGCTATTCAAATGGCCAGACTATGAAGGTGAACAGCTGTACGAGGAAGATGGACAGCAGAACGTCTACGACAACTAGGACCGCTCCTGACGTCAACAGTTGCCTGTGGAACAGATGGACCACGACCGTTACTTCGCTTCCGCTATGTGTTTTGTAATAGGATCTCTAGATCCACTATGTTGTATTAAGACTGGATCAGGTGATCCTTTGTTGTAAGACGATTACGTGTTGTAATAAATGATGTGTTGTGATATCAAGCTATTATGTCTCGCAAAAACAATATTCCTGGGATTGCGATGAAGGGCATAATAGGCATCTGCCATTGTTAATTACGATTCTTAGACAAAAGTTTAGTTTAACCACATTCCGTTCTGCTCTCCAATTCCTCCAACCGAACAAAAAAAAGTACCATTCTGTACCTCCTTTTTGTCCAAACCGAACGCGGGGATGGAACCATTCCATTCCTCTGGAAAGGAACCATTCCTTACTAAAATCTTCTTGTGCCACCTCCCAGTTTAAAGGCCTACTCGCATAACCCTACAGCTCTGCACTCGCGTGGGCAACCGAACACACCTACATCATCAATGCCCCGCGTACTTATCCGCACCGCCTACAGCTCTGCACTCCTATGACCTATCCATGGCTGGGCAGTCAAAAAAAGCTGCGTCACCTGGGAAATCAACAAGCCACGCAAGCAAGTCGCAAGCATCATAAATTCCGAATCAATGCCTAGCTACAGTCTACCTGGCCTCCTCCCAACTCATTGTCCTTGAGGCCTTAACAAAGCCTTCTAAAAGGGTTTTATCAAAATATTCCATATGGATTAGTAAAAAAACGCACCTGCTAAAGATTCATATATGCCCATTTGAATCTTGGTCAAATCCTAGGTTTGACCATGATTTAAACAAGTTTAAAACATGAATATGAAAATTAAGCATGTATCCTTCGTAGTCACTCCAAAATGAAGCTCTTGAGAGGGTTTTTGAAATTTCCATGTTTGAAACCAAAAAACCACGTACTTCTCTTCATGCTTGACTTCATAAGACAGAGTTTGGGGTTAGGGGTAGCTTGATACATGATTTTTCTCGTTTGAATATGTCTAGACCTTGTTATCAACTTAATTGAATGCTTACTATATATATGACATAAGAAGACTATGTGCATTGGTTTTTCATTTTATTGTTTTTTTAATTTTATGCCCATTTGAATCTTGGTCAAATCCTAAGTTTGACCATGATTTAAACAAGTTGAAAACATGAATATGAAAAATTAAGCATATATCCTTCTTAGTCACTCCAAAATGAAGCTCTTGGGAGGGTTTTTGAAATTTCCATGTTTTAAACCAAAAACCACATATCTTCATGCTTGACTTCATGAGATAGAGTTTAGGGTTAGGGGTAGATACATGATTTCTCTGGTTTGAATATATCTAGACCTTGTTTATCAACTTAATTGAATGCTTACTAATGTGACATAAGAAGACTATGTGCCTTGATTTTCCATTTTTTGTTTTTTCTGAATTTTTATGCCCATTTGAATCTTGGTCAAATCCTAGGTTTGACCATGATTTAAACAAGTTTAATAAAACATGAATAGGAAAAATTAAGCATATATCCTTCTTAGTCACTCCAAAATGTAGATCTTGGTAGGGTTTTTAAAATTTCCATGTTTGAAACCAAAAACCACGACTTCTCTTCATGCATGCTTGACTTCATAAGACAGAGTTTAGGGCTAGGGTAGCTAGATACATGATGTTTCTGGTTTGAATATGTCTAGACCTTGTTTATCAACTTAATTGAATGCTTACTATATGACATAAGAAGACTACGTGCCTTGGTTTTTCATTTATTTTCATTTATTTTGAATTTTTATGCCCATTTGAATCTTGGTCAAATCCTAGGTTTGACCATGATTTAAACTAGTTTAAAACATAAATATGAAAAATTAAGTATCTATCCTTCTTAGCCACTCCAAAATGAAGCTCTTGGGAGGGTTTTTGAAATTTCCATGATTGAAACCAAAAACCACTTCTCTTCATGCTTGACTTCATAAGTCAGGGTTTAGGGATATATATATAGGGGGTACATACATGATTTTTCTGGTTGGAATATGTCTAGAACTTGTTTTTCAACTTGAGCTTATCTAGAGCTTGTTTTTAAATTTTTTATACCCATTTGATTCTTCGTCAAATCCTAGGTTTGTTGACCTAGATTTGAACAAGTTTAAAACATGAATATGAAAAGGTAAGCATGTATGCTTCTTAATTAGTCACTCCAAAATGAAGCTCTTGGGAGGGTTTTTGAAATTTCCATGATTTAAACCAAAAACCACTTCTCTTCATGCTTGACTTCATAAGTTAGGGTTTAGGGATATATAGGGGGTAGATACATCATGATTTTTCTGGTTTGAATATGTCTAGAGCTTGTTTATCAACTTAATTGAATGCTTACTATATGACATAAGAAGACTATGTGCCTTGATATTTCATTTTTTTTAAATTATGCCCTTTTGAATATTGGTCAAAACCTAGGTTTGACAAAGATTTAAAAAAGATTAAAACATGAAAATGAAAAAGTAAGCCTTGATCCTTCTTATTAACTCCAAAATGAAGGTTTTTGGGAGGGTTTTTGAAATATCCATGTTTGAAACCCAAAACCACTTCTCTTCGTGCAGAGTTTAGGGTTAGGGGTAGCTAGACACATGAATTTTCTGGTTTGATATGTCTAGACCTTGTTTATCAACTTAATTGAATGCTTACTATATGACATAAGAAGACTATGTGCCTTGATTTTACATTTTTTAAAATTATGCCCATTTGAATCTTGGTCAAATCCTAGGTTTGACCATGATTTAAACAAGTTTGTTTATCAACTTGAATGCTTGCTATATGACATCAGAAGACTATGTGTTTGGTTTTTGTTTTTTGAATTTGTTATGCCCATTTGAATCTTAGTCAAATCCTAGGTTTGAATATATATGTCTAGACCTTGTATATCAACTTGAATGCTTACTATACATATGACATAAGAATGCTATGTGCTTTGGTTTTTCATTCTTTTCATTTTTTCTGAATTTTTAGGGCCATTTGAATCTTGGTCAAATCCTTGGTTTGACCAAGATTTAAACAAATTTAAAACATGAAAATGAAAAGGGAAGTCTGTATCCTTCTTAGTCACTCTAAAATGAAGCTTTTGGGATGTTCTTTAAATTTCAATGTTTGAAACCCAAAACGACTTCCCTTCATGCTAGACTTCATAAGATCGACAGGGGGTAGATACATGATTTGTCTGGTTTGGATATATCTAGACCTTGTTTATCAACTTGATTGCTTACGATATGACATAAGAAGACTATGTGATTTGGTTTTTCATTTTTCTGATTTTTTTGAATTTTGTGCCCACCCATTTGTATCTTCGTCAAATCCTAGGTTTGACCAAGATAATTTAAACAAGTTTAAAACATGAAAATGTAAAGGGAAGCATGTATCCTTCTTAGTCACTCTAAAATGAAGCTTTTGGGAGGTTTTTGAAATTTCGATGTTTGAAACCCAAAACCACTTCTCTTCACATGCTTGACTTCATAAGACAGAGTTTAGGGGTTAGGGGTATAGATACATGATTTGTCTGGTTTGAATATGTCTAGACCTTGTTTATCAACTTGAATGCTTACTATATGACATAAGAAGACTATGTGATTTGGTTTTTCATTTTTCTGTTTTTTAATTATTTTTCTGCCCATTTGAATCTTGGTCAAATCCTAGGTTTGAACAAGATTTAGACAAGTTTAACACGTGAAATTAAACGAATAAGTAAGCATTGATCCTTCTTAGTCACTCCAAAATGTACCAATTGATAGTGTTAACTTTGCTTCATGGAAAAAATAATGTCATGTAAATGAGTTAACTTGGATTTCCTACCCTTGAATCCATAGGAAACTTTGTTCTAATGCACTATTATAATCAACCGAGTTTTTACACCAACAGGTCTGTCACTTACGTGTGGTGCCCACGCGTGAGGTCCCACACTTCAGTGAGCACAAGTCACGTGCAATAGGTACGCCAACTCCCAGCCATCTTCTTTGTCAAGAGAAGACGCATCAGGATGCGTATTGGAAGTCCGTGGGTCCTTCTGGATCCTTCGGTTGTCCCTCTCACAAAAAAAAACAAATCTATCTCATTCTCGGCCTCGCTCGACTCGCTCGCTCGCTCGTCCTGCGCACTGACAAACCCTGCACAACAGTCAACATCATCATCATCACCCGAAAAAGGGGAGACACCATAATGCTCTGCCTTTTTTCTCTCCTTCCGAGTGATCCCTCTTCCTCCGAGTTTCACTCGACGGGCAAACGCACATCTGCAGCATAGTAATAATAAAAAGGTAGAAAAATCGATATACGAATCTATAATTAAATAGGTTAAACTAGGGTTTTGCCCAGTACTACAGATCAAGGTTCAAAAAAATCCAACTACGGGGTTCGAACAACACGATTCTAATCCAAGAACTTTTTCGACCTCATCCAAGTGGCCTCAAACTATAGGGTTAGCATCTAGTGCAGTATGTGTGAAAATGTATGCACTATGTGTGCTATAACTTGTATGTCTTTCAAATTTGAACCAACTTTGAATAAGTTTGAAATATTTGAAATGGGGCTTTTGGCTTAAACGTTTGAAACTCAAAACGATTCTCTTCATGCTAGACTTCATAAGACCGAGTTTAGGGTTAGGGGTAGATACATGATTTGTCTGGTTTGAATATGTCTAAACCTTGTTTATCAACTTTAATGCTAACTTCTCAGTCACTCTAAAATGAAGTTTTTGGAGGTTTTTGAAATTTCCATCTTTGAAACCCAAAACCACTTCTCTTCATGCTTGACTTCATAAGAAAAAGTTTAGGGTTAGGGGGTATAGATACATGATTTGTATGGTTTGAATATGTCCAAACCTTGTTTATCAACTTGAATATGCTTACTATATGACATAAGAAGACTATGTACTTTGGTTTTTAATTTTTCTGACTTTTTTAATTTTCTGCGCATTTGAATCATATCTTGGTCAAATCCTAGGTTTCACCAAGATTTAGACAAGTTTAACACGTGAAAATGAGTAAGTAAGCATGGATCCTTCTTAGTCACTCTAAAATGAAGCTTTTGGGATGTTCTTGAAATTTCCATGTTTGAAACCCAAAACCACTTCTCTTCATGATTGACTTCCATAAGATCGACAGATCAGTTTAGGGTTAGGGGTAGATATATACATGATTTTTTGGTTTGAATATGTCTAGACCTTGTTTATCAACTTGAATGCTTACTATACATATGACATAAGAATGCTATGTGCTTTGGTTTTTCATTCTCTTTTTGAATTTTTTCTAAATTTTTAGGCCCATTTGAATCTTGGTCAAATCCTTGGTTTGACCAAGATTTAAACAAGTTTAAAACATGAAAATGAAAAGGGAAGTCAGTATCCTTCGTAGTCACTCTAAAATGGAGAAGCTTTTGGGATGTTCTTGTAATTTCTATGTTTGAAACCGAAAACGAGTTCCCTTCATGCTAGTAGACTAGCTTCATAAGATCGACAGGCCGGGGGTAGATACATGATTTGTCTGGTTTGGATATATCTAGACCTTGTTTATCAACTTTAATGCTTACTATATGACATATATAAGAAAACTATTGCTTTGGTTTTTCCTTTTTCTGTTTTTTTTTTAATTTTGATGCCCATTTGAATCATGTCGAATCCTAGGTTTGACCAAGATAATTTAAACAAGTTTAAAACATGAAAATGAAAAGGGAAGCATGTATCCTTCTTAGTCACTCTAAAATGAAGCTTTTGGGAGGTTTTTGAAATTTCCATGTTTGAAACCCAAAACCACTTCTCTTCACATGCTTGACTTCATAAGACAGAGTTTAGGGGTTAGGGGTATAGATACATGATTTGTCTGGTTGAATATGTCTAGACCTTGTTTATCAACTTTAATGCTTACTATATGACATAAGAAAACAATTGCTTTGGTTTTTCTTTTTCTGATTTTTTTGAATTTTGATGCCCATTTGAATCTTGTCAAATTCTAGGTTTGACCAAGATTTAAACAAGTTTAAAACATGAAAATGAAAAGGGAAGCATGTAACCTTCTCAGTCACTCTAAAATGAAGTTTTTGGGAGGTTTTTGATATTTCCATGTTTGAAACCCGAAACCACTTCTCTTCATGCTTGACTTCATAAGACAGAGTTTAGGGTTAGGGGTAGATACATGATTTGTATGGTTTGAATATGTCCAAACCTTGTTTATCAACTTGAATATGCTTATGTGCTTTGGTTTTTTATTTTTCTGATTTTTTTGAATTTTATGCCCATAAATCTTGGTCAAATCCTAGGTTTGACCAGGATTTAAACAAGTTTAAAACATGAAATGAAAAGATAAGCCTGGATCCTTCTTAGTCACTCTAAAATGAAGCTTTTGGGAGGTTCTTGAAATTTCCATATTTGAAACCCAAAACCACTTCTCTACATGATTGACTTCATAAGACATAGTTTAATTAGAGTTTTAGGGGTAGATATATACATGATTTTTCTGGTTTGAATATATATGTCTAGACCTTGTTTATCAACTTGAATGCTTACTATACATATGACATAAGAATGCTATATATGTGCTTTGGTTTTTCATTCTTTTGATTTTTTTCTGAATTTTTAGGGCCATTTGAATCTTGCATGGTTAAACTTGGGTTTTGCCCAGTTCTAAAGATCAAGGGTTCAAAAAAATCCAACTACGGGGTTCGAACAACACGATTCTAATCCAAGAATTTTTTCGACCTCATCCAAATGGCCTCAAACTATAGGGTTAGCATCTAGTGCAGTATGTGTGAAAATGTATGCACTATGTGTGCTATAACTTGTATGTCTTTCAAATTAAGTTGATAAACAAGGTCTAGACATATTCAAACCAGAATATTATACTGCATTAGTACAAAAAGTTTCCTATGGATTCATCAAGGGTAGTAAAGCCAAGTTAACTCATTGTCATGACTAAGAAGGATCCATGCTTACTTTTTCATTTTCATGTTTTAAACTTGTTTAAATCTTGGTCAAACCTAGGATTTGACCAAGATTCAAATGGTCATAAAAAATCAAACAAAATCAAGAAAATCAAAAACCAAACCACATAGTCTTCTTATGTAATATACTAAGCATTCAAGTTGATCAACGAAGTCTAGACATATTCAAACCAGAAAAATCATGTATCTACCCCCTAACCCTAAACGTTGTCTTATGAAGTCAAGCATGAAGAGAAGAAGTGGTTTTGGGTTTCAAACATGGAAATTTCAAAAACCCACCCAAAAGCTTCATTTTGGAGTGACTAAGAAGGATCCAAGCTTACTTTTTCATTTTCATGTTTCAAACTTGTTTAAATCTTTGTCAAACCTAGGATTTGACCAAGATTCAAATGGGCATAAAAATTCAAAAAAGAAATCAAAAAAATGAAACACCAAAGCACATAAACTTCTTATGTCATATAGTAATTAAGCATTCATGTTGATCAACAAAGTCTATATATATTTAAACAATAAAAATCATGTATATATACCCCCAAACCCAAAACCACTTCTCTTCACATGCTTGACTTCATAAGATAGAGTTTAGGGGTTAGGGGTATAGATACATGATTTGTCTGGTTTGAATATGTCTAGACCTTGTTTATCAACTTGAATGCTTACTATGTGATTTGGTTTTTCATTTTTCTGTTTTTTAATTATTTTTCTGCCCATTTGAATCTTGGTCAAATCCTAGGTTTGAACAAGATTTAGACAAGTTTAACACGTGAAATTAAACGAATAAGTAAGCATTGATCCTTCTTAGTCACTCCAAAATGTACCAATTGATAGTGTTAACTTTGCTTCATGGAAAAAATAATGTCATGTAAATGAGTTAACTTGGATTTCCTACCCTTGAATCCATAGGAAACTTTGTTCTAATGCACTATAATAATCAACCGAGTTTTTACACCAACAGGTCTGTCACTTACGTGTGGTGCCCACGCGTGTGGTCCCACACTTGAGTGAGCACAAGTCACGTGCAATAGGTACGCCAACTCCCACCATCTTCTTTGTCAAGAGAAGACGCATCAGGATGCGTATTGGAAGTCTGTGGGTCCTTCTGGATCCTTCGGTTGTCCCTCTCACACAAAAAGAAACAAATCTCTCTCATTCTCGGCCTCGCTCGACTCGCTCGCTCGCACCTCCTGCGCACTGACAAACCCTGCACAACAGTCAACATCACCAGAAAAAGAATATACACCATCAATAAGAGGGGCCCCGTGACTGCTCTCCCTTCTTCTCCTTCCGAGTGATTCCTCTTCCTCCGAGTTTCACTCGACGGGCAAACACACATGTGCTGCATAGTAATAATAAAAAAGTAAAAGAATCGACTACGAATCTATTATTAAATAGGTTTGATACGCGTGGATGCACACGTCCGTTGGGAACCCCAAGTGGAAGGTATGATGCGTATAGAAGCAAGTTTCCCTCAGTATGAAACCAAGGTTTAATCGAACCAGTAGGAGCCAAGAAGCACGTTGAAGGTTGATGGTCGCGAAATGTGATGCGGTGCAACACCAGGGATTCCGGCGCCAACGCGGAACCTGCACAACACAACCCAAGTACTTTGTCCCAACGAAACAGTGAGGTTGTCAATCTCACCGGCTTGCTGTAACAAAGGATTAAACGTATCGAGTGGAAGATGTTTGCAAAGAAAACAGTAAAACAAGTAGATTGTATGCTATGTAAAGAATAGGACCGGGGTCCACAGTTCACTAGAGGTGTCTCTCCCATAAGATAAAAGCATGTTGGGTGAACAAATTACAGTCGGGCAATTGACAAATAGAGAAAGGCATAACAATGCATATACATGACATGATAAATATAGTGAGATTTAATTGGGCATTACGACAAAGTACATAGACCGCCATCCAACTGCATCTATGCCTAAAAAGTCCACCTTCAAGTTATCATCCGAACCCCTCCAGTATTAAGTTGCAAAGCAAAGACAATTGCATTAAGTATGGTGCGTAATGTAATCAACAACTACATCCTTAGACATAGCATCAATGTTTTATCCCTAGTGGCAACAGCACATCCACAACCTTAGAACTTTCTGTCACTGTCCCAGATTCAATGGAGGCATGAACCCACTATCGAGCATAAATACTCCCTCTTGGAGTTAAGAGTAAAAACTTGGCCAGAGCCTCTACTAATAACGGAGAGCATGCAAGATCATAAACAACACATGAACAATAGATTGATAATCACCATAATCATAGTACTCTCTATCCATCGGATCCCGACAAACACAACATATAGAATTACATATAGATGATCTTGATCATGTTAGGCAGCTCACAAGATCCAACAATGAAGCACAACAAGGAGAAGACGACCATCTAGCTACTGCTATGGACCCATGGTCCAGGGGTGAACTACTCACTCATCACTCCGGAGGCGACCATGGCGGTGTAGAGTCCTCCGGGAGATGAATCCCCTCTCCCAGTGCCGGAGGCGATCTCCGTAATCCCCGAGATGGGATTCGCGGCGGCGGAGTCTCCGTAAGGTTTTCCGTTTCGTGGCTCTCGGGGGGTTTCGCGACGGAAGCTTTAAGTAGGCGGAGGGTCAACGCGGGGGGCACACGAGGCCCAGGGGATAGGTCGGCGCGGCCGGGCCTGGGCCGCGCCGGCCACCCCCTGGCCTCCTCGTGGCCCCACTTCGTTAGGTCTTCGGTCTTGGAAGCTTCGTGCAAAAATAGGACCCTGGGCGAAAGTTTCGTCCAATTCCGAGAATATTTCTTTACTAGGATTTCTGAAACCAAAAACAGCAGAAAACAGAATGGCTCTTCGGCATCTTGTTAATAGGTTAGTTCCAGAAAATGCATAAATATGACATATAATGTGCATAAAACATGTAGGTATCATCAATAAAGTAGCATGGAACATAAGAAATTATCGATACGTTGGAGACGTATCAGCATCCCCAAGCTTAGTTCTGCTCGTCCCGAGCAGGTAAAACGATAACAAAGATAATTTCTGAAGTGACATGCCATCAAAATCTTGATCATACTATTTGTAAACATATGTAATGAATGCAGCGATCAAAACAAAGGTAATGACATGAGTAAACAACTGAATCATAAAGCAAAGACTTTTCATGAATAGTACTTCAAGACAAGCATCAATAAGTCTTGCATAAGAGTTAACTCATAAAGCAATAAATCAAAGTAAAGGTGTTGAAGCAACACATAGGAAGATTAAGTTTCAGCGGTTGCTTTCAACTTATAACATGTATATCTCATGGATATTGTCAACATAAAGTAATATAACAAATGCAATATGCAAGTATGTAGGAATCAATGCACAGTTCACACAAGTGTTTGCTTCTTAAGGTGGAAGGAGATAGGTAAACTGACTCAACAATAAAAGTAAAAGAATGGTCCTTCAAAGAGGAAAGCATTGATTGCTGTATTTGTGCTAGAGCTTTTATTTTGAAAACATGAAACAATTTTGTCAACGGTAGTAATAAAGCATATGAGTTATGAAAGTTATATCTTACAAGTTGCAAGCCTCACGCATAGTATACTAATAGTGCCCGCACCTCGTCCTACTTAACTTGGACTACCGGGTCTTCGCATGCCATGTTTCAACCAAGTGTCACAAAGGGGTACCTCCATGCCGCCTGTACAAAGGTCTAAGGAGAATGCTCGCATTTTGGATTTCTCGCTTTTGATTATTCTCAACTTAGACATCCATACCGGGACAACATGGACAACAGATAATGGACTCCTCTTAAATGCATAAGCATGTAGCAAAGTTATTATTCTCATATGAGATTGAGGATATATGTCCAAAACTGAAACTTCCACCATGATTCATGGCTTTAGTTAGCGGCCCAATGTTCTTCTCTAACAATTTTGCATGCTCCAACCACTAAAATGATAGACCTTCAGACAAGACGGACATGCATAGCAACTCACATGATATTCAACAATAGTTGATGGCGTTCCCCAGAAGCATGGTTATCGCACAACAAGCAACTTAATAAAATATAAAGTGCATAAGTACATATTCAATACTACGATAGTTTTTAAGGCTATTTTGTCCCATGAGCTATATATTGCAAAGGTGAATGATGGAATTTTAAAGGTAGCACTCAAGCAATTTACTTTGGAATGGCGGAGAAATACCATGTAGTAGGTAGGTATGGTGGACACAAATGGCATAGTAGTTGGCTCAAGGATTTTGGATGCATGAGAAGTATTCCCTCTCGATACAAGGTTTAGGCTAGCAAGGTTATTTGAAGCAAACTCAAGGATGAACAAGTGCAGCAAAACTCACATAAAAGACATATTGTAAACATTATAAGACTCTACACTGTCTTCCTTGTTGTTCAAAACTCAATACTAGATATTATCTAGACCTTAGAGAAACCAAATATGCAAATCAAATTTTAGCAAGCTCTATGTATTTCTTCATTAATGGGTGCAAAGTATATGATGCAAGAGCTTAAACATGAGCACAACAATTGCCAAGTATCACATTATCCAAGACATTTTTAGAATTACTACATGTAGCATTTTCCAATTCCAACCATATAACAAATTAACGAAGAAGAAACTTCGCCATGAACATTATGAGTAAAGCCTAAGGACACATGTGTCCATATGCAACAGCGGAGCGTGTCTCTCTCCCACAAAGTGAATGCTAGGATCCATCTTATTCAAACAAAAACAAAAACGAAAACAAACCGACGCTCCAAGCAAAGAATACAAGATGTGATTGAATAAAAATATAGTTTCAGGGGAGGAACCTGATGATGTTGTCGATGAAGAAGGGGATGCCTTGGGCATCCCCAAGCTTAGACGCTTGAGTCTTCTTAAAATATGCAGGGGTGAACCACGGGGGCATCCCCAAGCTTAGAGCTTTCACTCCTCTTGATCATAGTATATCATTCTCCTCTCTTGACCCTTGAAAACTTCCTTCACACCAAACTTCAAGCAAACTCATTAGAGGGTTAGTGCACAATTAATAATTCACACATTCAGAGGTGACACAATCATTATTTTCACTTCTGGACATTGCATAATGCTACTGGACATTAGTGGATCAAAGAAATAAATCCAACATAGCAAAAGAGGCAATGCGAAATAAAAGACAGAATCTGTCAAAAACAGAACAGTCCGTAAAGACGAATTTAGAAATGGCACCAGACTTGCTCAAATGGAAAAACTCAAAACTAATGAAAGTTGCGTACATATCTGAGGATCACGCTCGTAAATTGGCAGATTTTTTCGAATTTTCTACAGAGAATTGTGCCCAGATTCGTGACAGACAGCAATGCTGTTTCTGCGCAGCGATCCCAAATATAACATCAACTTTGACATAGAAACTTTACTTGGCACAAAAACATGATAAGGAGAGGCTGCTACAGTAGTAAACAACTTCCAAGACTCAACAAAACAAAAATTGCTGTAGTAAAATAAACACATGGGTTATCTCCCAAGAAGTTCTTTCTTTATAGCCGTTAAGATGGGCTCAGCAGTTTTAATGATAATGCTCTCATAAGGATGAGCGTTGAAGCAAAAGAGAGCATCAAGAAGCAAATTCAAAACACATTTAAACCTAACCCACTTCCTATGAAAAGGAATCTTGTACACAAATAAATTCATGAAGAACAAAGTGACAAGCATAGAAAAGCAACACAAGTGCAATTTCAAGATTCTCAACATAAAGAGGGGAAACTTAATATTATTAAGATGCATATAACCATGTTTCCCTCTCTCATAATAATTTTCAGTAGCATCATGAACAAACTCAACAATATAACTATCACATAAAACATTCTTGTCATGAGCCACATGCATAAAATTATTACTCTCCACATAAGCATAATCAATTTTATTAGTTGTAGTGGGAGCAAATTCAACAAAATAGCTATCACTATTATTCTCATCACCATAATCATCATATATAGGAGGCATATTGTAATCATAATTAATTTTCTCCTCAATAGTAGGTGGACTGAAAATATCATATTCATCATTGCAAGCATCATATATAGGAGGTAAAGTATCATCAAAGTAAATTTTCTCCTCCATGCTTGGGGGACTAAAAATATCACAACCAGCTTCCCCAAGCTTAAATTCTTCCATAGCTTTAGCAATAATGGTGTTCAAAGAGTTCATGCTAATAACATTGCTACAACTATTTTGCAAACAAAGTTCCATGGGTTTTTTAATTTTCTCTTCAAACACATCATGTCCTAATTCAAGATAAAGTTCATAAAGATCTCTAATTTTTTTGTTGTTTTCCATTAAGCCTAACTAGTGAAAATAAAAACAAGTACAGGACTAGACATGATAACAAAATAAATTAAATGCAAGTAACTAATTTTTTTGTGTTTTTGATATAGAGAGCAAGACAATAAATAAAGTAAAACTAGCAACTAATTTTTTTGTGTTTTGTTTAGGTGCAGCAAACAAAGTAGTAAATAAAATAAAGCAAGACAATAACAAAGTAAAGAGATTGAGAAGTGGAGACTCCCCTTGCAGCGTGTCTTGATCTCCCCGGCAACGGCGCCAGAAATTTAGCTTGATACGCGTAGATGCACACGTCCGTTGGGAACCCCAAGTGGAAGGTATGATGCGTATAGAAGCAAGTTTCCCTCAGTATGAAACCAAGGTTTAATCGAACCAGTAGGAGCCAAGAAGCACGTTGAAGGTTGATGGTCGCGAAATGTGATGCGGCGCAACACCAGGGATTCCGGCGCCAACGCGGAACCTGCACAACACAACCCAAGTACTTTGTCCCAACGAAACAGTGAGGTTGTCAATCTCACCGGCTTGCTGTAACAAAGGATTAAACGTATCGAGTGGAAGATGTTTGCAAAGAAAACAGTAAAACAAGTAGATTGTATGCTATGTAAAGAATAGGACCGGGGTCCACAGTTCACTAGAGGTGTCTCTCCCATAAGATAAAAGCATGTTGGGTGAACAAATTACAGTCGGGCAATTGACAAATAGAGAAAGGCATAACAATGCATATACATGACATGATAAATATAGTGAGATTTAATTGGGCATTACGACAAAGTACATAGACCGCCATCCAACTGCATCTATGCCTAAAAAGTCCACCTTCAGGTTATCATCCGAACCCCTTCCAGTATTAAGTTGCAAAGCAACAGACAATTGCATTAAGTATGGTGCGTAATGTAATCAACAACTACATCCTTAGACATAGCATCAATGTTTTATCCCTAGTGGCAACAACACATCCACAACCTTAGAACTTTCTGTCACTGTCCCAGATTCAATGGAGGCATGAACCCACTATCGAGCATAAATACTCCCTCTTGGAGTTAAGAGTAAAAACTTGGCCAGAGCCTCTACTAATAACGGAGAGCATGCAAGATCATAAACAACACATGAACAATAGATTGATAATCACCATAATCATAGTACTCTCTATCCATCGGATCCCGACAAACACAACATATAGAATTACATATAGATGATCTTGATCATGTTAGGCAGCTCACAAGATCCAACAATGAAGCACAACAAGGAGAAGACGACCATCTAGCTACTGCTATGGACCCATGGTCCAGGGGTGAACTACTCACTCATCACTCCGGAGGCGACCATGGCGGTGTAGAGTCCTCCGGGAGATGAATCCCCTCTCCGGCAGGGTGCCGGAGGCGATCTCCAATCCCCCGAGATGGGATTCGCGGCGGCGGCGTCTCTGTAAGGTTTTCCGTTCGTGGCTCTCGGTGGGGGTTTCGCGACGGAAGCTTTAAGTAGGCGGAGGGTCAACGCGGGGGGCCACACGAGGGGCCCAGGGGATAGGTCGGCGCGGCCAGGGCCGGGCCGCGCCGCCACCCCCTGGCCTCCTCGTGGCCCCACTGTTAGGTCTTCGGTCTTCTGGAAGCTTCGTGCAAAAATAGGACCCTGGGCGAAAGTTTCGTCCAATTCCGAGAATATTTCTTTACTAGGATTTCTGAAACCAAAAACAAAGAAACAGAATGGCTCTTCGGCATCTTGTTAATAGGTTAGTTTCAGAAAATGCATAAATATACATATATGTGCATAAAACATAATCATCAATAAAGTAGCATGGAACATAAGAAATTATTATTAAATAGGTTATAAACTAGGGTTTTCCCCAGTACTACAGATCAAGTTGAAAAAAAAATCCAACTACGGGGTTTGATTTTGGCCTACAAATAAAAAATTAAATAAGTTGAACTAGTATTCCTCTAAAAAATCATTTTGGTTTGCATTGTTTGATAATTTTCATAGCTAGAGTGCATCACAATTTTTTGATTTCATGCTTTGCTTTGCCAATTTTGATTTTTTCTAACCACCTTCTCTTTGATTTCAAATTTAGGTCAAACTATCGATGCCTACTATGTGTTCTACTTGAATTGGATGCAGCATGCGCACATGATATGTTTTGCCATTGTTTTGGGCTTCCACACATCTTGGGGCATCCAAGTATTTAAGTTACCTTGTTTTTTAATTGTAATTCATGTACCCTTTCCTCCCAATTAAATTTTGGTTTTACATTTTTAATTTTTTTAAATTTTTATGCCCATTCTGATGTCATATAGTTAGCATTTAAGTTGATAAACAAGGTCTAGACATATTCAAACCGGAAAAATCATGTATCTACCCCTAACCCAAAACTCTGTCTTATCAAGTCAAGCACGAAGAGAAGTCGTTTTGGGTTTCAAACATGGAATTTTCAAAAACCCTCCAAAAAGCTTCATTTTGGAGTGACTAAGAAGGATGGAGGCTTACCTTTTTCATTTTCATGTTTTAAACATGTTTAAATCTTGGTCAAACCTATTATTTGACAAAGAATCAGATGGGCTTAAAATTTCAAAAAAATCAAAAAATGAAAAACCAAAGCATGCAGTCTTCTTATGTCATATATATATTACACATTCAAGTTGATAAACAAGGTTTGGACATATTCAAACCAAAAAATCATGTATCTACCCCCTAACGCTAAACTCTGTCATATGAAGTCAAGCATATGAAGAGAAGTGGTTTTGGGTTTCAAACATGGAAATTTCCATGCTTGAAACCAAAAACCACTTCTCTTCATGCATGCTTGACTTCATAAGACAGAGTTTAGGGTTAGGTGGTAGATACATGATTTTCCTGGTTTGAATATGTTTAGACCTTGTTTATCAAATTAATTGAATGCTTACTATATAACATAAGAGAAGACCTTGTTTTTTTTGAATTTTTATACCCATTCGAATCTTTGTCAAATCCTTGGTTCCACCAAGATTTGAATAAGTTAAAAACATGAATATGAAAAAGTAAGCATGTATGCTTCTTAGTCACTTCAAAATGAAGCTCTTGGGAGGGTTTTTGAATTTCCATGTTCGAAACCAAAAACCACATATCTTCATGCTTGACTTCATGAAACAAAGTTTAGGGTTATGGGTAGATACATGCATGATTTTTCTTGTTTGAATATGTCTAGAACTTGTTTATCAACTTAATTGAATGCCTACTATATAACATAAGAAGACCTTTTTTGTATTTTTTAAATTTTTATACCCATTTGAATCTTGGTCAAATCCTAGGTTTCACCAAGATTTGAATAAGTTTAAAACATGAATATGAAAAAGTAAGCATGCATGTATGCTTCTTAATTAATCACTTCGAAATGAAGCTCTTGGGAGGGTTTTTGAAATTTCCATGTTTGAAACCAAAAACCACATATCTTCATGCATGCGCTTGACTTCATGAGACAGAGTTTAGTGTTAGGGGGTAGATACATGATTTCTCTCGTTTGAATATGTTTGAAACCAAAAACCACATATCTCTGGTTTGCCCGCACTTAGAAATGATATTTGCATCACTTATCATATGTTTGCCCATTTGAATCTTGTCAAATCCTAGATTTGACCAAGATAATTTAAACAAGTTTAAAACATGAAAATGAAAAGGCAAGCTTGTATCCTTCTTAGTCACTCTAAAATGAAGTTTGGGGAGGTTTTTGAAATTTCCATGCTTGAAACCAAAAACCACTTCTCTTCATGCTTGACTTCATAAGACAGAGTTTGGGGATATATAGGGGTAGATACATGATTTTTCTGGTTTGATATGTCTAGACCTTGTTTATCAACTTAATTGAATGCTTACTATATGACATAAGAAGACTATATGCCTTGATTTTACATTTTTTTTAAATTATGCCCATTTGAATCTTGGTCAAATCCTAGGTTTGACCATGATTTAAACAAGTTTAAAACATGAATATGAAAATTAAGCATGTATCCTTCGTAGTCACTCCAAAATAAAGCTCTTGAGAGGGTTTTTGAAATTTCCATGTTTGAAACCAAAAAACCACGTACTTCTCTTCATGCTTGACTTCATAAGACAGAGTTTGGGGTTAGGGGTAGCTTGATACATGATTTTTCTCGTTTGAATATGTCTAGACCTTGTTATCAACTTAATTGAATGCTTACTATATATATGACATAAGAAGACTATGTGCATTGGTTTTTCATTTTATTGTTTTTTTAATTTTATGCCCATTTGAATCTTGGTCAAATCCTAAGTTTGACCATGATTTAAACAAGTTGAAAACATGAATATGAAAAATTAAGCATATATCCTTCTTAGTCACTCCAAAATGAAGCTCTTGGGAGGGTTTTTGAAATTTCCATGTTTTAAACCAAAAACCACATATCTTCATGCTTGACTTCATGAGATAGAGTTTAGGGTTAGGGGGTAGATACATGATTTCTCTGGTTTGAATATATCTAGACCTTGTTTATCAACTTAATTGAATGCTTACTAATGTGACATAAGAAGACTATGTGCCTTGATTTTCCATTTTTTGTTTTTTCTGAATTTTTATGCCCATTTGAATCTTGGTCAAATCCTAGGTTTGACCATGATTTAAACAAGTTTAATAAAACATGAATAGGAAAAATTAAGCATATATCCTTCTTAGTCACTCCAAAATGTAGATCTTGGTAGGGTTTTTAAAATTTCCATGTTTGAAACCAAAAACCACGACTTCTCTTCATGCATGCTTGACTTCATAAGACAGAGTTTAGGGCTAGGGTAGCTAGATACATGATGTTTCTGGTTTGAATATGTCTAGACCTTGTTTATCAACTTAATTGAATGCTTACTATATGACATAAGAAGACTACGTGCCTTGGTTTTTCATTTATTTTCATTTATTTTGAATTTTTATGCCCATTTGAATCTTGGTCAAATCCTAGGTTTGACCATGATTTAAACTAGTTTAAAACATAAATATGAAAAATTAAGTATCTATCCTTCTTAGCCACTCCAAAATGAAGCTCTTGGGAGGGTTTTTGAAATTTCCATGATTGAAACCAAAAACCACTTCTCTTCATGCTTGACTTCATAAGTCAGGGTTTAGGGATATATATATAGGGGGTACATACATGATTTTTCTGGTTGGAATATGTCTAGAACTTGTTTTTCAACTTGAGCTTATCTAGAGCTTGTTTTTAAATTTTTTATACCCATTTGATTCTTCGTCAAATCCTAGGTTTGTTGACCTAGATTTGAACAAGTTTAAAACATGAATATGAAAAGGTAAGCATGTATGCTTCTTAATTAGTCACTCCAAAATGAAGCTCTTGGGAGGGTTTTTGAAATTTCCATGATTTAAACCAAAAACCACTTCTCTTCATGCTTGACTTCATAAGTTAGGGTTTAGGGATATATAGGGGGTAGATACATCATGATTTTTCTGGTTTGAATATGTCTAGAGCTTGTTTATCAACTTAATTGAATGCTTACTATATGACATAAGAAGACTATGTGCCTTGATATTTCATTTTTTTAAAATTATGCCCTTTTGAATATTGGTCAAAACCTAGGTTTGACAAAGATTTAAAAAAGATTAAAACATGAAAATGAAAAAGTAAGCCTTGATCCTTCTTATTAACTCCAAAATGAAGGTTTTTGGGAGGGTTTTTGAAATATCCATGTTTGAAACCCAAAACCACTTCTCTTCGTGCAGAGTTTAGGGTTAGGGGTAGCTAGACACATGAATTTTCTGGTTTGATATGTCTAGACCTTGTTTATCAACTTAATTGAATGCTTACTATATGACATAAGAAGACTATGTGCCTTGATTTTACATTTTTTAAAATTATGCCCATTTGAATCTTGGTCAAATCCTAGGTTTGACCATGATTTAAACAAGTTTGTTTATCAACTTGAATGCTTGCTATATGACATCAGAAGACTATGTGTTTGGTTTTTGTTTTTTGAATTTGTTATGCCCATTTGAATCTTAGTCAAATCCTAGGTTTGAATATATATGTCTAGACCTTGTATATCAACTTGAATGCTTACTATACATATGACATAAGAATGTTATGTGCTTTGGTTTTTCATTCTTTTCATTTTTTTCTGAATTTTTAGGGCCATTTGAATCTTGGTCAAATCCTTGGTTTGACCAAGATTTAAACAAATTTAAAACATGAAAATGAAAAGGGAAGTCTGTATCCTTCTTAGTCACTCTAAAATGAAGCTTTTGGGATGTTCTTTAAATTTCAATGTTTGAAACCCAAAACGACTTCCCTTCATGCTAGACTTCATAAGATCGACAGGGGGTAGATACATGATTTGTCTGGTTTGGATATATCTAGACCTTGTTTATCAACTTGATTGCTTACGATATGACATAAGAAGACTATGTGATTTGGTTTTTCATTTTTCTGATTTTTTTGAATTTTGTGCCCACCCATTTGTATCTTCGTCAAATCCTAGGTTTGACCAAGATAATTTAAACAAGTTTAAAACATGAAAATGTAAAGGGAAGCATGTATCCTTCTTAGTCACTCTAAAATGAAGCTTTTGGGAGGTTTTTGAAATTTCGATGTTTGAAACCCAAAACCACTTCTCTTCACATGCTTGACTTCATAAGACAGAGTTTAGGGATTAGGGGTATAGATACATGATTTGTCTGGTTTGAATATGTCTAGACCTTGTTTATCAACTTGAATGCTTACTATATGACATAAGAAGACTATGTGATTTGGTTTTTCATTTTTCTGTTTTTTAATTATTTTTCTGCCCATTTGAATCTTGGTCAAATCCTAGGTTTGAACAAGATTTAGACAAGTTTAACACGTGAAATTAAACGAATAAGTAAGCATTGATCCTTCTTAGTCACTCCAAAATGTACCAATTGATAGTGTTAACTTTGCTTCATGGAAAAAATAATGTCATGTAAATGAGTTAACTTGGATTTCCTACCCTTGAATCCATAGGAAACTTTGTTCTAATGCACTATTATAATCAACCGAGTTTTTACACCAACAGGTCTGTCACTTACGTGTGGTGCCCACGCGTGAGGTCCCACACTTCAGTGAGCACAAGTCACGTGCAATAGGTACGCCAACTCCCAGCCATCTTCTTTGTCAAGAGAAGACGCATCAGGATGCGTATTGGAAGTCTGTGGGTCCTTCTGGATCCTTCGGTTGTCCCTCTCACAAAAAAAAACAAATCTCTCTCATTCTCGGCCTCGCTCGACTCGCTCGCTCGCTCGCTCGCACCTCCTGCGCACTGACAAACCCTGCACAACAGTCAACATCACCAGAAAAAGAATATACACCATCAATAAGAGGGGCCCCGTGACTGCTCTCCCTTCTTCTCCTTCCGAGTGATTCCTCTTCCTCCGAGTTTCACTCGACGGGCAAACACACATGTGCTGCATAGTAATAATAAAAAAGTAAAAGAATCGACTACGAATCTATTATTAAATAGGTTATAAACTAGGGTTTTCCCCAGTACTACAGATCAAGTTGAAAAAAAAATCCAACTACGGGGTTTGATTTTGGCCTACAAATAAAAAATTAAATAAGTTGAACTAGTATTCCTCTAAAAAATCATTTTGGTTTGCATTGTTTGATAATTTTCATAGCTAGAGTGCATCACAATTTTTTGATTTCATGCTTTGCTTTGCCAATTTTGATTTTTTCTAACCACCTTCTCTTTGATTTCAAATTTAGGTCAAACTATCGATGCCTACTATGTGTTCTACTTGAATTGGATGCAGCATGCGCACATGATATGTTTTGCCATTGTTTTGGGCTTCCACACATCTTGGGGCATCCAAGTATTTAAGTTACCTTGTTTTTTAATTGTAATTCATGTACCCTTTCCTCCCAATTAAATTTTGGTTTTACATTTTTAATTTTTTTAAATTTTTATGCCCATTCTGATGTCATATAGTTAGCATTTAAGTTGATAAACAAGGTCTAGACATATTCAAACCGGAAAAATCATGTATCTACCCCTAACCCAAAACTCTGTCTTATCAAGTCAAGCACGAAGAGAAGTCGTTTTGGGTTTCAAACATGGAATTTTCAAAAACCCTCCAAAAAGCTTCATTTTGGAGTGACTAAGAAGGATGGAGGCTTACCTTTTTCATTTTCATGTTTTAAACATGTTTAAATCTTGGTCAAACCTATTATTTGACAAAGAATCAGATGGGCTTAAAATTTCAAAAAAATCAAAAAATGAAAAACCAAAGCATGCAGTCTTCTTATGTCATATATATATTACACATTCAAGTTGATAAACAAGGTTTGGACATATTCAAACCAAAAAATCATGTATCTACCCCCTAACGCTAAACTCTGTCATATGAAGTCAAGCATATGAAGAGAAGTGGTTTTGGGTTTCAAACATGGAAATTTCCATGCTTGAAACCAAAAACCACTTCTCTTCATGCATGCTTGACTTCATAAGACAGAGTTTAGGGTTAGGTGGTAGATACATGATTTTCCTGGTTTGAATATGTTTAGACCTTGTTTATCAAATTAATTGAATGCTTACTATATAACATAAGAGAAGACCTTGTTTTTTTTGAATTTTTATACCCATTCGAATCTTTGTCAAATCCTTGGTTCCACCAAGATTTGAATAAGTTAAAAACATGAATATGAAAAAGTAAGCATGTATGCTTCTTAGTCACTTCAAAATGAAGCTCTTGGGAGGGTTTTTGAATTTCCATGTTCGAAACCAAAAACCACATATCTTCATGCTTGACTTCATGAAACAAAGTTTAGGGTTATGGGTAGATACATGCATGATTTTTCTTGTTTGAATATGTCTAGAACTTGTTTATCAACTTAATTGAATGCCTACTATATAACATAAGAAGACCTTTTTTGTATTTTTTAAATTTTTATACCCATTTGAATCTTGGTCAAATCCTAGGTTTCACCAAGATTTGAATAAGTTTAAAACATGAATATGAAAAAGTAAGCATGCATGTATGCTTCTTAATTAATCACTTCGAAATGAAGCTCTTGGGAGGGTTTTTGAAATTTCCATGTTTGAAACCAAAAACCACATATCTTCATGCATGCGCTTGACTTCATGAGACAGAGTTTAGTGTTAGGGGGTAGATACATGATTTCTCTCGTTTGAATATGTTTGAAACCAAAAACCACATATCTCTGGTTTGCCCGCACTTAGAAATGATATTTGCATCACTTATCATATGTTTGCCCATTTGAATCTTGTCAAATCCTAGATTTGACCAAGATAATTTAAACAAGTTTAAAACATGAAAATGAAAAGGCAAGCTTGTATCCTTCTTAGTCACTCTAAAATGAAGTTTGGGGAGGTTTTTGAAATTTCCATGCTTGAAACCAAAAAACCACTTCTCTTCATGCTTGACTTCATAAAGACAGAGTTTGGGGATATATAGGGGTAGATACATGATTTTTCTGGTTTGATATGTCTAGACCTTGTTTATCAACTTAATTGAATGCTTACTATATGACATAAGAAGACTATGTGCCTTGATTTTACATTTTTTAAAATTATGCCCATTTGAATCTTGGTCAAATCCTAGGTTTGACCATGATTTAAACAAGTTTAAAACATGAATATGAAAATTAAGCATGTATCCTTCGTAGTCACTCCAAAATGAAGCTCTTGAGAGGGTTTTTGAAATTTCCATGTTTGAAACCAAAAAACCACGTACTTCTCTTCATGCTTGACTTCATAAGACAGAGTTTGGGGTTAGGGGTAGCTTGATACATGATTTTTCTCGTTTGAATATGTCTAGACCTTGTTATCAACTTAATTGAATGCTTACTATATATATGACATAAGAAGACTATGTGCATTGGTTTTTCATTTTATTGTTTTTTTAATTTTATGCCCATTTGAATCTTGGTCAAATCCTAAGTTTGACCATGATTTAAACAAGTTGAAAACATGAATATGAAAAATTAAGCATATATCCTTCTTAGTCACTCCAAAATGAAGCTCTTGGGAGGGTTTTTGAAATTTCCATGTTTTAAACCAAAAACCACATATCTTCATGCTTGACTTCATGAGATAGAGTTTAGGGTTAGGGGGTAGATACATGATTTCTCTGGTTTGAATATATCTAGACCTTGTTTATCAACTTAATTGAATGCTTACTAATGTGACATAAGAAGACTATGTGCCTTGATTTTCCATTTTTTGTTTTTTCTGAATTTTTATGCCCATTTGAATCTTGGTCAAATCCTAGGTTTGACCATGATTTAAACAAGTTTAATAAAACATGAATAGGAAAAATTAAGCATATATCCTTCTTAGTCACTCCAAAATGTAGATCTTGGTAGGGTTTTTAAAATTTCCATGTTTGAAACCAAAAACCACGACTTCTCTTCATGCATGCTTGACTTCATAAGACAGAGTTTAGGGCTAGGGTAGCTAGATACATGATGTTTCTGGTTTGAATATGTCTAGACCTTGTTTATCAACTTAATTGAATGCTTACTATATGACATAAGAAGACTACGTGCCTTGGTTTTTCATTTATTTTCATTTATTTTGAATTTTTATGCCCATTTGAATCTTGGTCAAATCCTAGGTTTGACCATGATTTAAACTAGTTTAAAACATAAATATGAAAAATTAAGTATCTATCCTTCTTAGCCACTCCAAAATGAAGCTCTTGGGAGGGTTTTTGAAATTTCCATGATTGAAACCAAAAACCACTTCTCTTCATGCTTGACTTCATAAGTCAGGGTTTAGGGATATATATATAGGGGGTACATACATGATTTTTCTGGTTGGAATATGTCTAGAACTTGTTTTTCAACTTGAGCTTATCTAGAGCTTGTTTTTAAATTTTTTATACCCATTTGATTCTTCGTCAAATCCTAGGTTTGTTGACCTAGATTTGAACAAGTTTAAAACATGAATATGAAAAGGTAAGCATGTATGCTTCTTAATTAGTCACTCCAAAATGAAGCTCTTGGGAGGGTTTTTGAAATTTCCATGATTTAAACCAAAAACCACTTCTCTTCATGCTTGACTTCATAAGTTAGGGTTTAGGGATATATAGGGGGTAGATACATCATGATTTTTCTGGTTTGAATATGTCTAGAGCTTGTTTATCAACTTAATTGAATGCTTACTATATGACATAAGAAGACTATGTGCCTTGATATTTCATTTTTTTAAAATTATGCCCTTTTGAATATTGGTCAAAACCTAGGTTTGACAAAGATTTAAAAAAGATTAAAACATGAAAATGAAAAAGTAAGCCTTGATCCTTCTTATTAACTCCAAAATGAAGGTTTTTGGGAGGGTTTTTGAAATATCCATGTTTGAAACCCAAAACCACTTCTCTTCGTGCAGAGTTTAGGGTTAGGGGTAGCTAGACACATGAATTTTCTGGTTTGATATGTCTAGACCTTGTTTATCAACTTAATTGAATGCTTACTATATGACATAAGAAGACTATGTGCCTTGATTTTACATTTTTTTAAAATTATGCCCATTTGAATCTTGGTCAAATCCTAGGTTTGACCATGATTTAAACAAGTTTGTTTATCAACTTGAATGCTTGCTATATGACATCAGAAGACTATGTGTTTGGTTTTTGTTTTTTGAATTTGTTATGCCCATTTGAATCTTAGTCAAATCCTAGGTTTGAATATATATGTCTAGACCTTGTATATCAACTTGAATGCTTACTATACATATGACATAAGAATGTTATGTGCTTTGGTTTTTCATTCTTTTCATTTTTTTCTGAATTTTTAGGGCCATTTGAATCTTGGTCAAATCCTTGGTTTGACCAAGATTTAAACAAATTTAAAACATGAAAATGAAAAGGGAAGTCTGTATCCTTCTTAGTCACTCTAAAATGAAGCTTTTGGGATGTTCTTTAAATTTCAATGTTTGAAACCCAAAACGACTTCCCTTCATGCTAGACTTCATAAGATCGACAGGGGGTAGATACATGATTTGTCTGGTTTGGATATATCTAGACCTTGTTTATCAACTTGATTGCTTACGATATGACATAAGAAGACTATGTGATTTGGTTTTTCATTTTTCTGATTTTTTTGAATTTTGTGCCCACCCATTTGTATCTTCGTCAAATCCTAGGTTTGACCAAGATAATTTAAACAAGTTTAAAACATGAAAATGTAAAGGGAAGCATGTATCCTTCTTAGTCACTCTAAAATGAAGCTTTTGGGAGGTTTTTGAAATTTCGATGTTTGAAACCCAAAACCACTTCTCTTCACATGCTTGACTTCATAAGACAGAGTTTAGGGATTAGGGGTATAGATACATGATTTGTCTGGTTTGAATATGTCTAGACCTTGTTTATCAACTTGAATGCTTACTATATGACATAAGAAGACTATGTGATTTGGTTTTTCATTTTTCTGTTTTTTAATTATTTTTCTGCCCATTTGAATCTTGGTCAAATCCTAGGTTTGAACAAGATTTAGACAAGTTTAACACGTGAAATTAAACGAATAAGTAAGCATTGATCCTTCTTAGTCACTCCAAAATGTACCAATTGATAGTGTTAACTTTGCTTCATGGAAAAAATAATGTCATGTAAATGAGTTAACTTGGATTTCCTACCCTTGAATCCATAGGAAACTTTGTTCTAATGCACTATTATAATCAACCGAGTTTTTACACCAACAGGTCTGTCACTTACGTGTGGTGCCCACGCGTGAGGTCCCACACTTCAGTGAGCACAAGTCACGTGCAATAGGTACGCCAACTCCCAGCCATCTTCTTTGTCAAGAGAAGACGCATCAGGATGCGTATTGGAAGTCCGTGGGTCCTTCTGGATCCTTCGGTTGTCCCTCTCACAAAAAAAAACAAATCTATCTCATTCTCGGCCTCGCTCGACTCGCTCGCTACGTCCTGCGCACTGACAAACCCTGCACAACAGTCAACATCATCATCATCACCCGAAAAAGGGGAGACACCATAATGCTCTGCCTTTTTTCTCTCCTTCCGAGTGATCCCTCTTCCTCCGAGTTTCACTCGACGGGCAAACGCACATCTGCAGCATAGTAATAATAAAAAGGTAGAAAAATCGATATACGAATCTATAATTAAATAGGTTAAACTAGGGTTTTGCCCAGTACTACAGATCAAGGTTCAAAAAAATCCAACTACGGGGTTCGAACAACACGATTCTAATCCAAGAACTTTTTCGACCTCATCCAAGTGGCCTCAAACTATAGGGTTAGCATCTAGTGCAGTATGTGTGAAAATGTATGCACTATGTGTGCTATAACTTGTATGTCTTTCAAATTTGAACCAACTTTGAATAAGTTTGAAATATTTGAAATGGGGCTTTTGGCTTAAACGTTTGAAACTCAAAACGATTCTCTTCATGCTAGACTTCATAAGACCGAGTTTAGGGTTAGGGGTAGATACATGATTTGTCTGGTTTGAATATGTCTAAACCTTGTTTATCAACTTTAATGCTAACTTCTCAGTCACTCTAAAATGAAGTTTTTGGAGGTTTTTGAAATTTCCATCTTTGAAACCCAAAACCACTTCTCTTCATGCTTGACTTCATAAGAAAAAGTTTAGGGTTAGGGGGTATAGATACATGATTTGTATGGTTTGAATATGTCCAAACCTTGTTTATCAACTTGAATATGCTTACTATATGACATAAGAAGACTATGTACTTTGGTTTTTAATTTTTCTGACTTTTTTAATTTTCTGCGCATTTGAATCATATCTTGGTCAAATCCTAGGTTTCACCAAGATTTAGACAAGTTTAACACGTGAAAATGAGTAAGTAAGCATGGATCCTTCTTAGTCACTCTAAAATGAAGCTTTTGGGATGTTCTTGAAATTTCCATGTTTGAAACCCAAAACCACTTCTCTTCATGATTGACTTCCATAAGATCGACAGATCAGTTTAGGGTTAGGGGTAGATATATACATGATTTTTTGGTTTGAATATGTCTAGACCTTGTTTATCAACTTGAATGCTTACTATACATATGACATAAGAATGCTATGTGCTTTGGTTTTTCATTCTCTTTTGATTTTTTTCTAAATTTTTAGGCCCATTTGAATCTTGGTCAAATCCTTGGTTTGACCAAGATTTAAACAAGTTTAAAACATGAAAATGAAAAGGGAAGTCAGTATCCTTCGTAGTCACTCTAAAATGGAGAAGCTTTTGGGATGTTCTTGTAATTTCTATGTTTGAAACCGAAAACGAGTTCCCTTCATGCTAGTAGACTAGCTTCATAAGATCGACAGGCCGGGGGTAGATACATGATTTGTCTGGTTTGGATATATCTAGACCTTGTTTATCAACTTTAATGCTTACTATATGACATATATAAGAAAACTATTGCTTTGGTTTTTCCTTTTTCTGTTTTTTTTTATTTTGATGCCCATTTGAATCATGTCGAATCCTAGGTTTGACCAAGATAATTTAAACAAGTTTAAAACATGAAAATGAAAAGGGAAGCATGTATCCTTCTTAGTCACTCTAAAATGAAGCTTTTGGGAGGTTTTTGAAATTTCCATGTTTGAAACCCAAAACCACTTCTCTTCACATGCTTGACTTCATAAGACAGAGTTTAGGGGTTAGGGGTATAGATACATGATTTGTCTGGTTGAATATGTCTAGACCTTGTTTATCAACTTTAATGCTTACTATATGACATAAGAAAACAATTGCTTTGGTTTTTCTTTTTCTGATTTTTTTGAATTTTGATGCCCATTTGAATCTTGTCAAATTCTAGGTTTGACCAAGATTTAAACAAGTTTAAAACATGAAAATGAAAAGGGAAGCATGTAACCTTCTCAGTCACTCTAAAATGAAGTTTTTGGGAGGTTTTTGATATTTCCATGTTTGAAACCCGAAACCACTTCTCTTCATGCTTGACTTCATAAGACAGAGTTTAGGGTTAGGGGTAGATACATGATTTGTATGGTTTGAATATGTCCAAACCTTGTTTATCAACTTGAATATGCTTATGTGCTTTGGTTTTTTATTTTTCTGATTTTTTTGAATTTTATGCCCATAAATCTTGGTCAAATCCTAGGTTTGACCAGGATTTAAACAAGTTTAAAACATGAAATGAAAAGATAAGCCTGGATCCTTCTTAGTCACTCTAAAATGAAGCTTTTGGGAGGTTCTTGAAATTTCCATATTTGAAACCCAAAACCACTTCTCTACATGATTGACTTCATAAGACATAGTTTAATTAGAGTTTTAGGGGTAGATATATACATGATTTTTCTGGTTTGAATATATATGTCTAGACCTTGTTTATCAACTTGAATGCTTACTATACATATGACATAAGAATGCTATATATGTGCTTTGGTTTTTCATTCTTTTGATTTTTTTCTGAATTTTTAGGGCCATTTGAATCTTGCATGGTTAAACTTGGGTTTTGCCCAGTTCTAAAGATCAAGGGTTCAAAAAAATCCAACTACGGGGTTCGAACAACACGATTCTAATCCAAGAATTTTTTCGACCTCATCCAAATGGCCTCAAACTATAGGGTTAGCATCTAGTGCAGTATGTGTGAAAATGTATGCACTATGTGTGCTATAACTTGTATGTCTTTCAAATTAAGTTGATAAACAAGGTCTAGACATATTCAAACCAGAATATTATACTGCATTAGTACAAAAAGTTTCCTATGGATTCATCAAGGGTAGTAAAGCCAAGTTAACTCATTGTCATGACTAAGAAGGATCCATGCTTACTTTTTCATTTTCATGTTTTAAACTTGTTTAAATCTTGGTCAAACCTAGGATTTGACCAAGATTCAAATGGTCATAAAAAATCAAACAAAATCAAGAAAATCAAAAACCAAACCACATAGTCTTCTTATGTAATATACTAAGCATTCAAGTTGATCAACGAAGTCTAGACATATTCAAACCAGAAAAATCATGTATCTACCCCCTAACCCTAAACGTTGTCTTATGAAGTCAAGCATGAAGAGAAGAAGTGGTTTTGGGTTTCAAACATGGAAATTTCAAAAACCCACCCAAAAGCTTCATTTTGGAGTGACTAAGAAGGATCCAAGCTTACTTTTTCATTTTCATGTTTCAAACTTGTTTAAATCTTTGTCAAACCTAGGATTTGACCAAGATTCAAATGGGCATAAAAATTCAAAAAAGAAATCAAAAAAATGAAACACCAAAGCACATAAACTTCTTATGTCATATAGTAATTAAGCATTCATGTTGATCAACAAAGTCTATATATATTTAAACAATAAAAATCATGTATATATACCCCCAAACCCAAAACCACTTCTCTTCACATGCTTGACTTCATAAGACAGAGTTTAGGGGTTAAGCCCGAAATAAGAGCCGAGGCTCTGATACCAATTGAAAGGATCGTATGCCGCACCTAGAGGGGGGGTGAATAGGTGCTAACCAATTTTTAGTTCTTTTTCAATTTAGGTTTGACACAAAGGTAAATTCTCTAGATATGCAACTAAGTGAATTCACCTATATGACAAGGTTATCAACTAAGCAAGATATAGCTACGCAATATATAGGAGATAGAGTGGGATAGAGGTAACCGAGAGTGTAGCACGCGTTGACACGGAGATGATTCCCGTAGTTCCCTTCCTTTGCAAGAAGGTACTCTACGTTTGGAGGAGTGTGGTTGCTACGCAAGCCAAACCAACAGCCACGAAGGCTTCACTCAGATCTCCTGTGAGCAACGCCACGAAGGCCTAGCCCACTTCCACTAAGGGATTTCCTCGAGGCGGAAACCGGGCCTTTACAAGGTTCTTGGGGCACACATCCACAACTGAATTGGAGGCTCCCAAATCTGTAACAATACAACAATCAACAACAACACATCATCAACAAATCAACTAGGGAACCAAATAGGAACACTAGCATGAGATCCCTCAAACAAGTGAGGGGGAAATGAAGAACGCTTCGGTGAGGATGTAGATCGGTGGCTTCTCCTTCGAATCCCCAAAGATCAAGAGCTTTGGTTGGGGGAGGAAGGAGATCTTGCAAATCTTGTGTTTCTTGAGGTGGCTCTAATGGTGGTGAAGCTTGGCAGATTTCTTGTGCAATAATTGAGCAACTTGTCCCGTTGGAGAAGAGAGCTATTTATATGATTGGAGCTCTCAGATCTGACCGTTTGGACCATTTCTCGTAACACCGGAAGTTCCGGCCAGGAGGGCCGGGTTCCGCCCGGAAGTACCGGCTAAGAGAGCCGGAACTTCCGCCCGGTGCAGTCTTCGTCAGTCAACCCGTCGAAAACGGTGAGGGCGGAACTAGGGCGGAACTAGGGCGGAACTTCCGGGACCGGAAGTTCCGGCCAAGTTCCGGCCAAGTTCCGAAATAACGAAAACCTTACGGAACATACGAGCCACAATCGCCGACTTTCGGAACTTGTCCGGAAGTTGGGCGGAAGTTCCGCGACCGGAACTTCCGGCCATCTTCTCCGAACTTCCGGCGGAGAAGGAAAACTGAACAGACCGAGCTGAAGGCCTTCAGAAGCAACAGGCGGAACTTCCGCCTGGCGCCGGAACTTCCGCGTAACAAGAACACCTTCATAGCTTCAGAATAACCACTTCACTTTACCGATCGACCAGGTTTTTCGAAAACTTGTACCTGTCTACAACAACACACATAAAAATATACCTAGTGTTGTCATCAAACACACAAAACCCAAAAGGGCGGGAAATGTTCTTTCAATCTCCCCCTTTTTGGTGTTTGATGACAACACACGTATTTGCAAGGAATGAATAGAGAAGAGCTCCCCCTAGATATGAGCATTGGGGTATAGGAAGCTCCCCCTATATCTAGCATCCGTCTTCCAAGGGTTAGCAATACAATAGTGATACGCATATGGATAATAGAATCATGCACATATAGATATCCATGGAAGACACATAAACGGAGATAACCATCCACATAGATAAAGTTTTACAAGCCAAATTAACTAAGGACATAGTTCAACCACATAGATAGACGACATAGTTCAACCACATAGATAGACACCACAAAGACAAATAGAATCACAAGCGATAAAAATCAAAGCCAAATACGAGCTTGTGACTCCCCCATGCAAATACCCACCGGAGAGCAACCTAGAAGGTCTCACTCTCCCCCTTTGGCACCAAGGCACCAAAAAGGGAAAAGAGAAGCTACACGTCCCAAGGGTCGGCGTTAGCCCAGCCGGGAGGAAGATCCGATGGAGCGCCGGGGTAGGGTGGAGTGTGTGGAGGAGACTCGATCTCAAGCCCATCTGAAGGAAGAGGAAGACCGTGCTGAGAAATCCACTCAGCCTCCGGAGTGATATTCTCCTCGGATCCAGGAGGAGACACTTCCACCTCAAGAGCCCTCATGATGCTCTTCTGACGAACTCGAGACTTCTTGGCTTCTGCGTGCTGCTGATACTGGCGGTGGTTGACTGCAGCGGTGAGGCAAAAATCTGTCTCATGCGGCGAGCAAGCTTAGAAGCCCAGCTAGGTGGCTTCTCATCCTTGGGAGGCACATCTTCAATAGGAGTGTTGTGGCGCTTGGTCCTCAGAACCTTCACATCATGCATGGTGACGTTGAGAGGAATGGAGTGGATGAGGGAAGTCTGACAAGTATCCACCCAAGTGTCCTCAATGAGCTTCATAATGTACGGAGCATAGGCGGGAAGCTTCTTCTCCATAACACATGACCACATCTCATTGTAGATGTAGTCCATCACATCAATCTTCTCACCGGTGCCCCTCTTTGCAAAGGAGTTTGCCATAAGGTCGACTTCATACAAGTGCAGCTCATCAAGGTTGCCACCCTTTGGTCCAATGGTTTCCCGGTAGACCCTAAGCATGATGTCCCAAGTAGGGAGAAGATCCGCACTCTTGCCCGGGATGCCCCAACCTTTGATATAGAGGGGCTCCAACACTTCCCTTGGTTGAGAAAAGGAACTGCGTGGCACCTCCAACCATTCGCATCAACGCCCGGGAGGCGAGGGTATCCAAGGGCAGCCCGAACTTCGCCAAGTTGGACTCAAGAAGCTTCTCATGAGACATCCACCGGAAGGTTTTAGCTTCATCCGTGTCAAAATGGACGGTGGCATAGAATTGATGGATCATCTCCACATCATACTCCTTGGTGAGCTCCATTATGGGATAGAGCCCAAACTCTCCACACATAGCATATGCTTCGGCAAAGTACTTCGAAGCGGCCATCTTGCCGGTGTCAATAGCATGTTGAGGGGTTACCCCCTTCTTGAATGGCACATACACCTCATAGAAGATCTCCTCTTGAGTCTTGTTGTGGAAGCGCTTATCCGAAACCCGATTTCTCCGAGGAGTGAGGTAAGGGTTCATGTCACGGATCTCCTTGTACTCAGGATATTGCATGTTCTTCACGGATACATGGATGTTCTTGCCCCGAGCAGCGGGAGTCTTTGACCTTTGAGATGCTTGCTGACGAGAGGTGAGCTTGGAGGGCCGTGTTTGCTCAAGTTCTTCCTCAATCTCGTCCACGTGACCTTTGTTCCTCTTCTTGGAAGAACCTGGGATGGAGACAGCATGATATGTATGAAACAAGAGTGCACAAGGACAAGGAGAACAAGGAACTAGAGCCTCGCACAGATATTGAGTAATTGCAAAACTCGCCAGCCGGAAGTTCCGGTGAGAACCGGCGGAAGTTCCGCCCCGCCGGAAGTTCCGCCCATGGAGCGGAACATCCGGCTGTTCGAAAAACAGCACAATTTCTCACCAGATCTGAGGCCATGACTTGATAATCTACAACACAACAACATCCTAAGCATGTTCTAGTCAGGGAAGGGCATCTAAAGATGTTCTACCATAGCATTGCCTAGAGTATGCCCTATATTTCATCTAGTGAGGTCTACCCACACATAGAGAGGGAGAGGGCACAAACCGGGAGGGGCCATGGGAGAGGAGAGGGAGTGGATGCCGATCCACGGAGCCGATCCGGCGGAGGTCGCCGGAGGAGAGAGATCTGGCCGGAGGAGCAGCAGCCGTCACAGGGGAGTAGCACCACCAAATAGATCTTGGAAAGAGGGGAACTGAGGAAGATGGAACTGCTCACCCGTTCGGCCCATATATATAGTGGTCCCTTAAGGCCGGAAGTTCCGCTCGTTGGAGCCGAACTTCCGGTCTCGCAGAATCACCAGTACGACACGAACGGGTGAACCAGGTGAAAGGATACCAGCGGAACTTCCGGTCCAAACGACCGAACTTCCGGCAGAAAACGAGCCTAGAAGCAGGATTTTGACACGAACAAGATGTACTTGAGAGGTGAAGGAAATGTCTTAGATGAGATAGGCTTAGGACAGATACGCCAAATGTGAGATGGTACATGATCACTCATTTTTGCAAATAATGCAAATAAAGGCCAAAAATGAGTGATTTCCCATAAACAAGGAGATGTCAAAAAGATCCAATGAAAATCCAAACAACTCCAACTCTTCACGAAGAAGAGTGTGGTGGCCTAGGCCACCATATATGAGTGTTATGGCATGGCACCGCGAAGATGTATCTTGGGCCCAAAACCACTACTCATCATTGAAGCTCACATATCATTATATGATATAAAGAGAATGATTTTATTTAATGTTGGCATTATGGGGGGAGGGATAGCTCAATAGTTTAAACCGCACTCCCCCTATTTCCATGCCCACATCTAAACCAAATAAAGTTTTGAGACAAAGGTGTGTTTGCAAGATGGTCAAGCTATACTCCTTGAATCTATGATATTTAGCTCATTCCTCAAATAAGAGAACCTTGCTTCATCAAGAGGCTTCGTGAATATATCGGCAAGTTGATCTTTGGTAGGAACATAGATGAGCTCAATATCACCACGGGCAACATGATCCCTAATGAAGTGATTCCGGATCTCAATATGCTTCGTTCTTGAATGTTGCACCGGATTATAGGCAATCTTGATAGCACTTTCATTGTCACATAATAGAGGCACTTTGTCACAAATGACACCGTATTCCTTTAAAGTTTGCCTCATCCATAACAATTGAGTGCATCCACTTGCGGCGGCAACATATTCGGCTTCGGCGGTGGAGAGAGATATACAATTTTGCTTCTTAGAAGACCAACACACCAAGGACCTACCAAGGAATTGGCAAGCCCCGGAAGTTGATTTCCTATCATCCTTGTCACCCGCCCAATCCGCATCGGTATAACCATTGAGAATAAAACTTGAGCCCTTGGGGTACCAAATACCATATCTTGGGGTATCAACCAAATATCGAAAGATTCTTTTGAGAGCCATCATGTGGCTCTCCTTAGGAGAAGCTTGATACCTTGCACACACACCAACACTCAACACTATGTCCGGTCTAGATGCACAAAGGTAAAGCAAGGATCCAATCATGGAGCGGTATACCTTTTGATCCACCTCTTTACCATTGGGATCTAGTGCAAGATGACATTTGGTGACCATAGGAGTGGCCACACCCTTCAACTCGGTCATCTTGAACCTCTTGAGCATGTCTTGGAGATATTTTGCTTGATTGATGAAGGTTCCCTCTCTCAATTGCTTGATCTCAAAACCAAGGAAGAACTTCATCTCTCCCATCATAGACATCTCAAACCTATCGGTCATAAGCTTTGAAAATTCATCATTGAAAGCTTTGTTAGTAGAGCCAAAGATGATATCATCAACATATAATTGGCAAACGAAAAGCTCCCCATTAACCCTCTTAGTAAAAAGAGTGGGATCGATTAGCCCAACATCAAACCCACGGTCTATCAACAATTCTTTAAGGTGCTCGTACCAAGCTCTAGGAGCTTGTTTGAGACCATAAAGTGCTTTATCAAGCTTGTAGACATGGTTAGGAAAGTTGAGATCCTCAAACCCCGGGGGTTGCTTAACATAAACCTCTTCATGCAAAGGACCATTAAGAAATGCACTTTTAACATCCATTTGTTGTAACTTAAAGTTATGATGCGATGCATAAGCAAGAAGGATACGGATGGACTCAAGACGAGCCACGGGAGCATAGGTCTCTCCAAAGTCAATTCCTTCAACTTGAGAGAAACCTTGAGCCACCAATCTTGCCTTGTTCCTCACAATATTTCCAAACTCATCTTGCTTGTTCTTGAATATCCACTTAGTGCCTATAACATTGCGGCACTCCTTTGGCTTCTCTACTAAGGTCCACACTTTGTTGCGCTTGAAGTTGTTGAGTTCCTCATGCATGGCATCCACCCAATCCGAATCTTCAAGGGCTTCAAATACTTTCTTGGGTTCCACAACGGAGATATAAGCATGATGATTGCTAAAGTTAGCCAATTGCCTTCTTGTGGAGACCTTTGCTCGAACATCACCAAGGACCTTGTCATGAGTGTGTCCACGAATTTCAAGGATCCTATCTCTTCTTGCTAGACGACGGGCCTCGATCTCCTCCTTGGTTTTTCTAGGCCTTGGAGGTGTCACTTGATCAACTTGATCATTTGGGTCCCCGTCTTGACCTTCAATTTGAGCTTCCTCAATTTCTTGAGAATGCTCAACCTCATGTGCTTGATCTTGGACAATGTTTGGTGAAGTGCAAATATCAAATGGTTGATCTTGAATGCTTGGTTGATCTTGTCCTTGATCTTGTACATGAGAGGGAGGGTTTTCTTCTTGTTCTTGGGTTGGTGCATCATTAGCTTCAAGAGATGGGGTTTGTTGATGTTGAGAGGATGAGGGCTCCACCGTGGTAGAGCATAGTTCTTCCCGAGACGCCACACCGTGTCCCTCAATGGGGCGGAAAAATCCCACACCCATTCTTACTATGGCATCTTGAGGTATTTCATCACCTGCACATACATCAACTTGCCCCACTTGGGAGCCATCATTTTCTTCGAACTTCACACTACAAGATTCAATGATAATCCCGGAGGATACATCAAAGACTCTATAAGTGTGAGATTCGGCACCGTAACCAACAAATATACCCTCCAAAGCTTTAGGAGCAAATTTAGACAAACGAACTCCTTTGATTTTGTAGAAACACTTACAACCGAACACCTTGAAGTATGAGATATTAGGCTTGTTGCCGGTGAGTATTTCATATGGAGTCTTGTTCAATCCCTTGCGGAGATAGAGCCGGTTAGAAGAGTGACAAGCGGTGGAGATGGCTTCGGCCCAAAAGTTATAGCGGGATTTATACTCCGCCATCATAGACCTTGCCATATCCATAAGAGTCCGGTTCTTCCTCTCCGCAACACCATTTTGTTGAGGGGTGTAAGCAGCGGAATATTGATGACGAATCCCCTCATCACTAAGAAAATCATTGAGTGTGTAGTTCTTGAACTCGGAGCCGTTGTCACTTCTTATTGCCATAATGAGGAGGTTGTGTTGGCGTTGCACCTCGGTGGCAAAGTCAATGAATATTTGTTGAGTCTCATCTTTCGTCTTGAGAAAGTAGACCCAAGTGTATCTTGAGTAATCATCAACAATCACCAAGCAATGTTTCTTCGCACCAAGACTTGCATGAGTAACGGGACCAAAGAGATCCACATGAAGGAGCTCCAAGATCCTCTTGGAAGAGATGATAGTCTTGCTTGGATGCGGAGAGTCATGCATTTTGCCTTCAACACAAGCCCTACAAACACGATCTTTGGCAAAAGAAACACTTTCCATTAGTCCCACAATATGGTTCCCCTTGTGAAGACTTTGCAAAGTTCTCATGTTGACATGGGCTAGGCGGCGATGCCACAACCAACCCACATCCGCCTTTCCGAATAGGCACATCGCACTTGAAGTGGTGGTCCCCGAAAAGTCCACCACATACAAGTTATGTTCGCGATACCCAACGAAAGCGACTTTTAGAGTCTTGCTCCACAAGAGGACCACAATATCATTATCAATAAAGACGGCGAAACCCATCTTGCCAAGGGCGGAAACGGAAAGCAAATTGTAACCAAGGGTTTTGACAAGCATGACATCCACAAGAGTTATGTTGTGTGCAACCACAACCTTGCCAAAACCCAATACCTCGGATGTAGAATTATCGCCAAAGGAGACGGTGATATTGTTTATGTTGGGCCTCAACTCCTTGACGAGGTTCTTGCCGCCGGTCATATGACTTGTACATCCACTATCAAGTACCCATTTTGAACCTCCGGCGGCATAGTCCTACATGAGATCAATTCTTGGATTTAGGTACCCATTTCACAATGGGTCCTCTTTTGTTAGCAACAAGGGTCTTTGGGACCCAAATAGACCAAGCAACATAACCATCATATGGGCCAACATATTTAGCATAAACATCACCATAATAATCTTTAAATAAAACATAGTGAGGGTTAGCATTTCCCGCATCATCATCATTAATGGTTTTGCCCTTAGGAGCTTCACCATTAGTGATATCTTTCTTCTTCTCTTGTGCGGGCTTGGCCTTTTGCTTGTTTGCCTTCTTTGCCTTGGCTCCATAACCAAGGCCCTCCTTCCCATTGTTTGATCTTTGCTTACTCAAAAGATCATCCAAAGAAAGTTTACTTTGGGGAGAGGAGGCCTTAGCAAGTTCATCCTTCAACCTAGCATTTTCCTCAATAACATTTGCATGATCACAAGAAGGAGTAGAGGAACTAGGCACATCATATGAAGCAAGCCTAATTTGAAGTTGCTCATTTGACTTGGATAGGAGAGAGTATTCACTCTTCAAAGCTTTGTGAGCTTTGTCTAGTTCATCTAGATCCTTCACAAGTTTCTCATGATCAACACCAAATTGGGCCTTTTCCTTTTTAAGCAATTTAGTCTTAGCCCTAGCATGATCTCTAGCTTTAGTGAGCTTGTTAATTTCATCTTGAGGCTCTTCAAGATTTTCTAGCCTCTCCTCAAGAGAGGCTATAGTTTCTTGACTTTCCTCAAGGGCATTTTTAAGAGCATGGATTTCAAGAGAGTCTTCTCTCTCTATTTGACCCTTTTTCTCAAGCATATCATTTTGTTGAGCTAAACGAGCCATGAGATTTGAAACATGCTTTTTGTTGATACCTTGTAGGTTAAGCAAGAATTCATCAAATTCTAGCATTTCTTGTTTTACTTTTAGACTAGCATCATCAACCCCTAGATCACTTGATATGTTAGGCATAGAGGGGCTAGGAGATGATACCTCGGAGGATTTGGCCATGAGGCAACTTTCTTCCTCCACATGAATGATCTCATTGGGGGATTCACTTGGTGATGAAGAGTTAGTGGAGAGGGAGGCAAGAGCGACCAATCCATTAGAGGTTGCATCTTCTTCATCATCACCTTCATCATCCCCGGAGGAATATTCTTCTTGAGTTGATAGCACAATAGATGTGTCCAAGGAAGATGTTGCCATGAAGCAATGTGCATTCTTGATATGAGGATTCTCATTGGGGGATTCAAAGAGAGATGAAGAGGGAATGTTGGTAGTGACAATGGCGGCCATTTCTTTTGAGCTTCCTTCTTCATCATCACTAGAGCTCGCAACTTCATCGGAAGAATATTCTTCCCTAGTCACTAGCACAACTTTTGGGTGCCTCTTGCCCTTCTTGGTCTTGTTGTTGTAGAACTTCTTGTTGGGGGCTTTTGAGTATTTGCCCTTTGATTCTTTGCTCTTGTCCTTGGGAATGAGCCTTCCATTATGAAGCTCTCTATTTTCATAGGGGCATTCGGCAATGAAGTGGCGCTTGTCATCACAATTGTAGCATGATCTTGTCTTTGGACCAAAGCTAGTGAACCCACTCTTGTGGTTTCTCTTGATGTTGTCTTCCTTGGCCTTGGAGGGATCAACCCAAAAGGACTTTGCATGGAAGGCCATGTGATCATGATAGTGGCATTCCAAATCTTCCGGATAGGACATACTCCAAGATGCCCTATATTGCTCTTGAGGGTGCACTTCATCTAAGGGGTTGACCACCAAGGCAAGATTGTTCCCTTTTGACATACCAATGGCACGATTGAGAGAGTCATGAGAGTTTTGCTCGAGCACCTTGAGGGCTTGCATCTCGTGCACGGCATCTTGAGAAGAGAGAGAGGAATAGCATTCTCTCCCAACAAGGGTCTTGACATCAATGGGTACATATGGCATCATGCATTCAATGTACTTCTCCTTGATCCAAGAGTCATTGATGTGGGTGGCACCAATAAGACGGAAGTCATCGGCAACAATGAGGAGTCTTGAATACATGTCTTGATGATCTTCATCCGGTAGCCTCATGAATCCTTCGGCTTTATTCTTAAGAGCATTATACTTGTTCCTTCTCGTGCTCTCACTTCCAATGCAACTAGCGGCCAACCCATCCCAAGCTTCCTTGGCGGTGGTGTAGTTCCGAACACGAGGCAAATCCTTTGTCCCCACACTAGTTTGAATCATGTGCAAGGCGGTGTTGTTGAGTTGACTATCAACCGCTTCTCTTCTAGTCAACTTGTCGGGGTTGTAAGGTTTGAAGCCTTCTTGGATGATTCTCCAAAGTTCATTGGAGGCACTGCAAACATGAGAGCGAAACTCAAATCGCCAAGTATTGTAATTTTCAATGGAAAACTTAGGTGGGTCGCCCCGAATGTTCAAATGAGGATGGGGAACCGGTATATCGGGAGATTGAAAAGGTGGAGCTACTCGATTGTAGCTCTCACCTCCACTAGTATCCCTAGGAGATGCAATGGGAGATTTGTTAGTGTTTAAGTTATCACCTTCCACGGGTTTGGTAGAAGAGGGTGGTGCCGAAGCACCTCCCTCTTCTGACACACCCGCGTCCTTTACCTCTATACTAGGAGCCATGGGACGGGCCGGAGCCAGAAGCTCGGCAATCATCTTTTTCATGCTTTCCATTTGGGCTTCCATTTTGGTTTCCATGAAGGACTTCAACGAATTGAATTCTTCCATGGAGACCGTATTGGCGGCCCCATCCGAGGGCTCCTCGTTTGGCATACTCTTAGGCGGTTAAGCCCGAAATAAGAGCCGAGGCTCTGATACCAATTGAAAGGATCGTATGCCGCACCTAGAGGGGGGGTGAATAGGTGCTAACCAATTTTTAGTTCTTTTTCAATTTAGGTTTGACACAAAGGTAAATTCTCTAGATATGCAACTAAGTGAATTCACCTATATGACAAGGTTATCAACTAAGCAAGATATAGCTACGCAATATATAGGAGATAGAGTGGGATAGAGGTAACCGAGAGTGTAGCACGCGTTGACACGGAGATGATTCCCGTAGTTCCCTTCCTTTGCAAGAAGGTACTCTACGTTTGGAGGAGTGTGGTTGCTACGCAAGCCAAACCAACAGCCACGAAGGCTTCACTCAGATCTCCTGTGAGCAACGCCACGAAGGCCTAGCCCACTTCCACTAAGGGATTTCCTCGAGGCGGAAACCGGGCCTTTACAAGGTTCTTGGGGCACACATCCACAACTGAATTGGAGGCTCCCAAATCTGTAACAATACAACAATCAACAACAACACATCATCAACAAATCAACTAGGGAACCAAATAGGAACACTAGCATGAGATCCCTCAAACAAGTGAGGGGGAAATGAAGAACGCTTCGGTGAGGATGTAGATCGGTGGCTTCTCCTTCGAATCCCCAAAGATCAAGAGCTTTGGTTGGGGGAGGAAGGAGATCTTGCAAATCTTGTGTTTCTTGAGGTGGCTCTAATGGTGGTGAAGCTTGGCAGATTTCTTGTGCAATAATTGAGCAACTTGTCCCGTTGGAGAAGAGAGCTATTTATATGATTGGAGCTCTCAGATCTGACCGTTTGGACCATTTCTCGTAACACCGGAAGTTCCGGCCAGGAGGGCCGGAAGTTCCGGCGGAACCGGAAGTACCGGCTAAGAGCCGGAACTTCCGCTGGTGGTCTTCGTCGTCAACCTGTCGAAAACGGTGAGGGCGGAACTAGGGCGGAACTAGGGCGGAACTTCCGGTGACCGGAAGTTCCGCCAAGTTCCGCCAAGTTCCGAAATAACGTAAAACCTTACGGGAACATACTGAGCCACAATCGCCGACTTTCGGAACTTGTCCGGAAGTTGGGCGAAGTTCCGACCGGAACTTCCGCCATCTTCTCGGAACTTCCTACGGAGAAGGAAAACGAATACGACGGAGTGAAGGCCTTCAAGGTAACAGTGAACTTCCGATTACATGCCGGAACTTCCGCGAACAAGAACACCTTCATAGCTTCCGAATAACCACTTCACTTTACCGATCGACCAGTTTTTCAAAACTTGTACCTGTCTACAACAACACACATAAAAATATACCTAGTGTTGTCATCAAACACACAAAACCCAAAAGGGCGGGAAATGTTCTTTCAAATATGTCTAGACCTTGTTTATCAACTTGAATGCTTACTATGTGATTTGGTTTTTCATTTTTCTGTTTTTTTATTTTTCTGCCCATTTGAATCTTGGTCAAATCCTAGGTTTGAACAAGATTTAGACAAGTTTAACACGTGAAATTAAACGAATAAGTAAGCATTGATCCTTCTTAGTCACTCCAAAATGTACCAATTGATAGTGTTAACTTTGCTTCATGGAAAAAATAATGTCATGTAAATGAGTTAACTTGGATTTCCTACCCTTGAATCCATAGGAAACTTTGTTCTAATGCACTATAATAATCAACCGAGTTTTTACACCAACAGGTCTGTCACTTACGTGTGGTGCCCACGCGTGTGGTCCCACACTTGAGTGAGCACAAGTCACGTGCAATAGGTACGCCAACTCCCAGCCATCTTCTTTGTCAAGAGAAGACGCATCAGGATGCGTATTGGAAGTCTGTGGGTCCTTCTGGATCCTTCGGTTGTCCCTCTCACAAAAAAAACAAATCTCTCTCATTCTCGGCCTCGCTCGACTCGCTCGCTCGCTCGCACCTCCTGCGCACTGACAAACCCTGCACAACAGTCAACATCACCAGAAAAAGAATATACACCATCAATAAGAGGGGCCCCGTGACTGCTCTCCCTTCTTCTCCTTCCGAGTGATTCCTCTTCCTCCGAGTTTCACTCGACGGGCAAACACACATGTGCTGCATAGTAATAATAAAAAAGTAAAAGAATCGACTACGAATCTATTATTAAATAGGTTATAAACTAGGGTTTTCCCCAGTACTACAGATCAAGTTGAAAAAAAAATCCAACTACGGGGTTTGATTTTGGCCTACAAATAAAAAATTAAATAAGTTGAACTAGTATTCCTCTAAAAAATCATTTTGGTTTGCATTGTTTGATAATTTTCATAGCTAGAGTGCATCACAATTTTTTGATTTCATGCTTTGCTTTGCCAATTTTGATTTTTTCTAACCACCTTCTCTTTGATTTCAAATTTAGGTCAAACTATCGATGCCTACTATGTGTTCTACTTGAATTGGATGCAGCATGCGCACATGATATGTTTTGCCATTGTTTTGGGCTTCCACACATCTTGGGGCATCCAAGTATTTAAGTTACCTTGTTTTTTAATTGTAATTCATGTACCCTTTCCTCCCAATTAAATTTTGGTTTTACATTTTTAATTTTTTTAAATTTTTATGCCCATTCTGATGTCATATAGTTAGCATTTAAGTTGATAAACAAGGTCTAGACATATTCAAACCGGAAAAATCATGTATCTACCCCTAACCCAAAACTCTGTCTTATCAAGTCAAGCACGAAGAGAAGTCGTTTTGGGTTTCAAACATGGAATTTTCAAAAACCCTCCAAAAAGCTTCATTTTGGAGTGACTAAGAAGGATGGAGGCTTACCTTTTTCATTTTCATGTTTTAAACATGTTTAAATCTTGGTCAAACCTATTATTTGACAAAGAATCAGATGGGCTTAAAATTTCAAAAAAATCAAAAAATGAAAAACCAAAGCATGCAGTCTTCTTATGTCATATATATATTACACATTCAAGTTGATAAACAAGGTTTGGACATATTCAAACCAAAAAATCATATCTACCCCTAACGCTAAACTCTGTCATATGAAGTCAAGCATATGAAGAGAAGTGGTTTTGGGTTTCAAACATGGAAATTTCCATGCTTGAAACCAAAAACCACTTCTCTTCATGCATGCTTGACTTCATAAGACAGAGTTTAGGGTTAGGTGGTAGATACATGATTTTCCTGGTTTGAATATGTGTAGACCTTGTTTATCAAATTAATTGAATGCTTACTATATAACATAAGAGAAGACCTTGTTTTTTTTTTGAATTTTTATACCCATTTGAATCTTTGTCAAATCCTTGGTTCCACCAAGATTTGAATAAGTTAAAAACATGAATATGAAAAAGTAAGCATGTATGCTTCTTAGTCACTTCAAAATGAAGCTCTTGGGAGGGTTTTTGAATTTCCATATTCGAAACCAAAAACCACATATCTTCATGCTTGACTTCATGAAACAAAGTTTAGGGTTAGGGGTAGATACATGCATGATTTTTCTTGTTTGAATATGTCTAGAACTTGTTTATCAACTTAATTGAATGCCTACTATATAACATAAGAAGACCTTTTTTGTTTTTTTTTAAATTTTTATACCCATTTGAATCTTGGTCAAATCCTAGGTTTCACCAAGATTTGAATAAGTTTAAAACATGAATATGAAAAAGTAAGCATGCATGTATGCTTCTTAATTAATCACTTCGAAATGAAGCTCTTGGGAGGGTTTTTGAAATTTCCATGTTTGAAACCAAAAACCACATATCTTCATGCATGCGCTTGACTTCATGAGACAGAGTTTAGTGTTAGGGGGTAGATACATGATTTCTCTCGTTTGAATATGTTTGAAACCAAAAACCACATATCTCTGGTTTGCCCGCACTTAGAAATGATATTTGCATCACTTATCATATGTTTGCCCATTTGAATCTTGTCAAATCCTAGATTTGACCAAGATAATTTAAACAAGTTTAAAACATGAAAATGAAAAGGCAAGCTTGTATCCTTCTTAGTCACTCTAAAATGAAGTTTGGGGAGGTTTTTGAAATTTCCATGCTTGAAACCAAAAACCACTTCTCTTCATGCTTGACTTCATAAGACAGAGTTTGGGGATATATAGGGGTAGATACATGATTTTTCTGGTTTGATATGTCTAGACCTTGTTTATCAACTTAATTGAATGCTTACTATATGACATAAGAAGACTATATGCCTTGATTTTACATTTTTTTTAAATTATGCCCATTTGAATCTTGGTCAAATCCTAGGTTTGACCATGATTTAAACAAGTTTAAAACATGAATATGAAAATTAAGCATGTATCCTTCGTAGTCACTCCAAAATAAAGCTCTTGAGAGGGTTTTTGAAATTTCCATGTTTGAAACCAAAAAACCACGTACTTCTCTTCATGCTTGACTTCATAAGACAGAGTTTGGGGTTAGGGGTAGCTTGATACATGATTTTTCTCGTTTGAATATGTCTAGACCTTGTTATCAACTTAATTGAATGCTTACTATATATATGACATAAGAAGACTATGTGCCTTGATTTTCCATTTTTTGTTTTTTCTGAATATTTATGCCCATTTGAATCTTGGTCAAATCCTAGGTTTGACCATGATTTAAACAAGTTTAATAAACATGAATATGAAATTTCCATGATTTATACCAAAAACCACTTCTCTTCATGCTTGACTTCATAAGTTAGGGTTTAGGGATATATAGGGGGTAGATTCATCATGATTTTTCTGGTTTGAATATGTCTAGAGCTTGTTTATCAACTTAATTGAATGCTTACTATATGACATAAGAAGACTATGTGCCTTGATTTTTCATTTTTTTAAATTATGCCCATTTGAATCTTGGTCAAATCCTAGGTTTGAGCAAGATTTAAACAAGATTAAAACATGAAAATGAAAAATTAAGCCTTGATCCTTCTTATTCACTCCAAAATGAAGCTTTTGGGAGGGTTTTTGAGATATCCAGGTTTGAAACCCAAAACCACTTCTCTTCATGCATAGTTTAGGGTTAGGTGTAGATACATGAATTTTTGGTTTATAGTAAGCATTCAAGTTGATAAACAAGGTTTAGACATATTCAAACTAGAAAAATCATGTATATACCCCCTAAGGCTAAACTCTGTGATATATATGAAGTCAAGCATATAAGAGGAATGGTTTTGGGTTTCAAACATGGAAAATTCAAAAACCCTCCCAAAAGCTTCATTTTTTGAGTGAATAAGAAGGATCCAGGCTTACTTTTTCATTTTCATGTTACTGACTTGTTTAATTCTTGGTCAAACCTAGGATTTGACCAAGATTCAAATAGGCATAAAAATTCAATAAAGAATTCAAAAAATGAAAAACCAAAGCACATAATTAAGCTTCTTAAGTTATAGTAAGCATTCATGTTGATCAACGGAGTCTATACATATTTAAACATTAAAAATCATGTATATACCCCAACCCTAAACTCTGTCTAATGAAGTCAAGGACGAAGAGAAGTGGTTTTCGTTTTTTTTTTGAATTTTTATGCCCATTTGAATCTTGGTCAAATCCTTGCAGGTTTGACCAATATTTAAACAAGTTTAAAACATGAAAATGAAAAGTAAGTGTGGATCCTTCTTATTCACTCCAAAATGAAGCTTTTGGGAGGTTTTTTTAAATTTTCCATGTTCGAAACCCAAAATGATATCTCTCCGTGCTTTACTTCATAAGACAAAGTTTAGGGGTAGGGGGTAGATACATGATTTTTCTGGTTTGAATATGTCTAGACCTTGTTTATCAACTTGAATGCTTATTATGTGACATCAAAAGACTATGTGTTTAGTTTTTTTTTGAATTTGTTATGCCCATTTGAATCTTGGTCAAATCCTAGGTTTGACCAAGATTTAAACCAGTTTAAAACATGAAAATGAAAAGTAAGCCTGGATTCTTCTTAGTCACTCCAAAATGAAGCTTTTGGGAGGTTTTTTAAATTTCCATGTTTGAAACCCAAAACCACTCCTCTTAATGCTTGACTTCATAAGACAGAGTTTAGGGTTAGGGGCCAAGTATATACATGATTTTTCTTGTTTAAATATGTCTAGACTTTGTTTATCAACTTGAATGCTTACTATATGACATCAAAAGACTATGTGTTTGGTTTTGATTTTTTTGAATTTGTTATGTCCATTTGAATCTTGGTCAAATCCTAGGTTTGACCAAGATTTAAACCAATTTAAAACATGAAAATGAAAATGAAAGCCTGGATTCTTCTTAGTCACTCCAAAATGAAGCTTTTGGGAGTTTTTTCAATTTCCAATGTTTGAAACCCAAAACCACTTTTCTTCATGCTTGACTTCATAAGACAGAGTTTAGGGTTAGGGGGTATATACAATATTTTTCTGGTTTGAATATGTCTAGACTTCGTTGATCAACTGTAATGCTTACTATATGACATAAGAAGCTTATGTGCTTTGGTTTTTTTTTGATTTCTTTTTTGAATTTTTATGCCCACTTGAATCCTGGTCAAATCCTTTGTTTGACCAAGATTTAAACAAGTTAAAACATGAAAATGAAAAAGTAAGCCTGGCTCCTTCTTAGTCATGAAAATGAGTTAACTTGGCTTTCCAACCCTTGAATCCATAGGAAACTTTGTACTAATGCAGTATAATAATCACCCGAGTTTTTACACCAACAGGTCTGTCACTTACGTGTGGTGCCCATGCGTGAGGTCCCAAACTTCAGTGAGCACAAGTCACATGCGGTAGGCAGGCAAAATACCCGATCAATCCGGGCGGTGGCTGTTAAGGACCCGATCGCATTTCTTGCTTTCAGACTGGGGTCTACCATGTAAGAAGTTTGTTCCTTTTGGATGCATCACTCGTATTTGCAAGTTTTTTGGGGGTCCCGCAAATTCAGGGTAGCATCATGCCCCCCTTCCCACGCCAACACAAACAGAGTTCAACACAACCTAATTAAGCAAGGTTCAACACAGACATAGTTCAACAACCCCTAATTAAGCTAATAGGTTCACCACAAACGCTGCTGAGCAGCAAACATAAACAGAGTTCAACAAAAGATGCTGCTTTTGAAGCAGTAGGAGAGACAAACATGCACAACAGTTACGGAGTATATTTACCATCTTCTTCCTGTCGCCTCCTCCCGGTCCCGCTTCTTCTGCTTCTTGCTGCCCATACCTTTAATCTTTGGTGGCTTGGGCTTGGGAGGAGGCACACGACCGGTCTCGATAGCTTGGTTCAATTTCTTCCTTAGGAATAGCCCATAGGCCATGTGGTTGGCTATGAAGCCGGATCGGTTAACAGTTTCCCCAACTTTGAGACAGCCGGACCCACCGGCTTCGGCATGCTGCAGGACGCTTCGAAAGTCAACCTTTATGCTCTTTGTGCAGAAGGGGCAGCTGTTCCTGGCACCAGTCCAGGGTTCACTCCAATACTTGTCGAACTTCCCCGCCTTAAGCTTGTTGAGAGTGGCCCTGGCCTTCCTATGACGCGACTCGACATCGCTGTCAACCTCATCAGTAGCAACCTGATACATGCCAAATAAACAGGTGAAGCAAATATGTAGCAGTTGCAACTAATAATGAATATGAATCTAAAAAGATTCTGACGCTAATTCAAAACCCTATAGCGCAAAAAAAAGAGGGAGAGACCATAGAGCAAATCGATACAGGGCTATGTTAAATAAGGGAGAGAGGTGAATCGGATGTGAAGCAAATATGTAGCAGTTGCAACTAATACTGAATATGAATCTAAAAAGATTCTGACGCTAATTCAAAACGCTATAGCGCAAAAAAAAGAGGGAGAGACCATAGCGCAAATCGATACAGGGCTATGTTGAATAAGGGAGAGAGGTGAATCGGAACATACTTCCTCCCCCTCGTCGACGATATTCTCGTCGAAGGTCGGCGGCGGCGGTTCAAAGATGAGTTCAACCTCGTCCTCGTCATCTAGGGGATGCTTCCCAAGAGAGTGGACCCATCTACCAACAGCATCAGATGCCGATGAGCGACCGATGGCCCGACCTTCGGCAATGGCCTCCGCTTCGTCTTTGGCATCCGCTGCGGCAATGATCGCCGCCGTTGCGGCCATGCGTGCTGCGGTCGCGGCTCTGGACGCCTCCTCTGCGGCTAAGGCCAGCCGCGCGGCTTTCGCTTTCGCTGCGTTGACGGCGTCGGTTGGGCTCTCCATCGGTGGAATGGGAAGGGGAAGTGAAGAGAGGGTTTTTTCCTAGTCCGTGGAGAGAGGGAGAAGTGTGGACGTGAAATGGATAACTGACGATATTTCAAGATTTGGGAGACATAGCACGAACCGGCAGATGACAGCGCGTGGGTGCATTACCTCATACTGCCTCTGTCCTAGAAAGAGCGTACGTGTGGGTTTTCAAGGCATATTAAGGATTTTATTATTACATTGGGAAACTGTCATCGACCATCACTTTCCTCTTCAACTTTTCCACCTCCAATGATCTAAATGCATGTAGTAAATAAGAAAACCATATTATGCTAAATACTACTACCTCCATCCCAAAGCGTAAGGCTTATATTATTTTTAGAAGCTCAAACTATGTCAAGGTAAACTAAGATTTTACCAAAAATCATTATCATGCAAAATACAAAATTAATATCAATACATAGACAACGATTTTTTTTGGTATGGTATCTACAAAATATTATATTAGTTGATAGATTGTTCTAAATTTTCGTCAACCTTTACTTGCTTTGACTCTTAAAAAAAGACTTAAGCTTTGTGATGGAGGTAGTACGTACTAGTCGTGAAGAAACTATATCCCTCGTGATGAGAAAGAAATATTTTTTACTACCACTCTTTTGTGGACAAATTTTGAAGTGCATTGCAAAACGAGAAGTACACTCTTTTATGGACAAATTTTAACTCTACACCCATTATTTCAGGATGGAGGGAGTATAACCCAACTTGTTTTTTTCTTCTGGGCACTACACTGCTTTTTCCCTGTGCAATGCTTGGTTCTACCCTTTTTCTCAATGTAATGGTCACTTTAAGTCATTTTTTCCCACACACATTTATTTTGTACTTCTCTACAGTGTTGACCGTGCTACTACTATTTGTGTTAGTGCGCCAAAAACAAAATGTTATTTTTTAAGTGCCAAATTAATCTAGGGCGTTGGTTGTGAATCGGTGAACAAAAAAGAGATAGCCCAAAAGAGGAACACACCAAGGTACAAAAACTAGTATATATGCATGTTTCTATGTACATATATATGACCCTGGGTTTGTAGATAAAAAACATTCATATATGCGCTTACTATTAATATACATAAGTTTATGCTGATTCTCTTGGTTTAGGTATATATATGGTTAGGCATCACTACTAATTCAGAAAAAAACAAAAATGTAACTCTTCAAGTGAAGTCATTTTAAGTGACCTAACAACTAAAATTCATATATAGGATTTGTATAGGAATTATGTAGGATTTAGATCACATGTGAATTTTCCCCACACTAGTTGTTTGATTCATAGGAACATATCCTATAGGAATCTTGCAGTGCAAATCCTATAAGAATAAAACATTAGGTCATACCTCATGGAAAATTTCCTTTGGCACAATCAAACACAACTCATCTTCCTATATGATTCAACTAGCCATTAAATCTCAATCCTATGTTTTCCATATTTCTATGGTTTTCCCATCCTATGAATCAAAGGAGCCTTAGGGCTTATATCTTTTTTTAGAAAGGCAAACTATGTTAAGATTGGCCAAGTTTTACGAAAAACCTTTAACATGCAAAATACAAAGTTGAGTCATTTCGTTTGAATCGGAGGGAGTACATTTGACGTTATGGTACTATTTGACAGCTGCTTGGCACTGTATTTTTTTTCGAACCAAACTTCCCCCTTCATGAAGCTTTTATTTTAGCTTCAGTGACTTGATACATCCATATATCTAGACAAAGTTGAGTCAATTCATTTGAATCAGAGGGAGTACATTTGACTATATGGGTATTGTTTGACAACTGCTTGGCACTGTCTTCTTTTTTGAACCAAACTGCCCCCTTCACGAAGCTTTTATTTTGGGATAGAGCTTCACTGACTTGATACTTCCAAGTTTCACAGTGACTTGGTGCCACCATCCACCATCCATCTCAGATCCAATGTATGCGATCGACTTAGAATTTAAACTAAATAATTATTATAATTGCTCAGAAATATTTCAAGAACTTCCAGTTAATCGTGCATATTTCGATTTATATTTTGGTGAAGTTTCATTCGATTTGAATCAAAGGTTTGTGAGCAAATATATACTCCCTCCGGTTCATATTAATTGACTCTAATATGGATGTACTAGACACATTTTAGTTCTAGATACATCCATATTGAAGTCAATTAATATGAATCAGAGGGAGTATTTAGTTTAAACTAGTGCTCGTATACGTAAAAAGCTCTTTAATCACAAGCTAATCGTCCGAGTGGGATGAAATATTCACAGATTTTAGAACAAGGCATCTACATTTTACTGGATTTTTTTCATAATTTTTGTTTTTAGGTTCGAAATAAGAGATTAGTTTGGAACGTTGGATCTCAAATGGTTGGTAGATGGTGGCACCAAGTCACAATGAGATTTGGAGACTTCAAGTCACTGCAGCTCTGTCCTTTTATTTTGACAAACTGCAGAGCCGCTGGTGCATCTATGCTTGCGTACGGCCGACGCCGATTCTTAGCAAGGAAGTTCTTCCTATAAGTAGTAGTATCCATACTCCACTCCAAGGCATGTATAAAAAAAAGAACCCATCCCGTTCTCGTTTTCCCGATCACTCTTCTCTGAAGATGGAGGAGGCCCTCTTCTTGTGCCCCCTCTGCCTGCTGCCCTTCAAACCCCCCATATCCAAGGTCGCTCCCTTCCGATTTCATTCTTAGGTTCACCTGTGAGAAATGTCAATGACAACTGATGCCACGTACGTTGTTCCGTGCAGTGCAAGGGCGGTCATATGGGCTGTCGGCGCTGCGTCGGCGAGCTTGCGCCGAACCCGTGCAAGAAGTGCGAGCAGCCGGCGTGGTTGCCGCCGTCGAATCGATCTGGGCCAAGATTGCCGCCGTCGAATCGATCTGGGGCAATGGTCAAGTGCGTCGGCTGCCAGAGCTTGGTCGCCTCCACGGAGTCCTACAAGCACTATATCGCGTGCCCGCATGGTCCGTGCGGCTGCACAGAGGCCATCAATACCGGCTGCAGCTTCACCGGCCCGCCGCGGGAGCTCCTGGTACACCTCCAAGCATCCCACTCCATCCCAGTGTTTACGTTCCAGTATGGCATACCCGCCTGGTGCATAGTTCGTGTTCCGGTACAACCGCGGGGACACCTGTTCATCGGCAGTGGGGAAGAAGACGGTAGCGTGTTCGCCATCACCGTTGGAGCGCTCGGCCCGACCACCATTGTGTCCTGTGTGTGCATCAGGTCGGCCGCGTGCTTGTTTCCGATGTACAAGGCGCAGCTGTTGGTGATTGATGACCCACAAGTATAGGGGGTGTATCGTAGTACTTTCGATAAATAAGAGTGTCGAACCCAACGAGGAGCAGAAGGTGTTGACAAGCAGTTTCGATGAAGGTTTCACTGTAAATGCTCACAGACAAGTATTCAGGGGGTTTTGATATTGCAGATAAATAAAGTACAAGTAAATAAAATGCGAGAGAAATAATTGCAGCGAGTGGCCCAATCCTTTTTAGCACAAAGGACAAGCCGGTTTGATTACTTATAATGACCAAACGTTCCTGAGGACACACGGGGATTTTAGTCTAGTGCTTTCGCTACATACAGCTGATTAATCTTCATTGTTTTGATAAGTGTTGTGTGGGTGAACCTATGCTAATGCACCGCCCTTCCTAGGACTAATACATACTTGTGATTATACCCCTTGCAAGCATCCGCAACTACAAGAAAGTAATTAAGATAAATCTAACCACAGCCTTAAACTCTGAGATCCTGCAATCCCTCCTGCATCGATATACTAACGGGGGCTTAGGTTTCTGTCACTCCGGCAACCCCGCAATTAGCAACCGAATACAAGATGCACTCCCCTAGGCCCATAAATGGTGAAGTGTCGTGTAGTCGACGTTCACACGACACCACTAGAAGAATGACACCACAACTTAAATATCATAACATTGAATATTACTCAACCATAATTCACTACTAGCATTTAGACTTCACCCATGTCCTCAAGAACTAAACGAACTACTCACGAGACATCATATGGAATACAATCAGAGGTGATATGATGATGAATAACAATCTGAACATAAACCTTGGTTCAATGGTTTCACTCAATAGCATCTACAACAAGTATAGAATAACACCGGGAGAGTTTCCCCTATCAAACAATCAAGATTTAACCCGAATTGCTACAGCGATGACGAGGTGCAGCGGTGGTGATGGCGGTGTAGATGGTGGAGATGATGATGATGATGATGGAGATGATGTCCCGCTCGATGACGATGGCGATGGCGTCGATTTCCCCCTCCGGGAGGGAATTTCCCCGGCGGATTCCTGCCCGCCGGAGAGCTCTTTTCTCTCTGGTGTTCTCCGCCCCGCAGAGGCGGCTGTAACCCTTCGTGAGGATCCCTCTGTGGCTTAGGTTTTCGGGACGAAGGAGTACGCGAAGAAAAGGAGGCGAAAAGGGTCGTGGGCCCCCCAGAGCATAGGGTGGCGCGGCCAGGCCCTGGGCCGCGCCGCCCTATGGTCTGGGCCCACAGTGGCCCCTCTCTTCTTCCCCTTCTGGCTACCTCCGTCATTTGGAAAAATAGGAATTTACGTGAAATTCCCTTCCACAGTTGATCTTCCGAAATATTGTGTTCTGACGGTGCTTTTTCCAGCAGAATCCTGGCTCCGGTGCTTGATCCTCCAATGATGATGAAACATGCAAAATAGATGAAATAACATAAGTATTGTGCCCCAATATGAAATATATCAATGAATAACAGCAAATTATGATACAAAATAGTGATGCAAATTGGACGTATCAACTCCCCCAAGCTTAGACCTCGCTTGTCCCCAAGCGAAACTGAGCTCGATAAACAAGACCACATGTTTATGGAGTGAAGAGTCGATAAATAAAATACGGACAAGAAGCATCATATTCATTCACACAAGACATTCTAGTAAACAACTTCCTCATATAACTCATCTTGAAATAAGTAAAGAGAAATCACAAGTAAAGGTGCATAAGAAATCATAATTGGTGATGGCAAACTTTGTTCTTGGTCAGAGAACTACTAACGGATTGTACTTCTAAGCAAAGCTTTCATATTAGAATTTATAGCTGAGCCTTCATATTTAAGCATAACAATCTCTTCATAATCATTGATAACTTCAAAGTCATATTCATTCAGATAAAATTGGTACTAAACAAGAAAGTATAAAAGACATGATCAACTGAATCATAGCATAAATGATTGGTTCACAACAACTCAATTGCTTGCTTGAGATAGAGGGAAATAGGTTTACTGACTCAACATAAAAGTAAAAGACAGGCCCTTCGCAGAGGGAAGCAGGGATTAAATCATGTGCTAGAGCTTTTCAAGTTTTGAAATCATATAAAGAGCATAAAAGTAAGATTTTGAGAGGTGTTTGTTGTTGTCAACGAATGGTAGCGGGTACTCTAACCCCCTTGCCAAACAAACCTTCAAAGAGCGGCTCCCATGAGGGACGGCATCTCTACCAGCAAGGTAGATCATCCCCCTTCTCTTTTGTTTACACATGTATTTTAGTTTTATTATGGGTGACACTCCCCCCAACCTTGGCTTTCTCAATCCATGGCTAACCGAATCCTCGGGTGCCTTCCAACATTCACATACCATGGAGGAGTGTCTATTGCAAAATTAAGTTGCTTACTGATAAGTCAGAGCAAAACATGTGAAGAGAATTATTAATGAAAGTTATTAATTGGGGCTGGGAACCCCGTTGCCAGCTCTTATTGCAAAATTATTGGATAAGCGGATGTGCCGCTAGTCCATTGGTGAAAGTCCGCCCAACAAGATTGAAAGATAAAACACCACATACTTCCTCATGAGCTATAAAACATTGACACAAATAAGGAGTAGTATAGTTTGAATAATTTAAAGGTAGCACATGAAGTATTTACTTGGAATGGCAGAAAATACCATGTAGTAGGTAGGTATGGTGGACACAAATGGCATAGGTTTGGTCTAAAGTTATGGATGTATGAGAAGCATTCCCTCTCGATACAGGTCTTTGGCTAGCAAGGTTTGATAGCAAGCATAAAGGTTGAGGGAAACAAACAAATATACATATGATAGAAACAATCATGCATCTTTCTCATAAGCACAAGCAATTTTAACTCTAGAATACTAAGCATAGAGATAATAGAGTAATGTATCTAAGTGTATTTCTCTCTTTATTAAACATCAAGATGTTGTTGCTATTGACCAATGCTAAGTTTGCCAAAACCAAATAGATTTACTCGATGCTCCCAAAGTGATATCAATACTCATGTCAAGAGTAATCATATAATGGAGATTGCAAACTAAAATAAGGTGTGCAAAAAGTAAATGATAAGACTTCTCATTAATATTCCATAACGATAACTCACACCAACGGATACATAGATAACTAACTAAGAGAGATACTTCCACATTGCATACTATTCCATATGATAACTTCCCTACTCATGATATGACACTACTTGATAGTAAAAGATAAAGGTGGTGGTGATGTGATACCGCGGCACTCCCCCAAGCTTGGAACAAACCAAGGGGATGCCAATACCGATGATGAATTACTCCTTCGGTGATGATGGTGAATCTTTGTCGTCATCAGACTTCCATGGAAGAGGCCCTCCATCAACAAAAGACATCTTGGTTTCCGGAAACCTGAAACTAGCAGCATGACTTATGCGCTTAAACCTGTTTTCATACTCACAGTTTTGATTATGGACATCATAGAGTTGAGCTTGGAGTTTGTTGGTGGTGTCGTGAAGTGAGAAGATATCGTCCCACAGCTTTGCAGTCTCCTTCTTGTGTCCATCAATGAGTTCAGACACAATCTTGTGAAAGATATCCACTTCACGCTCAGCCATCTTCTTGTAGTTGAAAACCTCTTGTTCCAGCTTCTCCATCCTGTCTTCCAAGCTCCCTTCTCCCTTAGGACCCTGGACATCTTTGATCTGCAACTCTCCATCCACGAGCTGCAACTCTTTGGGGTGCATCTTCAGCTCGTTCATGTACGGGTTGACGACGTCCTCAAAGAAGCTGTCCTTCTGAGTTCCCGACGAAGACATGATGGATCTAGATCCGAAGCAGATCCTGGCAGAAAACAGCTCGAAACAAAACACGACGAGAAAACGATATTACGGACCTCCAGGGGTCCGGGGGATTATATAGCAAATATTTTTACGACAAAAGGAAGGTTCCAGGCCGAAAACGAGTGGAAACGGGACGCCGAGGTGCCGTCACCATAGGTCGGCGCGGCCAGGGTGGGGCCCGCGCCGGCCTGTGGTGACGGGCCCTCGCGCGTCTTTTCCACTCCGTTTCGATTCCGTAATTTTTCATATTTTCCAAAAACAGCAGAAATAATGTTCGGAAAGGTAAACGCGGACTTTTTATTACCTATACTGTTACCTATTCAAAGTCCAGTTCTGGCGGACTGTCAATTTGTCCTTTGATGAAAGCCTCCGGTGTTTCCACTTGAATAATATCAACATCCACATTATAAGAATCACCCGAGATATAATGCTTGAGTCTTTGTCCATTCACCACTTGTGTGGCATTGCCTTGGAGAGAGCTAATTTTAATTGCTCCTGAACGATACACCTCCTCAACAACATATGGTCCTTCCCACTTCGAGAGTAATTTCCCTGCAAAGAATCTGAGACGAGACCGATACAATAGAACTTGATCTCCAACATTAAATTCTCTTTTGATGATCCTTCTATCATGCCACTTCTTAACTTTTTCTTTAAAGAGTTTAGCATTTTCATAAGCTTCACTTCTCCATTCATCTAGAGAACTTAATTGCAACAACCTCTTATTACCGGCTAATTTAGGATCTTTATTTAATTCTCTAACAGCCCAATAAGCTTTGTGCTCTAGTTCTAAAGGTAAATGACAAGCTTTTCCATAAACCATTTTATAAGGTGACATTCCCATAGGATTTTTATAAGCAGTTCTATAAGCCCATAATGCTTCTTTCAATTTGCTAGGCCAATTCTTTCTAGATTTATTAACAGTCTTACCTAAGATAGCTTTAATCTCTCTATTTGATAATTCTACTTGACCGCTAGTTTGAGGGTGATAAGCAGAAGCAATTCTATGATTAATACCATACTTAGCAAGAGTTTTTCTAAAACCTCCATGAATGAAATGAGAACCTCCATCAGTCATAATATATCTAGGTACTCCAAATCTAGGAAATATAATATCTACAAGCATTTTTATAGAGGTCTCACCATCAGCACTTTTTGTAGGTATAGCTTCTACCCATTTAGTAACATAATCAACAGCGACAAGTATATGAGTGTTACCGTCTGAAGAAGGGAAAGGTCCCATGAAGTCAAATCCCCAACAATCGAATGGTTCAATAACAAGAGTATAATTCATAGGCATTTCATTGCGTCTGGAGATATTACCAACTCTTTGACATTCATCACAGGATAAAATAAATTTCCTTGCATCTTTGAAGAGTGTTGGCCAATAAAAACCTGATTGTAGAACCTTTTGCGCGGTTCTATCTCCAGCGTGATGTCCTCCATAAACACTACCATGACATTTATTCAATATCTCCTGTTGTTCATATTCAGGAACACATCTTCGCATAATACCATCCACTCCTTCTTTATATAAGTGTGGGTCATCCCAAAAATAATGCCTCAAGTCATAAAAGAATTTCCTCCTTTGCTGAGCTGAAAAGGTTGGAGGTACTTCGAAACAATAAAGTTAGCATAATCTGCATACCAAGGGCTCTCTCGCGAGCTCACCTTTATTACAGCCAATTGTTCATTTGGAAAACTATCATTAACAGGAACAGGATCATAAGCAATATTTTCCAATCTAGACAAATTATCAGCAACAGGATTATCAGCACCTTTCCTATCTATAATATGTAAATCAAATTCTTGCAACAGAAGTACCCATCTAATAAGCCTTGGCTTAGCATCTTTCTTTGTCATAAGGTATCTAATTGCAGCATGATCAGTATGAATTGTAACTTTTGAATCAACAATATAAGGTCTAAACTTATCACAAGCAAAGACTACAGCTAACAATTCTTTTTCAGTTGTAGCATAATTTCTTTGAGCAGCATCAAGAGTCTTACTAGCATAATGAATAACATTTAACTTTTTATCTACCCGCTGTCCAAGAACAGCGCCTACAGCAAAATCACTAGCATCACACATAATTTCAAAAGGCAAATTCCAATCAGGAGGTTCAACTACAGGAGCAGTTGTTAAGGCTTTCTTTAGAGTTTCAAAAGCTTCCTTACAATCATCATCAAAAACAAAAGGTACATCTTTTTGAAGAAGATTAGTAAGAGGCTTTGAAATTTTAGAGAAATCTTTAATAAATCTCCTATAAAACCCAGCATGACCAAGAACACTACGAATACCTTTAACATCCCTCGGATAGGGCATCTTCTCAATTGCTTCAACTTTAGCTCTATCAACTTCAATACCTCTCTCGGAAATTTTATGTCCCAATACAATTCCTTCATTAACCATAAAATGGCATTTCTCCCAATTAAGAACAAGGTTAGTTTCTTCACATCTCTGCAAAACTTTATCGAGGTTTCGCAGGCAATTATCAAAAGAATTCCCATAGACAGAAAAATCATCCATGAACACCTCTACAATACTTTCGCAAAAACCATGAAAAATAGCAGACATGCATCTTTGAAAAGTAGCAGGAGCATTACATAAACCAAAAGGCATACGCCTGTAAGCATAAGTTCCATAAGGACAAGTAAACGTGGTTTTCTCTTGATCTTTAGCTTTAACAGCAATTTGTGAAAACCCAGAATAACCATCAAGAAAGCAAAAATGAGTATTTTTAGACAACCTCTCTAACATTTGATCAATAAAGGGTAAAGGGTAATGATCTTTCTTAGTAACTTTATTAACTTTTCGAAAATCAATGCACATTCTATAACCTACAACTATTCTTTGAGGAATAAGCTCATCATTATCATTAGGCACAACAGTCATTCCTCCTTTCTTAGGAACACAATGAACAGGACTAACCCATCTACTATCAGCAATAGGATATATAATACCAGCTTCAAGGAGTTTTAATACCTCGTTTCTTACCACTTCCTTCATCTTCGGAATTAGACGACGTTGATGTTCAACAACAGGCTTTGCATCTTCTTCCATATTAATAGCATGTTGGCAAATAGAAGGAGAAATCCCTTTCAAATCATCAAGAGTATAGCCAATAGCTCCTCGGTGTTTCTTCAATATTTCCAATAACCTTTCTTCCTCAATTTCTGAAAGCTTAGAACTAATAATAACAGGATATATTTTCTTATCATCAATATGAGCATATTTAAGATTATCAGGTAAAGGCTTTAAATCAAAAACAGGATCTTCCTTTGGTGGCGGTGTTGTACCCAAATCTTCCACCGGTAAATCATGCTTGAGAATAGGTTGGCGACGAAAAATTTCCTCAAGCTCATCTCTTTCTTTCCTAAAAGCTTCACTTTCACTATTCTCCAAATGTTGCTGCAAAGGGTTATTAGGAACAAGAACAATAGATGCACACTGCTCCATTTTAAAATCATTACTAGGCAAGTCAGTTTTATAAGGAGTTTTGGTAAATTTAGAAAAGTTAAATTCATAAGGTTCACCAGCAAATCTAGTCAAAATTTTCTCTTTCTTACAATCTATAATAGCTCCACAAGTATTTAGAAAAGGTCTACCAAAAATGATAGGACAATGATCACTAGCAGCAGAACCAAGTACCAAAAAGTCAGCAGGATATTTAATCTTACCACATAGAACTTCCACATCTCGAACAATACCAATTGGAGAAATAGTTTCTCTATTAGCCAGATGAATAACCACATCAATATCTTCAAGTTCACAAGAACCAATTTCGTGCATAATCTCCGTGTAAAGTTCATAAGGTATAGCACTAACACTTGCACCAATATCACATAAACCATAATAGCAATGATCACCAATTCTAACAGATAGCATAGGAACACTAACTTGTTTGGATTTATTAGGATGTGAAACAATATTAGAAGCATCTTCACAGAAAATAATATGACCATCCTCCACATTTTCAGTCACAAGATCTTTAACTATAGCAACAGCAGGTTCAATTTTAATTTGTTCTTCAGGTTCTTTAGGTTTCTTTTCACTTTTATTAACTGCACTAGATATGACAGAGTACTCCTTCATTTTAACAGGGAAAGGAGTTTTTTCAATATAAGCTTCAGGAATAACATTATCAACAGTTTCAACCACTACACATTTGTTTACAGATGAATCAATTTTATCTTTATACGGTTCATGATACTTATCAAAATTCTTCTTAGGCAGTTCATAATGAGAGGCAAAAGCTCTATAAAGATTTGCAACAACTTGGGAATCAAGACCATATGTAGCACTCATATTACGAAATTTATCAGTATCCATAAAAGCTTCAATGCATTTATAATCATAAATTATACCTGATTCTCTATCTTTATCATTCTCCCATCCTTCAGTATTTTCTTGGATCCGATCAAGAAGGTCCCTTTTAAACTCTTCTTTGTTGCGTGTAAATGATCCAGAACAAGAAGTATCCAGCAAGGTCTTGTCTTGAAAAGAAAGTCTTGCATAGAAATTATCAATAATAACATTACCAGGAAGCTCATGAATGGGGCATTTGAGCATTAAAGACTTCAATCTCCCCCAAGCTTGGGCGATACTCTCTCCATCATGAGGCCAAAAATTATATATGCGGTTCCGATCTTTGTGAATTTCACTTGGAGGATAAAATTTGGAATAGAATAAAGGCACAATGTCCTCCCAATCAATAGAATCACCATTCTTCAGCAATTTATACCAGTGCGCCGCTTTACCAGACAGCGATATAGTGAATAGTTTCTTTCTAACTTCATTCATAGAAATACCTGCACATTTGAATAACCCGCATAATTCATGCAAAAACAGTAAATGATCACCAGGATGGACAGTTCCATCCCCTTCATAGCGGTTATCCATAACACGTTCAATAATTTTCATAGGTATTTTATATGGTACTACTTCCTCACCTGGCGCTTCATCCACTACCGTTGCAGTAGTAGTAGATTTCCCAAATAGAAATTGAAGAGAAGATCTCTCCATAATGATTTATAGCAGCAGGCAGAAATAAAATCAGCACAAACAGTAAATTTCCTTACCAATTCCACTTACCAATAGCGCTTCACTCCCCGGCAACGGCGCCAGAAAATAGTCTTGATGACCCACAAGTATAGGGGGTGTATCGTAGTACTTTCGATAAATAAGAGTGTCGAACCCAACGAGGAGCAGAAGGTGTTGACAAGCAGTTTCGATGAAGGTTTCACTGTAAATGCTCACAGACAAGTATTCAGGGGGTTTTGATATTGCAGATAAATAAAGTACAAGTAAATAAAATGCGAGAGAAATAATTGCAGCGAGTGGCCCAATCCTTTTTAGCACAAAGGACAAGCCGGTTTGATTACTTATAATGACCAAACGTTCCTCGAGGACACACGGGATTTTAGTCTAGTGCTTTCGCTACATACAGCTGATTAATCTTCATTGTTTTGATAAGTGTTGTGTGGGTGAACCTATGCTAATGCACCGCCCTTCCTAGGACTAATACATACTTGTGATTATACCCCTTGCAAGCATCCGCAACTACAAGAAAGTAATTAAGATAAATCTAACCACAGCCTTAAACTCTGAGATCCTGCAATCCCTCCTGCATCGATATACTAACGGGGGCTTAGGTTTCTGTCACTCCGGCAACCCCGCAATTAGCAACCGAATACAAGATGCACTCCCCTAGGCCCATAAATGGTGAAGTGTCGTGTAGTCGACGTTCACACGACACCACTAGAAGAATGACACCACAACTTAAATATCATAACATTGAATATTACTCAACCATAATTCACTACTAGCATTTAGACTTCACCCATGTCCTCAAGAACTAAACGAACTACTCACGAGACATCATATGGAATACAATCAGAGGTGATATGATGATGAATAACAATCTGAACATAAACCTTGGTTCAATGGTTTCACTCAATAGCATCTACAACAAGTATAGAATAACACCGGGAGAGTTTCCCCTATCAAACAATCAAGATTTAACCCGAATTGCTACAGCGATGACGAGGTGCAGCGGTGGTGATGGCGGTGTAGATGGTGGAGATGATGATGATGATGATGGAGATGATGTCCCGCTCGATGACGATGGCGATGGCGTCGATTTCCCCCTCCGGGAGGGAATTTCCCCGGCGGATTCCTGCCCGCCGGAGAGCTCTTTCTCTCTGGTGTTCTCCGCCCCGCAGAGGCGGCTGTAACCCTTCGTGAGGATCCCTCTGTGGCTTAGGTTTTCGGGACGAAGGAGTACGCGAAGAAAAGGAGGCGAAAAGGGTCGTGGGCCCCCCAGAGCATAGGGTGGCGCGGCCAGGCCCTGGGCCGCGCCGCCCTATGGTCTGGGCCCACAGTGGCCCCTCTCTTCTTCCCCTTCTGGCTACCTCCGTCATTTGGAAAAATAGGAATTTACGTGAAATTCCCTTCCACAGTTGATCTTCCGAAATATTGTTCTGACGGTGCTTTTTCCAGCAGAATCCTGGCTCCGGTGCTTGATCCTCCAATGATGATGAAACATGCAAAATAGATGAAATAACATAAGTATTGTGCCCCAATATGAAATATATCAATGAATAACAGCAAATTATGATACAAAATAGTGATGCAAATTGGACGTATCAACTCCGGCGCCGGCGACGGCTGGGACCAGTGACCTCTCGACGGACACCTTGATGGCGGTAATCGAGCCGACGAGCTCCCCGACGCCTAGCTCGATCATGTTGCAGCAGCTCACTTCTTTCCTGGCGGTGCCGCCCCGTTACGCGAAGCAGAATGGAGGGCAGCGTGTGTTGCCTATCTGCGTTTGCATCAACAAGAAGGTTATACAATAATCTTCGTTTAGTCATACTGCAATGTAGTTACTCGAAGATCGGAGGGAGTAGTTTAGTTCGAAGTAGGGTTCGTTCGGATGTATTTTGGACTTGTATAGTAGTACTACTACTCCAGAACTATTAGCTAGCTAGTTGGAGTGCTAGAATGCAGCTCGGAGTATTATAGTATTTTGGCAGTACTACTAGTTATGTATGTGACTGCAAATTCAAACTAAAATGGAGTATTTCTTGCTAATGTTGTTCTTTTGGAGTCATCATTTTTTTCTGAACGTGTTAACTATGCTATTGTCTAAGGATTCGTTTAGATTTCTTTGGTTGAATTCATATTTCGTCTCTTCCTAATTTGGCAAAACTGCACTGTCATGGGCATTCTTACAAGGTCGCTGAAGTTTCAAAGTTTCTTAATGTATATTGCGTAGGGTGTACCCCCTTAACATGGATCTGTTGCATTTTTGGGTTGTATTTTTTTTTTGGCAATTTTCAGGACCATAAAATAGCACGCCTTCAGTTGAAATTTGAATTAGTGGCCGATACTAGCATGGAGTAGTGAAGTTTTTTTGTACTCCCTCGGTCCCACCAAAAGTGTCTCACCTTTGTTAAAATTTAGATGGATAGATGTATTTTTTTTACAAAGTTGAGACAACTTTGGTGGGACGGAGCCACGGAGTCGTAGTTGATGGCGAGAAGGTTGATGCCTTGCTAGGTTGGTGTACGTTGCAAAAAGAACAAGGTTGGTGTGTATTTGTTTTATTTGTTCACCATAATACTGACATGGCCATCGATTTGATTAGACAACACAAGCCTGGGATGTTTCACTTATTTATTGTAGGAAGCACGATTAATGTTCTGTAATGATGGGGCTACTCCTATAGTCCGTCTGCTCGGCTCCTACTCGGGTGTCGGGTCACAGTCACACTCTCCTCTTTTTTTGAACACATTCACACTCTCCTCTTTTTTTGAACACATTCACACTCTCCTCTTTTTTTGAACACATTCACACTCTCCTCGAAACTGCAGTAGGCAGTATATGAGCGTCTCGGTTCACCTCCGTCGTCTATCCCCACTCCGCCCATCTTCCATAGCACGCGCCTGCGTCTCCGCCATGGCGCTTTCGCATCCTATCCAGCAGTGCCCAGTTTGAGAGCCTCTGTTCTCCAACTCAAACCCCCACCTGCCGCCATTGATCGCCATCTCTCTCCCAAAGTTCGAATCAGTAGATCTCCCAAGAAAATACCAACCCCATTGTACCACCTGCCTCATTGCGATGGCGAAATCGAGCAGGGTCTGTGGATCTGGGCTGTTTCACAAGGTGTTTACGGAAGGCCCCCTTGAAGTGCTCATCAGCCAGTGCGACGCCATCACCGCCGCGTCCCTAGTCGGTTCCTCCAAAAGTATTCTTCAGTCAGCCAAATACAGTGCCACTCTGCCTGCTTCTCAGCCGTTTGGCCTTCCGTGTGTTCTCTGTTGTGACCCGGCGGATAAACCATGGGCGGTGTTCAAGGAGGATTTGCCGGTGCACAGCAAGTGCAAACTACTGCCGCTGGACAGGTTCTCCTATGATGGCCTAATGCCACACGGTAAGGATGAGGAGCGGGCAGGCGCCAATGGAGATTGGATCGCCATGGTTGGCCCCGAAGGCAAGTGGAACCTCCTCAATGTCTACACTCATCGCAAGATTAAGCTTCCATCTTTGAGGAACAAGTTGGAAACCACACACAATCCACTTATATTCGAGTATCAGCGTTCTGCTATTCAACTGCAGAAGATAGCTATTTGCCAAGTTCCTACAGCTGCTAGGGGGTATCAAGATTTCTCCCTTGTCGCAATCTTCGACTTTGCAATTGCCTACCTCCATGGCGAATATCCTCGTGCATGGATATTTCTTGAAAACCAGTTTCAGTACGGCGCCATATACTGCGATGCAATTATACATAACGGACTTGTGTTCGCCGTTACTGAGCTTGGAAATGTTTATGCATGGGATCCTAATCAATTTGGTAACATTTCCTCCCTATCTTTTTTATATACGTAACTTATATAGTATTTCACCTCTTATTTGTTGAACTGTCTTGGCATCTTTTGGCTTAAAGGAATTCCATAGGCGCACACCATAACCCTCTTGTGGTATGGACATATATAGAATTTAACATCTATAGGAATTTTAGTATGGTCTAATGTGCATGTTGTTCCTTAGGAAAAAGGCCCCCTAGTAATTAAGTTTCTTTATTATTACTCCCTAGAAAATTTAAGGTAGAGTAGAAATAGAATCAATAAAGGTGCCATGCAATATTGATAAAGACTTTCATTTGTTTATATTCCCCCGGTTCTAGAGAATAAGGAGTACTATATTCAAACCATCTAAAATTTGGACCAATATTTTCGGGAACATGTTTTAAATCCATATGAAGTTTTACCAAGATGTTCGAAATATATTTCAAACCATCTTATGTTCGACCATGATTTTATAAAGTACTAGTATTGGCATCCCAATATCAAATCAATATCACTAGTAGATAAATCATGAAATATATTTTCATGTGACGTGTTCTTTCCTTTTTCAAGGTCCTATAGTGCTCCCTGCTCCATTCATTCCGTGGACGGCTGGATTTGATGACGATGATGATTTTGACTCTAATAGTCGTACGTGGTGGCTGGCAAGATCTCAAGATCGTTCTAGACTTCTCCTGGTCTATGCACGTGGCGTAATGGATTTTGACGCTGACGGTGCTCCAACTCATTATGATAGTACCCCTTCTGTCCATTGCGGTCGCGCTGTTCACAGCTATTCGGGGTATACCTGCATTGTATTCTCGAATGACACTAGTCGGTTACTTCCAGCCAACCCGTGGGAAAGGGTTACTAATCTTGGAGACTATTCTATGTTCCTTGGGTTGAACTATCCGATTTTCATGCCAGTGGGTGGTGCAACATTTCCCCCAGGATATTTGACAAGAAGAAACTGCATCTACACCACGCCTCAGGCCATTGGCTCTCACTTTGACACATCACATCAAGAAATTTTCCGCTTCAGTCTAAATGGCGAAGACCACCAAAGCATATCTTTCTCAAGCAGCGGTCCAGGGGCCAACTGGCATACGGGGTTTTGGTTCATCCCAAGCTACACCAACGCGCTGGACTGGAACAAAGACAATCAGAGTTAGGGATATTTATGTAATAGTAGGATCATACTACTAGCTAGCTCAGTTGGTCTTGACTCCTATTTAACTATTTATAGCTAATGTACTTAGGTGATAAATTTATGCTATTTGCATGAACCCAGGCGCTTCTTTTAATTTGATCAAATACGGTCTATACACATGCATGGTTGTTTGGCTGTTTCAGTGTCCCTAGAGGCATACATATATACTGTTATTTAGCAATCTTTATTACAGTACAAAGGTCTTAACCTCATGGTTCACAGAAAGTATAAACGTAGATCAACCATCTAAACATAGAAGACATTCTAGTGTATGATTCTTACATATACACATCAACATCCTATCAGAAAATCTTAATGTGAATTGTACTGGCTGTACAAACCCGTGCATCATTCTCTAGCCGGTTGCACCCAAAAACCAAATCGTGGTACTTCATAGTTGACTGTATGTAGGACAACATACAGATCCAATGCGAAGCCATGGGTATCACCTGCATGACAGAACCATATTTCACATGGTTGGAGGTACTCCATATGGCATTTAAAATCATTCCTTGTCCTTCATATGGCCCTAAAAATAGTACAGTTGGATTTGTGGGTTTTAATTTTTTATTAACACACTCAATTGATTGCCCAAACATTGATTAATAATATTATTAAGGGGTGTGATGTTGAAAGCCATAAGAACAATGTGCCAAACAATCTTTGCTAGCGGACGGTAAATGTATACCCATCAGAAATAATCAGCAGACGTGCATGTTTCTTTGGTCAGAATAACTGCTGCACCATCTTAAAAGTAAATGGCATGACCATTTATTTGATTTGATAGCGTGCAGCTAGATGGCGTACATTACTATCTCTACTTCCTTGGGTCGCCCAAATCTGGAGTACTAAAAGCAAATCCTGGTGATTCATTTGACAAGACAACACAGATGCGTCCAAATTTCTCCGTCCATATTATTATAGTAATATACGAAATCTGGAGTGCGTTGCCTCGTTGCCTTCCAAGAGAAGCTGCATTCCTTGCCAAAAAAGAGAGAGAGGCTGTATTTATAACTATCTCACCGGCCGCCACTAGTACAAACCATCACTCCCTCTCCACCTCCACCTCCATCTCTTCCCTAGTAGCTCCACCTCCATATCGGCGACGGACCACAATCGCGCGGCTTCGACTTCCTCTTCGACGGCGGCGGCGACAGAGGCGTGAGGCACCTTCTCCGCGGCGCATCACTCATCCTCGTCCCGCGGCAACAATGGCTGTATGTGAAATCACCATACCCTTTTGTATGGTAGAGATGATGATGTGCGGATAAAATTTTATTGGCGGTTGCTCATCCTTGTTTGAATATTTGGTGTAGATTCACATCTAGGGCAGGGTGTCAAGCGGGGTGGGTAGCGGGCTAGCTAGTTTCAGTGCGAGTGCTTTAAATCTGCTCTAATCTCAACCACTATTTGCTCTAATTTTCTGCTTTGCGGGACGATTCGCGGACGCCGCTTGCAACCCTAATCTAGGGTATTGATCCTAGTTTAGTAGACTACTAGGATTTACATGCCAATTTGTTTTTAGACTAATCCGGATATTTGTCAATACTACTAGAGTACGTACTTCTTCCGTTCGTATTTAATTGACTCTAGTTGAAAGCATCGACAGTTCATTTTCTTCTCTCCCTCGCGTCGACTAATTAAAACCGAACAGAGGGAGTATTAGGAATCCTTGTGCATCCGTACTACCAGTAAGGTATTGCGTTGTTGCAGAGGCTCAGTGTAATCAATATCTTTCGATATTAATATACGGAGTACTCACTTTATCAGAAAATAAATTAGTAATCCATGTTCAAACTTGCTAGTTTGATCGACGTTTGATGATGATTTGTGAGGCCATGTATGGGCCTAGTTTGTTTCCTTTGCTTGGTGGTCAGTAGGCTGATGATTTTTTTTGCTTGGTCGATCTGTGGTCGTTCCATGGCCACTGCTGATTAATCATTACTAGAATCAACAATTTTTTGCTTGTCTGGTGATTGGAATTGTATGCGCTCTTCTGAAGAGCACCATCGCACGATGATTAGTCTTAATGGAGATGCAGATGTCGATCAAGAGGGAGAAACATATCTTGATCATGCATTTCTCACGAGATTACTTGGTGATTGGAAGTAGAATCCACAATTTGTTGTGCAAACTTCTCAACATATGCATATATTCGTTGAATTGGCTTTATGTGATCAATATTACTTCTTATTGCAGATGGATGGAGGGGAAAGAGCGAAAAAACCGATACTTAGTGAAATGACTTCTCATTCTGTGACTTCTGATATCCTAGATGACAAGGTAAATATATAGAACGATGATTCGTAGGTGATGAAAGCAGAATCCACAATTTGCCGTGCAAACTTCTCAACATATGCATTTATTTGATTAATTAGTTTTATGTGATCAATAGTATTACTTATTCCAGATGGACGTAGGGGAAGGAACGAAAAAGCGGATGCTATGTGAAATGACTTCTAAATCTGTGTGTTCTGATATCCCAGATGACAAGGTAAACATATGGACCGACGCTTGTTTTGCTGCTGCCCCCGTTAGATGGCTAGATGCTCTGGTCTAATTTCTGTTCATGTGCTTATTATTGCAGAAACATAGAGTTGAAGAAAACTCTATATTGTCTGATGACAAAGGTGAAATGGCATGCCAGTCTTTTAAACCTCCGACGCCACCTTGTTTACTGTCTATGGAGACTGATGCAGCTGGACCTGGTACTGATGAGCCTATACGTGGCATCATCGTGCCACATGAAGAAGGTTGTGGATTGGGTTTACCCCCTGCTGAAGAAACTGGTGGTGCAGCTGGAGCTGCTAGTGTAGAGCCTCTAGTGAACGGTGTCGTGCCACGGGAATTCTCTGAACTAGAGCAAGACGGTTTACCTATTGTCAAGACCGATGTAACTGGTGCTGATGCTGGAGTTGCTACTGATGATCCTGCACCCGAAGTTGCCACGCCACCCGAAGGAGGTTTTGTATTGGTAGAACCCGTCATGACTATGCCCACAGTACTGACTGGTGGTGGACCTGGAGCTGGTATGGTAGAGCCTCTAGCGAAAGGTGTCGTGCCACGAGAATCCTCTGAAGTGGATATTGGTGGTTTACCCTCTGTAGATACTGGTGGTCTACCTGGAGCTGGTATTGTAGAGATTTCAGCAAACGTGCTGTCCCACCCAACTCCTATGAACTGGAGCATGTACCTGATGTGCCTTCTGTAGAACCTGATGCACCTGTAAGTAGTGGTGATGATTCCGCTGAATCTGATCAAGAAGGATCTGCATCTCGAGGACAAGATGTCAGCTGTCATTCACCTGAACCCGAGCTGAAGTCAGCAACGGTAGCTTATATGGCACGGACTGTCCTTCAAGCTCTAAAGATCCAGTTGGGTGGTTCACAGGACCAGCTACTCCAAGCCATTGTCACTACAAAAGACCAGCCAGCATGCTTCGTTATCTCCTGCATACTGTTTGACAAGCTGAAGCACTGCAACTGGCGCATTGTTCAATCCCATCAGCATGGAGAGAGGAGCTATGTTTATGTCAAGATGATTCATGCTGATTTGGTAAGGTTCCATGATAAGATGTATGGGTGGGGTGAGGCAAGAGCCACATTTTGCAGCATTCACACAGTCTTCGCTCTTGAGCCAGACCCCATGGATGCTTACCCAGTGGTGCAGCTGTCCTGACTTGATATATGTTTTATGATCAGTATGCTGCTGTCGTGGAACTGTGATGTGGAGCTACCTTTCTTATGGTTTCTAGGCTTTTGGTTTCAACATGTATTATGGAGCTTACCTTAGGACTTTCGCATGCGTTTGGCTGTTGACCTGTAATGTTTGTGGTTGGTTGTCTAATCTACTTGGCACAATCACATTGCAAAGGCAAATGTTCCTTTTCTCTTTAATTGTTATTATGACTTATGTGTTATAACCAGGCAAGAATATGCAATCTTGGTTCTCTGACCGATATATATGTACATACAACTTTTGTTCACATAATAACACTTACACGGGAAAAGAGTAGCTTTCTCTGTTGGACAAACACCAAACCACAAAAGGGTAACAACACAATATCCAAACTAGGTACGGCACCTGTTGAGCATACATGACTTTTGTCGTAAAATCACGTTAACCAACACTAGCAGCATCTTGTTCTTTGCAAGGTGCTATGCTTATCAGTCTAATCCCAATACACAACCTACTTCAGGTGGCACGATGATGTCAGGTGCAGGTTCACCAGTACCAACTCTCTTGCATCAGTCTCCATTGAAGGTACGCCACTGCTGCAGTAGACACCATTAGCAATGCAACCTGAAGGTGTTCTTATCCTCATATCAGGATCACATAATACAGGTGTCAAGCTTCATGCACTAGCCAACACAATCAAAAGTCCGAACTAGGATCGCTAAAAAAAGCATGAAGATCCTTTTATCGAATCCCACGCTGAACATCTTTTTCACTAATTAGGTAAGCTCCTGCTGACAAACATATTACAGCAACTCCAGCAGTGGCTCTATATTTTGGCGCTGTGGGCTGATGCTGCGCATGGAGCCGGCAATAGCTTCACCGGAAGCTGCAAACTGTGGCGGCCAAATGCAGGGCTGAAACAGCGTATTTTCAGAGGCGCTATAATGCAGCGCCAAAAACAGAATATAATGAAAAATAGAGTGCAGTAAAACAGAAGATCAAATAAAGACTAGAAATAGACATAAAATAGGAGAAAATTAGCTTGATAGATACTCCGTAGTTCATATTTGTACAAAGTAGTGCGATAAAACTAAACTAAAACTCGACATCTGACGAGTCCGGTGTCGTGCCCGACACCGGATCCGACGAGAAGAGGTCAATCCAACGGGGGTCGTCCTCGCCAATGGTGGTCGGCCCGGCGAGCTGCGCTTCGATGAAGGCCCGCTTCGTCGCCTTCTCCGCCCTCCGTTGTGCGCGGTCCTCCTTCTTCGCAGCCCGCCTCGTAGCCTTCTCCGCCCTCCGTCTGCGGAAGTGCTCGTTCTCGGCGGCTACGTCCTCGGGGAAGCGGGCCGCCCACTCGCGCGCCGCGCGCTCGTCCCGCTCGGCAATGCGCAAACGGCGCTCCGTCTCGCGGCGGCGGCGCTGTTCCTCCTGTCTAACGATGTACGGCGGCGGCGCGAGATCCTCGGCCTGCTGGCGCGTCCACACGTCATGGAAATTCATCGACGATCGCGGGCGCCCGAGCCGCCACGCCACGGCGTCGTACGCGCGCGCGGCCTCGTGCGCGGTCTCGTAGGTGCCGAGGCCGATGCGCTCGCCGCCGTCACGTATCTCCGCGTAATACGTACCTTTGGGGCGCGCGCGGACGCCGCGGTACCCCGTGCCCGAGACGCGGCAGTACCGCGAGCTCGACGCGAGACGAGGCATGGCGGCGGCGGCGGAAGCGGAGCCGCGGCGGCGATATTAGGCGCAGATGGGCAAATTTCAGCAACCCGTGTCCATCTTTTTTTTTTGGCAGGATTACGCCATGTACCACCTTCCAATTAGAAAATAGTACTGTTCAGCCTTCCCCTGTTGGGCCCAATATTTCACTTTGGGTTGCCAACGGCCATCTACATGGTAATTGCTCTCGGCCTACTTGCTCCGGCCGTCGAAGCCCAATAACTACAAATGGGCCTTTCTGCTCATGCAATTTCGGCCCTTTTCTAATGAAACACAGATCCTATGAATGGCAAAAGAAAAAAACGCGGAGATTCTACATAAAAGTTGTTTTTAGTTATTTTGAATTATTGGGTTCCAATTTTTGAAACTGCTCATGCCCAATATGAAAATCCTTGTTCGCTCCATACCCACATGGATAACGGTATTTTTAATAATTCATAAAGTGGATTTGAAATTTAAAACATATCCCAATAATTCCATGATTTAATCTATCAACTTGCAAGATCTTGGAGAGAAAAAGCTTGTATTAGTCTGCAGAATCCGCACCGTTTCAAAGGCGGCAGTGGATCAAAAGAAAAAAGGAAGTAGCCAGAAATTAGGGGTCAAAAATAACTCCAAGAAATGAAACTTTTATTGTTCGTAGAGGATGACATGCGGGACCCATGAGCCAGCAGCTTACTCAACGTTTCAAAGGCGGCATGAGATCGGAAGAAAAAGGCAAGTGACCAAATATCAGTGCCAAAAATAATCCAAGAAATGAAACTTATTGTACATAGAGGATGACATGCGGGTCCCATTTTGCAGCAGCGGTTTCAGCGTTTCAAATGCGGTTTGAGATCAAAAGAAAAAGAAAGTAGCCAGAAATTAGGGGTAAAAAAACTCCAAAAAAAGAAAGTTGATTGTACATAGAGGATGACATGCGGGTCCCATGAGTCAGCAGCTTACTCAACGTTTCCAAGCGGGATCAAAAGAAAAGGAAATAGCCAAAAATCAGAGGTGAAAAAAACCAAGAAAAGAAATTTTATAGTACATAGAGGACATAATGGTCCCATGAGCCAAAGGTTCCTCAACGTTTTCAAAGGCCGGTGGGGATCAAAAGAAAAAGGCAAATAGCCAGAAATTAGGGGTAAACAATAAATCCAACAAAGGAAAGGTTTATTGTTCATAGATGCTGACATGTGGGACCCATGAGCCAGCAGCGTCAAAGTGACCAAAAATCAGGGTAAAAAATCCAAGAAAAGAAACTTTATTGTACATAGAGGATGACATGTGGGTCCCATGAGCCAGCACCTTACTCAACGTTTCAGGCGGCTTGAGATCGAAAGAAAAAGGAAAGTGACCGAATATCAGGAGCTAAAAATAATCCAAGAAAGGAAACTTTTATTGTACATAGAGATTGACATATGGGTCCCACTAATACAAGCTCTTTCGCTCGAAGATCTTGCAAGTTGATTGTACATAGAGGATGACATGCGGGCCCCATGTGTCAGCAGCTTACTCAATGTTTCCAAGGCGGCAGTGGATCAAAAGAAAAGGAAATAGCCAAAATCAGAGGGTGAAAAATAAATCCAACAAAGGAGAGGTTTATTGTCCATGGAGGCTGACATCTGGGACCCACGAGCCAGCGCGTCTCTACGTTTAGAAGGCGACTGGGGATCGAAAGAAAAAAGGCAAATAGCCAGAAATTAGGGGTACAAAATAACTCCAAGAAAGGAAGTGTTTATTGTTCATAGAGGCTGACATGTGGGACCCATGAGCCAGCAAAGTCTTCAACGTTTCAAAGGCGGCAGGGATCAAAAGAAAAAGGAAGTAGCCAGAAATTAGGGGTAAAAAATAACTCCAAGAAAGGAAACTTTTATTGTTCATAGAGGATGACATGCGGGACCCATGCTCCAGCAGCTTCCTCAACGTTTCAAAGGCGGCATGAGATCGAAAGAAAAAGGCAAGTGACCAAATATCAGACCCGAAAATAATCGAAGAAAGAAATTTTATTGTACATAGATGATGACATGCGGGACCCATTTAGCAGCAGCGGTCTCAACGTTTCCAAGGCGGCACGGGATCAAAAGAAAAAGGAAGTAGCCAGAAATTAGGGTTCAAAAATAACTCCAAGAAAGGAAACTTTTATTGTTCGTAGAGGATGACATGAGGGACCCATGAGCCAGCAGCTTACTCAACGTTTCAAAGGCGGCATGAGATCGAAAGAAAAAGGCAAGTGACAAAATATCAGAGACAAAGATAATCCAAGAAAAGAAAACTTTATTGTACATAGAGGATGACATGCGGGTCCCATTTAGCAGCAGCGGTCTCAACGTTTCAAATGCGGCTTGAGATCAAAAGAAAAAGAAAGTAGCCAGAAATTAGGGGTAAAAAAACTCCAATAAAGGAAAGTTTTATCGATGAGCCAGCAGAGTCCTCAACGTTTCAAAGGCGGATCAAAAGAAAAAGGAAATAGCCGAAAATCAGAGGGTGAAAAAAAAACCAAGAAAATGAACTTTTATAGTACATAGAGGATGACATGCGGGTCCCATGAGCCGCAGGTTTTTCAACGTTTCAAACGTGGCATGAGATCGAAAGAAAAAGGCAAATGACCAAATATCAGGATCCAAAAATAATTCAAGAAAAGAAACTTGATTGTACATAGAGTATGACATGCGGGTCCCATTTAGCAGCAGCGGTATCACCGTTTGAGAGGCGGCAGGGGATCGAAAGAAAAAGGCAAGTGACAAATATGAGGTGCCAAAAAAAATCGAAGAAAAGAAAGTTTTATTGTACATAGAGGATGACATGCGGGTCCCATGAGCCAGCAGGTTTTTCAACGTTTCAAACGTGGCATGAGATCGAAAGAAAAGGCAAGTGACCAAATATCGGGAGCCAAAAATAATTCAAGAAAAGAAACTTGATTGTACATAGAGGATGGCATGCGGGTCTCATTTAGCAGCAGCGGTATCACCGTTTGAGGCTGCACAGATCAAAAGAAAAAGCCAAGTGACCAAATATCAGAGCCAAAAATAATCTAAGAAAAGAAATTTTATGTACATAGAGGATGACATGCGGGTCCCATTTTGCGCAGCGGTCTCAACGTTTCCAAGGCACAGACCAAAATAAAAATGAAGTAGCCAGAAATCAGGGGGTGAAAAAAATCCAAAAAAAGAACGATTTCAATTGGGCTGCATGTGGACATCTGGGCATTCGAACTATCCTGCTGGCCCTTTTGACTCGTACAATTTCAGCCCACTCCAAAACAGGATAGTTCGGATTTTTCTAAAAAAACAGGAAAGTCCTATGCTTCGCAAAAACAAAAAACAAGGAGATTCAGCATATAAATTTGTTTATGTAAAAATAAAGATTTAATTTATCCGTTGTAATAGCTCAGAGCGCAATACACGTTTATTGTCTGCAAAATAATCAAGATATCACATGTTTCTTGTACGGGAGGCTGACATCATGGACCCATGAGCTAGCAGCGTTTAAAGGCGGCAGGGATGGAAAGAAAAATAAACCAAAAATCTGTTGGTAAAAAATCCAAGAAAAGAAACATTTTCGTTCGAGAGGATGACATGCGGGACCCATGAGGCAGCAGCGTCCCGCGCTTATTGTTCATAGAGGCCGACATGTGGGACCCGTGAGCCAGAATTCCTCAACGTTTTAAAGGCGGCAGGATATCGAAAGAAAAATAAGCCAAAAATCATTTGGTAAACAATATCCAAGAAAAGAAACATTTACCGTTCCGAGAGGATGACATGCGGGACCCATGAGGCAGCAAGCATCCTCAACGATTCCAAGGCGGCAGGGGATCAAAGAAAAAAAAAGGAAATATCCAGAAATTAATTAGGGGTTCAAAAAAATCCATCAAAGGAAATTTTTATTGTTCATAGAGGATGACTTGTGGGACCGACCTGCCAACAACGTCCTCATCGTTTCAAAGGGGCAGGAGATCCAAAGAAAAAGGCAAATAGCCAGAAATTAGGGGTCAAAAATAACTCCAAGAAAGGAAACTTTTATTGTTCGTAGAGGATGACATGTGGGACCCATGAGCCAGCAGCTTACTCAACGTTTCAAAGGCGGCATGAGATCGAAAGAAAAAGGCAAGTGACAAAATATCAGGAGCAAAAGATAATCCAAGAAAAGAAACTTTATTGTACATAGAGGATGACATGTGGGTCCCATTTTGCAGCAGCGGTCTCAATGTTTGTAATGCGGCTTGAGATCAAAAGAAAAAGAAAGTAGCTAGTAATTAGGGGGTGAAAAAAATCCAAGAAAGGAAAGTTGATGGACATAGAGGATGACATGCGGGTCCCTTGAGCCAACACAGCTTACTCAACGTTTCAAAGGGGCGGGGATCAAAAGAAAAAGGCAAGCCAAAAATCGAGGGTGAAAAAAATCCAACAAAGGAAACTTTTATAGCACATAGAGGATGACATGCGGGTCCCATGAGCCAGCAGGTTCCTCAACGTTTCAAACGTGGCATGAGATCGAAAGAAAAAGGCAAGTGCCCAAATATGAGGTGCCAAAAAAACTCCAAGAAAAGAAAGTTGATTGCTCATAGAGGATGACATGCGGGTCCCATGAGCCAGCAGGTTCCTCAACATTTCAAACGTGGCATGAGATCGAAAGAAAAAGGCAAGTGACCAAATATGAGGAGCCAAAAATAATTCAAGAAAAGAAAGTTTTATAGTACATAGAGGATGACATGCGGGTCCCATTTAGCAGCAGTGGTATCACCGTTTGAGAGGCGGCAGGGATCAAAAGAAAAAATAAATTGCCAAAAATCAGAGGGTGAAAAAAACCAGAAAATGAACTTTTATAGTACATAGAGGATGACATGCGGGTCCCAGTTAGCAGCAGGTATCACCGTTTGAGAGGCGGCAGGGGCTCGAAAGAAAAAGTCAAGTGACCAAATATGAGGTGCCAAAAATAATCCAAAAAAGAAAGTTTTATAGTACATAGAGGATGACATGCGGGTCCCATTTAGCAGCAGCGGTATCACTGTTTGAGAGGCAGCAGGGGATCGAAAGAAAAAGTCAAGTGACCAAATATGAGGTGCCAAAAATAATCCAAGAAAAGAAAGTTTTATAGTACATAGAGGATGACATGCGGGTCCCATTTAGCAGCAGCGGTATCACCGTTTGAGAGGCAGGTGATCGAAAGAAAAAGTCAAGTGACCAAATATGAGGTGCCAAAAAAAATCCAAGAAAAGAAAGTTTTATAGTACATAGAGGATGACATGCGGGTCCCATTTAGCAGCAGCGGTATCACCGTTTGAGAGGCGGCAGGGATCGAAAGAAAAGGTAAGTGACCAAATATGAGGTGCCAAAAATAATTCAAGAAAAGAAAGTTTTATAGTACATAGAGCATGACATGCGGGCCCGGTTAAGCAGCAGCGGTATCACCGTTTGAGAGGCGGGATCGAAAGAAAAGGCAAGTGACCAAATTTGAGGTGCCAAAAAAAACTCCAAGAAAAGAAAGTTGATTGCACATAGAGGATGACATGCGGGTCCCATTTAGCAGCAGCGGTCTCAACGTTTCCAAGGCAAGGGATCAAAAGAAAAAGGAAGTAGCCAGAAATCAGGGGGTCAAAAAATCCAAGAATAGAAAGAATTTTGGTTCATAGAGGATGACATGCGGGACTCATGATCCTGCATCGTAAACGGCTCGATCGGAGAACGTTGAACGAGATGGCGCGATCTAGAAAAAAACAATGCCAGAGAGGCTGCCATCTGGGCCCTACATCCCTCGGCGGTGCGGATTTGCGTTGACTCGGCCGGCGAACCCGAGATTTCGAGATGCACCACGTCCGGGCCACCATACGCGACGTTTTGGCCGCTTTCGTCGGGCTAGGTGGCCTCAAAAACGAGAAAAAAAAAAGTTTTGACATGCACCACGGAGGGACCAAAAATCGTCGGCCATGGTACACCAGCAACCACGGCGCGACTTCAACTTCGTCGGCCATGGCAACTTTTCTTGTAGTGTGAGTACCTTTTACCTTTCCTCCCCGGCAACGGCGCCAGAAAAGTGCTTGATGTCTACGCACGCTTCTATTCTTGTAGACAGTGTTGGGCCTCCAAGAGCAGAGGTTTGTAGAACAGCAGCAAGTTTCCCTTAAGTGGATTACCCAAGGTTTATCGAACTCAGGGAGGAAGAGGTCAAAGATATCCATCTCAAGCAACCCTGCAACCACAAAGCAAGAAGTCTCTTTTGTCCCCAACACACCTAATAGGTGCACTAGTTCGGCGAAGAGATAGTGAAATACAAGTGGTATAAATAAGTATGAGCAGTAGTACGGCGCCAGAAAATAGCTGCTGGCGTGCGCTGATGGTAGTAATATTGCAGAAGTAAACAAGCGTAGTAACGCAGCAGTAGTAATTCAGTAAAAAGTAACAAGCAGCGATAGCAATATTTAGGAACAAGGCCTAGGGATTAGACTTTCACTAGTGGACACTCTCAACTTTGATCACATAACAGAATAGATAAATGCATACTCTACACTCTCTTGTTGGATGATGAACACATTGCGTAGGATTACACGAACCCTCAATGCCGGAGTTAACAAGCTCCACAATTCAATGTTCATATTTAAATAACCTTAGAGTGCATGAAAGATCGACACGACTAAACCAAGTACTAACATAGCATGCACACTGTCACCTTCACGCCAGTTAGGAGGAATAGATCACATCAATACCATCATAGTAATAGTTAACTTCATAATCTACAAGAGATCATAATCATAGCCTACGCCAAGTACTAACACGAGTGCACACACTGTCACCATTACACCGTGCAGGAGGAATAAACTACTTTAATAACTTCACTAGAGTAGCACATAGATAAATTGTGATACAAAACACATTGCAATCATAAAGAGATATAAATAAGCACTTCATTACGCCATTCATAACAGTGAATAAGTATTCTGTGAAATATAGCCTAAGAGACCCACACGGTGCACACACTGTCACCTTTACACACGTGGGACAAGGAGTCTCCGGAGATCACATAAGTAAAACTCACTTGACTAGCATAATGACATCTAGATTACAAGCATCATCATATGAATCTCAATCATGTAAGGCAGCTCATGAGATTATTGTATTGAAGTACATAGGAGAGAGATGAACCACATAGCTACCGGTACAGCCCCGAGCCTCGATGGAGAACTACCCTCTTCATGGGAGCAGCAGCGTTGATGAAGATGGCGGTGGAGATGGCAGCGGTGTCGATGGAGAAGCCTTCCGGGGCACTTCCCCGCTCCGGCAGGGTGCCGGAAAGAGACTCTGTCCCCCGATCTTGGCTTCGCGATGGCGGCGGCTGGAAGGTTTCTGTGGGTTTCGTCCAACGTCATAGGGTTTTCGCGACGGAGGCTTTAAATAGGCGGAAGGGCAGCCTCGGAGGGGCCGGGGCCACCACACCATAGGCGGCGCGCCCTCTGGCCGCGCCAGGTGTGGTGTGGGGCCCCAGGGCTTCCTCGCGCTCTCGGGTGTTCTGGATGGTTCGGGAAAAATAGGAACCGGGCGTTGATTTCGTCCGATTCCGAGAATATTTCGTTACTAGGATTTCTGAAACCAAAACAGGCGCACTTCGGCATCTTGTTAATAGGTTAGTTCCAGAAAATGCATAATAATGACATATAATGTACATAAAACATGTAGATATCATCAATAAAGTAGCATGGAACATAAGAAATTATAGATACGTTGGAGACGTATCACGGCGCGGGCCCCCCTCTGGCCGCGCGGCCTATGGTGGCGGCGCCTCGTCGCCCCACTTCGTTATCCCTTCGGTCTTCCGGAAGCTTCGTGGAAAAATAGGACCCTGGGCGTTGATTTCGTCCAATTCCGAGAATATTTCCTTACTAGGATTTCTGAAACCAAAAACATCAGAAAACAACAACTGACGCTTCGGCATCTTGTTAATAGGTTAGTGCCGGAAAATGTATAATAATGATGTAAAGTATGTATAAAACATTCAAGTATTATCATAAAAGTAGCATGGAACATAAGAAATTATAGATACGTTTGAGACGTATCAGCGACCTTTTTCCGCCGCTTCTTAACACCACCCCCTCTAGCATCCCATTGGCAGGAAGAGTATTTTCAACCGAAAAGGAGGCAAGGAGCTCGATCTAGTCACCTGATTCGACAATTTTTTCCATCTTCTCCAACTCCAGCCAGATGCCTCGGGAGACAAATTAGTTGCATATGGTGAGTCTAAGTCCAACTCGTCTCAAACCCACACCTCTTATGGTCTCGCTTACTTTCTTCACAAGATCTTCGAGCCCCTCGTCTTCGTGCTTGGAGTAGTTAAGCAACGGCTTGATGTCGAAACAGGCTAAAGCGGCGCAACTCAATGACGGCCCAAGCGATGTTGGGGTGCTATGGCACCTGGCGGTGGTGGTGCGAAGGATGGGGGCATTCTTCTCACTAGGCTTTGGCGGTGCTGATCGGTGGGACGACGGCTGCATGCTGGAGCTACTCACTCAGAGAAAAACAGAGAGAGATATGCGAACAAGACTTAAGAGTACCATAGAGGAGAACATGACAAGTGAGAGGAGAGAGATGGTTATGTAAATGATCATGTGGCGCCACATAGGGCAATACCACGGTCAAAACCAGACAAGATAAAGGTAGGGGTGTATCTTGAACGGTGTTGAGAGTTGATGGTTGTAAGGTAGACCAAAGTAACCATGCGGATTGTAATTTAAAATTCACGACAAGTTTAATTAGTGGTGTAAAATAGACTTCTGTCAAACTAACTAGGCTTGCGTTCCATAGACCTCCAAACCTTGAAATAGTGTAAACCCCTGAATGGATATCGTGGCATCGTTTAATCTCAGCCATCTTACCCTTAATCGTAAACAAATTATTTACAACATATAATCTTGTTGTAAACGCTGCCTTCTCAGCGTTCCACGCTGCCTTCTTAACGTTCCTGCACCGTTGGGGCCTACATAGGAAAAAGTATTTCTTTCCTTGATTTATCTGATGTGTGGGCCTGTCCCTGCCGTCCATTGACTTCGCTTCCGACGCGTGTGGTTGACAGAGCCGACCACGCTTGATCCCGATCCCTTCTCCTCCCAACTCCTAGGGTTCGTCCCTCCACCTGTGCCGCCGTAATGGTGCTGGAGCCGCTACTCGGCCTCGCCTCGCCGCACTTTCAGAGCCGTCGACCGCCGGCTGCACTGCCACAACGGAGCACTAATTCTCCACCATGCCGGCAACAGATTTACATTTCGCCGCCGTTGCCAACGCAGATGGTGCCGCATCCACTGCAATAGGCCGCCTAATGCGGCGGCGTCTCCATCTCCCCCAAGCTACGCGCTACGGTCAGATGGTGGGCCTAGCGCAGTTTCCTCGGCTCCCAACGCCTCGAGCCGCACCTCGCCGCTCCGGGCCGCGCCTGGTCATGGCGAAACTTCAGGGTCGACTCCCTCTTCTCTTTTCCACCGTGTGTCGCCGCCCTGTCGACCACGACCTCTTCACTTGTCGTTGCAATTCACTTTCTTGCCAAGTCATGGCCAGGAACGCCTCATGTTAACCGAGTGAACATATCAGATTTTGAAGAGCAGGTGAGACTATCTCCCCCCTATGACAATGTGAACATCAATTCGTTATCATGGTTCAGTCATTTGCGTCGTTACTTTAAAATCTGAAGAGATGTTGTTGTCGAGTGAAATATGGATGGTGCGCATGAGACCAGATGCCCCTCTAGACGTATTAACTATTGCTTTATTGGCAATTACATATCTTGGTCCTTCTGGAAAAAAAATCATCCAATTCTTCCTTGGCGTCACCATAATTTCCAATTACAGGTTGCCAAGTAAGAGGAGAGCATCACCACGGCATCAGCATTGCATCCTATTTCTCAATATTAAGATATGGATGCATAGGAATGGGCAAACATTCTCATTGTTATTTGTGTCCTTGGGAGCTTGAGCATCTGAAGTTCTTGCTCAAAAGTTAACTCCTTAAGGTGATGTTATTTTCCTTCCAAGCATAGATAAATCTTAGTCCTTTCGAAAGATTTTTCAATTAGTTCATTTGTAAGACCAATATGTGTGGAATAATTTGACAAATGGTTCTCCATCCACCTTACATTTTGACCATCCGGTATTACTCGGTGGCATGTAGTCTATTACGCAACAACATGAAACGACTGTTCATCTCTACAATCTTAAAATTTTAACTCCTACGTGTGAGCAAGCTGAAGGAATGCATCCTAATCTCTCATATATCACAATGCATCAATGTTATATTTCGGCCTGGTCACCAGCATTTTTATGTATACGATATCGTGAATTAATCATATGTTTGTCCTGCGGATATGTAAATATTTCCCTACAACTTGCATCAAAAGTGTACATATTTCCACTTCAGCCCCTCTTCGTGTGTGTAGTTTGTTTTCCTCAAGTACACAAATAGCAGTAAAATCAATATGAATGTTCACATTGTTATATCTTCTCCATTAGACCATCTCTTGGAATTGACAAGTGATAACCGAGAGGATCAGTACAGGTGGTTGAGATAAAGTGTGTTATGGAAGAGATATATGACTGCCCCATTTACTAATGAGTTTGATGATGATCAAGGATTTTCTTAAGCTATAGGTAGCCATGTTTTATGTTATAACAATAGGATCTTTTCATTTATCAGAGTTTGGAACCTGCAGGTGTACCTTTAAGCCTGTTCAAATATGTCTGCTTTACCCGAGAGTTCAGGAAAAAAAAACATGGATCTTTATTGCATAACCACTTTCACTATATCCTGATATTGTTGACAACATCATATTTAACTTATGTTTGTGTTCATCATTTGTATAATTTTTTCACTGATGTTGAAAGATTATTAGCTACCACGTATGGAAATGAAGTGGAAATTTGAATATATGTGGTTTATGTTGAACAGAAAACTGCAAGTTGGGTGTCAATCTTCTTCTATCGCAATGCCCTTGTGTGAGAATGAAGAAAAGGTAGCCAGGGATAAGTTACATTCCTAAACTATTACTATCATCATCTGGTTGCTTTGTCCCCTTTGAGTGAAAGTGAGGGGCCGCCTGACACAATAAAATGACATTTGTGAGAAGGAAGTATTGCTTGCCGCTTTCAGCTGGTGTGAGGATATTTTTCCGGAGGAGGACATTACCAGGGCAATGAGAGGTAATGAAAATAATAATATGACATAGGTGGCAAATATGTCTTATAGATAATTGCTATGGTGAATAAACCTGATGCTTGGATCTTGAGGTGACACACTGACACATGAGGCTGGTTTTTTCTTCCTTATGATATTCATGTAAGTATCTAATTAGAAGTACTAAGTCTTGAAAGGTGTATATTATTCTCTTATTTTGTAGTTCTTTTTGATGATTTGTTAGGAAAATTTTGCCTTTCAATTTTATAAGTTTTATTTCCAGCAATTACAACTGGCGATTGTAGATGGCTAGCTCAACAATAAATTAGTGTTGGTAAGATTGTGTTAACAGTTCCCTTGATCAAGAGATTCATTTTCCTATAGAAATGCTCTCATTTAATTTGTTCTTTTGGTTGGTCTTGATAAATGATAATTGTCGTTTGGAAATCACTTTGATTTTGCTGCCATGTGGTATGTATGAATCTCATTACTGTTTAGTTTTCTTCTCTGGGCAATGTTGGCATCTTTTATGTGTTCAGATCATGGTTACCTGGTTAGATTTTTTTTTGTAGCCAGTTTTGTAATGTATTTAGATATTTTATTGACAATTAATGTGTTCAGACCAGTATAACTGTTAGAAAAGGCTCAGTACTATTATGCACTCAATTACTGATCTATTTCTACATACTTTGCGATGCTACACCAGCAAAACATCATTATACACATGCTTCCAGTTTTTCTCATGTTCTGACACTTGTTTTCTACAATTGTTTTTTACATATAGGTCGATGAAATGAGATAGGGAAAGCATTCATGCATAATTTGAGACTTGAAGGATGAACGGACCGAGAATACGTTTTTATTGGTTTTCCTGTTTGTGTTAAAAAATGGCTTCTGTACATGGTTCATAAGGGTTTGGTACTTGACAGATCCAGTGAAGTTCTGTTGGTGTAAGATGATGTACATTTAACTTGTAATTTTCATGTGTTGCTCGCCATTGTTTCATGAACTATGTTTAGTTATAGTGGTGGAGTTGGGCTTTACTTTCTTCTCAAATTTTAAATATTGAAGGAAATAAAGTAAATTAATAGAGCATTGGATTGATCTATTATACACTACAAGAGATGGGGGATTTGTTGACGAAAACCCTGGTGACAAAAATGCATACCGTCAAGGATGTGTCCTTATAGGTGACGAATTCATCTTTCGTCAAGCATTTAAGGTAATGCTTGACGGTATGATTTTTCGTCAACAAAAAATCGTCACCCATTACCCAAGCGGGAAGGGCTTCCATCGTGTCTGTTAATAGGTGACGAAATCAAAGATCGTGGTGACGAAATAATACTAAGTTACTTTATTAAATGTTATTAGTTTTATATATCATGCGTGACCCACTTGTCAGGAACATATTTAATTAAGTAAAAATTGTGGTTTGGAAGAATCGAACCAGGGCTTTGGCGTGACCGACGCGGAGTCTTACCGCTAAGGTAGATATGGAATTTTGATCTGGATCCGTAACTTGTCTATTCTACATATTTATTTCAATGGTGTGATCTAGATGTTACGACATAATAATTCCCTTATTAATATTTATGTCGGCCGAGGGTGCCTCGTTTAAGTCGCGCCGCTAGCAGACACGGCCTATATAGGTGATCTTGCTAACAGTCGAATCGACTAGGGTTCTCGTCGAGGTGAGAAGAATTCCGTGAAGGCTCCATTGTGGTGGCGGCGAGACGCATCATCGGTGAGTTCTCCTGATTGTTCGTTAGGTCTAGATTTTTTAATCAGTTGTCAAGATCTGTTCTGAAGAACGTTGGCATGTTCTTAACTGAATTGTAGGCAATGGATCGAAGTTGGATAACTGATGGCACCAAGAAGTTCACAACAAAGTACATGGCAGGTGTTAGGGATTTCATCAAGTTTGCGCAAGAACACTTGGACAATACAGATGAACCAATCTTGTGCCCTTGCAAGGACTGCCTAAATCTGATACGTCAGGATATAAAAACAGTCGAGGATCACTGCAATTGTTCAGGTATGTCCATGACGTATACAAGATGGACTAGACATGGGGAAGATTTTAGTGATGACGAAGGGCGGGATAGAGACGATGATGGTGCGTATGATAGTGACAACGATGAAGAGGAAGACAATGGTGATTGTTATGTTGATGATTCGTCTAGTATGATCGATGAACTGCAGAAGTCTGGAAATAAAGGTCCTGACCTGCCAAATATGTATGCTAATCTAATTGAGTCAGCGAAAAAAGAACTTCATAAGGGATGCACCACTTTCACTAGGTTGTCGTTCATTATTAAGCTCCTTCATGTCAAATCATACAGCCGGATAACAAACAGAGGATTTGATCTCTTACTTCAGCTTTTACGTACAGCTTTGCCAGATGTGGACTTTCCCAAATCATATGCTGATGCTAAGAGTGTTCTTTCTGATGTTGGGCTTAGTTATGAGACAATTCATGCATGCAAGTTTGATTGTTCTTTATTTTGGGGAGATCACAAGGACGATACGCACTGCCATGTTTGTGGAGTATCAAGATATAGAGACCCTACTGGAAAAAAGAAAATCCCTCACAAGGTGTTAAGGTACTTTCCTATAATTAAAAGGTTGCAGAGACTATTTGTTAAAAAGGAAATGTCGACACATACTAGATGGCACAAAGAGAAGAGGGTTGTTGAGCCCAATGTACTGAGGCACCCTGCTGATGGTGAGGCATGGAAGCACTTTGATGGCAAGTTTGATTGGTTTGCTAAAGATCCTCGTAACATAAGACTAGGTTTTGCCACAGACGGCTTCAGTCCCTTTGGAAGTATGAGTAATCCTTACAGTATGTGGCCTGTTTTTGTGATTCCTTACAACTTCCCACCATGGATGTGCATGGATCAATCGAATTACATGATGGCATTGCTAATTCCCGGAAAGTATTCCCCAGGGAAAGATTTTCATGTATTTATGCAGCCACTGATAAAAGATATGATGCAGCTATGGAGTGGTGTGCAGACATTTGATGCATGCACAGAAGAATATTTCCCATTGCATGCTGCGTTTCTTTGGTCTATTCATGATTATCCTGGATATGCCACTATGTCAGGCCGAAGCACAAGAGGATTTCATGCGTGTGTGCATTGCGATGAGAATCCTTGCGCTGAATCTTTGAAAAACAAAATTGGATATATTGGGCATCGGCGATTTCTTGATAAAAGTCACCCATACAGGAGAAGCAGACTTTTCAATGGTAAAGCTGAGACTAGAGATCCACCAAGGAAGTACACACCCAAAGAGGTAGCTGCGAAGGTAGAAAGGGTTAAGGATTTTGAACATGGGAAAAATCCAATAAGTAGAAAGCGGAAGCGTGCAACTGTACCCGGTGAACCAACATGGCACCTGAAAGTCAGCTTACATCATCTACCGTACTGGCCAGAACTTAAGATAGCTCACAACTTAGATGTGATGCATATTGAGAAGAACATATGTGACAATATTGTTGGTACACTACTTGAACTTGAGGGCAGGAATAAGGACACTGTTAGTGCTAGAATTGATTTGAAGAAATTCAAAATGTGGGAGAAGTATTGGTTGAAGAAAATTGTGAAGGATGATGGTGATGCAGCAGTAACTTATGCGAAGCCCCCTGCACCGTGGACGCTTTCGAAGGAACAGAAGAGACATTTGTGTAGGTATTTGGCAAACACTAGGTTCCCAGATGGTTATTGCGCAAACTGGGGAAGATGTGTGAATATTGATGGTTGTAAGGTTACCGGTATGAAGACGCATGATTGCCACATACTTCTGCAGCGAGTGTTGCCGGCTGGGCTCAAGGGAATTGCATCCAAGGAAATGTATGTGGCTATTGCAGAGCTAGGAAGATTTTTTAGGGAGCTGTGTGCCAAAACACTGAAAGTTGATGTGCTGAATCGATTGAAGGTTGAAATTGTTGTGATCCTATGCAAACTTGAGAAGCTCTTCCCCCAGCTTTTTTTGATGTAATGGTGCACTTAGCTATTCATCTTCCTGAGGAGGCTCTTTTGAGGGGTCCTGTTCATTATGGTTGGATGTATCCAGTTGAGAGAAGATTAGGTTATCTAAAGTCTACGGTCCGTAACAAAGCAAGGCCAGAAGGTTCTATCGCAGAGGGGTACATTGTTGATGAGTGTTTGATTTTTTGCTCTAGATTTTTCAAGGATGGCACAGAAACAAGATTTAACAGAGATGATAGGAACCAAGACATACGGCGAAAACCTGATCGTGACGAGATGGAAGTATTTTCAGTTGGAGCTAAAGGTCTTGGGAAATCCATTTTGAATCATTTTGACAAGGAATTTGACAAAATGGTTTGGTATGTGCTGAACAACTGTGACGATGTAGAACGTTATATCAAGTAAGTAGTTAGCTTCACTTTAATAACTACTTCTCAATGTTGCAGACATAATTGTCCTGTATTTCATATGTGTTTTTTCTATGTTTCAGTGAATTCCGACAAGAATTGGGAGGTAGGGGTGTGCGTGACACCGAGGAGACGGTTCAGAGAGAGTTTGCAGGTTGGTTTGCAAACCATGTGAGACAGTTGGACAATGCATCAGAAGATTTGAAGTCTCTGGCTGCTGGGCCAGACCGGCGTGTAGTAGTATACGCTGGTTGCAACGTAAAGGGTGCGAGGTTTCGCACGCTTACTCGGGATAAAGACCTGAAGACTCAAAATTCGGGCGTAGCGACTAAGGGATCTTTTGGTGATGCAGATGAGACCGAGTACTATGGTGTTCTGCAAGAAGTTCTTGAACTGCAGTACGGGAGTAACAAGCACGGTGACAGGTCCGTGTACTTGTTTCGTTGCGACTGGTTCGACCTTGCGAGCAGGGGTTCCAAGATAAAAGATGATGGTTATTTTAAAAGCGTTAACACTTCTGTCCTATGGTTCAAGAATTCACCATTCATATTGGCCAGTCAAGCTGAAACATGCTTCTATTTGGAGGATACAAAGTTTGGTGATCCGTGGAAAGTGGTGCAGAAGTTCAGCCATAGACACGTGTACGACGTTCCAGAATTAGAAGATGGTAACGATGATGCATTTGTACGGAATGAAGACGCATACCAGGAGGATGAAGGTTCAGTCGACCATACATTTCATGATGTTGTCGACCTAGACGAGGAAGCAGAGGTGGAAGCAGAGGAGGATGATCATCGTGCTGATGAAGTTGTACGTATTCATGATGCTCGTACAATTCGTGAACTAGAGAATGGGGAAGATAGTCCCAATGTTGACATGGATATGAGCGAAGATGAACTACAGAATGAGGAAGAGAGTCTCATAATGGAAGAGAACATACATGATGACGAGGGAAAAAATTCAGAAGAAGATAGTGATGTTGATTGATAGAAACATGTAATGCATACATACAACTATATGTTTTGTTCCAAACATTTGAAATGTTCTTATTTATATGTTCGGTACCATAACTTGGACAATGGTTTTAATTAATCGACACTTGACACGATTACAACCAGCAGCACGATATGACTAACTATTGTTTTAACACAAGCAAAATCGACAATCGCATAAAGAGTTTTACAACTTAATTTAAACCTAAAGGGGCTGCATAGTTGGACTCACGGGCACCATGAATCACTGACTAGTTACTCCAGATCGATTTCAGGCACATGGGTAGCAAACAAGTAAACCCCTGCATTTCCCAGGTAAAGCAAGAACAACATCTTGTCACCCATCTCAAGGTGCTTTTCCTTGTCCATGAACTCCTTCCACCCACTGACGCAGAGACGACCATCGTCGGAAGAAATTGCGTAGGACGCACGCACCAAAGTACTGGGATGGCACACAATACTGATTGCACCATATTGTTCCATATCTTTAGGAACCAAACGGCTAGGGATTTTCTGTTCCAACAGTAGAGACATAGTTTAGTTAAACAGTTGTACGTAATGTAGGTCGCAAAGTTAATGAAATGATATGATCTACTGCTTACCACGTGTTTGTTGTAATTTTCGCTGTTTGTCCAATTCAGAGTATGCAGCATTGGGACAACTAGTGCTCCTTGATCATAATCTCCAGCATTGTGGTACTCAACAAGGTAGTCCAAGTTGTCCACCTGAAGAATGACGGTATGCATCATCCTCCAATTTATCATTGTTCCATCAGTAGTACTGAGCGAGTCAACAATGTCACGCTTCGTACGGGACAACTGGTAGTAAGCTGCATAATTAAAATAACTGACTTAATATGGAATAATTAATATGATCAATCATTCTGTCCAAAGGTGGAAAATTACCTGGATGGATTAGTGGTTCAGTTCCAGTTATTACAAGAGTATCCTGACCAGATGAGTTAATTCTGAAAATTAACTCCATGCCAACCTTAAAATTGTACACTCTAGCAAATTCGTTCCAAAATCTTCCGTTGATATAGGTTCTGCCAGCTCTGTTGGTAACATTAACAACAAATGCATGGCCATCTTTGGTTCTAAGTGCAACTTCAAAAGTTGTCCTGTCGGAGGTCTGGACACCATACTTCTGAAGGAAATACGGTCTATAGTAGCAAGGGATGACCTAAATTCAGTAGAGTTAATACAAAAGTAAGTTAACTATTCTCAGATCTCATTAATATATAGGGGAGGTACATTGTTGCGCAAGTAATACATCGTATGTATCTAGGACTTCTATCAGCACATATCTGAACTTCTATCAGAACATATCTGAACTTCTATCGGTATAGGACTGAACTTCTATGACTGAACTTCTACCGATACCTCTATCTCTAACAGCTACAACTATCGTAAAACTCATATGAACGTAAAATTTATCACAACTATCCTAAAACTCAACCATAAATAAGCGGTTAATACATATGGTGAAGAACAATTATTACACACATCTGAATAATAGTACTAAACTAGCAATAACTAATAGGATCACGTGTTAAACTTTGATGTGGCGGTGAATTAATAAAACATCTGAATGAATTTTAAACTTATAAGCGCATGTACCGTCTTCTCCTCAAAACCCTCTTGTAGTGTTTGCACGAAAAAACCTAACGTGACTCCCCCTCCGCCGCACATCCCCTTCTTGTCAAAGCAAACTGGACACTGGAAAAAATTTGAAGAAAGATTACAAATCGGAAACAACGATCGATCGCGAGACGTACATTTTATTTACTTACTCCACTAGTAGGCGCCATCCTTGGTCTCGACGCGGAGCGAGAGTCTTACAAGTGTCGCCGGCGAGAGACGTGGCGAGCTGTGGCGGCGAGAGACGTGGCGAGATCTGGCGGCGGCTGAAGGAGGTCGTGATATGATGGCCAGTTATATCGTGGAGTAAATTTCGGTAGGTCAAGAGGAGGGCAAATGGGCGGTGCTGGGTTTTGACGTGACAACACGATCGAATGCGCAGGCCCCACTGGTCAGTTGGACTCCACGTCAGAAGTCAAGACCCGCGTCAATATTCTCGTCGTCTACGCGTCTCAATATTCGCACGGAGTAATTAATGGGGATGATTTTTATCCCCTTCCCCCTCCCCTACCGTCTCAATATTCGCACCGCTTCCTGGTTTCCCACTTCTCGTCGTCTCCGCTCCCTCACTGTCCTCGTCTCCCGCCGCCGCGTCGCCATGGACATGGATGAGCAGGAAGTGTACTACTGGTCCAGCACGCGCGTAGTCCACATCCACGACGGCCAGGAACTGGAAGTCGTCTACACCAACGACCCCTGGCAAGTGCGCCGCGTCCTCGACATGTACACGGAGTGGCTCAAGGAAGAGGAGCACAAGTTCGTGGGCCTCGACTTCGAGTACACCAACCATCGAGCCGAGGACGAGAAGAAGATCGCCGTGGTTCAACTCTGCATGCGTCGACATGTGCTGGTGTTCCACTACGCAGCGTTAGAACTAATCCCCTTTTTGAATCTTTGGATTGGGGTTTTTTAGTTTCCGCCGTTGTGTCTCTCTTCGACTCTCGTTACACATTGTTCCCGAAAATCAGTACATTCCCGATCTACAACTGCTAGACATTGTTCCCGAATATCAGTACATTCCCGATCTAAATCTGCTAGACATTGTTCCCGATTTATTAATTTGTTTCATCTTCGTCTCCTATATATGTAGGTTCTTGCATATTTGCTACTTAGTTTACTTGATTCGTCGTACGATTGACTAGTTCATATGCTCGATCTGTGACTCTTTTTTAGTTTTCTTGATTCCTCATTTGATTGACTAGTTCATATGGTCGATCTGTCACTTCCTTTTTACATTACTTGATCCCCAATTTGTTTCCTAGTTCATATGCTCGATCTGTGACTAGTACATTACTTTGTTTACTGCAGTGCTGCCCGGTGGGACGCTCCGGCTATCTGCGATTTCTTTCGAGAAGGAATCACGTTTGCGAGTGTTGACATCCGTGGTGACACGAAAGTTCTGTGGAGGTCATGGCACATGCAGATTCCTCCTGAGTACTACGTCGATCTCCAGGACGAGTACTTCAAGTACACTGGTCATCCGAGGGCTGGCATGGCTACCATGGCAGCCAGACTCATTGATTCATCTTACGGTGATATGAAGAAGAAGTTCCACCACCATCGGCACAGACTGTGGGGGGACTTCCCACTTCCAAATATGAACATCGACTATGCAGCCATTGATGCTTGGGTCTCTTACGAGCTCTACCGCAAGATCGTGGTCGACAGAGTCCTTGATGCTGCATGACCACCTGATATTTTGGTTTTGTGTCCCTCCTGCGTGAGGTGCTTTTGGCTACTACTCAGTTATTTTCAAACTGTAGATGCTTTTTGCTAGTTGGTTTTTACTATATATAAGTAAATATTTTGCCATGAAATGTCAACAATTGTACTGTGAGGTTTCAATTTTGCTGATTACCAACACAGATTGTATTTATGAAAACAAAACTTGAAACTAACAACAGCAACTACAAGTCGAAAAAAGGAGACATAAAAGTACTAAACTTGTGGGACAAAGGGATATGTAATCTACACAACTCTTCACGCAAAAAAGATAAACCATCAACGATTTGTTGTACCATTTGTTCAATTTCCGTCAAGATAGTCTGCATTACTTTTTAGTTGAGATATGTACCCCCACAACGGTCTTCTCCTCCATAATTTATTGTGTAAACCCCCACAACGGTCATCTCCTCCTTATTTTATTGTGTAAACACCTACAACGGTCATCTCTCCCTTATAAACACCCACACGGCCATCTCTTCTGTCAATAGGTTCTGCCTCTCTCTTCTTGGTTCTGCCTCTCTCTTCTTTGTTCACATACAGTTGATCCATTGCCATGGCTTCCACGTCTCGGGGGCGGAGGGGAAGGGGAAGGGGAAGTGGATCATCATCATTGCCACCACCACCGTCAACACTGCCATTGATCATAGAGGAGTTCTTCATCGTCGTCTGTGAAGACCCTTTGGTCAAGAAGGTATGTACGCGTTCCCACATATATGATGCATGTGATTAATTATGGGCATGTTTTAAAAAACCTTTAATTTGAAACGATCGGCGCTCGATCTCTTTGCAGAAACTACCAAACAAATTTGCGGACTATCTTCACGGCCAGGAGCCAGCTAAGGTGTATCTGCGAGCAGCTGACTGCGGTCCTCGTCTCTGGACCGTGGAGGTCCTATTTGACGGACAAGGCCGGATGTACCTCGACAAGGGCTGGGAGAAATTCGCCATCGCGCATGGTGTGGATTTCGGCTGGTTCTTACACTTCAAATATGAAGGCGATGATGTGCTCACAGTGAAGGTGTTCGACGGAACAATGTGCAGGAGGTACTACTACTCAGACGGCGAAGATACTGACGATGAAAGCGACGACGACGTGAAGCCATGCATCCATCCCCTTTAGATAAGGGGATTATGACCAAGAATTTATATGTAGCTTCATATGCATCGATTTAGAGATCTAGCTATTTTCTATATATTATGCATGTAAAAAATAATATCACATTTCCACTATTATTCGAGCACCACATCCTCCAAATTGTCATGTGAGGTTTCAATTTTGCTGATTACCAACACAGATCTATTATATAATTAAAACACAAGACAAAGAATGGCTCGGATTAGTCAACCAGCTAGCAACAAAAAAAATAGCGGCTCGGATTCATGCATAACGATTCGCATAGATCAATGACCCCAGGCTATACAAGTCCAGATCGGAACCAATTGTAATCGATCGTGTCTGCTGCAAAAAAAAAATGGCCACGTCTGTTAACAGTATACGCCCTCCCCTAAAATAATGCCCTAAAAAACCTACGCAGTCCCTAATATTATCACCGCCCTGCCGCCGCCACTTCAACGCCGTCGTTGCCGTTGTGTCTCCTTACGTTTTTGCTGGAAGCCGGACGCATATATAATCACATCAAACCTTCCTGGCCTGTAATCTATACCCGACCCCAGCGCTACTGGCTGTTGCGGTCGGTTGCACTGCCTGTCAACTCTGGACAGTTAGCGGTGTTGCGTCCTCTTGCCTCTCTAATCCACGACTACAGGTAAGTATATAGTGATTTTGTGTTTGTTTGTTAAGTAGTACTCCCTCTCTCTTAATTGCTGGCAGGCAAACGCCCGGGACTGGGTCACCCTGGTGCAGATGTCGTATTGCAGGTGTATACTACTATACACCTTTCACATGTTTGACACAATTCCCAACCATTTAAGTCACACAAAATTAGCCATCCACGGTGGTAGAAGTGCCATGTTTGTCAATCTACTTTTCGGAGGTAATTTTTTCTTAATTTTCTTATGTGATTATATATGTCAAAAGAACTTGCACGTCCTAATGAAACATGTTGCAGATTTAGAAGTTAAGCTTGATCTACATGCAGGTATATGACAAAAATACGCTCAGTCGACCCTAATAACCAGGTCAGCCATCGCGGTAAGATCGACCTGGACAAACAAGCAGCTAAATGCATTCTTTGTGCGCGTTTACCCATTGATCTTCTTCATTTTTAACGGTCCTAATATGGTTAGGTGCTTTTGCAGAGAAGAATTGTTTAAGAAACATCGATGGTTGATTCTATTATATTATTGACTTCATACTTTATATTCACTCCCAAGCACACAGATGTACATATGAGGTATTTTTTCTCGATCTTAAGCAACTCAAATTTTCACTGTCATGTATTTTTTGATTCTTAGTCGACTGCATATAGAAAGAGCCATACCGGCAAGATGATAATTAGAAGAATATTTTTTGCTAACCATGATGGATTATTAGACTAATTAGCACCGCATTCTATCCTACACAAGCCACAGGACATAAATGTAGCGGATGCAATCTAACACGTATAAGAATTCCAAAAAAAGCTATATTCTACCGGTTTTATAAAATAATCAGCGTGAGGTGGAATAGAAGTGAGGCCATGGACATTTCATTGTTCAGAACTATGAGGCCGGAGGGAATCAATCAGCATGAACGCAAAGAAGTTAGTGCTTAGGGCTGGCTACCTGCTGCGTACGGGGCACAATGTTTTGGCTGAGTTGGGCGGGCGCTATTCTACGTGTGTCACCAAAAAACTAAAGGTAAGCCTAAAAGAACATGTACAGAAGTATAGTGCAACTCTGTTCGAATAATGACAGTGCTATTACATTTCAAAATGAAGGTGAAAATGTGACGGTACACCAAAATCTAATTATACAAAGTATTTTTGTGATATGCAACAAATAAAGAATTTATTTCTAAGTCTAAACCATTTAATCAGTATATCTTCAACAAGTGATAACTTGATGTGCCAACTGCCAAGCCATCATATCATAGCGAGTAGTGTTGGTTAAAATTCTTTAGTCTTTCCAACAAAATAAATAGTACACATATACAATTACATTATGAAAGAATAATTTCATTCGTCTAAGCTAACATATGTGAGAACAGTCATGTGTAGATATAAAATCTAGCCGCGCAAATGCGCGGGCAAACCTGCTAGTTGTATTTATGAAAACAAAACTTGAAACTAACAACAACAACTACAAGTCGAAAAAAGGAGACATAAAAGTAGTAAACTTGTGGGACAAAGGGATATGTAATCTACACAACTCTGCTGTAGCCAAACATCTACACAAATGCAGCGTGCATCAACATGAAAAAAGAGATAAGATGTGCAGCAGTAATGCTTCTGAAACAACAAACAACATATAAACATGACATAGTCTTAAACAACTGGGTATGATTGCCCAGGTTCCAAATAACAAAAGTAGAACATAGTCTTTGAAACATGACATAGTTTAACCATGAACCTCCAGGGGAACAACTAAACAGAAACTAAATTTAGTGGACAACATGAGGGCCAACAGCTGGACCGACGAGCGGGATGAGGCCAGTCTTGACGTAGTCCCTGAGGAACTTGCCAAAGGCAGCGTGCTTCGCCTTGCTAGCAGCCTTGTGCTTGTGCGCGCTACCTTTTCCAACTCCCGTCGCGTGCTGGATCAGACTCTCAATATCCTTCGGGAAAACCCTGCCGCAGAATGGGCAATTAGGCTTACCGTCCCGGCGGAAAGGGATCTGGCCAGTCTTCAGCTTCTTCAGAACGAAGCGGCTCTTCCGGTCCCGGTCCTCCTTGTCGCTGCCAATGTCGTCAGAGTCTTCCTGCGAATTTGAAAGTAAAGAAGAAGTGAGAGAAGGAAATTAACTGAAATACAATTCAAGCATTAAATATTTTTTATGAACATTACTAAGAAGTAATCATCATGTAGAATCAACATTTATGATCCAGATCCAACCATACATAATTAGTTCACTAATATAAATATGCACCAATTTAAAGTGTTGTCACAAATTGTTCATGGGTAGTCCAATCATTATTTCAGTAATATAACTAAGCACCAATTTAAGATAAAATGGTGATTATAAATATCATGGATCAGGGATCAATCATTTGTTCCCTGAAGATGTACTGATTCATAAAACAATATGGATTCATGACGTCAATAAGCAGGAATTCAAGAATGGTGGTCATAAATTACATGCATCTGATCATTCATTTGTTCCCTAAATAAAAATGATGTACACACTATTACATGCATCTGATCACTCTGGTATGATCCATATTCGGATGAATTTAAGTTTGAAATGCAGTGAGCATTACACTAAGCAGGTATGATTCATCACACACAAGGAATCATGACCTAATTAAGATAACTGTCATCTACTAATTTGAAACATGCATGAATATTCATGGTACCATAAATCATTTGGTTGATACTTTGGTACAGTTGAATCAAGATGTGCATCAAATATTACAAATCTAGTAACTACAAACCATAAATCGGATGAGTAAGAACCCCAGAATCATCAATTTGTACAACAAGTTGCAGACAGGGCAAATCAATCTACCGTACGAGCAAACCCTAAGGTGAATAGTAAGATCAAGAAAAACAGGGGATCAATCGGAAAAGTAGAGTACCTCGCTGCAGTTGTCCGAGGCCTCCTCTTCGAACTCGTCGCACTCTCTGGGGCCATATAGCTCGCGGTACTGCCTGGAGTGGCGGTAGAACGGGTCATTCGGATCAAAGCCCTGGTCATCTGCTTGTGCCGCGGGAGCGAGGACGTCTCCGTTGGCCTCATCAGCGACGGCGACCACGGCCGGTTGGGCGGAGCCCTCCACGGTCACGCGGCGAAGAGCGGCTCTGCTAGTTCCGGAGGAAGATCCCGCCTCCGCGGCGTCGACGACTACCGGAGCATCGCCGTCGCTTCTGTCGACGTTGACGACCGCACTCGCCTCCGGCTCGTCTCCGCGAACACGCTTCATCTTCGGGATCTTCGGTGGAAGGGGAGGTCGGTGGTGCGCTGGTGGAGGTGCAAGCAGGGTTTTTTGCCAGATTGGGGAATAGAAGTTGCGGGTGGGAGAGACGATGGGGCCGATGGATATACAGTAGATGCTGCCGTTTGGGTTCCTCTGTGTGACGCGTGCGTGTGAAAACGTGGATTCCTGCATGTAGTCCACTTTCCCATTACTTTGACATGGGTCCCACGCATGACGGATGGGCAGGCACAGAATTTTCAAGATGGGTATTAAAAACTATAAAATATTTTAAATACGAATTAGTGATCACACATAGAAAGAAATAAATAAAAAATGAATCGAGTATGTAAATTCTTTCAAATTTCTAAGAATTTCATAACATGATTAGGGCTGGAATTTTGAGTGTTTGGTCAAACCTAGGTTCACCCCATTGTACTAAGAGGTTGTCAAACCTTTTCAAAGTGAAACTTCTGTTCTAGGGTAATGTGGTGATGCCAAATCAGACCAACACGTGTTCCCAATTTTCCCAATACCCTAAGATGTACATGCTTGACAAGTGATGCCTCTTCTTGAGTTTAGGGGATGAATTTTTGAAAATTTTCAAACCAAACTTCCAAGATAGCATGCAAGCGTCATTACCCACATGTTGATGCACCCTTGTGCCAAATTTCAGTCCATTTCAAGTTAGGTACCTCAAAAAATGGTGTCCCCATGGTGTAGATGTGTCGAAAGAGGGGTTTTCGGACGAAAAGAGGGGGAATGGCCAAAAACTGACCAAACCACCATGGATTGGGGCATGATTTGGCAACCTTGTGCACATTGTGATATGAAACCTTGGTTGCTATGGGTTTTGATTTTTTGGAGTTGGTGGCATGGTGTCCCCATGGTGGAGATGTGTCGAAAGAGGGGTTTTCGGACGAAAAGAGGGGGAATGGCCAAAAACTGACCAAACCACCATGGATTGGGCCAAGATTTGGCACCCTTGTTCACATTGTGATATGAAACCTTGGTTTCTATGGGTTTTGATTTTTTGGAGTTGGTGTCATGGTGTCCCCATGGTGTAGATGTGTCGAAAGAGGGGTTTTCGGACGAAAAGAGGGGGAATGGCCAAAAACTGACCAAACCACCATGGATTGGGGCAAGATTTGGCACCCTTGTTCACATTGTGGTATGAAACCTTGGTTTCTATGGGTTTTGATTTTTTGGAGTTGGTGTCATGGTGTCCCCATGGTGTAGATGTGTCGAAAGAGGGGTTTTCGGACGAAAAGAGGGGGAATGGCCAAAAACTGACCAAACCACCATGGATTGGGGCATGATTTGGCACCCTTGTGCACATTGTGATATGAAACCTTGGTTGCTATGGGTTTTGATTTTTTGGAGTTGGTGGCATGGTGTCCCCATGGTGTAGATGTGTCGAAAGAGGGTTTTCGGACGAAAAGAGGGGGAATGGCCAAAAACTGACCAAACCACCATGGATTGGGGCATGATTTGGCACCCTTGTGCACATTGTGATATGAAACCTTGGTTGCTATGGGTTTTGATTTTTGGAGTTGGTGGCATGGTGTCCCCATGGTGGAGATGTGTCGAAAGAGGGGTTTTCGGACGAAAAGAGGGGGAATGGCCAAAAACTGACCAAACCACCATGGATTGGGGCATGATTTGGCACCCTTGTGCACATTGTGATATGAAACCTTGGTCTCTATGGGTTTTGATTTTTTGGAGTTGGTGGCATGGTGTCCCCATGGTGGAGATGTGTCGAAAGAGGGTTTTCGGACGAAAAGAGGGGGAATGGCCAAAAACTGACCAAACCACCATGGATTGGGGCATGATTTGGCACCCTTGTGCACATTGTGATATGAAACCTTGGTTGCTATGGTTTTTTATTTTTGGAGTTGGTGGCATGGTGTCCCCATGGTGGAGATGTGTCGAAAGAGGGGTTTTCGGACGAAAAGAGGGAATGGCCAAAAACTGACCAAACCACCATGGATTGGGGAATGATTTGGCACCCTTGTGCACATTGTGATATGAAACCTTGGTTGCTATGGGTTTTGATTTTTTGGAGTTGGTGGCATGGTGTCCCCATGGTGGAGATGTGTCGAAAGAGGGGTTTTCGGACGAAAAGAGGGGGGAATGGCCAAAAACTGACCAAACCACCATGGATTGGGGCAAGATTTGGCACCCTTGTTCACATTGTGATATGAAACCTTGGTTTCTATGGGTTTTGATTTTTTGGAGTTGGTGTCATGGTGTCCCCATGGTGTAGATGTGTCGAAAGAGGGGTTTTCGGACGAAAAGAGGGGGAATGGCCAAAAACTGACCAAACCACCATGGATTGGGGCATGATTTGGCACCCTTGTGCACATTGTGATATGAAACCTTGGTTGATATGGGTTTTGATTTTTTGGAGTTGGTGGCATGGTGTCCCCATGGTGTACATGTGTCGAAAGAGGGGTTTCGGACGAGGGGGGAATGGCCCATTCATGTTCCATTCATGTGTCCAAAGAGGGGTTTTCGAACGAAAGGAGGGTCCCAAATTTAGATTTTTTTCATGCATCCCATTCATGTTCTGGTATTTTTTAAATATACATGTACAGTTCCATTTTCAGAGTAATATTTTTTCTTCCACGGCAAAACCTTGTTCCCTCCAAATTTTAGTACGACGGCTGCCAAAACACACAAATTTTTCGTTCCCTCCACTCCTCCCGCGCACCCCACCTATCAAATATTTCGCCCTCCCTTATATACGTCGTGCCTCTCCCCCATGATTTACGAGCATCTTAACTCCCCACCCCCCCCCGACCTCATCCTCTCGTGCTCACCCCGATCCGGTGTCTTCGCCGGACGTTCTTCCATCTCGCAACTATCTCCCCGGCCGGTGGTCGCCATGGCCGGCAGTCGTCGAAACGTCGGGGGGAAGGAAAATCGCGCACACACGCCGAAGAAGGCGCCCAGCTCGAAGAAACGCCAAGGTAAATCTGTCGGTGATCGGCTTGTTGTTGTGTTTTTCGGATGGTTAGATCGAGAGATCGGTTTTACATGTCTACCACGCCCGTTTGACCTATATCTAGATCTTGCATATTTGATAGATCCAATCCCGACATCATACGTATAGGGTTTATCGTTTTTATTCCAGAGACAATCATGCCGTGCTATACAATCTTTGCCATCCCGCTGCTGTACAATCTTTTGCATAGACAATTGTTTGCCGAAACACTTAACTGAACTAATTCCAGCCGTTGCCGAAAACAGCCTGACGAGCTACAGTGAACAACGACATTGCTTCAGACTTTTATTCCTCAGTTTCAGAGGGAAGCAGAGTTTGATCTAGAACAATTGTTTGTGTTTTCTATGGAACTAGTTAGTTTGCACGTGCAATGCACGTCTTAACAATGTAATGAAGTTTTTTTAATCATGTACTTTGTTTCATCAGTCTATTTATTTCCACAATTTTTGTTTATCTATGTCTTTCAAAAGTCAAAAATCAAATTTCAGCACATATCTGAACTTCTATCAGAAATCTGAACTTCTATCAGCACATATCTGAACTTCTATCAGCACATATCTGAACTTCTATCGGTATAGGACTGAACTACCCATACCTCATTACGTGCATACCAAGCCCGCCAAGCTATCAACAGACATGCATAATTCAGTGTGCGAGGGGAGTCTCTTGTGTCAATTATTTGTTACGAGTAGATATCTAAAAGCACATGATGTCCCTTAGCCTGGCATATGCCCCCTCTTATGTTTTGTTCGCCGACATCATACGTAGACTCTTATGTTTTCAATCATTTGCTGCTGTACAATATTTTGTAAAGACAATTATTTGCTGTTTTCTATGGAATTGGCCCCCTCTTATGTTTTGTTCACGCTCCGCTCTTCCGATTATTTCAGCGGAGACACAAAAACCCGTCAAGCCGGCATATGAGCTTGCCAAGGAGAAACAAATGCAAGAAAATGTAGTACGCATGGAAAAAAATTCGCAGATATGGACCTGGCCACAAATTTCAGAAAGATTTCTCTGGTTTTGCACGTACATTAGTGTATGGTGGGGTACAAATAGGAACTAGTAACAATCTAAAGGACACAGACTGCGAAGAGATGGAGGTCGAAGAGGACCCTTCGTATGAACCGAATCCAGAAGAGATAGCTACTGCTGATGATGATCTTCATTCAGATGAGGATCAGCGCACTGTCGGCAAAACTTCAGCTCAGGTCTGTGGAACTATGAACTATGATAGGAAATACGTACATGCTAAATGTTTCCTACTAATGTAGCCTCTACTGTGCTTGCAGATAGTTGCTTCTTCTGCAATAGTTGCACAGAAGAAGCGATCCAGACCTGAAGTTGCACCATCCAACATTGCAACAAGATCAATGGCAACAACTGAACCTCAAGCTGGGTCATCTGATGAGCCGACGGCCACTGCTGGTCTGAACACTGAAGGAGCACCCTCACCTAACCAGATCATGACATCTGGAGGCAGCACCTCATCTCCTGAGGACAATCAAATTGTAAACTTTGAGCGGCAAGGTATGAAAATTTGTAAAAACTAAACACTGTACCGCATATTTTCATATAAAAGAGAATCATTTCATATCTCTTATTTCAGAGACATTGACAACATCTGACGGTAGTAAGAGAAAGAGAGGTGGACGCAGACGTACCATGGGCCATGGACTACATGAGTACACAAGAAGACATGGTGGCAATAAGATGCCAATTGAATTCACTCCTGGTGTCAGGAGACCCAAGGATTATGTCCAGTCAGCAAAGCTGAGCAATGAGGTTGGTATTCACATCCGTGAAAAAATGCCGCTTGCAACACACTGGACACAGTACAAGAAAGATGCAACTCTCAAACATGTCATTCCTCATGCTATAAGTACAGTAGCGGTGAGTCCTGTACAATCTTGGTTTAACCTAATTAGTATGCTACATGATCAACTATCTAAGAATCTACTGATTAATGCTTCACTATTTTGCAGGGAAAGTTTAATATGGACAAAAATGATGAGGTGGCTCAAGATGTGTGCACTGATATGCTGCAAGTTAGTATTCGGCAGTTCCGATATAGGCTTAAAAAGGAGTATTGGCCCAAAATTAAAAATCTCACACTGGAGCAAGCATATCTCGAGAAGCCAGGTCACGTAGAAGAGAAAAGCTGGAAAGAACTGGTGAAAAGATGGTTTGATGAGAAGTACCAGGTACATAAACGTTATTCCTTTCAATAACAGCTACTGAATTCTTACATTTCTCTGATCTGGATAAATAAAATGCATGTACTGAACATAGGGACTGTGTGTAATAAATGGAAAGAACAGAGAAGCTGTGAAACAGTTCCATACCACTGGATCTCGAAGCTATGTTGCTCACTGGGAACATCTAGTAAGTGTTCTGAATTTCCCAATACAGTTCATACTTCTGTCATACACAGTGTACAATGGTAATGTGCATTCTACATTTTTTCAAGCAGAAGGCTAAGCAGCAGGAACAAGAAACCTCTCCAATTGAATTTTTTAGAATCACACACACTACCAAGGATAACATTATGAGTGCTGAAGCAAAAAGTGCATATGTAAGAAATATTTCTTATTAGCACAATATAATATAATCCAGTTTTGTATGTTGTCCATGCAATGATTGTAATCTTTATGCAGGATCAAATGGTGGCAAAAAAAGCGGCGCCACGCAATGAAGATGAACCTGATTTGACTGATTTGCAAATTGTTCAGCTAGTTCTGAGCGAGAAAAGCCCATCCACCACCTGCAACAGCACATTCCTACCAAGATTGGGCGTCGCAACAAGTTCCAGGAAGTCTTCTGTCTCAGCTACACGCATCCGAGAGCTACAACAAAGACTGGCAGATCAAGAGCAGAACTCCATACAGGCAGCTGAAACGTACCACAGTGAGATGCAGGCAAGACTGCAAGAACAAGATGAAAAATTTGAAGACATCAGGAAGAAGCAGGAGGAAGAACTTGAAGCTGTGAAGAAAGCCCAAGAAGAAAAGACTCTGGCTTATGAAAAGAGGCTGACAGAAATGGATGCCGTGCTTAATTTGCTCTTGAGGACATCCTAGCCACCATCCATGTCTCAATCCCAGGGCAACTAATCTATTGCACCACCGTCCTACAACATTATTAATCATAGGTCTTTTAATTTCTTTGTGTTCCAATTGTAATTTTCTTATGAATCTTTCGGTCTGTGAGAGACATATATACTTCTTGTGCCACCATTTAAGTATGATATTTATTGTCTACTTTTTGATATTTCGCCAGTTTTTTTGTTCCCCAAATTTCGCAAATAATTCAAATGCTCTCAAATTTTGTCAAATTCAAAAGGTGACGGAAAATGTCACAACGTCACTATTAAATGAAACCACGTGGCACCAATTTGTGGTCCCACTTGTCAGAATTTGTGGGTCCCACCAGTCAGCATTATTGGGACCCATATGTCGGCAACAACCTGGTCCCACTTGTCTGAATTTTGTGGATCCCCCGGTCAGAATATTGTGGGTCCAGCTTGTCATAATATTTTTTCGGTCCCACCAGTCAGCACCATGCCGGTCCCACATGACAGATATCCATGTCAGCGCCGTCGGACCCATGTTGTCGAAGCCAAATGGGACCCACATGTAAGGCCACGTATGCTTTTTTGGACCAATCAGAAACTTCCCAAGATTTAGATATTGACGAAAGTTGCAATTTTTCGTGACAAACCTGTCTGTCAACAATGAACCTTTGATGTTGACGAATTTGCAGGTCGTCACCATCAAACATTTGACGTTGACGAAAAAATGCATACCGTCACCCCCGATATTTTATGACGGAGCTTCCTTGACGAACCCCATGACGATCAAATTTTGTCACCGCGAAGTAATCCTTGACGAAAATTGGCCTTAATATGACGAAAGTGATTTGTCAAAAAAATTGTTTTCCTTTGTAGTGATAGTTCGATGTTATTGGTTGTACTTCTTGAGCTTTAGGGGTAATTACTTGTACTAGAATAATTACTAATGCTCTTGCTTTTCTTTTCATGCGGTTCCATTGAAATCCATTTGTTTCTCAACTTGCCACCTAGACTTGTTTGGATTGATTTCTCAGAATTTAGCAGACCTTTGTTGTTTTATCTTGATCTCTTGATTTCCAAGTTAAGAAGTAACACTAAAAAACATGGGTCATTAAGAAGGAACACTACAAAAAGATGTCAGGCTACATCACAAAACAAAGTGGCTGCTATGGATGTGCAAAAGGAGGAATCCTTTGAGGAGGTCCTTAGCAATGACTCAAACAAGAAACAAAGAATCCAAAGTGGTCGATCGGCGGATCAGGCGGGAGCTGTGCCACAGCCCCGCCCGACGCAATGAGTCTGTTATGCTGGAACTGTCGCGGCTTGGGGTCGGACGCGATAGTGGGCGAGCTTCGCTGGTTAGTGAAGACGTTTCGACCCTTCCTCCTTTTCCTCTCGGAGACGAAGATGGGGGATAAAAAAGCAAGGAATTTCATGTGGTCTTTGGGCTACTCCGGTTCTCTTGCAGTAAGTTGTGAGGGCCTCAGTGGAGGCCTTGCGCTGTTCTGGTTGGCTCCATATTCAGTATCTCTACGTGGTTGTAACCCACATTGCATTGATGTGTTGGTTTCCACGGTCGATGATGCTCCTTGGCGCGTGACCTTCGTGTATGGGGAGCCACGACGTGAGGCTCGCCATGAATTCTGGAGCCTTTTGCGTCGTCTCCACCGTGAGTGGACCGGCCCTTGGCTATGTTGTGGAGATTTCAACGAAGCTCTCAGCCACGATGAGCACTTCGGTGCTAGGGACAGGTCTGAAGCTCAAATGGAGGTCTTCATGAACTGCTTGGAGGACTTTGGCCTGACCGATCTGGGTTTTTCGGGACCTAAGTTCACTTGGACCAACAAACAGGATGCTCAATGCAATGTGAAGGTGAGACTCGACAGAGCTGTTGCCAATGATGCCTTTGCGGGGTAGGTTTGATGCTTGTTAGGTGGAAAACGTGATCACTTCCACCTCCGACCACTATGCTATTTATGTTGCTCTGTCTGATCTCCGTGCCCCGAGGGGGACGACTCCTGTCCAGTCCGGCTTTTGCTATGAAGCTATGTGGCTACGCGCTGATGATTATAAAGGGGTTGTGGAGGAGGCGTGGAACTCGGGTAATGATGGGACTGGCTCGCTCCAAGCGACTTGGTCGAACCTCAACAAACTTGCCACCTCCTTGCAGGACTGGAGCAAGGTCTCCTTTGGCTCTGTTCGCAAGGAAATCCTGAGGCTTGAGAAAAAGTTGAAATATCTGCGCTCATGCTCTGGGAGTGAAGCGGTGATCTGTGATGAGAGGGCAACTGAAAAGATGCTCTGTGAACTCTTTGAGAGGGAAGAAATCATGGCACGACAGAGGTCTCGGGTGGAGTGGCTGAATGAGGGGGATCGGAACACTGCTTTCTTTCATGCACGAGCATCTGCTAGGAGGAAAACTAACAGAATCAAGGCGTTGGTGCGAGACGATGGTTCTCGATGTGAGGATCAAAAAGGTATGAAAGGAATGGTGGAGGGCTTCTTTGGGAGCCTCTTCTCTTCTGAACCTTGTGTATCTGTGGATGAGGTCCTTGATGCCATTCCGGTTAAAGTGGACTCTCAAATGAATGCAGATTTGTGCAAAGCCTACACGGATGAGGAGATTCATGATGCTCTTTTCCAGATGGGCCCTACGAAGGCGTCGGGCCCAGATGGTTTCCCGGCCCTTTTCTACCAGACCCACTGGGAACTCATCAAGGGGGAGATCTGTGCTGCTGTGAGGAGCTTTTTAGGTGGAGATCCTATTCCTGAAGGCCTTTGTGATTCAATTGCTGTTTTGATTCCAAAAGTGCCTAACCCTGAGCACCTCTCTAAATTCAGACCAATAAGCCTCTGCAATGTTTTATATAAGATTGCTTCAAAGGTCTTGGCTAACCGTCTGAAACTTTTGCTGCCGGATGTTGTTTCAGAATTCCAAAGTGCATTCGTTCCGGGGCGTTTGATCACGGACAATGCTCTGGTGGCGTTTGAATGTCTGCACACAGTCCGGAAGCAGCAAAATAAAAAGCCTCACTTTGCCCTCAAGATTGACATGATGAAAGCCTATGACCGAATTGAGTGGTTGTATCTTCACGGCTGCCTGGCCAAGCTGGGCTTTGATCCAGGATGGATCGATGTGGTGATGCGCTGTGTTACCACGGTGCGTTATGCCGTCAGGATCAATGGTGAACTGACTGAACCTGTGGTCCCTTCGAGGGGAATTCGTCAAGGGGACCCCATCAGCCCCTACCAGAGGGTTTATCCTGTCTATTGCAACGACAGGAGCGTCTTGGAAAGCTACAAGGAATCCGTAATGGAAGGCAAGGCCCCCCGATATCCCATTTACTGTTTGCAGATGATAGTATTTTCTTTGCTCGCAGCGATGAAACAAGTGTCCGTGCTCTGAAGTCTACTCTAACTTTGTATTGCGAAGCCTCTGGCCAGAAGATCAACCTTCAAAAATCTTCGGTCTTCTTTGGCACCCGATGCCATGCTAATGTGCGTCTGGAGGTGAAAGGAATTCTGGGTGTGGAGACTGAAATTCTTCAGGATACTTACCTGGGAATGCCGACGGAGATCAGCAGAGCCGCCACACACTCCTTCAGATTCCTACCGGACCGTATTTGGAAGCACATCAACGGGTGGATTAGGCCTCTCTCTCGCGCCGGGAAGGAGACCCTGCTGAAATCTGTGGCACAGGCCATCCCGATTTATATGATGAGCTGTTTCCAAATACCTGTTTCTATCTGTGATAGAATGAAAACAAGTGTTGCTGACAATTGGTGGGGCTTTGAAGATGGCCAAAAGAAGATGCACTGGAAAGCCTGGGAGTGGATGACTGCTCCAAAATCCATGGGTGGCATGGGCTTTCGAGATTTCGTGATCTTCAACCAGGCGATGCTTGGGCGGCAGTGCTGGCGTCTGCTGACGGAGCCAGACTCTTTGTGTGCCAGTGTGCTCAAGGGGCGCTAGTTCCCTGACTCAGACTTCTGGTCTGCCCCTCGGCCTCGTTCGGCCTCTTACACATGGCGCAACATCCTCTTTGGAAGGGAGCTTCTAGCCAAGGGTGTTCGATGGGGTATTGGGGATGGAAAAAATGTGAAAATCTTGGAAGACAACTGGATCCCTGGGATCTCTGCTGGTATGTTTCGACCCTTGCTTCCACTGCCGGCGAATGCTAAAGTTGAATCCTTGTTGATCCAAGATAATATGTGCTGGGATGTGGACAAGGTTAGGGGTTGCTTTGACAGCCGTGTGGCTGATGCAATTCTGCAGGTCCCTATTAGCCAATTTGGTAGGAACGATTTTGCTTCCTGGCCACACACCAAACTGGGGATTTACTCGGTTAAATCTGCCTATAATTTGGCAAGGTCTGCGAGCTTTTCGGAGGTTCGTAGTGTTAATGGCAGGTCTGACTTCTGATGCTAGCGCTGATGAGAAGTTTTGGAAGTCTTTGTGGGCGATTAAGGCACCAGGCAAAATGAAAATTGTCTTATGGAGAGCTGCTCATGACTGCCTTCCTACTGGATTTCAACTTCAATGAAGGCATATCCCTGCTAATGATTGTTGCATCTTTTGTGGAAGGAATGAGAGGGTGGAACACCTCTTTTTATTCTGTCCTTTTGCTCAAGGTGTTTGGGATGCGGTGAAGGATTTCTTTCCAGTGAAACTATGCAAGAAGAAGCTTGTTTGTGTCAAGCAATGGATGGATGATTTTCTGGCTCGGAGCTCCAGCCTGCTCGGCACTGTCCTGGCGGTTACCATTTGGCACATTTGGGAGGCCAAGAATGATGCTCGCAACAATGCGACTGAGCCCAGCTGTCGTCGTGTGGCGGAGAAGATCAAGGCGTATGTTGAAACGATTGTGCAACACCTGTCCAAGGCAGGCACGGCCACTAGGTGTGATTCCCCATCCTCAGTTCTGAAATGGAGTCCACCGCCGGCGGGTCTGGCCTTGATCAATGTGGACGCGGCCCTATTCTCGAGCTCCAGCAGCATGGGGATGGGGGTGGTCATCAGGGACAGTGATGCTCGCTGTTTGATGGCCTGTAATGAGCGCCTGGAGCATGTCACAGATCCGGAACTCGCTGAGGCTCTGGCTTGTCGCCGCGGCCTAAACCTGGCTCGCGATGAAGGCTTCTCCAAGGTACTGGTGGCCTCGGATTGCTTGTCTTTAGTCCTGAGACTTCAATCTGCTGCAAAGGATCGCTCGGGAGTGGGCATCGTTGTTGCTGATATCAAGAACCTTGCAGCAAGTTTCTTAGTTTGTTCTTTTGCCCATGTTAAACGTCAGTTGAATGTACCAGCTCACATTCTTGCTCGTTCTTGTGAGCAGTCTATTAGCCAGGTCTACCGTGGTGTAATCCCGGGGTGTATCCAGGAAAGTCTCTGTAATGACTCTATTGTCTAAATAAAGTTCAGACTTTCTCTAAAAAAAACAAAGTGGCTGCTGAGTGTAAGTACCTGCCACACTGCGAGAACATGATACAGGCGGCGAGGCGAAGCTCGCATGTTCATCTAGTATCATTTAATCTCAACCGTCATTATGTTTCACTTAGAAAAACGTTTCACCTTTGGGGTCAATGGAAGCAGAAGCCAATATCAAATACCAATTGCTACCAGTAACACCCCAATCACTCTTGGTCCAGGTTTGTTATCCTTTTCCGGTTGGTCACCTATTCCTAAATCGCTCCGGACCAAACACGTTTATTTTGGAGCTGTTTTGGAGATCAGATTTCGAGAAAAATAAAAATTACAACTTGTTGATACAAGTATTCTATCAACCATGTTAAACCTTAGATAAGATATCGCACTAGCTCAGCGTACCAAGCCATCTTTTAATTTGAAAAAACGGATGAAGGTACTCCGTATTCGTCATAGGAATTGCATTGTTTGGAAGATTCAGATATAATAAGTACCTCTGATTTCAATTAGTTGTCGCGGGTTCGACTAGGCTAGACATATCTGGTCAACATTTTACAAAGTCAGCGACAATTAATTTAGATAGGGGTGAGTAATCTACTTTTCATAGCATGTACTATAACATACGAGGTTAAGTGGTTAATAAAGTTGAGAAGCGTATGCGATGCAAATAGGAACAGAGCGAGTACATCCGAAGTAGAATCACGTGGAGCGCGACAAAATCTCACTTGAAACAACAATAATTATATCTCGGCATGGAACAGAACGGAACGGGGACGGTATGGGAGTTCCCGCGTCACCATCCTCATCTCCTCCCGTCGGAGAAGCTGCTAGTACGAAAAGTCGCCACCGTAATATAACAGAAACGGAGCAAGGCTGCCTAGCGCCACATCGTGTCTACGCTCACTGACACGTGGGGCCGAGGAGCATGGCCGTGTACCCGACCTCACTTGTCAGTGGCACTAGGCCAGCACGGGGAAGCTTGCACGTGAGGGCAACCAAACCTTATCGCCACATCACCGTCCCGTCGCTTACACGTCACCTCATATCTTCTTGCCTTCGCGGCTTCGCCGTCCCAGGTCGTCTGGTCTGACTAGAGCAAACATCACGTCTGCCCCCCTGCGTAACCGCTAAATACGAAAGCTCCACAGCAAAGCTACGTCTATGTGCGAGCACATCACGATCACTCACCGGCACACGACACTGCAGGTTGAAAGATATGCAGATTTTGCCACGAATCAGAATATATAATCCGGAATATCCCTACATTCGTTACGGACAACTACAGTTCTCGCTTGACTAGTTGATGACAACGATCGACGCGTCGACGATCGCAACCAAACGTTGAGCGCACGTATATATATGCCTTCTTCTCGAGTTGTATTTTATTCTATTTTCAAGATTGCAATCCCACGTGGCCTTGACTCTCTGTACTGTATCAGATATGCTTTGCGATTAAAAACGGTGGTTAGCAGTGTACACCATGGCTCTCTCTAAAAAAAAGCACAACGTTAGCGTATACCATCCACACCAATGGTTTTCTTAAATTTTTCAGCACCAAATACTGGTGAATACACAACTTGAGATGTCCTTTTGAACTTTTGTTTGTTGGGGGAGATAACAAACAGTCGACATTTAAGAAGGAGCGGATTCCAGTTTTACCCACCTCTTCCACTTTTCTTTTACATGAGTTGCTCCATTAGCAGCTTGTTATCTGGGCTACCTCACTGATGAAAGTTTTGTGAGTTTCTACCCCTTCTATAAGATTGCTATTTAGGTACATGTGGCATGCCACTTTGCGGTTTTTGTTGTGATTTTTTTTGTTGCATCTGAACCAGTTCGCCTCCTTGAACCAAGCCAATCCAAACGAAGCGGTGCACGGATGCGTTTAGATCTATTCAGGTGAGAGGAGGTGCATCGGTATGGGCATATAAAAAATCGACGAGACCCACCGTTTCAGCCATACCGGTTTGGGTAACACGAGGTGAATAGGTTCAAACACAAGGGGAAAAAGGCATAACAAAAGCCGCAACGTGGCACACTAAGCGTACCTAATATTTACAACTCACCCGATAGATTGCTCGCGATACCTTAGAAATATTAAAACTGGCAAAAGAAACCCGCTAGATGAGGTACTCCAGATGAAAAGCTCTTAAACATGGCAATTTGTGTCAAAGACTTAAATGTAGAGCCATAAATTGAAACTCACTCTTTAAGAAAACATCCATAAATAAATGACAACTGACAAAAAAAAGCAATAAAGGGAAATGGCAATTTCACTAGGCCTGTGACCGATAGGATTATTGTTAAAAGCAGATCTACGAAATACTCCCTCGCTCTATAGAAAGATGTTGGAGATTTGTCTAAATTTAGATGTATATACGCACTAAAAGATGCGTAGATACATCAAAATTTAGACAAAGTTTGACATCCTTTTATAAATGGATGTAGTACCACTCTTCCAAATATGCGAGTGGCATTGCATATTGCTAAGAGCTTTCCTTATTTCTTAACAAGCTTCATATATAAAAGCATGGATCTCAATATGTATTGGGAGTACTGAGTGGGATAGAGCTAGCACACATTTTGGGTGTCTAGTTAACCCCAATTATTCCTTTTTTTAACATTGATCCGGGAGGCATAATAGTAATATGCATAAGTAAATGGGGGCCGAATGGAAGATGCGCCTCCCGACGGACCGTCCATTAAAGCAACGTCCTAACGTAACGGCACCAACTAACCTGGGCTACGCTTTCCCACTCCCGCCCCGCCCGCACACGTCTCGTCGTCGAACACCTTCACCGCCGACGCCATGGCCACCACGTCCCGCTCCGGCTCCGCCCCCGACGACGAGGACTCGAACTCGACGCCGGCCATGCGCCGCCTCCGCCGCCTCTCCCTCCACCTCCTGCAGCCCTCCGATCGGCCCTCCGATTCCCTGGTCCCCGCGGCGTGCGCGGGGAAGCGGCGCGCGGGGGGTTTGGACGCGGACGCCGCGGCGCTCACGGCGTACCTTCGGGGGCGGCACCGCGCGATGCAGGCGCGCGTGTACGAGTTCTACGTCGCGCGCCCGGAGCTCCAGACGCCCGTGGAGCTGCCCACGGCCGCGCACCGCGAGCTCTGCTTCCGCCAGATGTCCGCGCTCGTGCGGGACGCCGGGGTGCGGCCGCTCACCCTCATGGCGTCCGACCCCGCCGAGTACTTCGCCGTCATGGAGGCCGTCGGCGGACTCGACATATCCCTCGCCATCAAGGTCGGCGTACAGTACAGGTTGGTGCGCCTTTTTTTTTGGTTTACTGCGCGCATTAATTTAATTAATTAACTTGCAATTGAGTAGTAATTTCTGCACAATTAAAGTACACATGACGCAACTATAACTTGACACTTCCAGTATGTTTCAGATGGGGATTGTTAGTTGGTAGTTAACGAGAGGGCTTACATAATTGCACGATCAATTGATACGATGGGAACTGCGAACTACTTCATCTATGGAACAATTAGTAATTTCACATCCTTTTCCGTATCAGTAACTAAGCAGGGGTAGATAGTGCAAATGATTTTAATGGATTAACACGCTTCCAGGATCAGTGTGATAATACCTGTCTGTGCATGCTAACGTCAAAATCATTTTTAGTTTGCTCTTCTGAATGTGAGTAACATAAATCAGGAGTAGTGAGCACCCCTGCTCTTTGAGATCCTGAGTTACTGACCATACTGAATTACTGATTATTGCATTCGCGAGGATTCTAGCATGGCGGGGGTGGGGCTTGGGTCTCTTGATAGCTTAATTGCATCCTACTCCGTGTACGGCTAGGTTGCAATTGCACTCTTTTGGGGACAAGTACTTGTGAGTTATGAGTGACAGGGACTGTGAAAACAGAGTTTCAGCATGAATGCACATGGTTTTGTATTCTGCTCTGCTTCCTAATGCATGATGACCTTTGGCTGCAATAGTGTGGGCCTAATTTAACAATTATTGATAACAACAGAAGCCACATTGATTCTCGATTACGATGGTTGGTGGGTAAAGAGCTTTGGTTATGGGTTTTTTGCGAGCTGTACTGTTCGATTACCTTCCCTAAAGAATGATTACCTGTTTGTGAAATGCCAGGTACTTTATTTGCCCATTTTTCTAGTCACTACAATTCTGTTTCGAGTCTTAATTGGAATTATTTAGGGTATATATGCACCAGGAGTTTGGCTGGTGGCTCCTGCAACCTCTAGCACAGCAGTACTTGAATTCTTGCAAAACTCCATCAGTGGCTTATGCCAAACTATTTTGTGGCTTATATGTAATTTGGTGATCTTAGCAGCACAGTAGCACAACATTTGATAGTTTGTAATTGTGTACTTGCTTTGTATACTATCTTTGCCTTATATGTCTGTTATTACTGATTAACTAACTTGCCTGCTCTTAATGCAGTCTTTGGGGTGGTTCGATAATAAATTTAGGAACCAAGAAGCACAAAGAAAAGTACTTCGACAGAATCGACAATTTGGAATACCCAGGCTGTTTTGCTATGACAGAACTGCATCATGGTTAGATTGCTTATTTACTTATTTCATCAGTATTTCCGGTTGCCTGTTTGGTACTTTGATCTGCAATTGAACTGCCTCAATCAATCTTTTTCCGTATCTTTTGAATGGGCACTGGGACTTGTACCCAGTACCTAAAACGCTGTTCACAATAATTTAAAAGATTATCTTCTTTTCGTTTGTTGCTTTTTGGCAGGATCCAACGTTCAAGCCCTACAGACTACTGCTACATTTGATCCAGTTACTGATGAGTTCATTATTGATACCCCAAATGATGGAGCCATTAAGTGGTGGATTGGCAACGCAGCTCTTCATGGAAAATTCGCTACTGTTTTTGCCAGGCTAATTTTACCACTTCAGGGCAAAGGAGGGGAACCTGCTGACATGGGAATTCATGCCTTTATTGTCCCGATTCGGGACCTTGAAACCCATGCTGTTCTTCCTGGAATTGAGATCAATGATTGTGGGCACAAGATTGGCCTAAATGGTGTAGATAATGGTGCCCTGAGGTTCTGTTCAGTTAGAATACCCCGAGACAATCTTCTGAACAGATTTGGTGATGTGGCGCGAGATGGAAAATACACGAGCAGCCTCCCCACGATTAACAGAAGATTTGCAGCAACCCTTGGCGAGCTTGTTGGTGGACGAGTTGGTCTTGCATATAGTTCTGTGGGGGTACTCAAAGTTGCAGTAACCATTGCTGTAAGATATGCTCTATTGCGTCAACAATTTGGTCCTCCTAAGCAGCCTGAAATCAGTGTTCTGGATTACCAATCTCACCAGCACAAACTAATGCCTATGTTGGCATCAGCTTATGCATTTCACTTTGCCAGAGCGTATTTGGTAGATAAGTACTCGGAAATGAAGAAAACCGAAGATGAGGATCTTAGCGCCGATGTCCATGTGCTTTCATCTGGGTTGAAATCCTACATAACATCATACACAGCAAAAGCTATTAGCATCTGCCGAGAATCGTGTGGTGGGCATGGGTATGCTGCTGTAAATCGTTTTGGTGGTCTGAGGAATGACCATGATATATTTCAAACATTTGAAGGAGACAATACAGTTCTTTTACAGCAGGTACAAATAAGCATCCTTTAAGCCAGAGCACACAGTTAATTACATATTGTGGATGAAATGAAGTTTGGACGAGTCAATTAATGTGATAAAGTTACTCATACATCAATTAATGTACCTCCTATCATGATGGTATTGTAGGTTGCTGGAGATCTCCTGAAGCAATATCAGCAAAAATTTAAGGGAGGTACACTCTCAGTCACCTGGAACTACTTGAGAGACTCCATGAGCACCTACTTGTCTCAGCCAAATCCTGTCACTGCTCGATGGGAAGGGGAAGATCATCTAAGGGATCCTAACTTTCAGCTGGATGCATTCAGAGTAAGCCATATCTACATAATAATCTCAGTACAAGTTGGCTAACATTCCTGCACTGATTGGATAAACCCTCTTATCAGTACCGAACGTCACGATTACTGCATAGTGTTGCTGCTCGACTCCAGAAGCATATGAAGACACTTGGAGGGTTTGGTGCGTGGAACAGATGTTTAAACCATCTGCTCACACTTGCAGAGTCACACATTGAGTCTGTCATTCTTGCTAGGTTTATAGAAGCTGTGAAAAGGTATAGTTTTGTTCTCGTCCTCGGTTAAACTGTTCTTACCATTGGTTCTCACTAGTAGTTTTTCTTTTAGAATATGAAGCTCTCTAGTGAAAAAATTCTTATAAATTGAAGCTCACTAATAGATTGGCTCTTAAGAAGGTAGATCTTCTTAGTAGTTCTTAATTTTATTTTTTTGGTTGAGACTTGGGATAAACAAGTACAGTGTCCAGCATGATCCCTGAAAAGGGGCATCAGCAACTGAATGCTATTTGTGTAAGAATTGAAAATATTTCTGTTGCCCTGACAGCATAATCCTGCCAGTTTCCATCACGATTACTGGTGCTTAAGTAGTTGAGCCACCAAATGACTGTAACAGATAGTACTTGTGCGACTGAGAACTCCTTCCTGTGTTGGAGCCCTTGCCCTCATATTGTTCTTTAGCTGAACCATGAGTAAAAATTAATGTTGACGATCAAAGCATAGAAGCCTACTCACCATTCAGATGTTATTTGCCTCCCTTTTGAGTTGCATATGGTAAGAATCTTATTATGACAACAATGACTTATGATGCATCCATGCAGTTGCCCTGACGAAAAAACACGTGAAGTACTGAAGCTAGTGTGCGACCTTTATGCGCTCGATAGGATCTGGAATGACATTGGGACATATCGGAATGTAGACTACGTCGCGCCAAACAAAGCGAAGGTACGTTTCTGCTTATCCCGCCCCCTTGCCCCTCCTCCAATACTGCAAGTATGCAATTTCAGTTCCTAGCTTCAAACCAGAACTAAGACCTGATGCTCCCCTTTATACTTGCAGGCTATCCATAAACTGGCAGACTACCTCAGTTACCAAGTCAGGCTTGTGGCCCGAGAACTCGTCGATGCCTTCGATATTCCAGATCAAATCATCCGTGCCCCAATCGGCATGCAATCGGAGGCCTACTCTCAGTATACGCAGTGTATCGGCTTCTAGACAAATAAACAACACAGGAATAGCATTCCACTACGAAGTTCAGACAGTTACTACACGAAGTTCTCTGAAAACAAACTTCTGTCATATATCCAATATAATAGCAGGTCAAATAAAGTGTATAATAAGGTAAATAATAGACGAGGGGCAATGTATAAGTGGTAACATCGTGAATTATTTTAGACGAGTGAAAATGTATAAGTGGTAACATCGTGAATTATTTTTTTTGTCAGATTGTGTTTTGACAGCACTGCTGTGAATAAAGCTCATACGTAACAGACTGTAATTACAGTGTCTGATGAATAATATCTCTTCATTCACGTGACAAACATGATGTGGCTACTAATCTGTAGGTTGAGAACATCATAGATGGAACCATCGTGAAAAGGCACTGATGTGATCAAACGAAAGCCAGTGATGAATAGGCCAGCTGAAATGCCCAACACGGAAGAATTGCAGCAGTAACTCTTAGTCAAACATATATCCCAGCTCACATAAAACTGGAGCTATTAACAAATCACTTCTACATCCAGCCACAGCATATCCAGTTCTCTTGTTTCGATACAATACGTGCACACGGTCATAAAGAGCTTTTGAGGACTAGTACAAAACATAAAAACTCAATGTCAGTCTGAATCAGAATCCCGAGCAGTTGATGATCTAATCCTCCTATTTTTTGACATGTCAGTCTCATCATCTTCATCATCCTCGTCTTTCTTCTTTTCCTCAATGATACCTACATTTTTTTGGGTGTTAGTAAATTTGTCATTCCAAATTGTGAATGAATGCTATATGGAGAAGTAACAGCTGTCTCTACCTTTCCTCTTCAGAATATTTTCCAATGCCCTGGTAGAAAAATCATCTTTACCTCCAAGGTCTTCAAATCCAACTAACCGATCAACAGCAATACCCTTCCTGATGTAGAAAAGTACCGTGAACACAGTATATTAGTATAATGCCTGATGACATTGGAATTTGAAATAGGTAGAAGCCGTGAACAGTTTATACACTTACTTGAACAATATAACACATGGCAGCATTTTAATTGCCAGTTTTGTCACAAAGAAGGGAGCATTCTGAAATAATTATCAACAAATTAGGATCATTCATGCAGTAAAAGCAGAAGTAACTTAAAGCTAATAGCGATAGCATACGGACCTCAGCATCAAGCTTGACGAATTTAGTCCCCAAATAGACCGGTGCAAGTGCCTTCAAATGCTTATCCATGATCCTACCAAAAAATTAGACATCCTTCACTGAATCATCATGGGCAAGAGTTAAGCAATTCCGTAAAAAGGAGTTATGGCTTACTTGCAGCGGTAAAATTCACGATGGTAGAAATGACAGATGACCTTGTCACCGCGAGTGACCTCCGCTAGGAAGTCTCCTTCAGTTATTTCCCTGTATTCACCATGACCTTGCCTCTTAAGCACTTCACGCTTCTCAACCTCTCTCTGTTGCATAGAGAAAACTGAAATGCTTAGTACATGATACGACACTTACACAAGCTTCACAAGTGTGAGATTCAGATCAGTACCTTCATAGCAGCAATTCTTTCCGCATGCAATCTCTCAAGCTCTGGGTCCTAGAAATCAGTTCCGCAGTGTAATGGTTGTGGGACAGATACGAAAATTCGTGGTACTCTACGCTAAAGATAAATGTAAGAGAACATAAAGAGATGCTGTAAAGTTTAACTCACATCCAATAATTCATCAAGATCAACTTCGTCATGGATTGCAGGTGCTGCGTGAGCCTTCTCTTTAGCTATAACTTCCTAACATGGTGTCTGTGTCAGTATTGCAAAAAAGAGAACTCATAATGAAAAAAGCAGTGCTATTCTTGCTCCAACAGTAGATTTAATAATAGCACAAGTTCAAATCAACTTAACACAGATGCCAGCAGCTTACAGCATGGAAGTCATGAAAATAAACTACATGTGAGAATACAATCAGTTCATCGGCCTACGAGCATAAGCAACAAACGGCTTGAACCAAAAAAAAAATTGCACTTTTCAGGGGTTTGTTGCAAATCCAATCGGTCTAGATAACACAGTGACCAACACTACTACGATCACAGACCTGCCATTTTTACACAACTCTAGCCATCTTTAATTATTCGGTGTGAGCCTGGTATGCAAAATGTAATGCAATGATAACTAGGCCCAAAAATAAAATCCATTGTCAAATAAACATCTCCCAGCTAGATGTAAACGATTTTGCTAGATACTCAGAACAAAGCTGCCCCATTTCACATGAGGGAACTGCTTGCCGAATCTTAGGCTTTTAGCATCTGTCGTTTCATTCCCAAGGCAAATAACTGTATGTAACCACAAGAAGCAACTTCTCCCAAGATCCAGGAGGGCCACGAAGCCGGCACTGCTGGTTCCTCAGCCAGCCGATGCCGCGTTCCGACCGCCGGATCAGACCGGAGCGTAGTATATAATGGCAACAGGTGAGGCGTGGAATCATATAGGTGGAGAATGATGGAGCGTAGAGGCGGGAGCGAGAGTCGCCTTCTTGTAGTCACGGGCGGCGGCAGGCATGACGTTATTGACGGCCAGGCCGTGGAGTTTCGACTTCACCTCATCTGGATCCATCTGTCCTCCACCCTCCCAGTCATGCCGGCGCCTTACACCTCCACCGCTTCAGCTCTCGCTAGCCCGAGATTTGTGGTGCGGGTGGCGATTGGAGTGTTTCTTTTCTTATGGAGCGCGATTGGAGTGTTCTTGTTACGTGGAAATGGGGATTCCGTTAATCAAAAATAAGATGCATTCCAAATAAACATCTCCCAACTCCCCTCAAGGCTCAAGTATTATAGATGCAGTAGTAACTACTTTGCTGGATCCCAGAACAGAGATAAGATAGCCTACTCGCCGAATTAGCACCCGTTGTAAGGCGGAGAACTGCAACCGCGAGAAGGAACTTGCCCCAAGATCCAGGAGGACCACGACGCCGGCGTCGCTAGCTCCTCCGCCGAATCCGATCAGATCAGAACGGAGGCGCGGTAACAGCGACGCGCAAGACGTGGAATCCTAGAGGAGGGAAGGAGGGATCATAGCGTAGCGGTGGAGAGAGAGAGAGTCACCTTCTTGTAGTCGCGGGCGGCGGCGGCAAGGACGTTGCCGAAGGCCAGGCCTTGGAGTTTCGACTTCACCTCGTCCGGATCCATCTCACCTCCGCCCTCGAACTCGCGCCGGCGCCTTCCTCCTCCGCCGCTTCGGCTCGAGCTCGCCGGAGATTTGTTCCGCTTCGGTGCAGGTGGCGATTGGAGTGTTTTTTCTTTCTTTTTCGAGGGAGCGCGATTGTGTTGTGTACTCCGTACTTGTGTAGCAGTGCAGCCTCAGAGAGCAACAGATTTATACTTTCCTCTGCGGAATACGGCCCATCAGGCCTACTACTGGAGTACTAAATTTCGCATATTTTTGTATTTTTGTGTGAGGCTCGGTACTAGCCAAATGGGGCCCTTTCGCATTGGCTACACGATGAGTATTTAAAGATTCAAATAATTAACACACATGAATAAAGATAATGACATGCATTTCGCATGCTAATGCTTCAGTTCATCAGTTGGCACAACACCATGCATCATAATTGGTGACTGGTGATGCCAACTTCAGCAATGCTAGCATACTCGATTTGGGCAGCTCAATTTGCACATATGAATGACTTCACCAAGTTATGTATTCGCCTCTGATTTCAACACAGTGTGCTTTGTTTACAGTAGGCAGAATTTTGTTGTTAGTGGTTAGTTCGGAGTGGTTAAGGCTGTGAAAGGGATGATGGTGTATGCAATAACTCATGAGATTATTAATTAGACAAAATCTTGTGCAAAGAAAACACAAAGTTAACAAAGTCCAAAATTATTGTACTCCCTCCATCTATAAATAGATGTCTGAGGTCTGTCTAAATCTAGATGATCTAGACACTAAATAACATCTAGATACATCTAAATTTAGACAAATCTCGAACATCTATATAGACAAAAGGAGTATTACCTTGGCTTTCTAAAAAGCCTTACATTTTGGATTGGAATGGAGGTTGCAACTTTAATACTTGGGAAAACATCCAGAGAGAGGGACAGAGAGTATTGACTGCTAAATTGCAAGTTTTATGTACTTGAATATGGGATATATAAAAAGGATAATCAGATAAAATGGCTGAGAACTGCAGCACGATGAATCACTAAACGCATTAACTTTTGCGCAAGACAGGCATGATCTGAACTCAGTTGATTAAACCACTCATTTGTATAAAGATCAAGGTGTTGTCATTTTCCCTGTTACAATGTACAAAAAAGACCGACGGTATCACAAGCCACGTTGGGCTGCGGAAGTGCGGATACAAGAAACGCCCTGCCATCAGCTTAGTATTTGCTTCCTGTACAGCTGGGCAGTGTCTCGCCGCGCTGGTCCTGAACTTAGGTCATCGTCAACAGCCATCAACTCGATGGCATGGGCTATAGGAGTCCCAGGGACTTGAGCTGCTGGACATGCTCAGCAGGGAGCGGTGGGGGAGACCAATCTGCGCGTTCACCATCAACATCTTCCACAACATATTCCTGGAGAACACCAAATTGGGGTTATAAACAGGAGGAAGCACCATGACCGATAAGTTCTAAAGGGATGAGTGAAGAGAAATGCTCACCTTTGTTAGCATTCGTTTGGCGAGGATGTGGTAGTGCCTTTGCCAGATCCTCTGCCCTACCATAGTTGCCACCAGGACGCTGTAGAAGATGCCAACAACTGTGAACAGCCCCAGCACGATCACTCCCATTATGAGGAGCAATGGTAATCCTGCTTCCCCTGCACCTCCCAAGCAACCGCCGCACTCCCCAGCTGTCGTTGCACAGCCTTCAAAGCATGTGGTGCAGTCGGTCCACATGCAAAGGGTGCCAGGAAGATGACAATCCGCACACATCCTGAAACAAGATGGAACAGTGAGTGTACAGCATACATATGAACCAAGAATGTAGCATTAACAACCCATACCCTGGTTGGCAGCAACAGAGACAAAGTTCTCGACAAGGCTGAGCCAAGTCACTCCGTACTCTTCGGTCATAACAGGTTATGAAGCATCCCGATAACCCGAGTAAAGCAAAGAACAACAAAGCTCCTGTAAATAGAATAAAGATGTTCGACTCAGTTCAGAATTTAAACCATATGTTCAGCATAAGGATGATCGTATATCTCATCAACAGAGTTCATACATATTTAGAGACTATATAGTGCATGCAACATAGTGTAGATCATCACACAACACCTAGTATTAGTCCCTCACAGCATAAACACAAGAGATGAGTGAATGCATCCCGTAGGAAGGAAAGAACAACTTTAATCATTGCCATTACAAGTATGTAATTGGGAAATGAAACCTACTGTTTTCTATTCAACGTACATCTTTCCTCTGATGTCGAAAACAAAATACATTTCGTCTCATGTTTTCTTTTCTACACTACTAAACTCTTGTATAGGAGAGGCTGACCAGACAGAATACCCACTAATTGCCTATTTCACTTTGTAAAAGGTACAGATCCCATACAGGCTAGTGTTGAGGATGAACACATAGCGTAAGCAGGGTTAGACTCCAGCCCACACATCCAGACAAGGGCATAAGGTATAAATTCAAATATCAAAATCATGCAAGAACAGGTACAATGTACAGGTGATAACAGAAGATGCAAATGATTAAGTAGTTTACCACATATATAATAAAAACTAACTTCATTATCAAAACCCCAGGACGTCCTCAACCAATATTGCTGGTACCCATCAATAAAATGTACCAAATAAGCCAATGCAGAGATAACCTGAACAAAGGAGTAAGATATACTCTTATCACTCAACGCAACATATATACAAAAGAAAAATGACACAGATTCTTGAAGACTTACAAACTGGACTAGAGCAAAGATGAATAATATATCTCTAGTAACAAAGAAACGAAACTTCATTGTTCGCCATTTCCTGTCAGTGTGGACATGAACCCTCAAGTAATAAGGAGCCTTGCAGGTGGTGCAATGAGAAAATGCAAATCCCTCCTGTATATGACAAAGCATCAAACACTTTTAGTTTTAAGCAAGAAAGACACAATTTCATTACAAAGGCAAGCTTCTAATAGCTAAGACAAGTAGGCAACAAAATGCAAAGAGTCAGACCACTGCTGCAACAGGATATTTTTTTTTACTTTTTGCTGAAGAAAGATAATTCATATTTCTGAGAGTTAAAAGAGAAAATAATATGAACCATACTCTAATCTATTGGATCCATCCTTAGAAGCAATACGCTTTATGTCGTAATCTGAACCTCCAACACCAACTCAGCTTCCATCTACCCTTACCAAACAGCAAAACTTCATTTTGATGCAGACATCCCAACATCCTAACAGAAAGCAGATTTTCCAATACTAACTAGCACAGCTGGACCTGGGAACATCTGCCTAACAAACTGGAACACCCATATTCTAAGTAAAGTCAAAGGAAGAGTACATTGTTAGCCAAGAAAAGTAATATCACCTACCACTGCAACTAAATTTGAAGATTCAAGGAAAGGGGAGGGGGAGCTGTCTAGGAATCACTCAAACAGTGCACCTTTCAACATGTCCACTTTTCAAGCTCAAGCTGTTGCAAGTGGTTTTAACTAATGTGGATGCCACAAAGCTGTCATCTCAATGCCACATCGCTGCATGCCATCCAATTCTACTCTTTTATGAAATTGCCTACTTTCAGTTAAAACCTATTTCTGCAATCGCTTGAGCCTCAAACTTTCAGTTCAAATAGCTTTGGAATTTAGGGTTTCAAACCGGGGTATTTCAGTAGTCTCTAGTCTGAGGCTGCAAGTTAAACGGCTTTAGAATTTAGGGTTTGAAAGTGAACTCCCACCAGAGTTTAGGGTTGTAAAATGTGAAGTGGACTTTTCTCTATATTAAATGAAGATGGGGTACTTACAGTTACAGGTAGTATTTACTGGCATTCAAGCAATACAAGACTTGATGAATGCATCTTAAAATAACATGTCTCTTTTCGCAACTTAAGCAATGTCATGTCAATTGTGGGTCAAAATGGTTGTGCAAATTTTGTAAATATTACTGTTAAGTATCCCAACAAAGTTGACCTGTATTTTTTGATAAATTTGCTATGTGTGGTTCTAGTCAAACATGAATGCTCTAGTGTTAACTTTTATGTGTAGACTGTAGTCACATGTGAATGCCGTTTCGTCTCTACATAACGATCGTGAATTGGCATAGCGTACACAAAAAACAGGGTTGGCATGCACAAAAAACCAGGGCGGCCAAAGAAAGCACTAATCAATAGAGAAGATCTTCAACAAAATAGAAAAGAAAGAGAAGGTAGATTGATATTGTTTTTCAAAATTGAGGTTGTTGATCATACTCAGTCTTAATACTACATACTGACACAACCACGCATTACAGATCCAATTGGTGACATGTATCAGAAAGCCAAACAATGTTGTTAGAAATTCCATCGAAATAGCACCCCGATGAATCAAATACAATTGCTAGCATTCTGTCAATTGGGCTCATAGCAACACAAAAATTAACTTTTGACTTTCAGAGGTTAGGTAGCAGTAAAACCATGCCAATATGCAATGCACCTTGGATAAATTTCACGCATGATAATTCCAATGGGAATGAAAATACAGTTGAGTTATCCATACATGGACCAAACATAGGAACTCAGCAGCTAATTCGCGTATGTTCATATCGACTCCACTAGCAACTCAGCAGCTAATTCGCGTATGTTGAGCTCCAACAAGCCCCACCAAAATTTTAGCATGACCAATGCAAGGGCATGACCAAACTTTTGGTAAGGTATTGTACTGCTTTTTTTTTTTGGCAAAATAACCCCGTGTTTGGTTTGTAACAAACTGAATTACTATAGTATTGAAAATATTTGACACGTCTATCATCTAAATTTGAGAGGATAAGTAGAACAATGCTAACATGCAGGCAAAGACAGAAAAAACTCACAAAAGAATGAACGGAACTTGCAACAGGAAACACGTGGTGCACTCACTCGCTAATCTTGTAGGACCCCCAATTAATTACTAGCCAAGAATTTAAACACTTGCGTGCAACAATTGGGAAAAAGAAAAACACATGGGACCCACCTAGAGGGAGGGGGTGTCGCGACGCCAACTTTTTTTTGGCGCGGGTCGCGCGCCCTCAGCTCACCCTCAGATTGGCCAGATTTAAACGGATGGACTGGACGGCCAGGATCATTGGCGAGCCAAATTCTTTGGCGCAAGTCCAAACAGCTACTACCAAAGGCTAGACAATTACTTGGGAGGTTGTCATCCAAACGCACTCTCCAAGCCCGCGAAATAGGCCTGAATTTGAAATGGTGACTTACAATAACCGCCATATTCTACTTCCGCAGGTTAGTTGGTTACACGTGGCGCATTGTTAGACGACACTGACGAAACCTAAGAACATATCCATGGGGAAAAGGGAAGTTACTGGGTCTCCCATTTCTATTCAGCTCTAGATGATCCATGAATTGATTGACCACTAGAATGGAAGTGAATCATGCCTAAAATGGCTAGAATTACTACATCTAAGCATAAGAATCAGGCACGAGGTACAGCTTCCAGTGATTCAGGGATTATAAGAAGCTAATAAAACAATAGCTGCCTGTAACCGTGAATGAATCCATGAGACAATCAACATTTCAGCGGACCATCAAGAGAGTTGTGAACTACCTTGACGGCTCTCCAGTGGTCGAGGCAGTCGCGGTGCACGTACTTGGAGGTGCCCTTGCACTTACAGGGCGCGATGAAGTCCCTCCCTGCACACGGACACGGAGAGAGGCAGTCAACCCCTGCCAAAATAGAACCCAAGGATAACGGCGTGCGGCGGCAGCAGCAGGTCGCGGCGTGGCGGATCCGGCGGCACGTACCGTCGGTCTCGAGGCAGATCCGGCACTGGAGCTGGTCCCCGGCGCCGGCCTCGAGGTCGATCTCCGAGGACGGCGGCGGGATGAGCGGCGACGCCGCCGAGGACAGCCGAGCCTTCTCGTCCTCCATCGCCCGCCGCGCCGCACCGCACCGAGCAAGCCTGCGGTTCTAGAAGGTTCTGGGCCCGTCCATCCGGAACCCTAACAGCCTCTCCTGGTTTTCCTCGCCTCGATGGATTCGACGGGGCGACGAGGAGGAGGAGGAGGACGGAGGTTGGAGTCGAGTTGTTGGGGGAATAGACTAGACTAGACGAGGTGCGAAGCAAAGAGCCGAAGCGAGGTATACGTGGGCCCGGAACCTTTTGCAACGAAACGTGTGCGTACGAGCTGGCCTATGGGGCGCGGGCCCCGGCGGCGCAGGTAGCACGGTGGGGTAGGTGGGTAGGGTCCGTGCGGGTGAAAATTGACTTGGAAGCTTCCAAACCGGCTGCTAGTGGTTAGATTAGAGCATCTCAACAGCCAACAGCCTTTGGAATGAGGCAATTTCAACAAAAATAACTTTTTTGTAAAACTATTTTGAAAAATACACCATGGACGAAAGTATTTCACAGAAATAACCCTTTTGTGCCGCGCCTGTATGTAGGGCGCCACACACCATTGTGCCACGCCATAGTCAAAGGCGCAGCACACGTCGCCACGCTGGCAGCGTGGGTCCCAGCGGCGCCATGTCACGCCTTGCACTGGGGCGCTGCACAGTGGGATGCAGCGCAAGGACGGGGGCGTTGCACAAATTTAGCTTTTCCATGCTTAGTGCTCACTGCTCCCGGTGTAAGCTTCACTTCATTCACCTCAGCTAGCGCTTGAAGGCCACGGCTGGGCGCACGATGCTGCGGATCGACCACAACAAACCTGCTGGATCTAAGATAATCTCTGGCCGCGTTTCCCAAAAATAGTTTCCAAAGAAATTTCAAACGCGCCGGACAAAAAATTATTTCCAGTTACGCGTCCGAAGAGCCCTTTTTGTCCGGTGCGGGCCAATACGGTGTTCGGCATCCCGAACCTGTTCTCGCACACACGGGACGCTCCAGGCACGTAAGACACAACGAAAAGCGAGGCGATGAGACGCGGGCTCGACGCGTCAGCAAACCGACACTCAACCGCTGCCTACGAGCGACAGTGCAGTTGCCGGGAAGGGAAATCGTCGCATTGGCAACCGCGTCGATCGACACGCGAATCGCTGGAATGGAGCGTGAACTCCGCGAAAGAGCAACCGCCGCTCTCTTCGATATCTACGCCGCCATTCATCCGCGCTCAATAAGACCCCACGTATGCGCTTTCCGATCTACAATGGGCCGGCGCCATTCATCGAAAGCTCTCCTCTCTCACAATGAGCGACCTCTCTCAGCTGCCATTAGACACCGACAACGAGGGTAAGCCGTTGGGATGGCGCAATTGGTGGGACAAAGCTGCGATGCCTAGCAGCGATGATTACCCGCCGTCGGACAGCGGCGAGGAATGGGAGGCCGAGGAGGAGGAGGAGGAAGAGGCTGAGGAGGCGGCGGCGGCCCGAGCGAAGGCGGAGGCAAAAGCGAAGACGAAGGCGCAGCCGGCGAACACCGTCGACGATGAGGAGGACACAAGTTCCTCCGACGCGTCAAACGACACCTCTCTTCGGAAGAGGTGACGAGCAGGAATCGCCACCACGGCAGAGCTGCACGCTCGTCGTCGTCTGCGACGCCGTCGTCTTCATCGTCAGACCTGCATGAGGAGGAGCGGCAATTGCTGTTCAAGTTCGTCGTCGTCCTCAAGGGCTACCCACACGGCATCCAGAGGCTGCCAGACACGTTCGCCGACTTTGTTGCCGGCGACGAGCCGGGCTCGCTACATCTGCCGGAGGCTGCCGGAGGCTGCTGCCGGTGGATTGTGGACGTGATCTACAACGCGCGCGGCAAGATGTACCTCCACATCGGCTGGGAGAAGTTCGCGCGCTACCACCACCTTGAAGCCGGCTTCGTGCTCATGTTCTCCTACCTTGGCGAGGGAGACATGAGCGTCAATGTGTTTGACGAGACGCGCTGCCGCAGGGCACTACCATGGCGACAACGCCGAGGGGGGCGACAACTGAGTGTTGTTTTTTCGCAGCGAACACATGAAATCTTCGATGCCAACACTAGTTAGGTTTAGCTATTTTGCAATGTTTTATATTTGTGTCAACCATAGTTCAAACTACGTATTAGTTTGTGAAAAACCATTTTCGATATTATATCTTCATATTATATCTTCGTGTAAATTATGTTACCAATTATGTATTACTTTGTGGAATATTTCTTCTCTTTATTGAAATAAAAATGAAAAAACAAACAAAAAAGAGAGTATTTTAAGGTTTGGGGTTGCGTTTGGGGCACACGGCTGAGAAGCGACATCTCCCAAACGCAATACGAACAAAACACGTCCCCAAACACTCGATCCGGCGCCGTTTAGTGAACGGTTTTAGGAACATGACTGGAGATGCTCTTACAGTATGGGAAATGGATCGAAACATTGGAGATGCCTTTAAACACCATGCTGAATTCTTCGATGTAGTCTCGTGTGATTAAATACAGGAAAGAAATCTGAGATTGCACATCAATCAAGTCGAGACATATTACATTCGTGCATCAGTCTGCCGGATGGGTTTAATGACCGCCATGCAATGTATCTGCACAGGAAAAGGTCAGCTTCCTCCCCTATCAGGTGCACGCGCGCTTTCGTGACCGGTGGAAGAGGCCGGACGCAGCACAGCGCCACACGATGCGAAACTAGGCATCGTCATGCCGCGCCCCACAGCCCGGCGCGGCAGCCGGATGTGCAACGCCTCACTCTGGGGCGCCACACTTGCGAGCTTGGGGACCCACAGGTCCACGTTGGCACCCTTGCAACGCCTTTCACCTTGGCGCGGCACAATGATTTGCGACGCCCCCAGTACCGGCGCGACAAAAAAAAGTTATTTTTGTGAAATACTTTTGTTGAAGGTTTATTTCTCAAAATAGTTCTACAGAAAGATTATTTTTGTCGAAATTGCCTTGGAATGAATTGCTAAAAACTGGTTATACCAAGAGGAGAGAGAAGGTTTGCAATCTAAGACAAATTATGCTTTGGCAACCTTCCTATAATTGGATTGCCAAATTTGAGAAGGAACACACATTTTACAAATAGCTCCAATCCAAGAGGGGGCATTGGCGGGTCAGCGAAGGATGGTCGGGAGCAAATGGGGGCCACACGGATCTTCTCGAGCACCGACGATGGCCTCCACCGGGCCGAATCGGCCGATAGGTCTGCGGGGCAGCGGAGCTCGATTCAGTGGCGGGGTGGCTCAAGCCAGAGGTGAAAGGACGAGCATGGCAGCAGGGAACCTCGGGGCACGTAGAGGAGGCGACACTACGGCCGAACTACGACATGACGGCAGACGGATGTACAGCTCGCACGCTTTTAGAGCAAATTGCTATATTTTCAGTTTTTAACAATTCTAGCAAAATATAGAAAGGTTGTTGGATATGCTCTTAGCGGAGGAGCTAGCAGGACAATGTTTCGGTGCCAGGGCGGTTGTGTTCCATGAGGGGGCGAGCTCCTCTAACTTAGTGCATGTAATGATAATGACTCAGCTGTATGTAAATATGGTTATAGGTTGGGTGTGTTTGTTTTCTCAGAAGGATGTTTCTCGCTTTCAGTGGGCCGAAAATAGGTTTTTTGGTTGGCTAGGTCACATGGAAAAACTGCATCACATGATGTTTAAAGCGGCCTAAAAGTTAGCCCACGAGGAACGCTCGAATCGGTCGTTTTCCTGGGAAACACGGTGGAAAAGGCAGTAGCTGCAAACTTGCTACACGTTTAGGCGCTCAAAGTAGCCTCACCGCCCGCCATAGTCGGCCACCACCTAGCAAAAACGAAATTCGCTAAGATAAGAAGGCGTTGGTAGCAGATCTGCGACGACGGTCTAGAGCTGCGGCCAAGATCTCTGAGGCCATCTCTGTCAACCTCTCTGTGGCGTTGTCCAACTAGTGTGAGATTGCCCGATCTCCTGGAGAGGCAATCCGTCCCGGGCTCCATCAACCTTTGGTCCCCTTCGTCTTCGGCTCCTGTAGAATGAGGACGCCATCCAAGAAGGTTGTAAGCTCGAGCAACCCACTCTCGCTCTACTGTTACTACTTTAGCCTAGATTCATTCTGATCTCAGATGGTGATTTAGGTCATTGTGTAGACTTTCACTTAGTTGTGTGCTTCTCATTCCCAAAGTGAAAGCTTCTCTCATAAAAACATTGTGCCAACTTTTATTTTATTTTATAAATACTATCCATCCATATTTGCTTTTTCACTGTACTTCTCATGATCTTAAAAGCTTCTTCAAATGTTTTTGGGTCATCATACTCATGCATACAAGTACCGTAATCTTTGACAAGAGATGATCCATTTTCCTCCTCCCGCTTCTTTTGGTGTGCCCTCGATTTCTCCATCCTTCTTTTTGCTAGTAGATGTTTGATGGCATTCTGCATAATATGAAAAGTGCATAGTCCACGCTTTGATTCTAAAAAAACATGCTCAATTGTCTTTCCCATTGCACTATTTTGATCAATACATATGGTGCGAGGTTGCTTCTGGTTATGTACCGATAAGAAGGCTCGAAAAAGCCATTTGAATGATTCAAATGTCTCGTCATAAAGAAGAGATGCACCAAAATTTATTGTTTCTCTAAAATGGTTAAATCAAACAAACACGCCAAATGGCACGCACTCCTTGTTTGTTCCGAAAGTAGTGTCGAAGGTTATAACATCACAAAAATGAGCATAATCTATGATCATGTTGGCATCAACCTAGAATATACTAGTTATTTGCGCATCACAATCTAACTGTAAAACATGTCGGAATAAAGGATTCTCAATGGCATTGTCTTGGAAATATTTCAATAGACTACCTACATCACTGTACTGCAGCTCTTTGACGCTTTGTTTGTAAATGGTTCTTAGGATATTGGGGTGTGTAGCTTAGACTACCTATTCCACCAACCCGTCGACTAGCAAACTCATGAGCATTTTTTGGTGCAATACCATAGTCATCAGAAATCTCTATTTCAAAAGCTTGAATTTCAGAGATTTCCCTTTGTGATGGCAACATGCGGCGTGCTTTGGGAAGCTGGGGCATGTACTGATTGTGTTCAACATCCAGATCAAATATTTGATAACTTCCATCTTCACGGTCCACTGCAATTGACATATGAACCTTACAGCCTGTTCTAATTTCAGCCTGCCCTTTCTTAGTTAGACTATTCCTTTTATCAACCACTTTTTTGCCCTCTTTGAAACAAATGAATTTCCATACAGTCACAACCCCATCAATTGTGTTTGTGTTTGTATATATCTTTCTTACACTGAAACCCATTCTTCCTCCATAGTATTCTCAAAATTCCCATGCCTCAGCCACAGTGTTGAACTTCATCCAAAGTTGAGGTTTCCATCTAGGTATTCCCTACCCTTATCAAATAAGCAAGTAAGGGAAAATTAGAAATGGATGGTTGTTAAGATTTTGGTTCTAAGAATGCAAAAAAAACTTTTCTCGAATAGATATCTGCAATCATGCAAATTTGATTGAGAAAAGAATTCAAAATTTACTTACTTGTTTGGATCTTGGTTCGCTGTCGATCTCCAGAACTAATCCTTGATTCTTTTGTTAGGAAATACTGTTATGTCCACAGAAGAAAAGAAAGAATAGAGGAGGTGCTTAGTTGAGCAAAAGAGAAGTGGAAGGAAGAAATGTGGTCCTTGTCTATTGTGGCGCGCGAGGACCTTTTCCTTCCAAAATATGGTGGCCTGCGTGGGGCTAGTTTCTTTTTTCTTTTCCTTCTTGTTTTAGACGGGAGGAGCTGGTTTGGTGAAGCAAAGTTAGTATCTGACTTGTCTCCTTGATATTAGAGGAGCCAGTTCCACGAGGGATAGAGCTCCTCTAACTTAGTGCATGTAATGATAATGAATCAGTCAGGGCCGGCCCTAGGGGGGGCGGGAGGGGCGGCCGCCCTGGGCCCTCGGGACCAAGGGGGCCCCAACCCCCAGCTACGCATGCAATGGCGGAGGAACTCGTAGGCAGCCATTAGAGGATGCGGAGTTTTTCTCTTTTGCGGCGGTTGACGGAGGGCCTCACGAAACGTTATCCCAGCTTCTCCCAGTGGACGAGATATTGGGATTTTTGTCTCTTTTTTTTAGCTCGGGCTTTCCTTTTGTTAGCATGGGCCTTTTTGCCAATAGGTACCATGATCGGAAGACCATCTTTTTTTTTGATCGAAACACGATCTAGGAAATGCAACACTCACGCATTTTCCTGCTAAAAAAATTTGACGCTTTTTTTTTCCTGGAGCGTTGATTTCTCTAATAGCTAGAAGCCAGTAAAGGTTGAATTGCAAGGCTATAACCAGATATGAGACTAATTCTCCGTTTATTGGAATGCTCAACTGTTTCTAAAAAGATTGTGAGACGATAAATCGATGACCCTCTCGTTGTGCCGCTGAGAGGCGAGATGCCTAGTCGCCGAGATGGGACTGCACTATACCTAGATACCGCTGTGATGCGGTTCCGTGCAATGCTCCTAATAAGGGAAAATAACAACTCGTCAATTTGTCACTATCGGTGTGCCTTCACAAATTTCCTGGTTTACCGTAGCACTTCTATTAGAGCGCCTCAAGTAGTAATGCCATCCACTCCCTCCGTTCCTTTTCAATTTACTCCAATTTAGTAAACAGTTATACTAAATTTCAGGCAATTAAAAAAGATCTAAGAGAGTAAAATTTATCATTAGATCGAAAAAACATATATACGAGTTGCGTCTGTTACATAGATGTTTATGAACTATTTAAGCTACTATTTAAAAACTACGGTACTACATTATAATTAACCATGAAACTATAAATATTGACAATTTTTATTTAATGTATTGGGGGCCCGAAGTTTTAGGTCCGCTCCGGGCCCTTGAAATCTCAGGACCGGCCCTGGAATTAGTTGTATGTAAATATGGTTATACGTTGGGACTGTTTGGTTGCCCGGAAGGCCGTTTCTCTCTTCCAGTGGGCCAAAAATTGGTCGATTGCTTGGCAAGGTTGCATGGAAAAACTGCATAAAGCGGCCCAAAAGTTAGCCCGCGAGGAGCGCTTGAATCGGCCGTTTTCCCGGGGACCGGCGTTGGCGAGCGCAAATCAGCCGCACCCATGCGCGAGGGAAACGCGGTGGAAAAGGTGGGAGCTGCAAAATTGCTCCGCGTTTAGGCGCGTAAAGTAGCCTGACCGCCCGCCATAGTCGGTCACCACCTAGTGAAAACAAAATCCACTAAGACAAGAAGGCGATGGCGATCTAGATCTGTGATGAGCGCATATTGCACACCGTTGGGGAACCCCAAGAGGAAGGTATGATGAGCACATCAGTAAGTTTTTCCTTAGTAAGAAACCAAGGTTTAATCGACCAGTAGGAGAAAGGCGTGACTTCTGAAGGTGTTGCTAGCTGACTAGTGGCAGGGCGCACTACCGCTGTCAGCACCAACGTGGAACCTGCACACAACACAACCAAAATATTTTGCCCCAACTTTCAGTGAGGTTATCAATCTCACCGGTTTCGCTGAACACAAAGGATTAAATGTATCGAGTGGAAGGAGACATTTGCAGTAAATAAAAACTAAAAAGAACAGAGTTTGCAGTAAGTAAACAGAGCAGGATTGTAGTGGTTGAATTTATCAGTGTAAAGGAAGGGACCGGGGTCCACAGTTCACTAGAGGTGTCTCTCCATAAAGATAAATAACATGCTGGATGAACAAATTACAGCTGGGCAATTGACATAATATCGACCATACATGACAAGATGATTACTATGAGATTCGTTTGGATATTACAACATAATACATAGACCGTAATCCAACTGCATCTATGACTAATAATCCACCTTCCGGTTATCGTCTGAACCCTTTCCTTAAGTTGCAAGCAACCGATTATCGCATTAAGCAATGTGTTAAAGTAAACAATAGAATTACCCTTGGATAAAAAATTGTCGTTTTCTCCCTAGTAGCAACAACACATCTACAATCTTAGAAGTTATTAACACTCTTCCAGAAAACTAGAGGCATGAACCTACTATCGAGCATAAATACCCCCTCTTGGAGTCACAAGCATCTACTTGGTCAGAGTATCTACTAGAAACGGAGAGCATGCAAGATCACAAATAACATATGACATGAATATATAGTCGACCTCAACATAGTATACAATATTCATCGGATCCTAGCAAACACAACATGTAGCATTACATAAGGATGATCTTGATCATGTAGGGTGATGCGCGTAGATGTACACGTCCGTTGGAAACCCCAAGAGGAAGGTATGATGCGCACAGCAGCAAGTTTTCCCTCAGAAAGAAACCAAGGTTATCGAACCAGTAGGAGCCAAGAAGCACGTGAAGGTTGTTGGTGGAGGAATGTAGTGCGGCGCAACACCTGAAACCGGCGCCAACGTGGAACCTGCACAACACAATCAAAGTACTTTGCCCCAACGTAACAGTGAGGTTGTCAATCTCACCGGCTTGCTGAAAACAAAGGATTAAGTGTATCGAGTGGAAGATGGTGTTTGTTTGCAAAGAACAGTAAAAGCAGAGAATGTATTCAGATGTAAAAGAATGGACCGGGGTCCACAGTTCACTAGTGGTGTCTCTCCAATAAGATAACTAACATGCTGGGTGAACAAATTACAGGTGAGCAATTGACAAATAAAGATTCAATACATATCAACGATGATTACTATGTGATTTAATCAGGGCATTACGACAAAGTACATAGACCGCTATCCAGCATGCATCTATGCCTAAATAATCCACCTTCGTTATCATCCGAACCCCTTCCAGTATTAAGTTGTAAACAACAGATAATTGCATTAAGTATGGCGCGTAATGTAATCAACACAAATATCCTTAGACAAAGCATCAATGTTTTATCCCTAGTAGCAACAGCACATCCACAACCTTAGAACTTTCTGTCACTATCCCAGATTTAATGGAGGCATGAACCCACTATCGAGCATAATTACTCCCTCTTGGAGTTACAAGTATCAACTTGGCCAGAGCCTCTACTAGCAACGGAGAGCATGCAAGAACATAAACAACACATATATGATAGATTGATAATCAACTTAACATAATATTCTATATTCATCGGATCTCGCCAAACACAACATGTAGCATTACAAATAGATGATCTTGATCATGTTAGGCAGCTCACAAGATCTAATACAATGAAAGCACAAGCGGAGAAGACAACCATCTAGCTACGCTATGGATCCATAGTCCAAGGATGAACTACTCACGCATCAATCCGGAGGCGGGCATGATGATGTAGAGCCCCTCCGTGATGATTCCCCTCTCCCAGGGTGCCGGAGGCGATCTCCGAATCCCCGAGATGGGATCGGCGGCGGTCTCTCAGAATGTTTTCCGTATCGTGGCTCTGGGCACGGAGGCTCGCGCGACGTAGGGGGGCCCACACCAGGGCGGCGCGGCCAGGCTTGGGCCGCGCCGCCTGTGTCCCCACCTCGTGGCCCCACTTCGTCTCCTCTTCGGTCTTTCGGAAGCTTCGTGCAAAAATAGGACCCCGGGCATTGATTTCGTCCAATTCCGAGAATATTTCCTTACTAGGATTTCTGAAACCAAAAACAGCAAAAAAAGAATGGCACTTCGGCATCTTGTTAATAGGTTAGTGCCGGAAAATGTAAAATAACGCTGTAAAGTATGTATAAAACATTCAAGTATTGTAATAAAAGTAGCATGGAACATAAGAAATTATAGATACGTTTGCGACGTATCAAGCATCCCCAAGCTTAGTTCCTACTCGTCCTCGAGTAGGTAAACGATAACACAAATAATTTCTGAAGTGACATGCTACCAACATAATCTTGATCAACATTATTGTAAAGCATATGAGATGAATGGAGTGATCTGAACAAAAGATTGCTAACAAAGATAATGACTAAGCAAATGAATCATATAGCAAAACTTTTCATGAATAATACTTTCAAACAAGTATCAATAAGACTTGCATAAGAGATAACTCATAAGCAATAAATTCATAGTAGAATGCATTGAAGCAACATAAAGGATGATTAAGTTTCAGCAATTGCTTTCAACTTGTAACATGTATATCTCATGGATATTTGTCAACATAGAGTAATATAACAAGTGCAATAAGTAAACATGTAAGAATCAATGCACACAGTTAACACAAGTGTTTGCTTCTAAGATAGAAGGGAATGGGTAAACTGACTCAACAATAAAGTAAAAGATTGGCCCTTCGCAGAGGGAAGCATTGATTACTATTTTTGTGCTAGAGCTTTTGTTTTAAAAACATAGAAACAATTTTGTCAACGGTAGTAATAATTCATATGTGCTATGCATAATACTTCCTACAAGTTGCATGCCTCATGCATAGAGTACCAATAGTGCTCGCACCTTGTCCTACTATCTCGGAAAACACGGATTCTCATCGCATAACATATGTTTCAACCAAGTGTCACAAAGGGGTACCTCTATGCCGCCTGTACAAGTGTCTAAGGAGAAAGCACGCATTGGATTTCTCGCTTTTGATTATTCTCAACTTAGACATCCATACCGGGACAACATAGACAACAGATAATGGACTCCTCTTTTTAATGCTTAAGCATTCAACAATAGTTAATATTCTCATAAGAGATTGAGGTTGTATGTCCAAACTGAAACTTCCACCATGATACATGGCTTTAGTTAGCGGCCCAATGTTCTTCTCTAACATATGCATACTCAAACCATTTGATCATGAAATCCACTACTTCAGACAAGACGAACATGCATAGCATCTCACATGATATCCAACAAAGATAAAGTTGATGGCGTCCCCAGAAAACATGGTTACCGCTCAACAAGCAACTTATAAAAATTAAGACACATAACTACATATTCATCACCACAATAGTTTTTAAGCTATTTGTCCCATGAGCTATATATTGTAAAGGTAGAGGAATGAAAATTAAAGGTAGCACTCAAGTAATTTACTTTGGAATGGCAGAAAAATACCACATAATAGGTAGATATGGTGGACACAAATGGCATGGAGTTTGGCTCAAGGTGTTTGGATGCACGAGAAGCATTTCCTCTCAGTACAAGGTTTGGGCTAGCAAGGTTGTTTGAAGCAAACACAAGTATGAACAGGTACAGCAAAACTCACACAAGAACATATTGCAAGTATTATAAGGCTCTACACTATCTTCCTTGTTGTTCAAACACTTTACCCGAAAATATCTAGACTTAGAGAGAACAATCATGCAAACCAAATTAAACAAGCTCTACAGTAGTTCTTCATTAATAGATTAAACTACATGATGCAAGAGCTTAAACATGATCTATGAGAGCTCAAACAATCAAATTGTCAAACCATATGCATCATTTTCCAATTCCAACCAAATAGCAATCTAACGAAGCAATAAGCTTTCGCCATGAACATTAAAGCACAATTAAGAACACAAGTGTTCCATATGAAAAAGCGGAGCGTAATATCTCCAATATAAGAATGGCGAGATCCAACTTTATTCAAAACAAAACAAAAATAAAAACAAACCGACGCTCCAAGTAAAGAACATAAGAATGTGACGGAATAAAAATATAGTTTCACTAGAAGTGACCAGATAATGTTGTCGATGAAGAAGGGGATGCCTTGGGCATCCCCAAGCTTAGATGCTTGAGTCTTCTTAAAATATGCAGGGATGAACCACCGGGGCATCCCCAAGCTTAGACCTTTCACTCTTCTTGATCATAGTATATCATCCTCTTCTCTTGACCCTTGAAAACTTCCTTCACACAAACTTCAAGCAAACTCATGAGAGGGTTAGTGCTTAACCACAAATTCACATATTCAGAGGTGACACAATCATTCTTAACACTTCTGGACATTGCACAAAGCTTCTGAAAGTTAATGGAACAAAGAAACTCATTCAACATAGCAAAAGCGGCAATGCGAAATAAAAGACAGAATCTGTCAAAAACAGAACAGTCCGTAAAGATGCTTCTGGACTGGGCACTTAACTTGCTCAAATGGAAAAACTCAAAACTAATGAAAGTTGCGTACATATCTGAGGATCACGCTCGTAATTTTGCAGATTTTTTAGAATTTTTTTCAGAGACTTATGCCAGACTTCGTGACAGATAGCAATGCTGTTTCTGCGCAGCGATCCCAAATATAACATCAACTTTAGCATAGAAACTTTACTTGGCACAAAAACATGATAAGGAGAGGTTGCTACAGTAGTAAACAACTTCCAAGACTCAACAAAACAAAAATTGCTGTAGTAAAATAAACACATGGGTTATCTCCCAAGAAGTGCTTTTCTTTAACGCCTTTCAGCTAGAAAGTGCAAATCAAGTAACATCAAGAGATGGAGCATCAACATTATCTCCAGGGGCGTGGGAAGTTTCTTCCACAATGCATGTTATCTTATCTATGTAAGTTTCAGAGGCCCCTTTTAATTACTCTTAGGCTTGCTATTCTCATCAAACAAATTTTCAGGAACAAGCCAAGCATAGTTATTTTCCAAAGCTTCATACATCCCTAGGAGCTTACTAGGTATTGGCGCCTTAATTTCTCTACCATCATTAACATTATTAGTATACTTAATTCTATCCATATCCATCTTTTTAAGGATACTAGCAAAGTTGGTGTAAGAACCAAGCATTTTATATTTGGTAAAGACTTTTCTAGCCTCTCTTGCTACACCACCAAATTCTTTTAGAAGAGTTTCTAAGACAAAATCTTTCTTTTCTCCTTCCTCCATATCAGAGAGTAAAAAACATGTGCTGAATTATAGGATTAAGATTAACAAATTTAATTTCCAACATGTGCACTAAAGAAGCAACAGCAATTTCATAAGTAGGAGCAAGTTCTACCAAGTGTCTATCTTCAAAATCCTCAGCTATACTAACATGAGTGAAAAAATCTTCTATATTATCTCTTCCAATTATAGACCCTCGGCCTACCGGTATGTCTTTTAGAGCGTACTTAGGAGGAAACATGATGAAATAAACAAAAAGTAAACTAAACAAGTAAAGTAGAGACAAGTAACTAATTTTTTGTGTTTTTGATATAGAGAACAAGACAGTAAATAAAGTAAAGCTAGCAACTAATTTTTTTGTGTTTTGTTTAAGTGCAGCAAACAAAGTAGTAAATAAAATAAAGCAAGACAAAAACAAATTAAAGAGATTGGAAGTGGAGACTCCTTGCGCGTGTCTTGATCTCCCGCAACGGCGCTAAAAAGTGCTTGATGCGCGTAGCTGTACACGTCCGTTGGGAACCCCAAGAGGAGGTATGATGCGCACAGCATCAAGTTTTCCTTCAGAAAGAAACCAAGGTTATCGAACCAGTAGGAGCCAAGAAGCACGTGAAGGTTGTTGGTGGAGGAATGTAGTGCGGCACAACACCAGTGAAACCGGCGCCAACGTGGAACCTGCACAATACAATCAAAGTACTTTGCCCCAACGTAACAGTGAGGTTGTCAATCTCACCGCTTGCTGAAAACAAAGGATTAAGTGTATCGAGTGGAAGATGGTGTTTGTTTGCAAAGAACAGTAAAAGTAGTAGAATGTATTCAGATGTAAAAGAATGGATCGGGGTCCACAGTTCACTAGTGTCTCTCCAATAAGATAACTAACATGCTGGGTGAACAAATTACAGGTGAGCAATTGACAAATAAAGATTCAATACATATCAACGATGATTACTATGTGATTTAATCAGGGCATTACGACAAAGTACATAGACCGCTATCCAGCATGCATCTATGCCTAAATAATCCACCTTCGGTTATCATCCGAACCCCTTCCAGTATTAAGTTGTAAACAAAGATAATTGCATTAAGTATGGCGCGTAATGTAATCAACACAAATATCCTTAGACAAAGCATCAATGTTTTATCCCTAGTAGCAAAAGCACATCCACAACCTTAGAACTTTCTGTCACTATCCCAGATTTAATGGAGGCATGAACCCACTATCGAGCATAATTACTCCCTCTTGGAGTTACAAGTATCAACTTGGCCAGAGCCTCTACTAGCAACGAAGAGCATGCAAGAACATAAACAACACATATATGATAGATTGATAATCAACTTAACATAATATTCTATATTCATCGGATCTCGCCAAACACAACATGTAGCATTACAAATAGATGATCTTGATCATGTTAGGCAGCTCACAAGATCTAATACAATGAAAGCACAAGCGGAGAAGACAACCATCTAGCTACTGCTATGGACCCATAGTCCAAGGATGAACTACTCACGCATCAATCCGGAGGCGGGCATGATGATGTAGAGCCCTCCGGTGATGATTCTCCGGCAGGTGCCGGAGGCGATCTCCTGAATCCCCCGAGATGGGATTGGCGGCGGCACTGATACGTCTCCAACGTATCGATAATTTCTTATGTTCCATGCTACTTTATTGATGATACCTACATGTTTTATGCACACTTTATGTCATATTTGTGCATTTTCTGGAACTAACCTATTAACAAGATGCCGAAGTGCCATTCCTTTTCTGCTGTTTTTGGTTTCGAAATCCTAGTAACGAAATATTCTCGGAATCGGACGAAATCAACGCCAGGTTCCTATTTTTCCCGAACCATCCAACACCCGAGAGCGCGGAGGGAAGAGGCCCCACACCACACCATGGCGCGGCTAGAGGGGGCCGCGCCGCCCTATGGTGTGGTGGCCCCTGGCCCCTCCGAGGCTGCCCTTTCGCCTATAAAGCCCCTGGATCGAAAACCCTTAAGGAGGAAGCCACGGGCGAAACCATCCAGCCGCCGCCATCGCGAAGCCAAGATCGGGGGACAGGAGTCTCTGTTCGGCACCCCCGGGACGGGGAAGTGCCCCGAAGGCTTCTCCATCGACACCGCTGCCATCTCCACCGCCATCTTCATCACCTCTGCTCCCATGAGGAGGAGTAGTTCTCCATCTAGGCTCGGGGCTGTACCGGTAGCTATGTGGTTCATCTCTCTCCTATGTACTTCAATACAATAATCTCATGAGCTGCCTTACATGATTGAGATTCATATGAGTTTTGTATCACTATTCATCTATGTGCTACTCTAGTGATGTTATTAAAGTACTCTATTCCTCCTCCACGTGTGTAAAGGTGACAGTGTGTGCACCGTGTGAGTACTTGGCGTAGGCTATGATTGTGATCTCTTGTCGATTGCGAAGTTAACTATTGCTATGATATATTGATGTGATCTATTCCTCCTACATATGCATGAAGGTGACAGTGTGCATGCTATGTTAGTACTTGGTTTAGTCTTTTGATCTATCTTACACTATAAGGTTACTAAAATATGAACATTAATTGTGGAGCTTGTTAACTCCGGCATTGAGGGTTCGTGTAATCCTACGCAATGTGTTCATTATCCAACAAGAGAGTGTAGAGTATGCATTTATCTATTCTGTTATGTGATCAAAGTTGAGAGTGTCCACTAGTGAAAGTCTATTCCCTAGGCCTTGTTCATAAATATCGCTATCTGCTTGTTTCTGTTTTCTGCGTTACTACTGCTTGTTTACTTCGCAATATTACTACCATCAAGCGCACGCCAGCGAGCTATTTTGCGCCATACCTGCTCATATTCATTCATACCACTTGTATTTCACTATCTCTTCGCCGAACTAGTACACCTATTAGGTGTGTTGGGGACACAAGAGACTTCTTGCTTTGTGGTTGCAGGGTTGCATGAGAGGGATATCTTTGACCTCTTCCTCCTGAGTTCGATAAACCTTGGGTAATCCACTTAAGGGAAACTTGCTGCTCTCTACAAACCTCTCTTGGAGGCCCAACACTCTATAAGAATAGAAGCACCGTAGACATCAGCCTCTCGTAATGTTTTCCGTATCGTGGCTCTCGGTACGGGGGTTTCGCGACGGAGGCTTTAAGTAGGCGGAAGGGTAGGTCAAGGCGTCACGGGGGCCCACACACTAGGCGGCGCGGCCGGGGCTTGGGCCGCGCCGCCTTGGTGTGTCCCCACCTCGTGGCCCCACTTCATCTCCTCTTCGGTCTGGAAGCTTCTTGCAAAAATAGGACCCGGGCGTTGATTTCGTCCAATTCGAGAATATTTCCTTACTAGGATTTCTGAAACCAAAAACAGAAAAACAGCAACGGCACTTCGGCATCTTGTTAATAGGTTAGTGCCGGAAAATGTAAAATAATGCTGTAAAGTATGTATAAAACATTCAAGTATTGTAATAAAAGTAGCATGGAACATAAGAAATTATAGATACATTTGGACGTATCATAGGGCAGCTCACAAGATCTAAACATGAGGCACAAATTGGAGAAGACAACCATCTAGCTACTGCTATGGACCCATAGTCCAGCGATAAACTACTCACGCATCACTTCGGAGGCGGGTATGGCGATATAGATGCCTCCGGCGATGATTTCCCCTTCCGGCAGGATGCCGGGAACAGCTTCAGAACCCTCCCGAGATGGGTTCTGCAATGGTGGCCGCGATGAAACTTTTCGTGGATGGAGGCTCGGGTATTCAGGGTTTTCCTGAGATCGTGAATAAATAGGTGGAGGGGGTGGCCACCTGGGTGGGCCACGCCATGCCTTGGCGCGGGCCCAGGCCTGGCCACGCCAAGGGGTGGCTTGCCCCCTTGGCTCCTCTTCGACTCCCCTCTGGACTCTGTCTTCATTACGGTAAAATATTGACTTCGGCTTTTGTTTCGTCCAATTCTGAGAATATTTCCTGTACAACTTTTCTGAAATAAAAAATAGCAGAAAACGAACTGGCTTTGTGGCATCTTGTTAATAGGTTAGTTACGGAAAATGTATAAAAGTGCAACGAAGTATGAGCAAAACATAATAAATTGATGTAAAACAAGCATGTAGCATCAAAAATTATAGCTGCATTTGAGACGTATTAAGTATCCCCAAGCTTAACTCCTGCCCGTCCTCGAGTAGGTAAGTGATAACAAAATAATTTTTGAGGTGACATGAAGTCAACACAATCTTGATCAAGTATTGTAAAACATTGTGAGCTGGGATCAAAGTACTCTAAACATAGGCATGATAGACTAACAATAGTACTTAGCAACTATGTTATAACATGAAGAGTAACTCAAACAAATGCTCATGAATAATAGTGCATTGAAAGCAACTGTTTGTTTATGAGCATAAATAAAACATAGCAAAGTGGTACTCAACATGTCCTTTATGGAGTAGCAGAACATAAATGCTAGGACACCTTCAAAGTTCAAAGGGTGACTAGATACAAGTAATTTAAGAACAAGCAATAGCACAATCATGAATCAATCAATAATAATTTTGGGACTATGCACATTGCACTAAGAATGACAACTATGCTCTCTTAAATTGGTGCATCAAGCAGAAGATGAAGACTCAACATAAAAGTAAAAGAGAAACTCTTTGCAAAGTAAGCAAGATTAACAAGTTTTATAAACCTTCCAAAAAGTATGGTACTCATTATCTTTGAGCTCTCATTGCCCCTATCATAAGCATCTTGAATGGTTAAAGTTAATGTGATGGCAAATATGAGCTATATGCTAGAAAAATCATAAGTTGAAAATCCCATGCCCTTGAATGCGAGTACCTAAACCTCATGTCACTCAACTTAGGTCACAAGTAAGTTCTTGTCATTGTAAGTATATATGTATCATCGAGAACCGCCAACGGGGTACCTCCTGCCCGATGATATGGAAGCATTCCCATACCAAAATGACAAGACAAACAAACAATGATCATCTCAGCAATATTTTTTATTTACTATGGGTATAGCTTTTTGTTGAAAATGCTTCATAGAATGCTCACTATGGTTCGCTGTAAATTTCCACCATAAATGATGCATGACTTAGATTAGCGGCCCGAACGTTTCTCTAACTCATATACAAACTCCATGGACTTATAGTGTGTTTGGATGCACATAATTTGACCATGGAATTGAATTGGACTGAAATTCCAAATCCAAGATGGAAAGGAAATAGCTTCCATTTTAATTATGTTGTTTGGGTGTACATGATATTTGTTGTTGAATCAAAAGGTGCCCCCAATTATAATTCATGTCTGGAGCACAAATCGTGGAATCGAATTGGAGAGAGGAAGGAAGAGGTCGACTTGGAGTCGGCTAGGGAGAGGCCACCGCCCGCCGTTGTTCCCCTACCGGCCAGGGAGAGGCCACCTCCCACCGTCGTCCCCCTACCGACCAGGGAGAGGACACCGCCGCTGCCGTTCTCCTATGGCCAGGGAGAGGCCACGCCCACCGTTATTTCCCAGCCTCCATCGTTCCCCTCTCTACCACCGTTAGAGGGATGCTTGGAACAGGGGTGATATGGGGAGAGGAGGGCGCAAAATGAGTGAGGGCAGCGTGGCTTATCGGAGATGGAGACGCCGCCGTCGGGAACGTACGCGTCGTTGGCGGGCAGTGAAGGTCGAGCTCCCGAGTGTCATGTACTCTGTCGCGCGTTGACAAAGGGGTATGCGATTCCATGCCTTTCCGAGGTCCTGAGATCGAAAACTATCCAAGTGAAACAGCAAGCTCGCGGGAATGACTCAGAATTTGCCCATCGTTTCCAAGTTTCAATTCTAAGGCCACCCAAATAGTCGAATTGTGCATATTCTCTCCAAATTCAAATTCTACGGCCAAATTTTGTGCATCTAAACGCAGTGCAAATGTAAAGACAAACCTGAAGGCATTCTCAAAGTCTGACTGGACATCGAAAATCCAGTGAAGCAAGATAGTTGAAAAAATGAACAGTTCAGAAATTAAAATGGCTTCATTGCTGCTTGGAAAATCAGCAACAAATATACAAAAAGTTAAACAAAATAGCTTCATGGTTTACTTGATTAGATTATATGTTCTACAATGGAGGGTTCGGCAGTGAAATTTGCATAAGTTTTCTTCCTCTAAAGTTTGTTCTGTATCGTTTTTCTATCTTTTATTAGTGTTGAAATAAAGCATTCAACTTCCCTGTTCTTTTCTGCCTTTTTTCTCTGATTTTTTTCTCAATGAACATCTGTACATGTGGCATATTTTCCAAGCAGCGATGCAACTATTTGAATTTATTTATTTGAAACAAATTATTTTAATTTCTGAAGGTGTCATTTTGTTAACTACTTTGGTTTACTGGATTGCTAAGTTCTGTCAGACAATGAAAATTTATTCAGACTTGTCTACTTAGTAGATAAGAGTCATTGGATGAGTTTTGAGCTGTCGATATTGGCTAAGTTAGGCTCCTGACTTGGTATGAGCTAAGTTTGAGGAGCTTGCTCCATCCACGGTAGCCTTTTTTTATTTAGAGAAACCGCATATTTCATTAAAGAAAATCAAGTTACATGAGTAAATAAATATAGAAACACCACAACACGACATATGGGCCACGACGACTTTAACGTTGAGGCACGCCCGTAATTGCCGCACTCGTGCTGGCTCGACAAAGCAAAGCTGTCACGGACAACTGCTTCGAAAAAACTAGAGACCCGATACCTTTTCTCGCACCGCATTTCGTGATACAGAGATAGCGCATGCACGACAGACAGATTTAACGCCGTACTTTACAAAATGTCGGACGGCACACCATAGGTGTCGTGCCTTGTGTATGTGGACCGGCACTATTAGTTGTGTATGCCTATGTAACTGTATGTGGACCGGCACTATTAGTTGTGTATGCCTATGTAACTGCGTGCACGGCACAAAATTAGTGCCCCTATTACCTTTGTCGGCGCTAGGTTTTAGCCCGATGTTTTTTTTAAATTACGGTTTGATTAATAGTAGTGATCACAGTATATGAGAACAGAAAGTACAGTTAATGCCAACTATCGTCGCAACAAGTACAAATATTCATAATAGTACAACAATACATATAGCTAGCATTCGGGTCCACAATTCACATACTACATAAACCCAACATAGAATAAAACATCAGTTTAAGCCGATGAGTTAACTCATCCTGAGAAAAGGTACCACACTCCTGCCGGCAGGGACGGAGACAAGGGGGACGAGGGGGGGTTGCGCCCCCCTATGCTCATGATTTCCTTTGAACACAAGTCATTGTAGCTCCTTATTTCTGTGATTTTAGCTAGTTCTGCCTCCCTCATACTAAGATTGCTCCCCTTATACTTCATTCATGGCTCCGTCCCTGTCTATCGGAAGAAAGAAGCACGACCACCCTCGTAAAGGTCGTCATTGTCTCTATAACTGTATGGCTCAAGGTCAGCGTCTTCATCAAGCTTGAATGAGCACGCATGACTATCTAGAATTCCAGTTAGGTTGTCTTTCTATCGCCGACCACAGAAGTTCATCAGCATGCATGTTCACTTGTCTAAATAGCCGGTAGGCCTGTCGATGATGTGAGTAACTCAGTTTGTTCCCCGAATGCAGCATGCTCCCAATACTCTCGTCTTCATCTGCCTCTGCCTCAGCCATCATCACGCCAAGGCCGCACCGGGAGCAAATGCCCTTGGCTGCCTCTGTCCTTTCTCTCCCATCAGCTCTTTTTGTGCTTCTGCAATAACCTTTAGAGAGAACAATCTCATCGGCTGAGGCCCCCATGCCCCCTCCTTGCCCCTGATGTAAGGTGAACTCGACCATTCGCCAACTGGTTCTCTCTTTGCCTCTACTTTCCATGAAGGTGAAGAGCTGGCAATGCCCGATGGTAACCGTATCTTTGCATATCTTAGTTAATCCAGTATCGAATTTACAGTGCTGTTGACGAGAAGATATACTCCCCTCTTTTTCCCATCTTCTTCAAAGTATTGAAGAAATACCAAATATCATTTCCATCGGCTGAAAAAGCCGATGCAAAACTCGAGCATATGATCTGTGGATGGGTGCGGTAGGTGTCTGGAGCTTCATGGATAAAATGGACGTTATACAGAGGTGAGCCCGATGATGCTCAAGGTCCTAGGTAGTCTGTAATCAGCTTTGCATCCGTGGGTTGTGCATGGAAATCAAAATTTAGGGAAGAAGCCAGCATGCATCAAACGCTTGGCATTGGGGTTCACCTCCATACCCTCCACCTCTCTTGGCCTGCAGACATCCTCCACCACTCTTGGCTCGCCGCTTCTCAGTGTCTCCTCCTCTATGGCAAGTTCCACCTCTGCTGGCCTCCTCCTTGCAGCCTGTTTATGTAACTTGCAAATCGCCACATTGGCCACACCGTCCGGATCAGCAATCAGCTCCTTGAGCAGCCACCCGGAGCGCTCCACTTTGCCATCGGTGTTCCTACTTCCTAGTGCAAAACGCCAGTGTCTGTTCGTACGTCGTACCCGACCACTACCTATATGTGCCCCCGTCCCCGCATGATGACATGCCTGGGAGTGTGATCAGAGTGCCACCATCCATCTGACATTGACAAGGTCTTTCCTCCTCTTGCCAGAATCCTTGCGGTGCAGTGCAGTGGTGAGAAAAAGTAAAAGGATCTTTCCCTCCCGCTCGAGCAATTTGGTGCAAACTTGGTGGTGAGCTCGGCTGGGACGTCTTCGTACACATCCGCGTCATGGATGAAGGAATCCAGCGGCCTCTGACTGTCTGACAGGAAGCAATGCGAGGCAGCAAATGATCTTTGATCAGCTCTGTGATCCGAGGGAGGGCAGAGGACGAGGCCTCCGTGCGTCGAGGGCCCACGCTCGAGGCCTCCGTGCGGCGAGGGGCCATGCTCGAAGCCGCTGGTTGGCGCCGGCCGCCGGGGCAAGAGGTCGGCGGGGTCGACGCCGAATACCTCCGAGTCGTGGGACAGAGATGAACCCCGACACGAGTCCACCCGTGGAAGAATGTGGGCACGGAGGAGATCTGATGTGGAGCTGAACGCCGGGGAGGACGACGCGGCGGCCGCCATGGAGTACGGCGTGCGGGGAGAGGAGCGAGGAAATTGGGTGCGCGCACGACGGCACGAGGGCACGAGGCTGTGTTGCTCTGGGCCAGCTCGCTCGGCGCGCGGCCGCGGAGCGCAATGGAGTGGAGTCGTTTAGTCCCACCTCGGCAACCGACACGCGCGGGAAGTGATTTATATACTCCGCGCTCCCGTTTGCTATCGCAAGATCGGTAGCCCGAGATCGTGGGCAGAATCTGGTGGGGTTTGTTGGGTCCAGTCGCGCCGTCCTGTAACCCTAGTTCATCTTCGGGTGTGCAGTGGGAACTAAATCCATATACACCAGATTCTGCATATAATTTTTTGCATTTTCTCAGCTGACTACATGTTTTAGCAACAGCGATTTTTCCAGCTCACTTAATGTTTTTTTAGTAACAGTGAAAATATTACGGGAAGGAAACAACAATTTAATAAATGGGTTCATCTAGTTTTGAGACTTATGAGGGTTCATATGTATAAAACATTTTGTATTATAAATCCATATACACCAGATTCTGCATATAATTTTTTGCATTTTCTCAGCTGACTAAATGTTTTAGCAACAGCGATTTTTCCAGCTCACTTAATGTTTTTTTAGTAACAGTGAAATTATTACGGGAAGGAAACAACAATTTAATAAATGGGTTCATCTAGTTTTGAGACTTATGAGGGTTCATATGTATAAAACATTTTGTATTATTTCAGCTGACTAATGTTTTCCTTCTTTAGCAACAGCGTAGTTTTTTTTTTTTGCAAATTAGCAACAACGTAGGTTTGTAAGCAATATATATGCCACATATTTAAACAAAGATTTATAACGAAAAAATAATTATCACTTGAAGGAAGGAAACACCAGTTTGAATTTAAAAAATTGCATTTCGTTGGCCAGATTATTTAGTTCCACCTTGACTCATGTTTTTCTTTTTTTTTTTGCAACATCGTAGGTTGATAATTTGTGCCAGATTTATAAGCGAAGAGGACCTACACCCTAGTTCACCTCCAGGTGTGCAGTGGGAACAAATCCCATATACACCAGATTTTGTATAAACTTTTTGCATTTTTCTAGCTAACTGATGTTAGCAACAGCGTAAGTTGGTAAGCAGTATCTATGCCACATTCATAAAAGAGAGAGAAATATCACGGAGATTTATAAACAAAATAAGAGTTATCACGGGAAGGAAGGAAACAACAGTTTAAATAAAAGTTTTGCTTTTCGTTGGCTAGATTATTTTGTTCCACTTTGACTCATGTTTTCCTTTTTTTAGCAGCATCGTAAGTTGATAATTTGTGCCAGATTTATAAGCGAAGAGAGAATTATTTAGGGCCATCTGCACTACCTGATACCGCTTGGATCATTTTTCTTGGCATTTGGTTTCACACATCTCTCCTTCCATGTCCAACTATCATCACTAGTAGAAACCGGGGCATTAGCACCGGTTTGTTAGTCCCATTTTGCACCGGTTACTCAACCGGTGTAAAGAAATTGGCACTAAATCCTAGGGGTTCTACGTGTGGCCCCGATCATGTGCTGCGCCTGGAGGACCCTTTAGCATGGTTTGAGGCACGAACCGGTGCTAAAGGTCCATTAAAATTTCCGCTAGAACTCCTTTTTTTAGCAGCGTCGTAAGTTGATAAATTGTGCCATATTTATAAGCGAAGAGAGAATTATTTAGGGCCATCTGCACTACCTGATACAGCTTTGATCATTTTCCTTGGCATTTGGTTTCACACATCTCTCCTTCCATGTCCAACTATCATCACTAGTAGAAACCGGGACATTAGCACGGTTTGTTAGTCCCATTTTTCACCGGTTGCCCAACCGGTGTAAAGGAATCGGCACTAAAGCCTAGGGGTTCTACGTGGCCCTGGTCATCTACAGCGCCTGGAGGACCCTTTAGCACCGGTTTGAGTCACGAACCGGTGCTAAAGGTCCAGTAAATTTTGCGCTAGAAATTTTGAAAAAAAAAATTTATTTTCGGATTTTTAATTTTTCTATTTTCGGATATTTGAATTGTTTGACAGTTTCCACTCTAATCTTTATTCTCAAGTCACAGTACATACTTATGGTCAAACTATCCACCGATTCTCACACTGCTCCACCCTTAGCACGCTTAAATTTTCCATTCTTCCCTACATGCTTCCAACACTAGGCTCGAAACTCCTTAATAATAGTATGTTATGAATTGTATTAACCCTTAGACTTGATAACACATGATTTTATTTTTTTAATTCCAAATAATTTTAAAATAAGCAACGATGATTAAGTAATAATAAGCAACAATGAATTTCAAACAATCTTTATGCATAATTCAATTATTAACTAAAAACTCGAAATATTTTAGAAAAACAATAAAAATTTCAAAAATAATGTGAAACATTCAACATAATTAAAAACTGAAATAATCAACAAATAAATTCTAAAATTTCAAAAAAGTCAATTTTCTTATTTTTTTTTTGACAAAATCTAAAATCTTCCTACTTTCATATTTCCCTTTGGAATTTTGTGCAAACGGCCTACCGACTGTAACATTTTGCGTATATAGTTTCTTTTAGTCCGTACGCAAAAGTTATATCCTTTTTAATTTGGAACAAACTTTTTTGCAAAAAAATATCAAAATTCAAAATTTCCCTAAAAGTTGGTTGCGTGGGGTACATGCATGTCAAAGGATTTTGAAATTTGAAGTATTTATCATTTTTGTTTATTTTTGTAGACGTAATTTCTGCGCGTGCGGGGCGGGGGCGGGGTAGGCATGAGAGAAAAAAATGGGCACGAACTGACTAAAGGTCACTACCTTTTAGTCTCGGTTTGAGCCACGAACCGGTGCAAAAAGGGGGATCTTTAGCACCGGTTTGAGCCACGACCCGGTGCTAAAGGGTTCACGTCTGCCACTAGGCTCAAACCGGCGCTAAAGATGCCTTATGCCGGTGCTAAATCCCTGCGGGTTTCCTGCAACGTCATGCTCCCTCGAACCGGTGCTAATGCACCCTTTAATCTGGGTTCGTAGCCTAACCGGTGCTAAAGCTCCGGACAGCTTCAAACATAAGCCTTGTTTTCTACTAGTGAGTCATAGAGAACAAGAAACGTTACAAACAACACACAATACTCTTTGGTTTTTTCTACATGACCTAAAAGTTCTGTACTGGTATAATATTTCATAGGTTATACACATATTATAGATCAAAACATTAGTGTCTACGTCCATATTCACTCATAATAAGTTTTGATCAACATAATCCAGTAAGTCAAGGAGGATACATGTACACAAATTTTTTCAGCAGCTCCCTCCGTCTCTAAAGCTTACAAGGCCCGAAATGTCTTTCCTTTAATGATGATTGTCTCCAATACCGTGGGATCAGTAAGTATTCCACATTTCAAGGCTATGGCTCTGGCAGTTTGAAGGTTATCTCGAGTGACCATGCAGACCTAACAATTCAAACAATGAACTATATAAAATTTACCAAAAAAATTGTAAAATTAGGATGTGTTTGGTTGAGCTTATGGAACCGACTTACAGGTTGCCACCGTAGTATCTAAACCAAACAGGTTTTTTAAGCACCAGATTCTCCAAATATCGGTAGACTCATGTACGTCAAATCGCGTAGCAAGTCGCAACAAGATCAGGCTAGTTTCCATCACGGTGGCTTCTCAAGTTTGACGAACTTCTTCAGAATCTTATTTAGGACGGTAATTCTGACTTAATGATTTTTAAACAAATTAGATCTATCGATTGACCCTTCGATGTTTTAATACTTTTCAACTTCATTTATTTTCTTAAATAATTATGGTACCTTATGCTCACAATATGTCATCTACATATTAAAGCATTTTGTTTAAGCTCCCACTCAAAACATGTTAACGCATATATGATGGAGGTTTTACATATAGCTCCCACTCAAAATATGTCATCACATATGAGACTTAAGAAATCTATTTAATCTCCCGCTCAATTTTATGCAATTACAGGTCTTCTCTTTATTTTGATTAATTCCAAAATAATTGGATCAATCATCAAATGGATAATTTCTTATACGATATACCAGCATTCATATGATTTACAAAATCTACTGGTTGTACATTTTCAACTCTTCTTGAATTCAAGTATTCGAAGGAGATGCAGTTTTATCAATATTTCATCAATTCTCATAATTGAAATGATTGCCAGCTAAATCCTTATGACTCAAGCAACGCTACATATGTAGTCAACTCTTTAATTTTTTTAAAACATGCCTTACGACAAATCGAGCTTGATGTCTTTAATGAATTTTTCATTTCTTCTTTCGAAGAGTATTAAATAACACCTTTACTTAATAAGACCTTAATAAGACCAAGAATAATAATACTTTATAATCTTGAATGTACATTGAACTTGAGGGTTTAGGATTTCATGACTCTTAAGTCATTTCTCCTAAATGAATAGTAATTTTAACTTATGAAAGATGATTGAGGATGTACATGTTGAAACTTCCACCATGATTAGGCATGGCTTCAGTTGGCGGCTCAATGTTCTCCTCTAACATATATGCACACTCGAATCTTTTACATGATAACTGATGGAAACAACTATGTGTGTACCAACTCGTTGGGACTCCAAGTGTACAATGTTGTAGCAAGTGTATTTTCCCCACAAGGGTGACTCGAGGGTTTATACAGAACTCTCGAGGAATTGGATTAGAAGGTAAATTCTACATCTCCTCTTCCAGCAACCTGCAAAATAAAGTTCTTTCCTTGTGACCCCAACTTCACCATGTGGTTGTCAAGCACAAGGTTTCATATTAATAATAAAAAAATATAAGTATAAAATAAAGTAAATAACCTAAGCAAACTAAATAAAAACCCTAAAGGCTAATGATATTTGGGTTATGTGGGTGTGTATGTGGAGAAAGCATTTTGGTATTTTCGGATTAAATAATAACAATGAAATGTAAAGTGTGGTAATAGTGTTATAAAGGTGTTTCTAATGATTTAAAATAGACCGGCTTCATGGGTTCACTTGTCTACTCTCTTTTTAAGTTGTAGTGAACACAAACAATTCATCAATGAAATAATATTGGTGGAACTTCAACATGTGTTTGATAAGCATTCACATGGGCATTACATCCTAACATAGATATGATGCAACACATCTCCCTTATACTCCCCAAGAAAGGGAAAACTCCAAGCAACCTTGAATTAAGTAATTTAACATAATGTTTGAATATTAGATATGCTACCTTGAATAAACAAAATTATCACAATGTCATATGATAATTATAGCACATTTATTCACTTTGTCCCTAGTGAGGCAGCAGAAGAAAGGTAAGTACGATAGTAGATCTTGAATTTTTTGTAACTAATTGATGTCTACGCACGCTTCTATTCCTGTAGACAGTGTTGGGCCTCCAAGAGCAGAGGTTTGTAGAACAGCAGGAAGTTTCCCTTAAGTGAATCACCCAAGGTTTATCGAACTCGGGAGGTAGAGGTCAAAGATATTCCTCTCAAGCAACCCTGCAATTAAGATACAAGAAGTCTCTTGTGTTCCCAACACACCTAATACACTTGTCAGATGTATAGGTGCACTAGTTCGGCGAAGAGATAGTGAAATACAAGTAATATGGATGATTATTAGTAGTAGTTGCAATCTGAAATAAAAATGGCAGCAAGCAAACATATAGCAGAACTTGTTGGAAACGGTGTTTCAATGCTTAGAAACAAGACCTAGTGATCATACTTTCACTAGTGGACACTCTCAACAATGATCACATAATTGAATAAATAAATGCTACTCTCAAACACTCTCTTGTCGGATAACAAACACCATTCATTGTGTAGGGCTACAAGAGCACCCTCAAGCCGGAGTAAACAAGCTCCACAACTTCATAAAGGAATCACACACGATGCGCACCTGTCACCATCACACCGTGGAGAGTAACTCCGTAGTTCATATTAAAGTAACCTCTAGAGTGCATAATAGACAACAGTAACATCTACATATTCAACTAGATTACAAAGCTCATGATCACATAAAGATCACACCATGGGAGAGAGATGAACCACATAGCTACCGGTAGAGCCCTCGGGAGGCTCTCCTCATCATGGGAGACAGCAACGGCGATGAAGATGGCGGTGGTGTCGATGGAGATGACTCCGGGGGCAATTCCCCGTCCCGGCGGCGTGCCGGAACAGAGACTTCTGTCCCCCGAAACTCGTCTTCGCGATGGCGGCGGCTACGGAACTCTTCGTGGAATATGACTTGATATTTTAGGGTTTTCGAGACGGAGAGAATATATAGGCGAAAGGGCGGCATCGGAGGGGTACCGAGGGGCCCACACCATAGGGGGCGCCCCCCCCCCTTGGCCGCGCCGCCATGTGGGATGGGGCCCCCTGGGCCCCCCTCTGGCCCCTCTCCGGCTCCCTGTGTCCGTCTCGGCAAAGTAAGAGGTTTGGCTTTTGTTTCGTCGAATTCCGAGAATTTTCCTGTGTAGAATTTCGAAACCAAAAACAGCAGAAAACGAGAACTGGCACTTCATCTTGTTAATAGGTTAGTTACAGAAAATGCATAAAAATGATATAAAGTGTGAACAAAACATGTTGGTATTGTCATAAAACTAGCATGGAACATAAGAAATTATAGATACGTTGGAGACGTATCAAGCATCCCCAAGCTTAGTTCCTATTCGCCCTCGAGTAGGTAAACGATAAAAACAATAATTTCTGAAGTGACATGCTACCAACATAATTTTGATCAACAATATTGTAAAGCATATGAGATGAATGAAGTGATTCGAAGCAATGGTATATGGATTGCTAACAAAAAGATAATGACTAAACAACTGAATCATATAGCAAAAACTTTTCATGAATAGTACTTTCAAGACAAGTATCAAAAAGACTTGCATAAGAGCTAACTCATAAAGCAATAGATTCAAAGTAAGAGGTTTCGAAGCAACACAAAGGATGATTAAGTTTCAGCAATTGCTTTCAACTTGTAACATGTATATCTCATGGATAGTTGTCAACATAAAGCAATATAACAAGTGCAATAAGTAAACATGTAAGAATCAATGAACACAGTTGACACAAGTGTTTGCTTCTAAGATAGAAAGAAGTAGGTAAACTGACTCAACATAAAGTAAAAAAAGGCCCTTCGCAGAGGGAAGCAGAGATTACTCATGTGCTAGAGCTTTTTATTTGAAAACATGGAAACAATTGTGTCAACGGTAGTAATAATTCATATGGGTTATGCATAAAACTTCCTATAAGTTGCAAGCCTCATGCATCGAATACCTTGTCCTAATTAGCTCGGATTTCCATGGATTATCATTGCACTACATATGTTTCAACCAAGTGCCACAAAGGGGTACCTCTATGCCACCTGTACAAAGGTCCAAGGAGATAAATCGCATTTGATTTCTCGATTTTGATAGATCTCAACTTGAGGACATCCATACCGGGACAACATAGAAAACTGATAATGGACTCCCCTTTTATGCTTTAAGCATTCAACAACAAATAATATTCTCATAAGAGATTCTGAGGATTAATGTCCAAGCTGAAACTCCCACCATGATACATGGCTTTGGTTGGCGGCCCAATGTTCTTCTCTAACAACATGCATACTCAAACCATTCAACTCATGGCAAATCTCCCGTACTTCAGACAAGACGAACATGTATAGAAACTCACATGATATTCAACAAAGGTGTAACAGGTTGATGGCGTCCCCAGAAACATGGTTACCGCTCAACAAGCAACTTATAAGAACTAAGATACATAGCAACATATTCATTACCACAATAGTTTTTAGGCTACTTTCCCATGAGCTATGTATTGTAAAGACAAGGAATGAAATTTTAAAGGTAGCACGCAAGCAATTTACTTTGGAATGGCAGAAAAATACCACATATAGGTAGTTATGGTGGACACAAATGGCATAGGTGTTGGCTCAAGGTTTTTGGATGCACGAGAAGCATTTCCTCTCAATACAAGGCTTTGGCTAGCAAGGTTGTTTGAAGCAAACACAAGTATGATCCGGTACAGCAAAACTTACACAAGAACATATTGCAAGCATTATAAGACTCTACATTGTCTTCCTTGTTGTTCAAACACTTTTACCAGAAAATATCTAGACCTTAGAGAGACCAATCATGCAAACCAAATTTCAACAAGCTCTACGGTAGTTCTTCACTAATAGATTTAAACTACATGATGCAAGAGCTTAAACATGATCTACTTGAGAGCTCAAAACAATTGCCAAGTATCAAATTATTCAAGATAATATGAGGCATTTTCTGTTCCCAACCAAATAACAACAAGTACAAGTGCTGCGGCTTTCAGCTTTCGCCATGAATATTAAAGTAAAACGAAGAACACAAGTGTTCAAATGAAAAAGTGGAGCGTGTCTCTCTCCAACACAAGGATTGCTAGGATCCGAATTTATTCAAACTTAAACAAAAATAAAAACAAACAGACGCTCCAAGTAAAGCACATAAGATGTGATGAAATTAAAATATAGTTTCACTAGAGGTGTCCTGATAAGTTTGTTGATGAAGAAGGGGATGCCTTGGGCATCCCCAAGCGCTTGAGTCTTCTTGAAATATGCAGGGATGAACCACGGGGCATCCCCAAGCTTAGACTTTTCACTCTTCTTTATCATATCATATCATCCTCCTCTCTTGACCCTTGAAAACTTCCTTCTCACCAAACTCAAAGCAATTTCATTAGAGGGTTAGTGCATAATCAAAAATTCGCATGTTCAGCAAGGACACAATCATTCCCAACACTTCTGGACATTACCCAAGGCTACTGAAATTTAATGGAGCAAAGAAATCCACTCAAACACAGTAAAAGAGGCAATGCGAAATAAAAGGCAGAATCTGTCAAAACAGAACAGTCTGTAAAGACGAATTTTTTCGATGCACTTAACTTGCTCATATGAAAAAGATCAAAACTAATTAGAGATTTTCGCAGATTTTTTTGATTCTTCTGAGGATCACGCATGAATTTTCGCAGATTTTTTTGATTCTTTGAGAAAAATATGAGTCGTGATGATCCGTGACTGAGAATAAATCCAAATCTAGCATCAATTTTCTATTATAGACTTTACTTGGCACAAAAACGAAATAAACATGATAAGGAGAGGTTGCTACAGTAGTAACAACTTCCAAGACACAACCAAACAGTAGCAAAATAAAAACATGGGTTATCTTCCAAGAAGTGCTTTCTTTATAGCCATTAAGATGGGCTCAGTAATTTTAATGATGCTCTCGCAAGAAATAAGATTTGAAGCAAAAGAGAGCATCAAGAAGCAAATTCAAAACACATTTAAGCCTAACCCGCTTCCTATATATGCATAGGAATCTTGTACACAAATAAATTCATGAAGAACAAAGTGACAAGCATAAGAAGGCAACACAAGCGCAACTTCAAAATTCTGAACATAAAGAGGGGAAACTTAATATTATTAAGATGCATATAACCATGTTTCCCTCTCTCATAATAACTTTCAGTAGCATCATTGATGAAATCCACAATATAACCATCACTTAAAACATTCTTATCATGGTTCATATGCATAAAAGTATCATTATTTTTGGCATAAGAAAAACTCTTCTCATTAATAGTAATTGGAGCAGGATCATTATCAAGAATTTGAACATGGTAAACAAGTTGCATACTAAGGGAATGGTTTTTTGCAATCCCATCATAACTATGACAAGGAAGGAGAGGTTTGAAAGGAAGCTTCTCCACATAACCTGGTTTCATATTTTAGTAAAGTCCCATCCTTTATAACACTTTGTATGTAGGTGTTGGCATGGCAATTATTAACACAATAGAGATAACATCCATGCAACACACTATGCATATCAAGATCACTCATATCTAACAAAGAAATTTTTCTTAATAACTCTTCACACCCCAAGAATAAAGTAAATTCATCATGCTGATTATCAGTGATCATGTTATCACAATATAGACTTGAAAGATACGTCTCAAACGTATCTATAATTTCTTATGTTCCATGCTACTTTTATTACAATACTTGAATGTTTTATACATACTTTACAGCATTATTATACATTTTCCGGCACTAACCTATTAACAAGATGCCGAAGTGCCATTGCTTTTTCTGCTGTTTTTGGTTTCAGAAATCCTAGTAAGGAAATAATTTCGGAATTGGACGAAATCAACGCCCGGGTCCTATTTTTGCATGAAGCTTCCAGAAGACCGAAAGGAGACGAGGTGGGGCCACGGGTGGCAGACACGGCGCGCGGCGGCACGGCCGTGCGCCCTGTTGTGTCGGCGCCTCGTGACCTACCCTTCCGCCTACTTAAAGCCTCCGTCGCGAAACCCCCCATGAGAGCCACGATACGGAAAACCTTCAGAGACGCCGCCGTCGCGAATCCCATCTCGAGGGATTCGGAGATCGCCTCCGACACCCTGCCGGAGAGGGAGTCAGGGGATCTACATCATCATGCCCGCCTCCGGATTGATGCGTGAGTAGTTCATCCTTGGACTATGGGTCCATAGCAGTAGCTAGATGGTTGTCTTCTCCGCTTGTGCTTTCATTGTATTAGATCTTGTGAGCTGCCTAACATGATCAAGATCATCTATTTGTAATGCTACATGTTGTGTTTGGCGAGATCCGATGAATATAGAATATTATGTTAAGTTGATTATCAATCTATCATATATGTGTTGTTTATGTTCTTGCATGCTCTCCGTTGCTAGTAGAGGCTCTGGCCAAGTTGATACTTGTAACTCCAAGAGGGGGTAATTATGCTCGATAGTGGGTTCATGCCTCCATTTAATCTGGGACAGTGTGAGAAAGTTCTAAGGTTGTGGATGTGTTGTTGCTACTAGGGATAAAACATTGATGCTTTGTCTAAGAATATTTGTTTTGATTACATTACGCACCATACTTAATGCAATTATCTGTTGTTCGCAACTTAATACCGGAAGGGTTCGGATGATAACCTGAAGGTGGATTATTTAGGCATAGATGCATGTTGGATAGCGGTCTATGTACTTTGTCGTAATGCCCTGATTAAATCACATAGTAATCATCGTTGATATGTATTGAATCTTTATTTGTCAATTGCTCGCCTATAATTTGTTCACCCAGCATGTTAGTTATCTTATTGGAGAGACACCACTAGTGAATTGTGGACCCCGGTCCATTCTTTTACATCTGAATACATTCTCTTGCTTTTGTTCTTTGCAAACAAACACCATCTTCCATTCGATACGCTTAATCCTTTGTTTTCAGCAAGCCGGTGAGATTGACAACCTCATTACGTTGGGGCAAAGTACTTTGATTGTGTTGTGCAGGTTCCACGTTGGCGCCGGTTTCACTGGTGTTGCGCCGCACTACATTCCTCCACCAACAACCTTCACGTGCTTCTTGGCTCCTCCTGGTTCGATAACCTTGGTTTCTTTCTGAGGAAAACTTGCTGCTGTGCGCATCATACCTTCCTCTTGGGGTTCCCAACGGACGTGTACATCTACGCGCATCATGCTCTTTTTCTGGCGCCGTTGCCGAGATCAAGACACGCTGCAAGGGAGTCTCCACTTCCAATCTCTTTACTTTGTTTTTGTCTTGCTTTATTTTATTTACTACTTTGTTTGCTGCACTTAAACAAAACACACAAAAATTAGTTGCTAGTTTTACTTTATTTACTGTCTTGATTTCTATATCGAAAACACAAAAAAATTAGTTACTTGTCTTTACTTTATTTGCTTAGTTTACTTTGTTGCTATAATGGGTACTCCTGAAAATACTAAGTTGTGTGATTTCACTAGCACAAATAATAATGATTTTATATGTACTCCTATTGCTCCACTGCTACTACAGCAGAATTCTATGAAATTAAACCTGCTTTACTGAATCTTGTTATGAGAGAGCAATTTTCTGGTGTTAGTACTGATGATGCTGCTGCCCATCTTAATAATTTTGTTGAACTTTGTGAAATGCAAAAGTATAAGGATATACATGGTGATATTATAAAACTGAAATTGTTTCCTTTCTCATTAAGAGGAAGAGCTAAAGATTGGTTGCTATCTTTGCCTAAGAATAGTATTGATTCATGGACTAAATGCAAAGATGCTTTTATTAGTAAATATTATCCTCCTGCTAAGATTATATCTTTGAGAAGTAGCATAATGAATTTTAAACAATTTGATAATGAACATGTTGCTCAAGCATGGGAGAGAATGAAATCTTTGGTAAAGAATTGCCCAACCCATGGACTGACTACTTGGATGATCATTCAAACCTTTTATGCAGGATTGAATTTTTCCTCGAGGAACCTATTGGATTCAGCTGCTGGAGGTACTTTTATGTCCATCACCTGGGCGCGCGACTAAATTACTTGATGATATGATGATCAATTACTCTGAATGGCACACTGAAAGAACTCCTCAAGGTAAGAAGGTAAATTCTGTTGAAGAAACCTCTTCTTTGGGTGATAAGATTGATGCTATTATGTCTAAGCTTGCAAATGGTAGATATCATATTGATCCTAATAATGTTCCTTTAGCTTCATTGGTTGCTCAAGAAGAAAATGTTGATGTGAATTTCATTAAGAGCAATAATTTCAACAACAATGCTTATAGGAATAATTATGGTAACAACAACTTTAGGCCATATCCTTCTAATAATGGTAATGGTTATGGTAATTCTTATGGTAATTCTTACAACAATAATAAGAGTGTACCCTCTGGTCTTGAAGTGATGCTTAAAGAATTTATTAATACACAAACTGCTTTCAATAAAACTGTTGAAGAAAAGCTTAGTAAAATTGATATTCTTGCTTCTAAGGTTGATAGTCTTGCTCTTGATGTTGATCTTTTAAAATTGAAAGTTATGCCTGAGAAAGTTGAAGATGCTAGGTTTGCTAAAACAAATGCCATCCAAGTTAGAATTAATGATAATATTAGATTGTTGGCTGAATTGCATGCTAGGTGGGATAGAGAAGAAAAAGAAAAACTTGCTAAAGAGAATAATGTAGCTAAAGTATGGACTATTACCACCACTAGTAATGTTGATTCTTCACATGTTGCTGCACCTCCTACTATCAATGGTAAAATAATTGGTGTTGGCAATGTTTCTACTCCTAGTGCAAAGCGTACAAAATTGCCGAAACTGCTGAAACTCTGTTTGTGATAAAACCTGCTGAAATTTTCAAAATATTGGTGACAATGATTCCATTGCTGTAGAACATAATGGTTTAGATTTTGATGATTGTCATATTACTGAAGTTATAAAGTTCTTACAAAAACTTGCTAGAAGTCTGTCAACACCCGGATTTTTAGGTCCAGATGCCTATTATGCCGTACATCGCAATCCCAGGAATATTGTTGTTGCGAGACATAATAGTTGAATATCATAGAGTCATCATTTATTACAACATATAATAGTCTTACAAAGAGGGATCACATGATCCAATATTACAATAGTAGTTGATCTATTGATCAACGAACATCACAAATAGCGAAAGTAGTAACGGACTATCTAGTCCACAGCCAACGCTTGACGTCGAGCGGTCCTAGTTGTCGTAGACGTTCTGCTGTCCATCTTCCTCGTACAGCTGTTCACCTTCATAGTCGACCATTTGAATAGCCAGGGACAAAGCCATGAGTACTTTTAAAGTACTCGCAAACTAATACTAGTGTAAGCACTATCAATTGTGGTAAGGGGATACTAAGCTCTAGGTTTATTTGCATAAAGCCAAGTTTATTTCATAAACATTTAGTAAAGATGCTTGAATCACTAGACTAACTCAAGTGGGAACATTAGTGTCATTCCCACAACTCTGTGGTGATTCAATTCAAAGTCACCATTCACCTTTCAACTTCAAGTCACCATATGTCACATTTTTGAAAATGGTCGATGACGGAACAGTATGGCCTTTCCAATCGTCCGTAACCGTGGACACGGCTATTCGAATAGTTTACACTCTGCAGAGGTTGTACACTTGTGCCACAATATTTGCAATAATCCGTCAGGGTTAACTGGCCCTGATTTATCATACTCCGTATGCGGACTACCAACCATAACCTTTCACTTATATACTCTAGTACGGGCACTCTCCCCATGAGCTTGGCCTCCCGGTGAAGACACACCGTCGGCCTGGGAACTGCACAGGGCTTGGGCGGACAGTTCACCTCAATCACGTCATTTCACATCAATTCACTTTCAACGGAGGCAGCCTCGGAATAACCCCTATGACGCTTGTTTAGAGGGAACCCATACTAAAGCACATAAATTTCTAGTTAAGCCCTTACCCATATTGGGTATTGTGGGGGTACTTTCAAAATTGGAATGGTATCGCATCCAACCCCAACCATCAGTTTTATATCAAAAATCACCATCTTCTCTTGGTCATATTCACCTTCAAAGTCGTTCAATGGAACGAACCATCATTCCAAGGTTTCAACTTCATTTCAAAGTCACATGCTCCCATCTAGAGTAGTCCAATTTTTTATTGATTACCACTAGCAACTATTTTATGAGGGGTGCTAAGTATCTTGGAGCTTGCTAGGCTAAGTGTGATTCTCTTGTACTACTCTATAACTCAACCAAGTGAATCATAAACCAAAAAGTAACTTTGATATATAAAATCAAGTAAGCTGGTAAAGTAAAAACTTTGGGACAGGTTCATAAAGTAAAATGTAAAGATGCCTTGCTCTGGTAGAGCTTTGCACCATGATGGTTAGCAAGTTTATTAGCTTGCACTGGTAATAGCTGGCATTAATATTAGCTTGCATTAGTCTAGCTTGCCTTGATTGGTGAGGTGATCAAAGTGTTCTTCTTCTTCCTCTTGGTAGAATACCTCCTCCTCTTGATAGTCTCCGGTACTAGCGTCTATAAACGAGTACGAGGATACAATCACCAAACAATACTTAAGTACTCTTAATTAGCCTTAGTGGCTCACACAATGACCTAGCATCACTACTTAACATTTATTACAAGATTATGCTAGGGTTTTCTTATTTAGTAATTGGAAATTAATTTCTTCTCATTGAAAATGGAGTTAGGGTTTCTCTTTAGTTCGTGAGAAAATAATTCCCTCTCATTGAATCTTCTTAAGATTTAATTTCTCTTATGAATAATATATGACCTAGGTTGACCAAAGTCAACCTCTTCATACTTACCATTTGAGACAAGGATTTAAATGAGGTTCCATACCTCATGCAATTTAATACTAACATGGTAGTGATTTAATGTCACCAAATAATTCACTATGAGGTTACATCGACTAGGATCACTACCTCATGTTGAATTATTTGAGAACAAGATTTAGATGAGAGGAATACCTCTCATATGATTTAACACATAGTTGTAATTAATTTAAAAGGTTACTATTGAGGTGAGTTAATATTCTTAAATAACCAGGGATGATCCCATGTTGACCAAGGTCAACACTTCACACTTAGTATTTGAGAAAAGTGAGTTAAATGAGATTCATCATCTCATGTGGTTTAATTAATCTTTGCAATGATTTAATATCATCAACTAATTTAATTATGAGTTTTAATTGACCATGGTTTCTACTTCATATTAAATTAGTTGAGACAAGAGTTTAATGAGATCAACACATCTCATATGATTTAATAGGTAGGTTTGAACAATTTACATACTACTATGAGAATGATTTTATATTTTCAATTAGGAATATATGGGTCAGTAATACATGTGTCATTAATTCTCATTGAACCTTTTGGAGTAATGATTTAAGTGAGAAGCTATACCTCATATAATTTAAAACTATCATCTAAATGATTTAAAATCTCTAAGTAACCAAGCATGAGGCTCATTAGACCAAGGTCAGTACCTATAGTTGAATTACTTAGGATCACCATTTAAATGAGAGAGAAGCCCCCATACTATTTAAATAAGGTTATGTGTATGTGTTAAATGGGCTAGAAATGGCTCTATAGCCATTATTTGACTCTAGTCCATGATCATGCAAAACAACTATGCTATATTTTTGCATAAGCAATTAGATTATGTCAAATATGATTTATTAGAGTTGGAATCAACTTAAAATCATTTCTAGATAATTTTTAATATTTATTTGAAGTTAGAAAAGGCCCTGCCTTGTTGTTTTTATCATTTGAATTTAATTATGAACTTGGACCTGAGGCCAGTGGCATTATTTAGATAATTTCATGAGCTTTCTGAATATATAAAATTTGCTAGATTTGGTTTGGTAGATTTCAAACTATTCAATTTTGAATTAGGCATCTGCAGGGAATTCGAATTTAAACAGAAATTCAATTTTTGAATTACTGGGCTTGGCGGGAACTCTAAATGGGCTAAATGGGCGAAACAAACTTGGGCCAGCCCAACAGCGTGACTAGCACACGCGGGCCGCCTGACATTGCGGGCTCCACCCGTCAGTGACTCGTAAATACCGAATCGGTACCTTACTGTGAGCGGTTGGATTAGGTGGACGATCGACGGTCGAGCGTCATCGTCGTCGACGGGGAGAGGAACTTGCTGCGCCGGCGAGGTAGGGGTCGGGCGCCGGAGGTCGCCGGCGGTCGAGGGAGAGGGTCGAGGCGTCGTTGGCGACGGTGAATAGGCGCTGGTACAGTGGCGGGCTGGGGAGGCGTGGATCGTCGATGGTGAGCTGCAGCCTCCGGCGGCTCCGATCTTGAAATTCCGGCTGTGGAGGTGCTAATCGGAATAGCTATTGATGCGAGGAGAACCAGTGGTGAGAGGGGAGGAGATGTTGTGAAGAAATGGTGCCGGAGCTCCTCTATTTATAGAGGAGGGTGGTGCCGTGAGTGCGAGAGGGGTCGCTCATGGTGCGGCCGCTCCGGCGTGCGAAAGGTCGGGCGAGGGCAGCATCTTGTAGGCGACGTCTAGGCGAGGCTCGGGCGTAGCTGGCGCGTCCATGGGACGACGGGATGGCTCGGGAGCTTCTGCGACGAGGACGGTACGGGTGGCGATCATGGCGACGGCTAGGGTGCACGCGCAGGCGTTCGAGCATGTCTAGGGTGTAGAGGAGAGGTTGGCGACGCGCGATGCAGTGGTAGGCATGCAGGGGGAGGACGATAGCGCTCGGGCGAGCGTGCGCTCTGCCGTGTCCAGAGACGTGCCAGTGCACGCTCTGGCGCGCCCAGGCGTGGTGATCACGTTGCGGCCAGGGCGTTGTCGTGCATGGTTTGGATGGGCATCATGTCTGGCAGGTGTGGTACTTCCTGGTGAGCCCAAATGACAAAGTGAGAGTAGCCAGAGAGAGGGAGAGACCAGGGGTGGCATGGTGGTGTCCTTGAACTCGGCATGATGAAGATGTTGATCATTTCTTCACTTTTAGCAGGGCTGCAGTACATGGGATGATGCAGAGGGGGTACAAGGAGGTTGATGATCACAAACCAAAAGGAGTGTAGGCTAAAAACCAGTGTGTAAAGAGGTGTTTTACAAAACCAGAATCATGCCTGCAAGGTGTTTGATGAAATGGCCGCATGAACAAAATGTTGGAATTTTGGAATTCTTTTTGGTGGAGCTCAAACATATAAATAATGTGAAAGATTGGTGGTGGTGGTGGATTTGGTTAAGGTTTGTGAGATTTCAAAATGGGGTTGATCTTCACATAGTTTCAAAGTCTTCACTTGTCAATTCCATACTGGTCAACCTGGTCAACATCAGTACTAATGGTCAACATGAAAGTTGTTCACCATCACTTGGTCTTGGATGACATGGCAATGGTTGACTAAGTTTGGTTGCAGAAACAAAAGATAGGTGGGTGCAAAGTGAGGAAGAAATTATAAATGTGACATATGACCATTATCATATGTGTGTTAGTTTTGAGTTTTGCTTTGATTTGATTTTGGTTTCTTTGATGCAAGTGTGTTTGTTTATCATATATAAGAGTTTTACAAACCATAGATCAAGTAATGGTGGCCTTTGGTGAAGATTTGCAAAATTGGTGTTATGTGTATGTGAGTAAAAATGGAAGTATCTCACCATTTGAATTCTCTCCATTTGATTTGACTTTTGTTGACTCTAATGTGGTTCTTATTAGTTTAGAAACTTTTTAAGAGCATTGAAACCAATTCAAATGGTCTTGTTCAAAGATTTGCAAATTTGGCCTTAATACATAAGAGATGAGGTGTCAAATTTTACTAAACTTGTAAATGGTTGATCTTGCTTTACTTGGACATGGGTTAGGGTCAATTTAGTGTTATATTAGGTTGAGAGATGGTTTCACATCATTTAGTCAAGGTTTAGAGTCATAGGGTAAAATTGGGTGAAATGGCTATGGGTCACATATGACTTTATGCATATGGTGCATTTGATTTTTGATTTGACTTGGTTGATTCAAAAATGGTGTTGTTGATTGTTGAAATGGTATATGGAGGTGATCCAACCATTCACACCAGTCCTAGGGTCAATTTTCTCAAGTTCACATATTTTCTATATTATTCTCATATGCCTCTATGGCATTTTTAGTTTCTTTTTATTTTCTTTGGTTTCAACTTGGAAATGATTTAAGAAGTACTATATAAGGTTTATAAAGCTTTTCCAATCCTCTAAATAAAGTGGAAAGGTCTAGGGTAAAGATTTATAATTTTAGCCATAGGCGCATATGCCTTTTTCTCATTTACTTTCCTTTTATTTTATTTTAACTAGGATGGTGAGAAGAGGGGTGAGGTTTTAGGGTTTAAGATTATTTCAAATACTCATAACAAGCAATCATGGTAATAGCACAAGAATTAAGCAGGGTTATTATGTACCAAACTTAATTTAATAAAAGTTTTTGTTGGTTCCAAAATTTGGAACTAGGGAAATTTATTTATTTTGTCTTGAATTTCTGGGGTGTTACAAAGTCCCAATGCTAGTGCTATAAATTTAGCCTTTACCAAACATATTACAAATGCTCTCATTAAAGCTAGGGAAGAGAAATTAAGACTTGAATCTTCTATTCCTAGGAAGTTAGAAGATGGTTGGGAGCCCATCATTAAAATGAAATTCAATGACTTTGAGTGTAATGCTTTATGTGATCTTGGTGCAAGTATTTCTGTTATGCCTAAAAAGATTTATGATATGCTTGACTTGCCACCATTGAAGAATTGTTATTTGGATGTTAATCTTGCTGATAATGTTAAAAAGAAATCTTTGGGGAGGATTGATAATGTGCGCATTACGGTTAACAATAACCTTGTCCCCGTTGATTTTGTTGTCTTGGATATCGAATGCAATGCATCTTGTCCTATTGTGTTGGGAAGACCTTTTCTTCGAACTGTTGGTGTTGTTGATATGAAGGAAGGTAATATTAAATATCAATTTCCTCTCAAGAAAGGTATGGAACACTTCCTAGAAAGATAATGAAGTTGCCTTTTGATTCTATTATCGAACAAGCTATGATGTTGATGCTTCATCTCTTGATGATACTTGATTTGCACTTTCTGCGCCTAGCTGAAAGGCGTTAAAAGCACTTCTTGGGAGATAACCCATGTTTTATTTTATTTACTGTATTTTTGAGTCTTGGAAGTTGTTTACTACTGTAGCAACCTCTCCTTATCATGTTTTTGTGCCAAGTAAAGTTTCTATGCTAAGTTGATGTTATATTTGGGATCGCTGCGCAGAAACAGCATTGCTGTCTGTCACGAATTCTGGCATAAGTCTCTGTAAAAAATTCTAAAAAATCTGCAAATTTACGCGTGATCCTCATATGTACACAACTTTCATTAGTTTTGAGTTTTTCCATTTGAGCAAGTTAAGTTCCCAGTCCAGATGCATCTTTACGGACTGTTGTTTTGACAGATTATGTCTTTTATTTCGCATTGCCGCTTTTGCTATGTTGAATGAGTTTCTTTGTTCCATTAACTTTCAGAAGCTTTGTGCAATGTCCAGAAGTGTTAAGAATGATTGTGTCACCTCTGAATATGTGAATTTGTGGTTATGTACTAACCCTCTCATGAGTTTGCTTGAAGTTTGTGAAGGAAGTTTTCAAGGGTCAAGAGAAGAGGATGATATACTATGATCAAGAAGAGTGAAAGGTCTAAGCTTGGGGATGCCCTGGTGGTTCATCCCTGCATATTTTAAGAAGACTCAAGCATCTAAGCTTGGGATGCCCAAGGCATCCCCTTCTTCATCGACAACATTATCAGGTCACTTCTAGTGAAATTATATTTTTATTCCGTCACATTCTTATGTTCTTTACTTGGAGCGTCGGTTTGCTTTTGTTTTTGTTTTGTTTGAATAAAGTTGGATCTCACCATTCTTATATGGAACACTTGTGTTCTTAATTGTGCTTTAATGTTCATGGCGAAAGCTCATAGCTTCGTTAAATTGCTATTTGGTTGGAATTGGAAAACGATGCATATGGTTTGGCAACTTGGCAATTGTTTGAGCTCTCATAGATCATGTTTAAGCTTTTGCATCATGTAGTTTCATCTATTAATGAAGAACTACTGTAGAGCTTGTTTAATTTGGTTTGCATGATTGTTCTCTCTAAGTCTAGATATTTTCGGGTAAAGTGTTTGAACAACAAGGAAGACAGTGTAGAGCCTTATAATGCTTGCAATATGTTCTTGTTTGAGTTTTGATGTACCTGTTCATACTTGTGTTTGCTTCAAACAACCTTGCTAGCCCAAACCTTGTACTGAGAGGAAATGCTTCGTGCATCCAAACACCTTGAGCCAAACTCCATGCCATTTGTGTCCACCATATCTACCTACTATGTGGTATTTTCTGCCATTCCAAAGTAAATTACTTGAGTGCTACATTTAAAATTTCATTCCTTTATCTTTGCAATATATAGCTCATGGGACAAATAGCTTAAAAACTATTGTGGTGATGAGTATGTAGTTATGTGTCTTAATTCTTATAAGTTGCTTGTTGAGCGGTAACCATGTTTCTGGGGACGCCATCAACTTTATCTTTGTTGGATATCATGTGAGATGCTATGCATGTTCGTCTTGTCTGAAGTAAGTGGACTTCATGATCAAATGGTTTGAGTATGCATATGTTAGAGAAGAACATTGGGCCGCTAACTAAAGCCATGTATCATGGTGGAAGTTTCAGTTTGGACATACAACCTCAATCTCTTATGAGAATATTAACTATTGTTGAATGCTTAAGCATTAAAAAGAGGAGTCCATTATCTGTTGTCTATGTTGTCCCGGTATGGATGTCTAAGTTGAGAATAATCAAAAGCGAGAAATCCAATGCGTGCTTTCTCCTTAGACCTTTGTACAGGCGGCATAGAGGTACCCCTTTGTGACACTTGGTTGAAGCATATGTTATGCGATGAGAATCCGTGTTTCCGAGCTAAGTAGGACAAGGTGCGAGCACTATTAGTACTCTATGCATTAGACATGCAACTTGTAGGAAGTATTATGCATAGGACATATGAATTATTACTACCGTTGACAAAATTGTTTCTATGTTTTCAAAACAAAAAGCTCTAGCACAAAAATAGTAATCAATGCTTCCCTCTGCGAAGGGCCAATCTTTTACTTTATTGTTGAATCAGTTTACCCACTTCTTTCTATCTTAGAAGCAAACACTTGTGTTAGTGTGCATTGATTCTTACATGTTTACTTATTGCACCTTATATTACTCTATGTTGACAAATATCCATGAGATATACATGTTACAAGTTGAAAGCAATTGCTGAAACTTAATCATCCTTTGTGTTGCTTCAATGCATTCTACTTTGAATTTATTGCTTATGAGTTAGCTCTTATGCAACTCTTATTGATACTTGTCTTGAAAGTACTATTCATGAAAAGTTTTGCTATATGATTCATTTGTTTAGTCATTATCTTTGTTAGTAATCTTTTGCTCAGATCACTCCATTCATCTCATATGCTTTACAATAATGTTGATCAAGATTATGTTGGTAGCATGTCACTTCAGAAATTATTTGTGTTATCGTTTACCTACTCGAGGATGAGTAGGAACTAAGCTTGGGGATGCTTGATACGTCTCAAACGTATCTATAATTTCTTATGTTCCATGCTACTTTTATTACAATACTTGAATGTTTTATACATACTTTACAGCATTATTATACATTTTCCGGCACTAACCTATTAACAAGATGCCGAAGTGCCGGTTGTTGTTTTCTGCTGTTTTTGGTTTCAGAAATCCTAGTAAGGAAATATTCTCGGAATTGGACGAAATCAACGCCCGGGGTCCTATTTTTGCACGAAGAGAAGACCGAAGGGAGACAAGGTGGGGCCACGAGGTGGCCAGACACCGGGCGGCGCGCCCTGTTGTGTCGGCGCCTCGTGACCCCGACCTACCCTTCTTAAAGCCTCGTCGCGAAACCCCCGTGAAGCCACGATCGGAAAACCTTCCAGACGCCGCCGTCGCGAATCCCATCTCGGGGGATTCGGGAGATCGCCTCCGGCACCCTGCCGGAGGGGAGTCATCACCGGAGGGCTCTACATCATCATGCCCGCCTCCGGATTGATGCGTGAGTAGTTCATCCTTGGACTATGGGTCCATAGCAGTAGCTAGATGGTTGTCTTCTCCGCTTGTGCTTTCATTGTATTAGATCTTGTGAGCTGCCTAACATGATCAAGATCATCTATTTGTAATGCTACATGTTGTGTTTGGCGAGATCCGATGAATATAGAATATTATGTTAAGTTGATTATCAATCTATCATATATGTGTTGTTTATGTTCTTGCATGCTCTCCGTTGCTAGTAGAGGCTCGGCCAAGTTGATACTTGTAACTCCAAGAGGGGTAATTATGCTCGATAGTGGGTTCATGCCTCCATTTAATCTGGGACAGTGAAAGTTCTAAGGTTGTGGATGTGATGTTGCTACTAGGGATAAAACATTGATGCTTTGTCTAAGGATATTTGTGTTGATTACATTACGCACCATACATAATGCAATTATCTGTTGTTCGCAACTTAATACCGGAAGGGTTCGGATGATAACTGAAGGTGGATTATTTAGGCATAGATGCATGCTGGATAGCGGTCTATGTACTTTGTTAATGCCCTGATTAAATCACATAGTAATCATCGTTGATATGTATTGAATCTTTATTTGTCAATTGCTCTGTAATTTTTTCACCCAGCATGTTAGTTATCTTATTGGAGAGACACCACTAGTGAACTGTGGACCCCGGTCCATTCTTTTACATCTGAATACATTCTATGCTTTTCTGTTCTTTGCAAACAAACACCATCTTCCATTCGATACGCTTAATCCTTTGTTTTCAGCAAGCCGGTGAGATTGACAACCTCACATTACGTTGGGGCAAAGTACTTTGATTGTGTTGTGCGGTTCCACGTTGGCGCCGGTTTCACTAGTGTTGCGCCGCACTACATTCCTCCACCAAAAACCTTCACGTGCTTCTTGGCTCCTACTGGTTCGATAACCTTGGTTTCTTTCTGAGGTAAAACTTGCTGCTGTGCGCATCATACCTTCCTCTTGGGGTTCCCAACGGACGTGTACATCTACGCGCATCAAGTACTCATTAAATTTGAAATACTATCATCATGACCAGAACATTGAAAATTAAAATGACCCACTCTATGGCAAAGTTCACAAATGAAAGGATAGAGGGCACAAACTTTTTCACCAAGATCATCTAGAGCCCTAGACCACTTTCTAGTTTTTTCATTCCTGTGATGGATACAATATTCATCTTCGATTTGATTAATTCCACAAGGTCTATGCATTCCACAAAAATTAACATGCTTATAAGAAATAGTATTTTCAGAAATTTGGGCACGTTTATTGCAATCATTAACAACAATTTCATTTTCCATGCAAGTGTCTTTAAAAGGTTCATGATACATGTACCAATTTTCTTGAACATTAATATGAGAAGCAAAGGCTTTATAAAAATTTGCAACAACTTGAGAGTCAAGACCATAAGTAGCACTCATATTTCGAAATTTATCAATATCCATAAAAGTTTCAGTGCATTCATAATCATAATTTATACCTGACTCTCTACCTTTGTCGTTCTCACATCCTTCAGTATTCTCCTGAATCCGATCAAGAAGGTCCCATTTAAACTCTTCTTTGTTGCGTGTGAATGATCCAGAACAAGCAGTATCCAGCAAGGTTTTATCTTGAAAAGAAAGTCTTGCATAGAAATTATCAATGATGATATTACCGGGAAGCTCATGAATGGGGCATTTGAGCATTAAAGACTTCAATCTCTCCCATGCTTGGGCAATACTCTCTCCATCATGAGGCCAGAAATTATATATGCGGTTTCGGTCTTTGTGAATTTCACTTGGAGGATAGAATTTAGAATAAAATAGAGGCACAATATCCTTCCAATCAAGAGAATGCCCATCCTTCAGCAGTTTATACCAATGCGCCGCTTTACCAGACAGCGACATAGAGAATAATTTATTCCTAACTTCATCCATAGAAATACCTGCACACTTGAATAACCCGCATAATTCATGTAAAAACAGTAAATGATCTCCAGGATGGACACTTCCATCCCCTTCATAGCGGTTATCCACAACAAGTTCAATAATTTTCATAGGTATCTTGAAAGGAATATTTTCAGTAGGTGGATTTAAAATATCACAAGCATCATTAGAGTTATCGCATATGGGAGATAAAGTATTATCAGAGCAAATTTTCTCCCCTAAAGCTGGGAAGCTATAAAGATCATAAAAACTAGCTTCCCCAAGCTTAGACTTTTCCATAGCATTAGCAGTAATTGCGTTCATACTAATAACATTGCTACTAGCGTGCAAATAAGGTTCCATAGGTTTTTAAATTTTCGCATCAAACAATTCATGTCTTAACTCAGGAAAAAGATTAACAAGCTCACTAAATTTGTTGTCCATTATGCCTAACTAGTGAAAAATAAAAACAAGAAAACAAAAAGATGCAATTGCAGAATCTAAAGGAAATAGCTTCGAGCACTCACACCGGCAACAGTGCTAGGAAATAGCTTAGTAGTCGGAGGATGTGAATACCTTTTACCTTACCTCCCGGCAACGGCGCGGAAAATAGCTTGATGTCTCACGCTTCTATTCTTGTAGACATTGTTGGGCCTCCAAAAGAGAGAGGTTTGTAGAACAGCAGCAAGTTTCCCTTAAGTGAATCACCCAAGGTTTATCGAACTCAGGGAGGTAGAGGTCAAAGATATTCCTCTCAAGCAACCCCTGCAATTAAGATACAAGAAGTCTCTTGTGTCCCCAACACACCTAATACACTTGTCGATGTATAGGTGCACTAGTTCGGCGAAGAGATAGTGAAATATAAGTAATATGGATGATTATAAGTAGTAGTTGCAATCTGAAATAAAAATGCCAGCAAGCAAACATGTAGCAGAACTTGTTGGAAACGGTGTTTCAATGCTTAGAAACAAGGCCTAGGGATCATACTTTCACTAGTGGACACTCTCAACAATGATCACATAATTGAATAAATAAATGCTACTCTCAAACACTCTCTTGTCGGATAACAAACACCATTCATTGTGTAGGGCTACAAGATCACCCTCAAGCCGGAGTAAACAAGCTCCACAACTTCATAAAGGAATCACACACGATGCGCACACTGTCACCATCACACCGTGGAGAGTAACTCCGGAGTTCATATTAAAGTAACCTCTAGAGTGCATAATAGACAAGAGTAACATCTACATATTCAACTAGATTACAAAGTTCATGATCACATAAAGATCACACCATGGGAGAGAGAGATGAACCACATAGCTACGGTAGAGCCCTCGGCCTCGGGGGAGAACTACTCCCTCCTCATCATGGGAGACGACAACGGCGATGAAGATGGCGGTGGTGTCGATGGAGATGACTCCGGGGGCAATTCCCGGTCCGGCGGCGTGCGGAACAGAGACTTCTGTCCCCGAAACTCGTCTTCGCGATGGCGGCGGCTACGGAACTCTTCGTGGAATATGACTTGATATTTTAGGGTTTTCGAAACGGAGAGAATATATAGGCGGAAGGGCGGCCTCGGAGGGGTCCCGAGGGGCCCACACCATAGAGGGCGTCCCCCCGCACCGCCATGTGGGGTGGAGCCCCTGGCCCCCTGGCCCATCTCCGGCTCCCTGTGTCCGTCTCGGCAAAATAAGAGGTTTGGCTTTTGTTTCGTCGAATTCCGAGAATATTTCCTGTGTAGAATTTCTGAAACCAAAAACAAGAAAACAGAAACTGGCACTTCGGCATCTTGTTAATAGGTTAGTTCCAGAAAATGCATAAAAATGATATAAAGTGTGAACAAAACATGTTGGTATTGTCATAAAACTAGCATGGAACATAAGAAATTATAGATACGTTGGAGACATATCACTAATCCATTACTACCACCATGCTACTCCATATAATACACACTTATCTCCACACATGGTCTTGCATACAAATTGGATCAGAACAAGTACATAATAACAGGGTACATGATATGCATCTACCAATACATCTTACATATAATAGGTTCCAATCTCATATATCAATATCATAGAATAAAGATCCACCGCATAGGAATTACATATATGACTATAATCATGTTGGTCAGCTCATATGATACTACATCTATGAAGAACATGAAAGAAATAGATCAAGCTACTTCCACAAACCTAGAGGTGGACTACTCGCTCTTCATCATGGTGGACTACTCCCTCTTCGTCATGGTGATGATGGTGTAGATATTGGAGAAGGTGGAGATCTCTCCAAAGGTGGCTCCGATGGAGTTTCCCCCGCCAATCTTTGCTGGTTCTGACTATGTTTTGGTCACTGTTCAACAAATGGCCAAGATACCAATTTATCGGCCGATTTATCGTGAATCGGGTGGTAACCAATAAAATTTCATCATATTGACTAATTTATCGCGTCACCGATATTTCGCCCGATTTTCTGCCCGAAAGCCGACATTTCACCAAATTTTCACTCTCATAGCCGATATTTCGGCCGATTGTCCATGAAAATTTCAATGAAAATTTATTATGGCAGTCGATATTTTCATCCTATGGTCCTGTAGAATTATGCATTAGCTCAAATTTTCTATTTTTATTGACTCAAATGCAAGGAATCAAGGTAATACTTGTACAATGCTCCAATATTATTTTTTGCATAACATATAATAGAAAATTTAATATCAAAAATTAGGATTTACAAAAAAGAAATACCAATAAATGGCAGACCAAAAAAATCAATTAATCGACCGATAAGCGATTAATCTTTATTTTAAAGCTGATAGTTAATAATAGATAAGTTAAGATTAACGATTTCTTCAACATCGGTTGCCAGGTGCTGGCTCCGCCCATGCATACAGTTCCAAAGCACATATTATTGCTCTGTCCGCAAAAATCTACACGTCCCTCCCAGCACCTCATCATAAAATATACTACTCCCGTTGTTGTCTCAACTTTGCCTAAATATACTACTCCCTCTGATGTCTCAGCTTTGTTTAGATATCAATGTATCTACAACATATTTTAGTGTGTAGATACATACAAATCTAGACAAAGCTGAGACATACTTCTTGAGACGGATAGAGTAAAATAAGGAGAACAAGTGAACACCTACTCTCCTACTAGGCTACTAGCACAAGGCGACACCAGTACATTAGTACGGCTACATATATTCTCTAATCACTACATTAGTACGGCTACATATATTCTCTAATCACTGGGCAACTCTACTTTCTTCTTGACCGAGGAAGCAACTACTTCAGCAGGCGACACCGGACACTGTTCAGCGAGTCTAGCGGCATGGATGGATCTTCATGATGCTTCAAGATGCTTGTGCTAAAGGGGTGCGGCGTAGAATCCAAGCTGCCACCCGCATGCAGTCTCCTGTACTCCTGCAACATCCGCAGCTTCACGAAACGATGGAGAATAGACCACCGCTCGATGTCCCGGACTTCGGATGCGAAATCTTGGAAAGTGAGTGCCTTTTCAGCTCTGAAATGCAAAGGAAGGGCGTGAAAACAGAATTTTTTGAAACAGTTCATGGTACTGATTTTGAGCTGTAACTGGAATATCATACCTTGACACGGAGCGTTCCAGCTCGTCAAACCTCGTATTAAAGGTTTCCAGAACTTCAGATACAATATTATCGTCTTCCTTTCCAGAGGTGCTGGTCTCGTTCGGTGGCCTGACCAAATACACACAAGATGAAGACTATCAAGGCCAACACAATATAACGCTCCATAGACAACAGGAAGAAACTATCTGGTTATGAAATAGTTATAGCACTTTGATGAACTCGGATTTTTTTTTTCACCCAGATTGCAGCATAGCCTACTCCTAAGGTACTTAGAGTTAGGAGGTTAGCTGGTATGCTAAATATGGGTAACATTCAAAAGTTAAAATGTGCTTACATGTATTCACTTTGCATGGCATTATCCGTGCGATACATATCACTAACCACCAATTTAGAAATGTGGTACACAACGGTTTCACTGGAATTCGTGACATTTGCTGCAAGAAGTCTCGCTGGTGGAACAGGAAGGACATACTGAATCAAGCTAGTCGTTAAATCAAGTCTTCTCTGAGCTCGAGAAACGACGGTACTATTCTCCGCAAAAGTTGCCATTTCACCATCTACCTGTTATGAATGGTAAGCTTGTCAGTCTATATGAAATTGATGTGGCAATAGGAACGGTTTTCATGCAATATGAGGTATACAACCTTCTCAGGCAATCTTTCAGTGGCGTGAGCACAATCCAACTCAGGGCCGCTGCATTGAGAAAAGACAGAACATGCATTACACACTTTAAAATGTAGAGTGCAGAAGCACACAAAGAAGCAAGTCGGACAGAAGAGCTCAAATCCATGATTTTGTATAAAGACGATTTCTATCTCAAAGTAATCACCTTAGACATTGCATTTTCCCACCCCCAGACATGACTTGTTCATGCGATGTTAAAACATACGCTGTTGATCTTTTCCGTTTTATTGGTCGCGAAACCACCTCGCCATCTAACTTGTTAATTGGTGAACCGCTTGAATTTGAAGGTTTGGTTGCTGAGAGTAGGATACTTTGCTGGCTATAATCATCAAGTTGGTCAACCTTCTTAAGCTCTGTTCCTCCAAGAGATGCTGAGTCGGGGTCCTTGGACAAGCTTGGAGCAGGCAGCTGAGCGCGACTAGTCTGTGTCATGGGCACCTGCATATCTAAATCATGTTGCCCAACTTTCTTAAGCTCTGTTCGTCCAATTAATGATGAGTTGGGGCCCTTGGACAAGCTCATAGCAGGCAGCTGAACGTGGCTGGTATGTTCCAAGGGAAGCTGCATATCTGAATCATGCTTGTCAACTTTCTTAAGCTCTATTCCTCCAAGAGATGCTGAGTCCGGGTCCTTGGATAAGCTTGGAGCAGGCAGCTGAGCATGACTTGCTTGTGTCATGGGAAGCTGCATATCTGAATCATGCTGCTCAGCTTTCTTAAGCTCTGTTTGTCCAATTAATGGTGAGTTGGGGTCCTTGGACAAGCTCGTAGCAGGCAGCTGAGCATGGCTAGTCCATGTCATGGGAAGCTGCATATCTGAATCATGTTGGTCAACTTTCTTAAGCCCTGTTCCTCCAAGAGATGCTGAGTCAGGGTCCTTGGACAAGCTCGGAGCAGGCAGATGAGCATGACTAGTCTGTGTCATGGGAAGCTGCATATCTGAATCATGTTGTTCAACTTTTGTAAGCTTTGTTCGTCCAAGTAAAGATGAGTTGGGGTCCTTGGACAAGCTCGTAGAAGGTAGCTGAACATGACTAGTCTGTGTCATGGGAAGATGTATATCTGAATCATGTTTTTCAACTTTCTTAAGCTCTGTTCCTTCAATTAATGACGTGTCAGGGTCCTTGGACAAGCTCGTAGCAGACAGCTGAACCTGACAAGTCTCTGTCATGGGAAGCTGCATATCTGAATGATGTTGGTCAACCTTACTAAGCTCTGCTTCAATAAATGATGAGTTGGGGTACTTGAAAAAGCTTGGAGCAGGCAGATGGCCAGGAGGAGTCTGTGTCATGAGCAGCTGCATATCCGATTGTCCAGTAGGATTTGAAAAATTTATCATCATATCACGTTGAGGCCCCCATATACCTTGGGTTGCCAGTACTTCATTTTGATATGGATTGGTCCTTTTCGAACAAAATTGACCATCCATACCCATCGCAAACTCTTGATAAGGGTTAGCAACATTGTCAACCAATTCCAATTTAGCATCACTAGATACATTTTGTTGCTGCTGAACTGAAAAATGGCCAGAGTACAACCCGAGTTCTTTTCCATTAGTCCCCAAGGCAGTCATTGGATTGGACACACTAACACCATTTTGACACCCTCCTAAAGGGAAAACAGAACTTGGCATGGTTTTCCATTGACAGGCTGGGGAATATAACAAACCACATGACTGGGAAGTAGACTGATACTGTTGACAAGATGATCCATCATATACAGCTGACTCAGTGGCCCCATCTTGTGCAGTATACGAGGCCATAGTGATGGCGAATGTAGCAGAAATGCTTTCCTCTAATATAACCTTTTTATCAAGGTCAACAATTTTTTCACTGCATTTCATCACATTCAATTATATTATAAATTCAGAAATATAAATAACAAATATGTGCCGTCTTTCTAAATACTTCAATAATAGATATAGACTTTGAACATTTTGCTGGTTGATCTAGTGCTCCTAGCAGAGTATACTAAACCAATCTAAAATGCCATAACCAGAAAAGTATGATGAAAATAAATCTTAATTTTTTTGTTAAGTCAGTTATTAGGTGTTTGCAGGAATCATTTTGCTACTTCTGCCCAGCAGAGCCACAAGCACTAGCATTAGTAATTGAGCATCAACAACTGAACACATAACTGTATCTTCATGTAGCAAGAGTTTCAGGATATATAATCACTACAACAACTACAATTCTGTGCAAAAATTTCTAGTTGGAACTTAAAAAAGAGAGTGCCATCAAAACTTATTCACAGCAATTATATAATGAGATGGCAGCTTTCAGCTTACCCTTTCTGAAATATTTCATATGTCTGTGGACATGTATCACTTGATGCCCGAAATGAATTAAGTAGTGAATCAATTTCCATTTGCTCTTCACAGTCATAAAAGCCATGCAACTTTTTCATTCCACTATCTACATATCCATCTACACTGTTTGCAAATGAACTGAACTGTTCATGTGATTTATCATTCTGTCTGCCCTGGGTTACTGGCATCAAATCAAAAGATTCACCATGGACAGGATATGTCCTCAAGTCAGCAGAATGCATTTCATCTCGACGTTCACAGAGATGGCTTGTAGTTGCCCTGTTATGTTCAGGCACATTAAGCCCAAAAGAGGATATGCCTTCATCATTATCATACGGGAGATCAACAGAGTTTTGTAGGTTACAAATTCTGCTGGTATTTGTGACAGTGGCTTCAGCTTCTCCAGGGAAGGGTAAAAAGTTTGAGGTGAAAGATGGACTTGCTAAACAGCCATTGTCCCAAACAACTTGGTGCTGCATGGTGTTCCCACCTGAAAGTTCTGTATTGTTGAAAGTCAAGTCACTGCACTCTTCATTAGGTGCTTCCAAAGCCTCTTGCATTTGCATAAGCGCAGCCCAAGTCCCATCCTGCTTGTCAGCAATGCAGTTATCACTTTGCAAAGGGCTGCTATATGGATAACACAAAATCCCTGTGCTACCACTACTTCCGAATGAGATAGCTCTATCATCATAACCATCAGTATCGTGAGAAGTTGTTTCTTCAAGATGATCAAGGCAGGATACATCAGAAGGTCTACTGCGATGTGTGATACTGGTGCGATTATTTTGCACCTGCATTCCATCAGATTCTGCAGGCTGAAGAGGTCTAGAAAAGTGGTCAAACTGTTGATATTCTCCCAGTGGAGCAGAAGCATTATTCAGAGCAAAATTTGGACCAGTTGGTAAAAAACCTCTATCTTCAAAACCCTGCCTTGAAGCTGAATAACCATACTGTAAAGCCCGGTTATAATATTCCTGATTTGCATTTTGTGGAAAACCAAATGCACTTGGGTCAACTGACAAATCTTTTGCACTAGACCCATCTACTTTAGCCGGCATTTCGGCATAATTGCTAGACTGGAACTGCATCTTCACTGGTTGACTGATTAACCACTGGTTGCCTGGTAATGATTAGCTGGTGAACACGTATGGCAAGTTGAAAACTTATCGTCCCACTCGACAGTAGAGTTGTCGAATTTCAGAGCCTGAAATTGTGTACCTACAGGTGAAACATTAAGCATGAGACGAATCTTAGTTGAGGTCAAGTGAGGTTGCATAGTTGAACACTATCTGTTTCCCTCCATACAAAGCATTTATATAAGCTTTCTTCCCCTGAAACTACTAACATTTCAATAGCTTGGTTGATTTGTACACGCACAAATCGGCATTATCACCAACAACAATCAGCATGCATGATGCGAGCCAGTAAAACCAAAAGTAACTTCACAGTCGAATACCATTTCAAAACAATAAGTGTAAGTGTAAGGTAAGCTGCAGCTAAGAACCGAGCATCTACTTAATTAAAACCCTAAGAGACCGCCTGAGCTAATACAGACGTGCCGAGTGATTTAACGCCACCCACCCAACTCAGCATTTCAGAACCCACAACCTAACCACCTATCCCGAGACCAAGAGCCAACCTGCTCAAATGAGCGGCCACGCAAGCTTAAACGAGAAACCGTAAGGTTTAGGGAGGAATAGGGTTTACCAATCAATGGCGATACCGGTGGCGGCGGGCGGAGGCCGAGGTGCGAAGCGGCGGCGCTGCGTGAAGCCCCTCCGCGACCTCCCCGCGGCGGAGCTAGCTCCCGAGCTAGGGTTTTGGAGCTGGAGAGTGAGAGGTGGCTGCGTCCGAGCGGCCGACAGAGGTAGCAGGAGGCGGAGTGAAGTGGGGTCGTGCGCTTTGACTTTTCAATGCTCGGAAAGCAAAGGACCACTAAGCGGTGTGGGGCCGGGCCGTGGGCCGTACTGGGCCGGGCCCAAACTATTCTCTATTTCTGAGTACTCTGTTTCCTCGGCAGTTTCTGCTCCAGTTTTGTTTCAGATCTCGAAAAAAGACAGGGGAGAGTGGAGAGCGGCGGAGAGAGAGAGATGAAGGAGGCAACGACGTCGGGGAAACAGGAAGCGACGATACGACGTCTCAATCATCCCCTTGCCTTATACAAGTATAGAATGGAAGATATTATTATAGATGGTAATACACGATTGACCTAATGTATATGTAGATCTAACACACCATACAAGATTATACAAGTTCACTGTTATACAAGTTCAGTTAACAAATAATTTATAGATGTGAAGTAATTAAAAAAATACCATATTTAGCACATATACTGCATAGCCAGATCTGAACTACAAGACTACCCTAATAGCAAACTAAATAAAAAATCAACCGTACATAGATAAATCTAACAAGTTAACAAATCAGCCGATTCATTTGAAGGATTTAAGAAAGACGAATGATTGATTTAACAACCTGCTTTGCGAGAGAGCAGCGGCGGCGCCGGTACCTACTGGGTCGGGAGGCCGTGCATCTCCACACGCGTCGATGAACAAGACGTGATGTCACAGATGCAGCGCGTCGCCGACGTGGATGTTCATCGCATCGGCGATACAACACATCGTCGGCGTTAGCTCCAAACAGATGTGCCTTTTGGTATAGCCAGCAAGCACAAAAGAGGAAGTGGCCGCTGTTGTGGGGAGTGTTGTGTGGTCTGGAGATGGCTAGTCCCCTTTTATAAGGAAGGGTTTCACGAAATGGGCCGTGACGGGCCCTGAACGCCGCACACAGGAATTTGGGAGAAAACGGTGTGCGATATTCACAAACGACAAAATGTCGGAGAAACCGGTTGCGATGTTTTCACACACATTTTGACTACTGGAAAGCATGTGCGATGTGATAATCTTCGCAAACGGTAAATAACAGGAAAATTGTGAGAAAAGTCAAACACAATTGGAATGTTGTTTTAAATATATATAGAAATTTACAAACTATAAGACACCAAAACGACAGTTCATACATTTACATATATATTTAGATCGTAAATCTACTCGTCTTCGCCGGGAATGACGATGATATCGGCAGCGACGGCTATCTCTGCGTTCTCTCTATCTTCCTCGTGTTTGCACACGAAGTACGCCAGGAGCACCTCCTGTTCCTCGAGGAACTCCTCCTCGTCCTTGGCCTGCCGCTCTAACACCTCTCACCACTGTAGCTGCGGCGACTCGTGTTTGTCGCTCGTAGTCGCCGCGTCTTCGTCATCCTTCATATTTATTTCGTCGTCGTCAAAGAAACCAGGCGAAGTGCTCTTCTTACGTCACCGGAGGCACCTACTCCGCCATCGGAGATCCTTTCTCTACACGGTGGCACTTCGCCTACAGGTACTACGCGACTCACAAAAGCCGAGCGGTCTTCTTGGTGCAAACCATGAAGTAGTGAAGTGCTTGTCTATTGTAATGTTGGTGTGTGCCGGCACTGCAGCGGCATGGGGCTTTATGTAGGCTGGTGGACGTAACATTACAAGGTAAAGTCTAAAAAAAAAGATTGTAAACCTAAATCAAAATGTGGGATTGGCGTCGAGGATCATAGAAAGCAAATCTAAATCAAAATGTGGGATTGGTGTCAACGATCATAGAAAAAAAAATATCTAAATCTAAAAAAAATGTAAATCTAAATCAAGATTTTTCTTTTCTTTCTATTACTTTTGGGGCTGCTTATAGCAGATTGGCTGAATTTTCATTAAAAAAAACAGCATAGAAAGAAAAAATAAGGTTGCCTCTACTACCAAAAAACTCGCCCGATTTTTCCCATTCTAGATTCAGAGCTCAGCTTACAACCAAGGGGGCAGCACCGGCGAAGAACAGCAGCAAGTTTCCCTTAAGTGAATCACCCAAGGTTTATCGAACTCAGGGAGGTAGAGGTCAAAGATATTCCTCTCAAGCAACCCTGCAATTAAGATACAAGAAGTCTCTTGTGTCCCCAACACACCTAATACACTTGTCAGATGTATAGGTGCACTAGTTCGGCGAAGAGATAGTGAAATATAAGTAATATGGATGATTATAAGTAGTAGTTGCAATCTGAAATAAAAATGCCAGCAAGCAAACATGTAGCAGAACTTGTTGGAAACGGTGTTTCAATGCTTAGAAACAAGGCCTAGGGATCATACTTTCACTAGTGGACACTCTCAACAATGATCACATAATTGAATAAATAAATGCTACTCTCAAACACTCTCTTGTCGGATAACAAACACCATTCATTGTGTAGGGCTACAAGATCACCCTCAAGCCGGAGTAAACAAGCTCCACAACTTCATAAAGGAATCACACACGATGCGCACACTGTCACCATCACACCGTGGAGAGTAACTCCGGAGTTCATATTAAAGTAACCTCTAGAGTGCATAATAGACAAGAGTAACATCTACATATTCAACTAGATTACAAAGTTCATGATCACATAAAGATCACACCATGGAGAGAGAGATGAACCACATAGCTACCGGTAGAGCCCTCAGCCTCGGGGAGAACTACTCCCTCCTCATCATGGGAGACAGCAACGGCGATGGAGATGGCGGTGGTGTCGATGGAGATGACTCGGGGGCAATTCCCCGTCCGGCGGCGTGCCGGAACAGAGACTTCTGTCCCCCGAAACTCGTCTTCGCGATGGCGGCGGCTACGGAACTCTTCGTGGAATATGACTTGATATTTTAGGGTTTTCAAAACGGAGAGAATATATAGGCGGAAGGGCGGCCTCGGAGGGGTCCCGAGGGGCCCACACCATAGAGGGGCGCCCCCCCTTAGCCGCACCGCCATGTGGGGTGGGGCCCCCTGGGCCCCTCTCTGGCTCCCTGTGTCCGTCTCGGCAAAATAAGAGGTTTGGCTTTTGTTTCGTCGAATTAGAATATTTCCTGTGTAGAATTTCAAACCAAAAACAACGAAAACGAGGCGACACTTCGGCATCTTGTTAATAGGTTAGTTCCAGAAAATGCATAAAAATGATATAAAGTGTGAACAAAACATGTTGGTATTGTCATAAAACTAGCATGGAACATAAGAAATTATAGATACGTTGGAGACATATCACTAATCCATTACTACCACCATGCTACTCCATATAATACACACTTATCTCCACACATGGTCTTGCATACAAATTGGATCAGAACAAGTACATAATAACAGGGTACATGATATGCATCTACCAATACATCTTACATATAATAGGTTCCAATCTCATATATCAATATCATAGAATAAAGATCCACCGCATAGGAATTACATATATGACTATAATCATGTTGGTCAGCTCATATGATACTACATCTATGAAGAACATGAAAGAAATAGATCAAGCTACTTCCACAAACCTAGAGGTGGACTACTCGCTCTTCATCATGGTGGACTACTCCCTCTTCGTCATGGTGATGATGGTGTAGATATTGGAGAAGGTGGAGATCTCTCCAAAGGTGGCTCCGATGGAGTTTCCCCCGCCAATCTTTGCTGGTTCTGACTATGTTTTGGTCACTGTTCAACAAATGGCCAAGATACCAATTTATCGGCCGATTTATCGTGAATCGGGTGGTAACCAATAAAATTTCATCATATTGACTAATTTATCGCGTCACCGATATTTCGCCCGATTTTCTGCCCGAAAGCCGACATTTCACCAAATTTTCACTCTCATAGCCGATATTTCGGCCGATTGTCCATGAAAATTTCAATGAAAATTTATTATGGCAGTCGATATTTTCATCCTATGGTCCTGTAGAATTATGCATTAGCTCAAATTTTCTATTTTTATTGACTCAAATGCAAGGAATCAAGGTAATACTTGTACAATGCTCCAATATTATTTTTTGCATAACATATAATAGAAAATTTAATATCAAAAATTAGGATTTACAAAAAAGAAATACCAATAAATGGCAGACCAAAAAAATCAATTAATCGACCGATAAGCGATTAATCTTTATTTTAAAGCTGATAGTTAATAATAGATAAGTTAAGATTAACGATTTCTTCAACATCGGTTGCCAGGTGCTGGCTCCGCCCATGCATACAGTTCCAAAGCACATATTATTGCTCTGTCCGCAAAAATCTACACGTCCCTCCCAGCACCTCATCATAAAATATACTACTCCCGTTGTTGTCTCAACTTTGCCTAAATATACTACTCCCTCTGATGTCTCAGCTTTGTTTAGATATCAATGTATCTACAACATATTTTAGTGTGTAGATACATACAAATCTAGACAAAGCTGAGACATACTTCTTGAGACGGATAGAGTAAAATAAGGAGAACAAGTGAACACCTACTCTCCTACTAGGCTACTAGCACAAGGCGACACCAGTACATTAGTACGGCTACATATATTCTCTAATCACTACATTAGTACGGCTACATATATTCTCTAATCACTGGGCAACTCTACTTTCTTCTTGACCGAGGAAGCAACTACTTCAGCAGGCGACACCGGACACTGTTCAGCGAGTCTAGCGGCATGGATGGATCTTCATGATGCTTCAAGATGCTTGTGCTAAAGGGGTGCGGCGTAGAATCCAAGCTGCCACCCGCATGCAGTCTCCTGTACTCCTGCAACATCCGCAGCTTCACGAAACGATGGAGAATAGACCACCGCTCGATGTCCCGGACTTCGGATGCGAAATCTTGGAAAGTGAGTGCCTTTTCAGCTCTGAAATGCAAAGGAAGGGCGTGAAAACAGAATTTTTTGAAACAGTTCATGGTACTGATTTTGAGCTGTAACTGGAATATCATACCTTGACACGGAGCGTTCCAGCTCGTCAAACCTCGTATTAAAGGTTTCCAGAACTTCAGATACAATATTATCGTCTTCCTTTCCAGAGGTGCTGGTCTCGTTCGGTGGCCTGACCAAATACACACAAGATGAAGACTATCAAGGCCAACACAATATAACGCTCCATAGACAACAGGAAGAAACTATCTGGTTATGAAATAGTTATAGCACTTTGATGAACTCGGATTTTTTTTTTCACCCAGATTGCAGCATAGCCTACTCCTAAGGTACTTAGAGTTAGGAGGTTAGCTGGTATGCTAAATATGGGTAACATTCAAAAGTTAAAATGTGCTTACATGTATTCACTTTGCATGGCATTATCCGTGCGATACATATCACTAACCACCAATTTAGAAATGTGGTACACAACGGTTTCACTGGAATTCGTGACATTTGCTGCAAGAAGTCTCGCTGGTGGAACAGGAAGGACATACTGAATCAAGCTAGTCGTTAAATCAAGTCTTCTCTGAGCTCGAGAAACGACGGTACTATTCTCCGCAAAAGTTGCCATTTCACCATCTACCTGTTATGAATGGTAAGCTTGTCAGTCTATATGAAATTGATGTGGCAATAGGAACGGTTTTCATGCAATATGAGGTATACAACCTTCTCAGGCAATCTTTCAGTGGCGTGAGCACAATCCAACTCAGGGCCGCTGCATTGAGAAAAGACAGAACATGCATTACACACTTTAAAATGTAGAGTGCAGAAGCACACAAAGAAGCAAGTCGGACAGAAGAGCTCAAATCCATGATTTTGTATAAAGACGATTTCTATCTCAAAGTAATCACCTTAGACATTGCATTTTCCCACCCCCAGACATGACTTGTTCATGCGATGTTAAAACATACGCTGTTGATCTTTTCCGTTTTATTGGTCGCGAAACCACCTCGCCATCTAACTTGTTAATTGGTGAACCGCTTGAATTTGAAGGTTTGGTTGCTGAGAGTAGGATACTTTGCTGGCTATAATCATCAAGTTGGTCAACCTTCTTAAGCTCTGTTCCTCCAAGAGATGCTGAGTCGGGGTCCTTGGACAAGCTTGGAGCAGGCAGCTGAGCGCGACTAGTCTGTGTCATGGGCACCTGCATATCTAAATCATGTTGCCCAACTTTCTTAAGCTCTGTTCGTCCAATTAATGATGAGTTGGGGCCCTTGGACAAGCTCATAGCAGGCAGCTGAACGTGGCTGGTATGTTCCAAGGGAAGCTGCATATCTGAATCATGCTTGTCAACTTTCTTAAGCTCTATTCCTCCAAGAGATGCTGAGTCCGGGTCCTTGGATAAGCTTGGAGCAGGCAGCTGAGCATGACTTGCTTGTGTCATGGGAAGCTGCATATCTGAATCATGCTGCTCAGCTTTCTTAAGCTCTGTTTGTCCAATTAATGGTGAGTTGGGGTCCTTGGACAAGCTCGTAGCAGGCAGCTGAGCATGGCTAGTCCATGTCATGGGAAGCTGCATATCTGAATCATGTTGGTCAACTTTCTTAAGCCCTGTTCCTCCAAGAGATGCTGAGTCAGGGTCCTTGGACAAGCTCGGAGCAGGCAGATGAGCATGACTAGTCTGTGTCATGGGAAGCTGCATATCTGAATCATGTTGTTCAACTTTTGTAAGCTTTGTTCGTCCAAGTAAAGATGAGTTGGGGTCCTTGGACAAGCTCGTAGAAGGTAGCTGAACATGACTAGTCTGTGTCATGGGAAGATGTATATCTGAATCATGTTTTTCAACTTTCTTAAGCTCTGTTCCTTCAATTAATGACGTGTCAGGGTCCTTGGACAAGCTCGTAGCAGACAGCTGAACCTGACAAGTCTCTGTCATGGGAAGCTGCATATCTGAATGATGTTGGTCAACCTTACTAAGCTCTGCTTCAATAAATGATGAGTTGGGGTACTTGAAAAAGCTTGGAGCAGGCAGATGGCCAGGAGGAGTCTGTGTCATGAGCAGCTGCATATCCGATTGTCCAGTAGGATTTGAAAAATTTATCATCATATCACGTTGAGGCCCCCATATACCTTGGGTTGCCAGTACTTCATTTTGATATGGATTGGTCCTTTTCGAACAAAATTGACCATCCATACCCATCGCAAACTCTTGATAAGGGTTAGCAACATTGTCAACCAATTCCAATTTAGCATCACTAGATACATTTTGTTGCTGCTGAACTGAAAAATGGCCAGAGTACAACCCGAGTTCTTTTCCATTAGTCCCCAAGGCAGTCATTGGATTGGACACACTAACACCATTTTGACACCCTCCTAAAGGGAAAACAGAACTTGGCATGGTTTTCCATTGACAGGCTGGGGAATATAACAAACCACATGACTGGGAAGTAGACTGATACTGTTGACAAGATGATCCATCATATACAGCTGACTCAGTGGCCCCATCTTGTGCAGTATACGAGGCCATAGTGATGGCGAATGTAGCAGAAATGCTTTCCTCTAATATAACCTTTTTATCAAGGTCAACAATTTTTTCACTGCATTTCATCACATTCAATTATATTATAAATTCAGAAATATAAATAACAAATATGTGCCGTCTTTCTAAATACTTCAATAATAGATATAGACTTTGAACATTTTGCTGGTTGATCTAGTGCTCCTAGCAGAGTATACTAAACCAATCTAAAATGCCATAACCAGAAAAGTATGATGAAAATAAATCTTAATTTTTTTGTTAAGTCAGTTATTAGGTGTTTGCAGGAATCATTTTGCTACTTCTGCCCAGCAGAGCCACAAGCACTAGCATTAGTAATTGAGCATCAACAACTGAACACATAACTGTATCTTCATGTAGCAAGAGTTTCAGGATATATAATCACTACAACAACTACAATTCTGTGCAAAAATTTCTAGTTGGAACTTAAAAAAGAGAGTGCCATCAAAACTTATTCACAGCAATTATATAATGAGATGGCAGCTTTCAGCTTACCCTTTCTGAAATATTTCATATGTCTGTGGACATGTATCACTTGATGCCCGAAATGAATTAAGTAGTGAATCAATTTCCATTTGCTCTTCACAGTCATAAAAGCCATGCAACTTTTTCATTCCACTATCTACATATCCATCTACACTGTTTGCAAATGAACTGAACTGTTCATGTGATTTATCATTCTGTCTGCCCTGGGTTACTGGCATCAAATCAAAAGATTCACCATGGACAGGATATGTCCTCAAGTCAGCAGAATGCATTTCATCTCGACGTTCACAGAGATGGCTTGTAGTTGCCCTGTTATGTTCAGGCACATTAAGCCCAAAAGAGGATATGCCTTCATCATTATCATACGGGAGATCAACAGAGTTTTGTAGGTTACAAATTCTGCTGGTATTTGTGACAGTGGCTTCAGCTTCTCCAGGGAAGGGTAAAAAGTTTGAGGTGAAAGATGGACTTGCTAAACAGCCATTGTCCCAAACAACTTGGTGCTGCATGGTGTTCCCACCTGAAAGTTCTGTATTGTTGAAAGTCAAGTCACTGCACTCTTCATTAGGTGCTTCCAAAGCCTCTTGCATTTGCATAAGCGCAGCCCAAGTCCCATCCTGCTTGTCAGCAATGCAGTTATCACTTTGCAAAGGGCTGCTATATGGATAACACAAAATCCCTGTGCTACCACTACTTCCGAATGAGATAGCTCTATCATCATAACCATCAGTATCGTGAGAAGTTGTTTCTTCAAGATGATCAAGGCAGGATACATCAGAAGGTCTACTGCGATGTGTGATACTGGTGCGATTATTTTGCACCTGCATTCCATCAGATTCTGCAGGCTGAAGAGGTCTAGAAAAGTGGTCAAACTGTTGATATTCTCCCAGTGGAGCAGAAGCATTATTCAGAGCAAAATTTGGACCAGTTGGTAAAAAACCTCTATCTTCAAAACCCTGCCTTGAAGCTGAATAACCATACTGTAAAGCCCGGTTATAATATTCCTGATTTGCATTTTGTGGAAAACCAAATGCACTTGGGTCAACTGACAAATCTTTTGCACTAGACCCATCTACTTTAGCCGGCATTTCGGCATAATTGCTAGACTGGAACTGCATCTTCACTGGTTGACTGATTAACCACTGGTTGCCTGGTAATGATTAGCTGGTGAACACGTATGGCAAGTTGAAAACTTATCGTCCCACTCGACAGTAGAGTTGTCGAATTTCAGAGCCTGAAATTGTGTACCTACAGGTGAAACATTAAGCATGAGACGAATCTTAGTTGAGGTCAAGTGAGGTTGCATAGTTGAACACTATCTGTTTCCCTCCATACAAAGCATTTATATAAGCTTTCTTCCCCTGAAACTACTAACATTTCAATAGCTTGGTTGATTTGTACACGCACAAATCGGCATTATCACCAACAACAATCAGCATGCATGATGCGAGCCAGTAAAACCAAAAGTAACTTCACAGTCGAATACCATTTCAAAACAATAAGTGTAAGTGTAAGGTAAGCTGCAGCTAAGAACCGAGCATCTACTTAATTAAAACCCTAAGAGACCGCCTGAGCTAATACAGACGTGCCGAGTGATTTAACGCCACCCACCCAACTCAGCATTTCAGAACCCACAACCTAACCACCTATCCCGAGACCAAGAGCCAACCTGCTCAAATGAGCGGCCACGCAAGCTTAAACGAGAAACCGTAAGGTTTAGGGAGGAATAGGGTTTACCAATCAATGGCGATACCGGTGGCGGCGGGCGGAGGCCGAGGTGCGAAGCGGCGGCGCTGCGTGAAGCCCCTCCGCGACCTCCCCGCGGCGGAGCTAGCTCCCGAGCTAGGGTTTTGGAGCTGGAGAGTGAGAGGTGGCTGCGTCCGAGCGGCCGACAGAGGTAGCAGGAGGCGGAGTGAAGTGGGGTCGTGCGCTTTGACTTTTCAATGCTCGGAAAGCAAAGGACCACTAAGCGGTGTGGGGCCGGGCCGTGGGCCGTACTGGGCCGGGCCCAAACTATTCTCTATTTCTGAGTACTCTGTTTCCTCGGCAGTTTCTGCTCCAGTTTTGTTTCAGATCTCGAAAAAAGACAGGGGAGAGTGGAGAGCGGCGGAGAGAGAGAGATGAAGGAGGCAACGACGTCGGGGAAACAGGAAGCGACGATACGACGTCTCAATCATCCCCTTGCCTTATACAAGTATAGAATGGAAGATATTATTATAGATGGTAATACACGATCGACCTAATGTATATGTAGATCTAACACACCCATACAAAATTATACAAATTCACTATTATACAAGTTCAGTTAACAAATAATTTATAGATGTGAAGTAATTAAAAAAATACCATATTTAGCACATATACTGCATAGCCAGATCTGAACTACAAGACTACCCTAATAGCAAACTAAATAAAAAATCAACCGCTCATAGATAAATCTAACAAGTTAGCAAATCCGATTTATTTGAAGGCTTTAAGAAAGACGAATGATTGATTTAACAACCTGCTTTGCGAGGGACCGGCGGCGGCGGCCGTACCTACTGGGTCGGGAGGCCGTGCATCTCCACACGCATCGATGAACAAGATGTGATGTCACAGATGCAGCGCGTCGCCGACGTGGATGTACATCGCATCGGCGATGCAACACATCGCCGGCGTTAGCTCCAAACAGATGCGCCTTTTGGTATAGCCAGCAAGAACAAAAGAGGAAGTGGCGGCTGTTGTGGGGAGTGTTGTGTGGTCTGGAGATGGCTAGTCCCCTTTTATAAGGAAGGGTTTCACGAAATGGGCCGTGACGGGCCTGAACGCCGCACACGGAAATTTGGGAGAAAACCATGTGCGACATTCACAAACGACATATGTCGGAGAAACCGTTTGCGATGTTTTCACACACATTTTAACTACTGGAAAGCATGTGCGATGTGATAATCTTCGCAAATGGTAAATAACAGGAAAATCACGTGAGAAAAGTACGCACACAATTGGAATGTTGTTCTAAATATATATAGAAATTTACAAACTATGAGACACCAAAACTACAGTTCATACATTTACATATATATTTAGATCGTAAATCTACTCGTCTTTGCTGGGGATGACGACGATATCGGTAGCGGCGGCTATCTCTGCGCGCTCTCTATCTTCCTCATGTTTGTACGCGAAGTACGCCAGGAGCACCTCCTGTTCCTCGAGAAACTCCTCCTCGTCCTTGGCCTGCCGCTCTAACACCTCTCACGACTGTAACTCCGGCGACTCGTGTTCATAGCTCGCAGTCGTCATGTCTTCGTCGTCCTTCATATTTATTTTGTCGTCGTCAAAGAAACCAGGTGAAGTGCTCCTCCTACGTCACCGAAGGCGCCTGCTCCACCACCGGAGCCTCCTGCTCTACACGGTGGCGCTTCACCTACGGGTACTATGCGACTCACGAAAGCCGAGCGGTCTTCTTGGTGTGAACAATGAAGTAGTGAAGTGTTTGTCTATTGTAATGTTGGTGTGTGCCGACACTGCAGCGGCAGGGGCTTTATGTAGGCCGGCCGAGGAAACACTACAAGGTTAAAAAGAAAGACTGTAAACCTAAATCAAAAGATTGTAAACCTAAATCAAAATGTGGGATTCAAATCTAAATCTAAATTTGGCCTGAGTGTCAACGATCATAGAAAAAAAATGCATATCTAAATCTGAAAAAATGTAAATCTAAATCAAGATTTTTTATTTTCTTTCTATTACTTTTGGGGCTGCTTAAAGTAGATTGGCTGATTTTTCATTAAAAAACAGCATAGAAAGCAAAAATAAGGTTGCCATCTAAATGGTGGTACAAGACAGCGTCAGCGCTCGGCTTCCTCCTCCATTCATCCTCACACCGCTGGGTCAGATTCTACTACGAAAAAAAACTCGCCTGATTTTCCCATTCTAGATTCAGAGCTCAGCTTACAACTAAGGCCTTGTTTGGTACTAGCATTTTAGTAGGGTGGGGATAATACTCTAGAGTATTGGGTGAATCTCTGTTATCACCGAATCTCCACAAAACCTCATCTCCAATCCACTAGGTAAAGGTAGAGTATTGGAGATTAAAAAAATTACACTAAAATTTGGGAAAAGTGGGGATAAGTGGAGATTAAACTCGCTCATACTCTAGCACCAAACATATATTTGAGATAAGTGGGGATTTAAAATTTGGAGCGGATTATTCCGCTAATTCCCACTAAAACTCTAGTACCAAGGGGCAGCACCGGCGAAGGACAAGGAGTTAGATCTGCCACCACCACCTCAATCTCCGGCCACAAAAGCCACCACCCTACTCCGGCCAGTGGAATGCAGCCATTGCCCGCACCCCACCTGTCCCTACATCAGCATGTCCACTAAACTTAAGCCAAGCGATTTGTTTTTTTTTAGGTAAACCACGTGCCATTCATATAGCAACAAAGGTACAACACACGCAGTACAGAAGATCCCAGAAACACCCAGGTGTTCCAGAAAAAATGCAAAGAGAACCCTAGAAAAAAACAAATAAACCCTTCTAGGTCCCTCCACATAACGCCAACGTTGCTCGCCGCCGACCGCCGCCGTTGCTGAAGCCCCACCAGAGAGAAGGAAGACGAGCTTCCGCCGCACCCATAAGATCCGTCAAACACCATCGCGGACCACGTCGCTTTGTGAGCCGATTGTGCGACTCGCCAGGTGAAGCCGAGTCGTTGGGGCTCGTCGGCCGAGCTGAGCTCGTGCTCGCCGGATCTCGAATCAGTCGCCTTCAGTCAACGAAGTCGACGAAGAGGAGCCGATCCGCCAGCTGCTTGCCACCGCCGAAGAACTAAAACGCCCGGCAACGATGCCCGGAGGTGTCGTCGCTAGAGAAGTTTGCGTTTTTCTCGCCACTTTTGCTACTACCTACCCTGGATCCGCAGTCGATTGATGGGTGCCCCCCATTGTCATTGCGTGTCTTTGTCCGCGCAGTGTTGGATTGTCGTTCTTGGAGTTCGTTCGTGTCGCCATGTGGTTTTTGTGTGTGGCTAGTGTGGGTGCGGCTCTGTTGTTCGTCTCTTGGTGAGGCTTGGCTGTGAGTGTGGGTGTGGATTGTTGTTATCGGTTTTCGCTTGGTTTTCTCCTAAAAACTAGGCACTCTCTTCTTAATTAATGAATGAGGCAAAGCTTTTGCCTCCATTAAAAAAAAAAAAACCTGGCCTTTAGCCCGCCATTCCAGATGCAAGCGACACACGTCGGCCGCAAAGCTCCTATACAGGTCCACCCGGCCATCCAACAGCGCTGGAGTGGGTGCCGCCGCGATGCAGAAGAAGCCGAAGGAACAAAAGATCCAAGGGGGTTGTCGCCGCCGCCGCTACACCGGCAACCCCAGGAAGACCTGCTGCTTTCAGATCCGCCGCCGACCATGTCGGGAGAGAATCAAAAGCACACTTATTCGTCGCCGACAGCGCTAGCAGAGCAGATTCGCCGGACGACAGAAAACCTAGACTACAGAGACCTATGTCTACTACTGTACATGGTCCGCACGCGTCGCTCCAGCGACCCCTCCCCCACCGACGGCGAAAGGCCGTCAGGGGAGAGAGGCTACCGGAGACCAGCGCCGGAAAGCTGGATGCCTTGTGCACAGACGAGTTCGCCCCCCGAACGCGCTTGGGAGAAAGGGGGAGAGCCTCGTTGGCGCTGCGATTTGTTGGTTATGTTTCTTGCCAGGAACTACATCTCCATCCCCTACGGCCTCAGTGTGCTGTTCCGCATTGGCAAGCCCATCCTAGAAAATCTTTCTACAAACCTCGCATAAGTGAAGATAAAATTACAGTTACATGCTTTTTATAAACTGCAGTTACACGCCACGTTTTGTGGAATCTACGGCAAATAGAAACATTCACCATCCTCAAACAAAAAAAGAATATTTCAAGTCTGGAAAAAACTGAACCAACAAATTTACATCAAGAGACGGCAGGGCAGAAAAAGAAAGAAAAATATCGCAATGACAACATTCCTCCGCATACAAATCTGAGCACAGAAACACATCGCCAAGGGGGTACAGTCACAACGAAGGATACAAGTACAGTCTCTTTCAGCTACCACAACCCAAGCATTCCACCGAGTCACTCGTACATGGGACAAACTAATGATACGGGGCCGAAATAAGCAAACAAACAAAAAAGTCTAGCATTAGGTTAGGTTGGTTTCCTCATGTTGCGGCCTGCCCTGATCACTTCGTCCACAAGCAATAGCTGCGAGGCAATGATGGGTCTACATCGAAAGAAAATTTGTAAGGTCAACACACAGCACAAAACAATTATACTTCTCTTTTTCAAGAATAACCCTGGTCACATACCCGGAATTGATGATCTGGCGTTTCACAATGTAGTTGTCGTAGATGCCTTCCATCTCGGGGTCAACTGGTTCTCCAGAGTTATGGTTCAGTCCCACAACCAATCCACGATCATGCTCGTTCTGTCGGAAACATCAGATATTATTACACTTGTAAGTTTTGAAAAGAGAAGGTAGCGACAAACATCTGTAATAAAACTAGTGAATTACTAGCGAATTTCCAAATAGAATAGTGCATCCACATCAGCATCTCTTGTCATTTCTAGATTGACTCGGTCTAGACAGAACAGAGAAAGTGCATACCTCAAGAGCGACAATGACGTCTTGGGTATCTAAACCCGAATTCTCTGCTAGCGTCTTGGGTATAACAAGGAGAGCATCGGCAAATGCCTTCACCCCAAGTTGGGCTCGCTGTTGTTATTAGCATTCCAAGTTAGCGGCATACTGATGTTTCCACAGTAGAAAAGAGCATGTAAATTGTCACTTACTCCTTTAACGGTTTTCTTCACATTGTCCATAAGATGCTTCCTAGCAGCCATCTCAAACGCTCCAGCACCCTACAGTTCACAAATGAATTAGAAAATATAAGATGAGAATGTGTTCTCAACTAGCCGACGGTCAGCCAAGATCCAAAGCAAATAAGCAAGCTCCTCAAGCAATAAGACAGACCACAAGAATATAAAAGATGTTTTAAGCAACATAAATTAAGAGTAACATAAAATCTCGACTAACATCAAAACTATTATCTCTGTATGAACTACGTAATAACTGACCCCATAAACAACTCAAGGAATACCTCAAAATAAGTCCAAGTTTTTCTTTGAGAAAAAATAAGTCAAGTTGAATGCACTAGGATAACACCGAAAGTGCATGTATATAATAGAATTACTATGCTGAAGTATATCATGAAGACCCCCGCACCACGTGAAAACTAGGAGATCCTAATCAGAGTAAATGACCTTCAGAAAATCCAGACCCGCATATATTTGGCAGAACCTCTGCTAATCGATATTCAAATGTGCATATTTAGCCAAACATTTATTTGGATGCTTTCTTGGGGATACAAATCATACCAGCACAACAGCTTCATCCTCAACTGTGTTCTTAACAGATCTAAGACCATCTCGAACAGCATCCTTAATTTGTGCAATGGTGTGGTCATTAGGTCCTGCAAATGTTGATTTATAGTGAGTTTACAACACAGGGAGTATTGGAGAATATCATATTGTTTGTCGAGAATGAGCTAACCTTTAATCAATATAGTACAAGAGTGTGGATTTTTTACATTCTCCACAAACGTGTACTTCTCTTCTCCAAGAACATGCTCATAGACAAGCCCAGCCCAGCCAAGACAGTCTTCAGTCAAGTCATCGACTGAATTGATGGCTTCACCGCCACATGCTAACACAAGTCTCTCCATGTTCCTCCTCTTTGCTCTTCGGAGAGCAATAATCTGCAGCATGCAAATTCTTGAGCTTAAAATGTAACAAGGTTCCCATGCAAAGACTTGTCACCGTTCAGTATTGATAACGTGCATGAATTCAAATCTGAATGAATTTAATGCATCGTCGCCACTTGAAATATAAGTCGTCATGCTTAGGTCCGAGTATATAGGTACATACCATATATGCATGCCTCAGTTCTTTAAGTATTTCTATATGGGTTTAACTTGAATTTAACTGAATGTTTTGTGTCTTATAGAGTGGCATTATGTATAATGTCAATCAACTTTCATGTTCCAAGATCAGCTGGCGACATCACGACACATATTCTTAAACTAAACTGGAACCACAAACATATAAAGGTTGATGTAAGCAAATTAGAACCATGAAACAAGTCAGAATTAGTTACCCCTGCTCTAGCTAGGAGATCAAGGGATGGAGGATCAATGCCCTTTTGGTTGATCACCACAAAATTCTTGTCAGTTCCTGAGCAGACCTGCATGCCATGGAAACAGGTCAACAATAATCTCCAAACGAGAGAGAGAGAGAGAGAGAGAGAGAGAGAGAGAGAGAGAGAGAGAGCAAATACCTTATTTTTCAATTCAATGATCTTCTTGACACGTTCATCAACTTGACGTCTCTCTGCAGAAACCATCTTTTCTCTTTGTTCCGCATTTGAGTAGAAGAATCCTGCATTTATTTCACTGAGAAACTGATGTATCAGTTTAACAGTTCCCTTCAGTGATGCATGTAAAACAGGAAATCTAAATAGGTTTGAAGTCAGCACGTGCTGCTGTGCACTACTAGTTGCCCCACAACATGCAAAAAATAATATAAGTTGACTAAAGCCGTAATTCTATATTTTTGACAAACATAAAAGTAAGAACTTATATTTGGTGCAACCAACTAGTTTTAAAAAAATCTGGTGATTAGTGAAACTAGAGTATGGAACAAAGCAATGTATGCAAAAGCATGCACCTTTTCTCGTATTCCAGTGATACATTAGCGGTCAGAATGTAACAATTCTCTGCCCTTCGCTTCATGTCAGGGTGCCGAGAACCATGGTCAAGGACCAGACCCTCAATCTACAAAAAAGGCAACAAGAATTAAGAGTTCTGATGTTACATTACAAGGTTCGTTTATTTGTGTGGCAAGGGCAACATAAGCACAGAACTGAAACCTACAATAATAACAGGTAGCCAGATTCATAAGCTTGTGCCTTAAAATACATGTGAGCTATTTATCCAAAGGTCTATGATGTTCAGAAGGATGTTATATTGTGCAAAGATAAGAAGGGAAAAAATACCAGACGGGTGTCCACATCGAATTTGTGGCGCATATGCATTATTTCCACCATGAAAAGATCAATCGGTTCATCGCTTTGGCGGATGCATAGGACCTGTGGCAGGCACCATACAGAATATAGAGATACGCTAAGCAATTTGATGGACTAAAAACCTTCATAGGAAGCACTATATAAGAAATCAAACATTACCGCGTTTACAACAATATCAGTCAACTGATCAGCCAATCCTTCATACAGCTACAAAAATAGTGAATTTTGTGTAAGACATGGTACTTGAGAGAGAAAGTACATGTGTGCATTTGTTTACAACAAAAAATTGTGAAATATAGTTCGGTCACCTTTGTCCTAAGAGTTGTTCTTGCAACCATTTTCAAGATCTCCCTGTCAGGTTGATCACCCATAACAACTGGTGTCTTGAATGTCTCAAGAAATTCAAGAGTTGCTCTTTTGGCAACCTCAAAGCCATCAACCAAAAACCGTGGATGGGTACCTGCAAAAATAACAATTGGTTACTATGAACTTATCGCAAGGAGCCAGCTACCATATGAACAGAAGGGGTTTCCCTCTAAGAGGGAGCACTGCAATTAAGGGTGCCATTTTTTTTCCAGGCTTTAGAGCAGAAGGCTCATGTTTTTAAGGTTCATTTTGTGGTTCTGTTGTTTAGCAACCAACTGGGAAATGCATGTTCAGAGCACATCACTCTACAAAAAAATGCACATAATGATGCTACAAGAGTTGTCTCTGTCTTAAAAAGTAGTGAGAATTATACTGTGTTACTCTCTATCTTCAGTTGGTTATCCATATAGCGAATTAGTTCTGCTACAGTCACATTAAAATATCTCAGGGATGCCAGACCTACAAACCATTAGCCATAGCACAGGTCCATAATTGTTTACCTTACTATTTGTGTAGGCGCTTCCGTTCATATGTGAAGATTGCAAAAAAAAATGTACAGGTACTTCTTAACCTGAATCAACTAGATAGATGTACTAAGGCAGAATACTAGCCCATGATGCCCAGAAGAAGAATACTGTAAAGATTAACACCAAACATTGCACAAGTGCATTGCCATAACATATTTGAAAAGGATAATCACATTTAGCAAGCCTAACAAATATATCGAATGCAAACAGCAAATTTCATGTAACAATGATCAATCGAGCAACTCATCAAGCAGACAGAGACAGATATGATGGAATAGCAATACCTTCTTCGATGCATCGCTCAGACTGCTTCATAAGCTCCCCGATGAAAAGCACGGTGGATGTGGTACCATCGCCGCTCGAGTCATCCTGCGCCACGGCTGTCCTTGCAATCATGATCGCTGTCGGGTTCTGGATTTGCTGCGAGTGGCAACACAACAACCTAAGAAACGAGACGAGAGGGCATCGAAAGGTCCACTGGGAGCATATTCATACCATTTCTTTCAGGAGGGTGTTCCCATCCTTGGTCAGCTTGATGTCACCAGCTCCACCCACGAGCCTGTGCATCACAAATCAAAGAGAGTCAGATTTTAGCAAATATTACTGTAGTAAATCTATCCATGAACCAGTGATTTTACACTTTATAAACAGCTCAAAAGATGGACAACCCCGGCTTAATCCAGTCAGTTTAATACCAAACGGAGATCGTAAAGAGAAATAGCACCCTTCCGCTAAAAGTTGCGAGATCACGAGATAATGGGAAGGAAACGCGCAGATCAGCCAAACACCGCCCACCATTTCAACTCTGCAGCTACATCAGCGGGGCAAGTGACAGCCCTAGGTGGAGGCAGGGCACGCGAGACCTAGCCTACAAGGTTGGGCGCATCTGGCGTCTATGGCTAGCGGGGAGGGTTAGAGCGAGGGAGAGAGAGACACTTACATCTTGATGGTGCCCTTGGGGCCGAGGTTGGTGCAGAGCACCTCCTGGAGGCCCTTGGCGGCGTTGATGTTCATGTGCAGCGCCGCCGACTTGTTGAGCACCTCCGCGTTCTGGTTCAGCATGCGGATCGACATGGCGGCTGGACGGCGGCAGAGAGCGCCGCGGCGCGGTGGGTCGGATCGGAGCGAACGGCAGAGGGAAAGAGAAGGGGAGATGGGAAGTGAGCGCACCGGACTAGGGTTTTGGGAGAGATCCTATACGCCGCTCTTAGCGTCGATACGTGCCTGCGCCGCGTGCCCTGGGCTGATAATGGGCTCGGCCCATTTGCATAAGAGATCTTGGATCGCTAGTCCACTTACGTTCCTTCCACTGATCTAATGTTCCCTCACAGCCTTCCTTACCTTTTATCTAAAACCTTTTATCTAAAGAAACGCGGTCCAAATTTCTATATCTATACCTATACCTAATAATAAAGGAGCTAAGGTTTCTGCCAAAATTTTCGTCAACGCTTTTTATTAGACCGTTTTGCCCTCCCACCAAATCACATAATACGCACCATGCCACACAGACCGTTTTCTACGTCCGTTGCTCTATCGATCCGATTTCGTCTGGTTTGGTGCTTCTTCGTTTCGCCGGATGGATCACAACCGTGTGGGCCGGCCCAGTTGATGCCACGATGTAGGACTGCTGTCTGGACTCTGTACGACTCCTCCTCCTCTTCTTTCCATCTACCAGCCTTTAAATAAGGAGCAATCCCTAATTGATCATCTCAATCTCAGAAAAGAAAAATCCCTAATTGACCGGCACCCGCAGATCGAAATCGAGCAGCCGGAATGGTGTTCGACGGGATGCTCGCACGTGGTGCCGCCTCCCCCATCACCGCTGCCGAGGCGCTCTTTCGCCGCGTACGTCTCCCTATCGGTTTTTCCTCTCCCTCCTGGTGATGGCCATGGCGGTTGGTCTAGGAGCTTTGGGACGGCATCAGGCCGTCCGATCTGGGGAGTGGAATCCAATTCTCGTGCCCTCCCGCCCGTCTGCCTTGTCCTCGCAATATCAACTGCCGGATTGACCTCCAACTGAGGTGGAACACGTCGGGCTGACGAGCAATGAGGATTTCCTGGACCACGTTTGCTCGCAAGCCAGGCAAGATCGTCCTCCTCAGCCTATTCGTTTGCGTCCTCTGTGAGGCTGACCAGGGAATAGAGTGTTTCCATGGCTCGATTGAAGCCTTCCTTAGGCAAGTAAACCAGGATCGCCAGCAACACTGACTTTTCCCACCCTTACTGTATATGCGGATATAATATTGGTTTAGTTGTTGCAATAATAACTGGCCGGGGAGTATCTTAAGATGAGATACAAGTGAGACAATTTATGTGATGTCCTTGGACTGAATCAAGTTATGGATTTGATGTCCTTGGACTGAATCAAGTTATGGATCGAGATGTCTCAGATTTATCCACGGCAAGCTCCAGAGATTTGCAATTGTTGTTTGTGCTGTGAAGAAAGGATGTCCTTGGACTGAATCAATCAAGATGTCTCAGATTTATCCATGGCAAGCTCCAGAAATTTGCAATAGTTGTTTGTGCTGTGAAGAAAGCAGATCGATGTTTATAACTTTACATAGCACTATATCCATCATCGCAAATTACGTTAATGGAAGTATTTCATCGAGCGATCTGTGCGAGACTGGTCAACCCTACTACCAGTACAACCGATTGATCCAGAGGCTGGATTTTTTGAAGGAATTCGCTAGGTAGCTGATGCCTGCATTCTGTTTGAAGCCACCCTCACCTCTCAGCTTGAGAAATATTGCGTCTAGGACTACAGGTAGTACATACTAGCTTCCACTATACCAGCAGCACTGATTTGTTTCCCCTGACATGAAAAATGTGTACTGCTTTGTACGTGCTTCAAATAACTCATACACACGTGATCAGAAATAGGGATGGTCCATTGAAAGCCCACTTGAATATGAGAAAATCTTTAACATAGAAACTCTAATGGTTCATGAATGCAAAATACGGTTTCAATGTGACCAAAAAACTCTATCAGGCTAATGCATAAACAGTTTTAGATACAGCTAAATAAAATAATGTGTTAATAATAATTCAGATACAATGAATATGGTTTGATTCTTCAATCAGTTTAAAGTGAATTGAGATAGATTTTTTTCCCGTCGCAACGCACGGGCACTTTTGCTAGTTTTAGAAACTAATACCCTCTCCGTCTATAAGAAGATGTTTCAGATTTATCTAAATCTGAATGTATTTAGCAGAAATTGTATTTAGATACTAAATACTAGCGTTTCGATAGATCCATATTTAAATAAAACTAATACGTCTATTTATATATAGTAGAATTTAACATTCTAATACGAGTACTACTTTCTGGTGCAGGAACATGGCCAAATCTTGGGATAATGATGATTCCGCCGACTCCAGATCCTCCTTCATCTCCATTTCTGATTGGTGGGACGATATGCTTGCCGGCAAGCCTCGCAAAGAGCAAAGACGTATCAGCGGGCGTTGATGTCTACGGGTGCTTCTATTCTTGTAGACAGTGTTGGGCCTCCAAGAGCAGAGGTTTGTAGAACATCAGCAAGTTTCTCTTAAGTGAATCACCCAAGGTTTATCGAACTCAGGGAGGTAGAGGTCAAAGATAGTCCTCTCAAGCAACCCTGCAATTAAGATACAAGAAGTCTCTTGTGTCCCCAACACACCTAATACACTTGTCAAATGTATAGGTGCACTAGTTCGACGAAGAGATAGTAAAACACAGGTGGTATAGATGAATATGAGTGGTAATAACAATCTGAAATAAATATGGCAGCAAGTAAACATGCAGTAGAACAGTAAGTAAGCGGTGTTTGCAGTATTGGAAACAAGGCCTAGGGATCATACTTTCACTAGTGGACACTCTCAACATTGATCACATAATAAATTAATAACTTCTCTCATTTGTGCTACATACACTCTTTTGTTGGATGACAAACACCATTCATTGTGTAGGGCTACAAGAGCTCCTCAAGCCGGAGTTAACAAGCGCCACAACATTCAACATTCATATTTAAGTAACCTTAGAGCATAATAGATCTTTGCAAAATAAACCGAGTACTAACATAGCATACACACTGTCACCATTACACTATGAAAGGGGAATAGATCACATCAATACTATCATAGCGATAATTAACTCCATAACCTACAAGAGATTATGATCATAATCTACGACAAGAACCACACGATGCACACACTGTCACCTTTACACCATGCAGGAGGAATAGACTACTTTAATAACATCACATAAGTAGCACATAGACTAGTAGCGATACAAAGCTCATCATATGGATCTCAATCATGCAAAGCAATTCATGTGATCATTGTATTGGAGTACAGAGAGAGAGATTAATCACATAGCTACCGGTATAGCCCTTAGCCTCGAGGGAGAACTACTCCCTCCTCATCATGGGAGACAACAGCGTTGATGGAGATGGCGGTGGTGTCGATGGAGATGCCTTCCGGAGGCACTTCCCCGTCCCGCGACGGAACAGAGACTTCTGTCCCCGAATCTTGGCTTCGCGATGGCGGCGGCTCTGGAACTTTTCTCGTATCGTGGCTTTTTCGTGTCGAGGTTTTAGGTCAGGGAGGTTTAAATAGGCGAAGAGGCGGAGTCGGAAGGGTTCTAGGGGGCCCACACAGTAGCCCCGCGCCCCCCCGCCGCGGCCATGTTGTGTGGGGCCCTGGGCCTCCCCTCTGGTCCCTCTTCGGTGGGAAGCTTCGTGGAATTATAAGATTTGGGCGTTGATTTCGTCCAATTGAGAATATTTCCTTACTAGGATTTGGAACCAAAAAGCAAGAAAACATGAAGCGGCACTTGGCATCTCGTCAATAGGTTAGTTCGGAAAATGCATCAAGACGATATAAAGTGTGAACAAAACATGTAGGTATTGTCATAAAACTAGCATGGAACATCAGAAATTATAGATACGTTTGAGACGTATCAAGCATCTCCAAGCTTAGTTCCTACTCGCCCTCGAGTAGGTAAACGATAACACAAATAATTTCTGAAGTGACATGCTACCATCATAATCTTGATCAACATTATTGTAAAGCATATGATATGGATGGAGTGATTCAAAACAATAGATTGCTAACAAAGAGATAATGACTAAACAAATGAATCATATAGCAAAACTTTTCATGAATAGTACTTTCAAGACAAGTATCAATAAGTCTTGCATAAGAGCTAACTAATAAGCAATAAATTCAAAGTAGAATGCATTGAAGCAACACAAAGGATGATTAAGTTTCAGCTTTTCAACTTGTAACATGTATATCTCATGGATAATTGTCAACATAGAGTAATATAACAAGTGCAATAAGTAAACATGTAAGAATCAATGCACACAGTTAACACAAGTGTTTGCTTCTAAGATAGAAAGAAGTAGGTAGACTGACTCAACATAAAGTAAAAGAATTGCCCTTTCGCAGAGGGAAGCATGGATTACTATTTTTGTGCTAGAGCTTTTATTTTGAAAACATAGAAACAATTTTGTCAACGGTAGTAATAATTCATATCTGCTATGCATAATACTTCCTACAAGTTGCAAGTCTCATGCATAGAGTACTAATAGTGCTCGCACCTTGTCCTAATCAGCTCGGATAACACGGATTATCATTGCATGACATATGTTTCAACCAAGTGTCACAAAGGGGTACCTCTATGCCGCCTGTACAAAGGTCCTAGGAGATCAATTGCATTTGATTTCTCGTTTTTAATAGATCTCAACTTAAGACATCCATACCGGGACAACACAACAGATAATGGACTCCTCTATTAATGCATAAGCATTCAACAACGATAATATTCTCATAAGAGAGTGAGGTTGTATGTCCAAACTGAAACTTCCACCATGATACATGGCTTTGGTTAGCGGCCCAATGTTCTTCTCTAACAATATGCATACTCAAACCATTTGATCATCAAATCACACTTACTTCAGACAAGACGAACATGCATAGCATCTCACATGATATCCAACAAAGGTAAAAATTGATGGCGTCCCCGAAACATGGTTACCGCTCAACAAGCAACTTATAAGAACTAAGACACATAACTACATATTCATCACCACAATAGTTTTTAAGCTATTTGTCCCATGAGCTATATATTGCAAAGATAAAGGAGTGAAATTTTAAAGGTAGCACTCAAGTAATTTACTTTGGAATGGCAGAAAAATACCATGTAGTAGGTAGATATGGTGCACACAAATGGCATGGGTTTTGGCTCAAGGTGTTTGGATGCACGAGAAGCATTTCCTCTCGGTACAAGGTTTAGGCTAGCAAGGTTCTTTGAAGCAAACACAAGTATGAACAGGTACAACAAAACTTACACAAGAACATATTGCAAGCATTATAACACTCTACCTTGTCTTCCTTGTTGTTCAAACACTTTACAGAAACTATCTAGACTTAGAGAGACCAATCATGCAAACCAAATTTTAACAAGCTCTACGGTAGTTCTCCATTAATAGGTTAAACTACATGATACAAGAGCTTAAACATGATCTAATGAGAGCTCAAAACAATTGCCAAGTTTCAAATTATTCCAAACCATATGAAGCATTTTCGATTCCAACCAAATAGCAACAAGTGAAGCGATCAACTTTCGCCCTTGAACATTAAAAGCACAACTAAGAACACAAGTGTTCCATATGAAAAAGCGGAGCGTGTCTCTCTCCCACATGAGCATGAATTTATTCAGAGAATGAAAATAACAAAACGAAAATAAAAGCACACAGACGCTCCAAGTAAAGTACATAAGATGTGACAGAATAAAAATATAGTTTCACTAGAAGTGACGATAAGTTGTCGATGAAAGGGGATGCCTTGGGCATCCCCAAGCTTAGATGCTTGAGTCTTCTTAAAATATGCAGGGATAAACCAGGGCATCCCCAAGCTTAGACCTTTCACTCTTCTTGATCATAATGTATCATCTCTTCTCTTGACCCTTGAAAACTTCCTCCACACCAAACTTCAAGCAAACTCATTAGAGGGTTAGTGCATAATAAAAATTCACATGTTCAGAGGTGACACATTCATTCTTAATACTTCTGGACATTGCACAAAGCTTATGAAAGTTAATGGAACAAAGAAACTCATTCAACATAGCAAAAGCGGCAATGCGAAATAAAAGGCAGAATCTGTCAAAACAGAACAGTCCGTAAAGACGAATTTTTCAAGGGCACTAAACTTGCTCAAACGGAAAAACTCAAAACTAATGAAAGTTGCGTACATATCGAGGATCACGCACGTAAATTGGCAGATTTTTCTGAGTTACCTACAGAGAGTTCTGCGCAAATTCGTGACAGACAGCAAATTTGTTTCTGCACAGTAATCCAAATCTAGTATCAACCTTACTATAGAGACTTTACTTGGCACAAAAACATGATAACGAGAGGTTGCTACAGTAGTAACAACTTCCAAGACTCAACAATACAGTAGCAAAATAAAACATGGGTTATCTCCAAGAAGTGCTTTCTTTATAGCCATTAAAATGGGCTCAACAATTTTAATGATGATGCTCTCATAAGGATGAGAGTTGAAGCAAAGAGAGCATCGAAAAGCAAGTATGAAACAAATTTAAGCCTAACCCACTTCCTATGAAAATTAATCTTGTACACAAATAAATTCATGAAGAACAAAGTGGCAAGCATAGGAAAGCAACACAAGTGCAATTTCAAGATTCTCAACACAAAGAGGGAAACTTAATATTATTAAGATGCATATAACCATGTTTCCCTCTCTCATAATAACTTTCAGTAGCATCATGAACAAACTCAACAAGCATTCTTGTCATGAGCCACATGCATAAAATTATTACTCTCCACATAAGCATAATCAATTTTATTAGTAAAAGTGGGAGTAAAACTACCATAACCATCATTGTAATCATCATAAATTGCAGGCATGGTATAATCATAATAACCTTTATCCTCCATAGTAGGTGGCACCAAAATACCACTATCATTATAATCATCATAAATATGAGGTAAAGTATCATCAAAGTAAATTTTCTTCTCATTGCTTGGGGTACTAAAAATATCATGCTCCTCAAAACCAGCTTCCCCAAGCTTAAATTCTTCCATAGCATTAGCAATAATAGTGTTCAAAGAGTTCATGCTAATTACATTGCTACAACTATTTTGCAAACAAAGTTCCATGGGTTTTTTAATTTTCTCTTCAAACACATCATGTCCTAATTCAAGATAAAGTTCATAAAGATCTCTAAATTTTTTGTTGTTTTCCATTAAGCCTAACTAGTGAAAATAAAAAAAAAAAAAAAAGATATAATTGCAGAATCTAAAGGAGATAGCCGAGCACTTACAACGGCACAGAAAATAACTTAGTTACACAGGACCGGAGTATGAGTGCCTTTACCTTACCTCCGGAAACGGCGCGAAAATAGCTTGATGTCTACGGGTGCTTCTATTCTTGTAGACTGTTGGGCCTCCAAGAGCAGAGGTTTGTAGAACAGCAGCAAGTTTCCCTTAAGTGAATCACCCAAGGTTTATCGAACTCGGGAGGTAGAGGTCAAAGATAGTCCTCTCAAGCAACCCTGCAATTAAGATACAAGAAGTCTCTTGTGTCCCCAACACACCTAATACACTTGTCAGATGTATAGGTGCACTAGTTCGGCGAAGAGATAGTAAAACACAGGTGGTATAGATGAATATGAGTGGTAATAACAATCTGAAATAAATATGGCAGCAAGTAAACATGCAGTAGAACAGTAAGTAAGCGGTGTTTGAGTGCTTGGAAACAAGGCCTAGGGATCATACTTTCACTAGTGGACACTCTCAACATTGATCACATAATAAATTAATAACTTCTCTCATTTGTGCTACATACACTCTTTTGTTGGATGACAAACACCATTCATTGTGTAGGGCTACAAGAGCTCCCTCAAGCCGGAGTTAACAAGCGCCACAATATTCAACATTCATATTTAAGTAACCTTAAAGCATAATAGATCTTTGCAAAATAAACCGAGTACTAACATAGCATACACACTGTCACCATTACACTATGAAAGGGGGAATAGATCACATCAATACTATCATAGCGATAATTAACTCCATAACCTACAAGAGATTATGATCATAATCTACGACAAGAACCACACGATGCACACACTGTCACCTTTACACCATGCGGGAGGAATAGACTACTTTAATAACATCACATGAGTAGCATATAAACTAGTAGCGATACAAAGCTCATCATATGGATCTCAATCATGCAAAGCAATTCATGAGATCATTGTATTGGAGTACAGAGAGAGAGATTAACCACATAGTTACCGGTACAGCCCTTAGCCTCGAGGGAGAACTACTCCTCCTCATCATGGGAGACAGCATTGATGGAGATGGCGGTGGTGTCGATGGAGATGCCTTCGGGGGCACTTCCTCGTCCCGGCAGCGTGCGGAACAGAGACTTCTGTCCCCCGAATCTTGGCTTCACGATGGCGGCGGCTCTGGAACTTTTCTCGTATCGTGACTTTTTCGTGTCGAGGTTTTAGGTCAGGGAGGCTTAAATAGGCGAAGAGGCGGAGTCGGAAGGGTTCTGGGGGGCCCACACAGTAGCCGGCGCGCCCCCTCGGCCGCGCCGCCATGTTGTGTGGGGCCCCTGGGCCCCCTGGTCCCTCTTCGTTCTGGAAGCTTCGTGGAATTATAAGATGTTGGGCGTTGATTTCGTCCAATTAAGATATTTCCTTTACTAGGATTTGGAACCAAAAACAGAAACGAGGCGACACTTCGGCATCTCGTCAATAGGTTAGTTCCGGAAAATGCATCAAAACGATATAAAGTGTGAACAAAACATGTAGGTATTGTCATAAAACTAGCATGGAACATCAGAAATTATAGATACGTTTGAGACGTATCAGACGTTTTCTCTATGTTGTGTGGAACGCATGGAAGGAAAGAAACCGTCGTATCTTCACCGGCCTTCGGCTCACATACCCTGAGGTTGCGGATCTTGCTAGGGAGGACATTGGACAGCGCGAGCACGCTTTTACCACCTTCGGGCAGGCCATTCCGGCCGAGCCAGATTAGATTTTCTCTTCTTTTTGGTGGGTTTTGCTATGTTACCATCTTAATCTAAACATACGCCTCCCTCTACAGTTTGGTTCGTTTTTCCCCCTTGTTTAATGAAGAGGCAGTGCTCCTGCCGGTTGCTCCAAAAAAAAAATACAATCAATGATGTTTTTCTTGCTCCTCTCAACCGGTGATATTTTTCAATTTCTTATCATTCAATTTCCATAGATGTTTAACATAGTCTTTTATACAACTTTTATCAGCGCAAATCGTAATGACTACATCTTCAAGGCCATCCAACCCAACCTCTACCGCTGCAGGAAAAAATTCAAGGAAAAAATGACGCTGCTCCTTAATAAACCAACCAGGAAGTCCTATGGTGGCCCGGAATATTGGATATCTTCCTCTGTATAGCTTTGTAAAATACGGCTGCTGTGATATAGTTATTTTTCTCTTCTGGCTCCAGTTCCTCTTGTGTATTTCCTCCATCTCGGTTTAACAGGTATGCATGTAGTTTAGGATAAAGTTTGACCATTAATTGATCAACAAAATATAAATTATATGTCTACGAAATCTATACCATTAGATTTATATTAAAACTAGTACAAATGCCCGTGCGTTGCCACGGGTCTTCCAGTTTTATTTCTCAATGCACATATATAATTTACTTTCTCGAAATGCATGATTTATTTTTAGAATTGGTGAATCTATTTCAAAAATAGATTTTTTTTTTAAAATAATAAACATTTTTTTGAATGTCCGTGAACAATTGTTGGACAACATAAACATTTTTTTAGTGCAGGATTTACTTTTGTTACGAGCGAGCAGCTTTTAGCACACGACCTTTTTATTTTTTATTATTTAAAAATTAGTGAAATATTAAAATTTTGACATTCACCGTGATCGGTTATTGAAAGCTAACTTTTTTAATTTATTTCTTTTAGACAAACAAATAATGCATCAACTTAAACCGTGACCGGCCAAGGCGACTGCCCGGGTGCGGTAGAAATCGAAGGCAGGAGGCCTACCGCCGCGGCAAAGCAGAGGCGGAAGGCAACCATCTCCTGCGGCCACCCTCCACCGTACCATTCATCTAACTCCCCGCCTGCGTTGTTACCCTCTTTGACGGCGGCGGCCACGCTTGATGAATCTATGTACGCAGTTTTGTCCCCGTCTTGGTTTTTATGCCCGCAAGTTTTGTTATTTAAACCTCCGTTGCGTCGCATCTATAGTTCGTTCGTTCACATACTGGAGTCCAACGCCGTCGATGTCGAGACATCTCAACAACCCCCCTTCGACGATGAGTGCGAACCAGAGGTGGAGGTGGAGTAGAGAGGCCTCGGCGCATCCGGCCTTTCAATTGTGAATATTTAAAAAAATTAAAATAACCTCACAACTGGAAAGCCTTAAAGGGAACTATGTTTCCTCTATTTCTTTATTTTAAGCATAGAATTACAGTTGAGCCATCAACTCATTACAAACTCCTTAATATATGTATGAAAGGATCTAGATATAATGCAACATTGTAGGAACTCCAAAATGCGTCAAGATGTAAATGGTACATGTCGGATTTCTTCTCCTTCACAATTTTCTTTTCCTTTCAACCGCACATTACTCTGGATTGAACTAACCCAGAAAAAAAGAATAACCAAACACAAGTTACTCTTAAATAAGTTTTTGCTCAAATAACCCTTCAACCAATCCTCATTTTTTTGGAGACCAATACAAACAACTTACATTATATTAGGCAAAGCAATTTGCCATCGGGTCCTTACAAAAACATAAGATCTTCCAAAGCATATTAGATCACTCTTGTGAGCCATCATTTTAACACAGAAGATGGGGCCAGGTGGATTCCCATGCCACTGATGTTCAACCACACCCTGAATCACCAGATACACCAGGAATTGCGACGGGTTGCTCTGAATCGGCGCCTTGGTGGTTTTCTTCCACTGTGTTGCGCCGCGACCGAGTCGAGATATCATCCTCCAGCCCATCCCTGACCAGTTACCCCATCCTCTATGATATAATCACAAGCCGCCACCTCCTTTCGGAGGAGCCGCCCACCCTCAAGCACCACCACCACCATGACTCAGTCCGGCCGCCGCCACCAATGACCGCATTGTCTTCCTTATGCCCTCTCCGGTTTCCCCGGCCCCTCCTCTGCCTTCCTGCATAGCATGCGGAGAACCCTTTTCTTGTTCATGTAACACAATAAAAACCAATTGAAGCAAAATGAATAATCAATATATTTTATAGGTGAAGAAGGTGCAAACAGAGTGGTACATACTACATACACTTGTTCTCTCCCTGAAAAAATCATTATGGAGAGAGAGATTATACGCCTCCAGCTCCACATAAACAGTGCAACATCAAGAAATTCAAGCTCATCCATCAATTCTCATCCAACTCCAGCTTGTCCCCCTGATATGATGCCCTACAGGGAAGTGATAGATACATCAATATAAGCAGCAAGGAAGCAGCTTCTTAAGAATGCAGCAGAGATAACTATACGCCTCTATCATAAACATGATGTAGCATCCTTCATTCTCTTAATTTTCCGTAAGCTGGTTTTGGGTCGAATGAGAAGTGACTGGGCTAAAAGTAACTTGGTGTACTAAAAGTAGGACTAAAACTTATTGTCATCATGTCACGCCCCCTGTTTGTAATGGCATGGGACATCAGAAGTGCAGTTAACTAAGAGCTTTTTTATACAACATGTTCATGTATCCTGCTTGGATCTTGTAACAAGTCATTATTATCACATTAGTCATGCTTATAGAGTGGTTATACTTACTAAGCAGAAGAGCACAATTTTCGATTTAAAAATCAGAAGTGAATCTCAATTACAGGAATTATCACATTAGTCATGTACTACTGTCTTGAATTCAATGATATGACGTTTGAGGTTGCAAAGCTTGTACGTTCATGCTTGCCTCATCTTATCATTCTAGAGTGATGGCTATTTCTCCTTTGAGAACGTAGGTGGCCTCTGCCTGATTAGCTTCATACTTTGGTTTTGCAGCTCTTTGCCGATGTAGTTCCGAGGACGGCAGAGAACTTTCGAGCCCTTTGTACTGGTAAAATTCAGATTCCTTAGTGTGAAGTGGTGTGTAACGGCGGAGTTATTTGGGAAGGTGCTCGATGGAAAAGATTTGCTTAAGAAGCTTGAAGCAGTGGGTTCTGGTTCTGGAAAGCCTACAAGCCCAGTTAAAATCGTTGATTGTGGTGAAGCCTCTAACATAGACACTCAGAATCAGTTACATGGAGAGAAAGGCAAGTAGCGGTTAATATGGCTCCTACTCCTCTGACTCATATAGCTCAGAAACTTCTGACTCAGGGTCCTATTCCTCAGATACTTCGGAGTCAGAATCGTACTCTTCAGCATCATTGGATACCAGCTCATCTAGTGATCATAGGCACAAGAGAAGAAAAGGTTCTAAGAAGGTTAAACGAAAGTCTACAAAGAGGAAGAGCAGCCATAAGAAGAGTAAGATCAAGAGTAGAGGAACAAAAAAAAAATCCAAGAGGTAAATCTTGACCTATAATCTTGACCTATATAACCTGTACAGTTATGTTTGCTCAGAATTAATACTAACTGAATGATTCCCTTTTGGTGCTGTTTTTAGGAGCTATGGGAGCTCAAGTGATGATTCAAAAAGCTCAAGCAGTAGTTCTGACAATGAAAGTGCAGGCCGCCATACCAAGCACTTATTGAAGAAAGGTAGGAGAACTCTCATTCAGTTTTCTATTTGTGTTCACCATTTTCTATCAACATGCCCTGGTATGCCGGGTGCTGCTTAAATTTAGCTGTTTTTTTCTGTTCTGTTAACTATTTTGAGTTACTTTTCTGTGATCCCAAAGGCAATCCGTATTTGTACTTTCGCTTGCAAATTCCTGGGCATGACCTTCTTGCGTTTTATTTGGTTCAACATACTTGTAGTAATCATTAAAGATAAGCATCAATGGAATGGAAAATATGTTTTATTGGCCAACATTTTTGTGTTTATGTCTGTCATCACTATTCACAGGACATCTCTTGATTTAAAAATTTATTTGAGAGAAGCCTTTGCATGCTATTGCATATATGAGAATCATAAGTAGAAAGATTGTAGCATAACGCTTCAAGTTCGATAATATCTGTTGCTGTTTTTGTCTTTATTCTTTCTTTATAATTTTCAACAACCTGCAATGTATGACATAAGATACTATTTATGTGACCTTGATATTTTGTGTTTCTGGAATGCACTGATTACTGATATGGCCATGCTGGTTCTGTACAATTTTGAACTAATAATTATCTTTGTTAATACTTAATGGCAGACAAAGAAAATACCGAAATGATAAATTCGGAGAAAGGCAAAACCTTGGAAGATGCAGATAAAGGCAAAGAAATGGTTGCAGGAAGCAAACCATTACACAAATATGAAAATGGGGCTAATGTCAGAGTTGGAAATCAGAACTCTGAAAATCGATCTAGCAAATTCAGGTTTAATCTCCTTTAAAATGTATACTTTTTGTCTGGGTCCTTTGACTACTTTGCAGCGATAGTGCAACATATCCTGTTCATAGACCGGTCGGATGGTCCACGGTTGGTAGAAACATGATAGATGAAACTATAGAGTATAGCCTAGAGGATTCGGAAGAAAATAGTACCATGCATGTCGGTCGGGCGGCGGTCCTTGCCCCAACTTCTGGTGGTGGTTGTCTGATGCCCTCGACGCGGTAGCACGCAGAGGCGTTCACGGACGATCTAGGCCGTCTCGATCTGGATCCACTTCTCCCGCACCAGGTGGTCCATGTACCTTTTCGCAACATTTCATGAATGAAATACCAAAAGGGCAAGCCGTAACCTCGATTATACAATGAAAGACAATCAGTGCCTGAAGTGGTATTTACATTCTCATATTGATCTTGCTAACAATGTTCCGGTAAGTTTCTGAATCTCTAACAAAGGGTAAACTACATATCTGCTATGTTCTCCACCTTCGAGCCTAAGGTGGTGTGGGGAAATGAATAACCTCTGGCGCAACTTCAGGGAAATCTGAATTTCACAAGATTCTAGAATGAAGTGAGCCTGCTATTTTCCTATTGAATAGTGTATGTGCTTCATAACGAAAATTAGTTTCTGCCTAACCACCTGAGACAGTGATCCCATATAGATAACCCTCCTGGTTGACATTTGCTAATATGTGTGCTACAGTGAAGGTACAAATGATTCTTGAACAGATAGAATAACAACATAAACTTATTTTATTGTTCTCTTTCTCAACAAGTGATCAAATTAAAAAATTCTAAATTTGTAAGTAACAATTGAACAAAATATATGAACATATATTTTCGCATTGAATTCAAATGAGTATATGAACATGGATGCTCACCTATTGAGATGGTGGCGCCCTTGGCTTTGATCTCACTAATCTTCTGGATAATGATATCACTGAGCGTCGACTTGGGAAAGTTGATATGAGAAGGTAGCGAGGGTATCCCCATCCTCTTGCCAATCACTGTCTATCAATAAGCAAAATCATCAAATTCGCATCAGCTAGACAACATCAAAAACATTACAATGAGCATATGTTTGATACAGATTTCACAGTTGTCAAATCGAGTCATTTCAGATCTAGGTAGAATTAAAACAAAGCTACAGCCTGACACACGTAACCTAATATTCTTGATCAAATCTGTAGCATGAATACCTTTGGATCCAGATTCCAGCACAAGAAGAGGCATAAGAGAAAATATCAGTTGATTCGTTATGAATATGGGTCAACCACCGGCTCGAGACCAATATTGTCTTTCGCCCCGTGGTACGCCGCACTCAGCGCTCCAGATTGTCCTCCAGGGTGGCGGCCACGCAGTCGCATGCCACCTCCTCCTCATCTCCGCGCTGCTCAAGGATGCGGCGCTCGCCGTGGTCCTCCTTGTGCGGGCTAAGGACACTGTCGTGGCCGTCCACGACGGTGAGATGGCTCCGACGAACAGTCACGTCCAGAGGCGTTGAAGTCGGGGGCAAAGCAGGGTGGGGATTCGGTAGCCGGGGGTTTCGTTCCTCATACCGGAGGAGGGAGGCGCCGCCACGGGAGATCAACCTGCGGGCCTGCGGCGGTTCGGTAGCTGGGACGAGGAACCCTAGGTTTAGATTATGTTCGATTGAGGTGAGGGAAGGGGAACATACCGTGAGTTGACGTCCAGCGTTTCCTTGCTGGGCTTGGCCCATATTGGCCCATATATGCGTCCGTTCGTGGGACGGAGCTCGTTCGTGGGACGGAGCTCGTTCGCGGGACGGAGCGAGGACGACGACCAAAACTACGAAACGTATTGTGATGGCAGAATAAGGAACCACTTTATTTTAAGCATAGAATTACAGTTGAGCCATCAACTCATTACAAACTCCTTAATATATGTATGAAAGGATCTAGATATAATGCAACATTGTAGGAACTCCAAAATGCGTCAAGATGTAAATGGTACATGTCGGATTTCTTCTCCTTCACAATTTTCTTTTCCTTTCAACCGCACATTACTCTGGATTGAACTAACCCAGAAAAAAAGAATAACCAAACACAAGTTACTCTTAAATAAGTTTTTGCTCAAATAACCCTTCAACCAATCCTCATTTTTTTGGAGACCAATACAAACAACTTACATTATATTAGGCAAAGCAATTTGCCATCGGGTCCTTACAAAAACATAAGATCTTCCAAAGCATATTAGATCACTCTTGTGAGCCATCATTTTAACACAGAAGGTGGGGCCAGGTGGATTCCCATGCCACTGATGTTCAACCACACCCTGAATCACCAGATACACCAGGAATTGCGACGGGTTGCTCTGAATCGGCGCCTTGGTGGTTTTCTTCCACTGTGGTGCGCCGCGACCGAGTCGAGATATCATCCTCCAGCCCATCCCTGACCAGTTACCCCATCCTCTATGATATAATCACAAGCCGCCACCTCCTTTCGGAGGAGCCGCCCACCCTCAAGCACCACCACCACCATGACTCAGTCCGGCCGCCGCCACCAATGACCGCATTGTCTTCCTTATGCCCTCTCCGGTTTCCCCGGCCCCTCCTCTGCCTTCCTGCATAGCATGCGGAGAACCCTTTTCTTGTTCATGTAACACAATAAAAACCAATTGAAGCAAAATGAATAATCAATATATTTTATAGGTGAAGAAGGTGCAAACAGAGTGGTACATACTACATACACTTGTTCTCTCCCTGAAAAAATCATTATGGAGAGAGAGATTATACGCCTCCAGCTCCACATAAACAGTGCAACATCAAGAAATTCAAGCTCATCCATCAATTCTCATCCAACTCCAGCTTGTCCCCCTGATATGATGCCCTACAGGGAAGTGATAGATACATCAATATAAGCAGCAAGGAAGCAGCTTCTTAAGAATGCAGCAGAGATAACTATACGCCTCTATCATAAACATGATGTAGCATCCTTCATTCTCTTAATTTTCCGTAAGCTGGTTTTGGGTCGAATGAGAAGTGACTGGGATAAAAGTAACTTGGTGTACTAAAAGTAGGACTAAAACTTATTGTCATCATGTCACGCCCCCTGTTTGTAATGGCATGGGACATCAGAAGTGCAGTTAACTAAGAGCTTTTTTATACAACATGTTCATGTATCCTGCTTGGATCTTGTAACAAGTCATTATTATCACATTAGTCATGCTTATAGAGTGGTTATACTTACTAAGCAGAAGAGCACAATTTTCGATTTAAAAATCAGAAGTGAATCTCAATTACAGGAATTATCACATTAGTCATGTACTACTGTCTTGAATTCAATGATATGACGTTTTAGGTTGCAAAGCTTGTACGTTCATGCTTGCCTCATCTTATCATTCTAGAGTGATGGCTATTTCTCCTTTGAGAACGTAGGTGGCCTCTGCCTGATTAGCTTCATACTTTGGTTTTGCAGCTCTTTGCCGATGTAGTTCCGAGGACGGCAGAGAACTTTCGAGCCCTTTGTACTGGTAAAATTCAGATTCCTTGCTGTGAAGTGGTGTGTAACGGCGGAGTTATTTGGGAAGGTGCTCGATGGAAAAGCTTTGCTTAAGAAGCTTGAAGCAGTGGGTTCTGGTTCTGGAAAGCCTACAAGCCCAGTTAAAATCGTTGATTGTGGTGAAGCCTCTAACATAGATACTCAGAATCAGTTACATGGAGAGAAAGGCAAGTAGCGGTTAATATGGCTCCTACTCCTCTGACTCATATAGCTCAGAAACTTCTGACTCAGGGTCCTATTCCTCAGATACTTCGGAGTCAGAATCGTACTCTTCAGCATCATTGGATACCAGCTCATCTAGTGATCATAGGCACAAGAGAAGAAAAAGTTCTAAGAAGGTTAAACGAAAGTCTACAAAGAGGAAGAGCAGCCATAAGAAGAGTAAGAGCAAGAGTAGAGGAACAAAAACAAAATCCAAGAGGTAAATCTTGACCTATATAACCTGTACAGTTATGTTTGCTCAGAATTAATACTAACTGAATGATTCCCTTTTGGTGCTGTTTTTAGGAGCTATGGGAGCTCAAGTGATGATTCAAAAAGCTCAAGCAGTAGTTCTGACAATGAAAGTGCAGGCCGCCATACCAAGCACTTATTGAAGAAAGGTAGGAGAACTCTCATTCAGTTTTCTATTTGTGTTCACCATTTTCTATCAACATGCCCTGGTATGCCGGGTGCTGCTTAAATTTAGCTGTTTTTTTCTGTTTTGTTAACTATTTTGAGTTACTTTTCTGTGATCCCAAAGGCAATCCGTATTTGTACTTTCGCTTGCAAATTCCTGGGCATGACCTTCTTGCGTTTTATTTGGTTCAACATACTTGTAGTAATCATTAAAGATAAGCATCAATGGAATGGAAAATATGTTTTATTGGCCAACATTTTTGTGTTTATGTCTGTCATCACTATTCACAGGACATCTCTTGATTTAAAAATTTATTTGAGAGAAGCCTTTGCATGCTATTGCATATATGAGAATCATAAGTAGAAAGATTGTAGCATAACGCTTCAAGTTCGATAATATCTGTTGCTGTTTTTGTCTTTATTCTTTCTTTATAATTTTCAACAACCTGCAATGTATGACATAAGATACTATTTATGTGACCTTGATATTTTGTGTTTCTGGAATGCACTGATTACTGATATGGCCATGCTGGTTCTGTACAATTTTGAACTATTAATTATCTTTGTTAATACTTAATGGCAGACAAAGAAAATACCGAAATGATAAATTCGGAGAAAGGCAAAACCTTGGAAGATGCAGATAAAGGCAAAGAAATGGTTGCAGGAAGCAAACCATTACACAAATATGAAAATGGGGCTAATGTCAGAGTTGGAAATCAGAACTCTGAAAATCGATCTAGCAAATTCAGGTTTAATCTCCTTTAAAATGTATACTTTTTGTCTGGGTCCTTTGACTACTTTGCAGCGATAGTGCAACATATCCTGTTCATAGACCGGTCGGATGGTCCACGGTTGGTAGAAACATGATAGATGAAACTATAGAGTATAGCCTAGAGGATTCGGAAGAAAATAGTACCATGCATGTCGGTCGGGCGGCGGTCCTTGCCCCAACTTCTGGTGGTGGTTGTCTGATGCCCTCGACGCGGTAGCACGCAGAGGCGTTCACGGACGATCTAGGCCGTCTCGATCTGGATCCACTTCTCCCGCACCAGGTGGTCCATGTACCTTTTCGCAACATTTCATGAATGAAATACCAAAAGGGCAAGCCGTAACCTCGATTATACAATGAAAGACAATCAGTGCCTGAAGTGGTATTTACATTCTCATATTGATCTTGCTAACAATGTTCCGGTAAGTTTCTGAATCTCTAACAAAGGGTAAACTACATATCTGCTATGTTCTCCACCTTCGAGCCTAAGGTGGTGTGGGGAAATGAATAACCTCTGGCGCAACTTCAGGGAAATCTGAATTTCACAAGATTCTAGAATGAAGTGAGCCTGCTATTTCCCTATTGAATAGTGTATGTGCTTCATAACGAAAATTAGTTTCTGCCTAACCACCTAAGACAGTGATCCCATATAGATAACCCTCCTGGTTGACATTTGCTAATATGTGTGCTACAGTGAAGGTACAAATGATTCTTGAACAGATAGAATAACAACATAAACTTATTTTATTGTTCTCTTTCTCAACAAGTGATCAAATTAAAAAATTCTAAATTTGTAAGTAACAATTGAACAAAATATATGAACATATATTTTCGCATTGAATTCAAATGAGTATATGAACATGGATGCTCACCTATTGAGATGGTGGCGCCCTTGGCTTTGATCTCACTAATCTTCTGGATAATGATATCACTGAGCGTCGACTTGGGAAAGTTGATATGAGAAGGTAGCGAGGGTATCCCCATCCTCTTGCCAATCACTGTCTATCAATAAGCAAAATCATCAAATTCGCATCAGCTAGACAACATCAAAAACATTACAATGAGCATATGTTTGATACAGATTTCACAGTTGTCAAATCGAGTCATTTCAGATCTAGGTAGAATTAAAACAAAGCTACAGCCTGACACACGTAACCTAATATTCTTGATCAAATCTGTAGCATGAATACCTTTGGATCCAGATTCCAGCACAAGAAGAGGCATAAGAGAAAATATCAGTTGATTCGTTATGAATATGGGTCAACCACCGGCTCGAGACCAATCTTGTCTTTCGCCCCGTGGTACGCCGCACTCAGCGCTCCAGATTGTCCTCCAGGGTGGCGGCCACGCAGTCGCATGCCACCTCCTCCTCATCTCCGCGCTGCTCAAGGATGCGGCGCTCGCCGTGGTCCTCCTTGTGCGGGCTAAGGACACTGTCGTGGCCGTCCACGACGGTGAGATGGCTCCGACGAACAGTCACGTCCAGAGGCGTTGAAGTCGGGGGCAAAGCAGGGTGGGGATTTGGTAGCCGGGGGTTTCGTTCCTCATACCGGAGGAGGGAGGCGCCGCCACGGGAGATCAACCTGCGGGCCTGCGGCGGTTCGGTAGCTGGGACGAGGAACCCTAGGTTTAGATTATGTTCGATTGAGGTGAGGGAAGGGGAACATACCGTGAGTTGACGTCCAGCGTTTCCTTGCTGGGCTTGGCCCATATTGGCCCATATATGCGTCCGTTCGTGGGACGGAGCTCGTTCGTGGGACGGAGCTCGTTCGCGGGACGGAGCGAGGACGACGACCAAAACTACGAAACGTATTGTGATGGCAGAATAAGGAACCACTTTAGTCTTTTTAAGTAGTAGAGAAAATCGAATAATATAACTTTTTTAACATATATTTCATATTTAGTTAACCAAAATAATGGTCAAACTAATATTTTGAACAACGTGCACGCATGTTAAACCGAGACAGAGGAAGTGCTATACACTTTAACCCACAATTTATAAATATACAAGCAGTCGCAAAACCTACTGTGAAGCTTCAAAAATGTAACAAACGGTGGCATGCTTTTTTTTAAAAAATGTCTAGAGATTCTGAAAAAATACATAATAGCTTAGGATAAAACTAGGCTCCACATGCCATAGGGGAAGATTAGGGCCAGTGGATCGTTCCGAACTTGTCTAACTGGCCAAACTAAGAGCATCTTCACCGGTAGCTTCCAAATAGGCGCCGGCATGGGCGCCGACATCTTTGTTTGGGGGGCGCCGGCACAGCATCCTCTATTTGGGGAAGCCGTTTTCACACCGGCGCCCCCAAAACGGCGGCCCCGATAGATGTTTTGAATTAAAATTGTAAATAAATGCATAGAAAATTTAATAAAAAAAATATTTTATTCCACAAACTAATACATAATTGGGAACGTGGTTTACATGAAGATATAGTTGGAACATGGTTTTTCACAAACTAATACATAGTTTGAACCATGCTTGACACAAATGTAAAATATTACAAAAAAATAAACCTAACTAGGCCGGTCATCGCAGGTATTGTGTATTCTCTGCCAAGAAAAAACACTCGAGGGCACCCAGTCACCCAAACTGGAAAATCCAGCTGGCGAGGGTGCCCTGTTGGTTCTTTCGAGGAAGAACATCCAAAAACATGCGAGCTGATATTCGCTGCGAAGAAACAACACTCTTCAGTCGTCGTCCTCGGCGCTATCGCCGTGGTAGTTCCGGCGGCAACGCGTCTCGTCGAACACTTTGACGCTCATCCCTGTCGCGAAGTAGGAGAACACGAGCACGAAGCCGGCTTGGAGGCTGTGGTGGCGCGCGAACTCCCCCGATGTGGTACATCTTTGCGCGCGTCGTAGATCACGTCGATGATCCACCGGTAGTGGCCGCACGAATGCTCCGCAGATGCAGCGTGCCGGGCGGTCGTCGCCGACGACGAAGTCGGCGAAGGTGTCGGCGCCTCGGATGTCGCGTGGATCGCCCTTGAGGACGAGGACAAACTCGAACACGGGCCTCCTCGTCCATCTCCGACGATGAAGGCGACGGCGTGGCAGGCGACGGCGTGCATGCACCTCTATCGCGGCCACGACTACGACCACGGCCGCGACCTCGGCCTCGACCAGACATGGCGTCGTCTTTTCAGATGGTGGCGGATAGGGTTGGGGAAAGAGGCGCTAGGGTTTGTGTGTGAGAGGACGGTGAGAGGCGCCCTTTTTATAGGCGGAGGAAGGCGGGAGCGTGGGAGCGGTGGCGCTTATTAACGGCGGCACGAAGAGCAGCGCGCGCGGGATGGTTCGGCGCGTCTGCGGAAACTACACCGCCGCTGCGCCCAGTAACTCCGTTGCGAGGTGACGACGTTAGGTTGAAATTGAATTAGCCGTGACGCGCGTCTCTCCACTCCGCTGGCGTCAACTTTTGGGTTGTGTGACAGGCGGCTCTCACACCCAAATTTTTAGCCTCGCAAGGCATCGGCGTGTCCGATTCGCCTTTGGCGAAGGGCAACACGGAGTTGCCGACGATTCTATTGAGCTCCAGAATTGGCCGACCGTGTTTAGGACGTGCGGATGCGAGCCTATTTTCCTTCCGGGCCCCAAATTGCTACCTGGGCCGGGGGCGCCGGTGGAGATGCTCTAACCGGCCACACGGGAAGAAAAGCAACCGGCGGCGGGTTGGTGGCTGGTGACCTGTGACTGTCGAGAATGGCAACTGTGTTCGATTCCGGTGGCGGCTCGAAGAGGCGGCGTACGGATGAGGAGGGGGAGCGAGCCCAACCTAGCTTGGAAGAGGCAGAGGAAGACCGCATCACGACCCTGCCGGAGGCTCTGCGGCTGCACATCCTCGCGCTCCTCCCGCTCAAATCAGCCATCCGCACCGGCGCGCTCTCCACGCAGTGGCGCGCACTCTGGACGCGCCGCTGGCCGGATCCTGCCTCCTTGGAATTGCGCGTCGCCGCCCACGATTCCCTACGGTCGCTCATGGAATCCCTGGAGCGGCGCGGGCGGCGGCGCATCGACCGGTTCTCCCTCTCGTTCGAGATGGGCGAGCTCACCGCCGAGGAGTTCCGCCGCTGCCTTCACTATGCCGCCGCCTGCGCCGTCGCGGACCTCCAAGTCCACCTCAGTCGGGGCTCCAACCGCATCTTGAAGTTCCGGCTGCCGCGAGGCAACCCACACCTCCAGCGCCTCTCCGTCGAGGGCATCGGCGTCGGCCTTCCCAACCCATTCCGCTACGAGTCCCATCCCCACTCTGTCCTCGACGTCATCAGCCTCCACCGCGTCACCATCTCTGACCATGACGTCTTCTCTCTGGTCGCCGCATGCCCGCTCCTGCGCACCCTGGATTTACGCTACTGCAGAGGTCTACGCTGCGGCAACTTCCCTGCCGGGGCTTACCTGAAGAGCGTCACCTTCGCGGAGTGCAAAGGCATTGCCGGCGTTTTGTTCAGGAAGGCCCCGGGCCTCCGCTCCTTCCGCTACAGCGGTGGCTACCTTGCCGCGGACCAAATCCCGACCACCATTGACGACCTTTATCTCTGCTTCGGGGGACCTGACCGCGGCAATCGCTTGGGGGGCACCACATACAACGCAGATGGGAGACTCTGCAGGCTGCGTAGAAGTTGTCTCGATGCACTCATCGATGCCTATAACCTCACTGTGATTACACTCTGCAGCAGTGCCTTACGGGTTCGTTCATCCTCTGAATACTTGATTTCATTCCATCGTGTTGATTCTACTGCTCAGTTACTCAGAAGCTTCTTCTTTGCTTTTTTACCTTGCAGAGAGTTTCTGGCAAGGCTCGTGCCAAATCAATCCATGGAAATGCTGCCGTGTGCAGATTACAGAATTTGAGGGAGGTGCAGCTGCTCATGTTTGCAATGTTCGAAGAAAATTTGCATGACATTATGGATTTCCTCATGACCTGCTGTAGCCCTCGATTGGAGAGATTATTTGTGCAGGTGAATGCCAACTGTTTGTTAGATTCTACATTTCATGATGACCTTTGTTCTTGACTTGTCCTGTTGTCCAATGTTAAGCAAATGCATTATCACCATGCTTTGTTTTGGATGCCTGCTCTTTCTGTCTTATATTTCTTCGAATCCTTACTATGCCCTCTTGCAGCTTCCAACAAGGAGTGGTCAATATAAGCCACAGGAAGAACCATCGGATTCAGAGGAAGATGGGTCAGAGGAAGATGAGCTAGAGGAAGAGCTCTCGGAGGAACATGAATGTAAGATGCATGCATGGGACAAACATCTGTGTCACGGAGAAGAGTCTGAGGAAGATCAATCCGAGCAAACCGAATCAGAGGAAGAGGTGTCAGAGGAAAATCACTCAGAGGAAGACGAGTCAGAGGAAGACGAATCAGAGGAAGAGGGGTCAGAGGAAAATCACTCAAAGGTAGACGAATCGGAGGAAGTTTGGTCAGAGGAAGATGAGCTAGAGGAAGAGTCGTCGGAGGGATCAGAGGATAGTCACTTGAAGGTAGACGAATCGGAGGACGATGGGTCAGAGGAAGATGAGCTGGAGAAAGAGCTGTCAGAGGATATTCACTTCAAGGTAGACGAATCGGAGGACGATGGGTCAGAGGAAGATGAGCTGGAGGAAGAGCTGTCGGAGGGGCAGGCATCGGAGGAAGATCTGCCTGAGGGAGAAGAGCCTGGGGAAGATCAATCAGAGGAAGAAAGGTCAGAGAAATCGGTGGAAGAGCCACTAGGCAATGGATGTGAAAACCTTATTTTTCTCAAGATGATGAATTTCACGGGCCGCCGAAATGAGATGCGGCTAGTACGCTTTCTGTTGAAAAGGTCTGCCAATCTCAACCAATTGATACTATTTACTCCCAGTGATCACCCAAAAGGGCTTCATAAGGATCATCATCTGGTTACGTCTGATTTTCTTGAAACAAAACTACTGCTTCTCGAAAAGGCCTCTCTGAATGCCCAGATAATCCTCAGTGAACCAGATGCTACCGCAGTCCAGCCGTTGCATTGGGAGATCTTTGTCAAGGTTTAATTTATTTGCCAACAGGGAACTTTTGGTCAGATAATTTTAGATATCAAAGGCTAGCAACTTGTGTAAGATGAAGGTGCCAAGTAATCATCAAGATTTGCATGATTCTCTTGTTTTGTAGTCCATGAAAGATGAATGGCATGGATTATATTGTGGATTTGTTTTACTTGAGACTATTTCAAGTATCATGTTCACTGTCCTGTCTCCTTATGAAGCATCGTTTTCATATTGGTGTTTTGCTGAGAACAAACTGCTTATTTATTAAGTGTTGCTGGTGGCTTTGCTAAGAACAGGCTGATAAGGATTCGGTGCAGTAGTTGCACAAGAAAGTCTCTTGTTGAAATACTGTAGGATGCTGTGTCGTATTATGTTTCATCTTTGTGCTCCTTAATCTTGATATAATGGTAGAGAATTACTGTTGAGATGCTCTACCTGGTTGAATCAAGTGACACACTGTTGATGGTTTGGATGAAGCTTTTCGGTAGATGTAGCAGGGCATCCGCTCGTGTGGTTGACATAACATGTTCGAGGTATTCAAGCCTGATGATCATGCCCTGTTTTTAGGGCAACGCTGCTCCAGAGCTGTGTGTTTCTCATTACCATATTCCTGGAAATCATATATTCTGCTGCTGGTGGTGGTGATTGTCCTGCTTTGATGAGAAGAGTTTGAATTCTTGTTCTGCCTACAACATGATAGACGGTACACTCTCCTTCCCCCTGCCAATGGACTCGGCAAGTGCAAAATGGGGTTTGCGACATGGCTCTTCCCTTGAAACTGAAGTGCAACTACTACTAGTCACACTACATACAGTTCTAGGTTTGTCTCTCTGCATAAATCTCTTCCATTATCTAAAGAAAACTGCTAGCCTAGCTATTCAACCAATTGTTACTATCTGAACTTGTTAGTATGGTTGTTGCTTGGTTGTCGAAGATAAATGATGTCTGGGTCATCGTTTGACACTAAATAAGCAAGATCTACTTGTCTAGGATCTTTTTTTTTGCATTACGACTTCAAAATTAGTTTGCATTAACTACCGTGCACAGCGAACTAGATAGGTCCGTTACGATACAAGTGGGGCATGTTTTTGTTGGTTTACTGATAAAATTGTTCTATAATCATGTGATGAAAATTAGTTTTAGCATTCTAAGAATTGAAGGGGCTGTGGTTCTATTTGCTGTTGGGAACAAGAGTTTTGTTATTACCAATAAGCATTACAAAAAAATCTATCAAGTGTAGCATTGCATTTACATGTGCAACGTAACAGGTGAGGATGCGCCTTTTCAAACCACACAATCTCTAGCTTACAGTTTCAAAGCCTTCCATCACACAAGCATCCAGGGAAATAGTTTTCAAGAATAAATCACAAGCATTCTGCCGGATTTTAGACATCGGTTTCTATCACTGTCGAAACAAATACATTTGCCCCTGATGTATGTGGACTGCATCTGGATACATCCAGATTTAGACTAATCTTAGACGTCTATTTATAGACGGAGGGAGTAGTATATTTTGCTAGATGTTCATGATTGGAGAAAATCTCAAATTCTCAACTGTGTAAATGGGTGCTTCCCCCGCGATTCCTGAGACTGCAGTAGCGTTGTCTGCTTGCTGCTCCAACAGAGCTCACCCGTGAACACGATTATATGTTGTACCAAATCATAACCTTTTCACACCAGGACTATATATGAAGCCTTTTCACATTTGTGTACCTAGTAGCACAGAACATAAATGCCAACAAATTCAAGAAACTCAACGCAGCCATCATCAAGTAGAATCTATCCAAATGTCCTTCATTCAGGTTACCAGGTATCCACCCTGGAATGTCTCCTCTGGCTGTGAACACCGGCACAAGAGACAGGATGAACGAATTAAGGTAATTTCCAGCCGCGATGTTGGCAAAAGAGAAAGCCATGCACATGCTTCTCATGGAGTCTGGTGATTCACCGTAGAAGAACTCGCTTAGCCCAATGTTGGTGAACACCTCACCGGCTCCTAGCAGCATGTACTGGGGTCCCTGCCACAGGATACTCATCGGAACGGCCACCTGATGGTGCACCAAGCCTTCATCCTGTGCGATCCGCAACCGGTTGCTCTCCACCACTGCTGCTGACATCATTGATAGCATTGAGAAAAACAAGCCGACTCCCATCCGTTGCAGCGGCGTAATGCCGTTCGTCCTTCCAGTGAAGTTTCTGAATACCGCGACGAGGACTCGTCCATAGAATGGAATAAGTAGAAGGACAGTGACGACTTGTACGGACTGGAAGGACGCAGCAGGTATTTCAAAAGAGCCGACGTGTTTCTCCATTGCCATGCCTTGTTCTATAAACGTCGAAAACATGTGTTCTTGAACTGTGGAATATAGTATGACCGTAGACCAGATTGGCAACATCCTGATCAGAATCTTTAACTCCTCCACCTGAGTGACAGTGCAGATATTCCATGTACTAAGTTGGCGAGGAGATTCACAGCCAGATGGTGTCACAATTGCAGCTCTATCAAAGAAGCTGAAAGAGAAAGAAAACATATCACAACCTTGGATAATACTGGAAATGCAACAGAAATGGATGCATATGTAGGTTATAAACTTAAGTGTTGAGTTCGCATCATAGAGTATTATTACTTAAGCCCGTCTGTATGCTCCAATTTCCGGCTGCCTTGGATTGCTGAACCTTGACCCAGGAACTCATAAAGAGCTGTGGAATCGCATGGAAAATCTTTATCGAAGTTGCGAGTAGCCACAACAAGAACCTGACATACTCTTGCAAGAGGGCTTCCTCCAGGTTTCTGAAATCTATACGTATCTGAGCCGAAGAAAAGAGTACATGCACCTAAAGCCACAAACGCTGTAGAAATGGTAAAACCCCAGACCCAGCCTTCATGGTCTTGCACCCACACAATAATAGTCCCTGAGATCAGCGAAGCAGCATTGATGGTGAAGTAGTACCAATTGAAAAAAGAGCTCTTCTTGGTTCTCTCTACTTCATCAGTGTCATCAAATTGATCGGCTCCGAAGGACAAGACGCAAGGTTTCTGCGCGCCATACCCTAGAGCAACCATGTACAGCCCGACGAAGAATATGTACTGAGAAGACACGGGACCTGTCGGAGTAATCCATGCCTGAGGACCGGTAGAGATTAACGGAAGAGCCGCAGATAGAAGCAATATCATCATTCCCTAAATGAACAGAATAGAAATAAAAGGTAAGCGAACACGTTAGGAAAGTCAAAGTTCAACTCCGAATCCCCTGACCAGAGAGCGTTTAGTTCAGAAATGAAAGGTACTCTCTGTGGATGCTAAATGAGTACGAGTTATTTGTAGCACTTACTAGGAAGAAGATTGTGCAGAAGATGAGAGCTGTCCTGTACTTCCCCAGATATGAATCAGCTAAGAAGGCTCCAACCAAAGGTGCGAGATAGCTAGTACCTTGCCAAGTTGTGACGTCTCTTGCAGCGGCCACATTTGTTTCGTCTAGGACTTTCGTGAGATAACTGACTAGGTTTTTCGTAATCGAAGAATAGGCCAGGTACAAGCAGAACGAACAAACTGCACAAGGAAGTTTCGTTTCTGTTGGATCTTGCATTGAGTATAGATTATAGAATGCAGGCATGAAAGCTGTAGTGCAAAATTCAATAAGAATACAGGGCATCGTCACAAGATTTTTTTAATGTTTGGAAACGAAGGTCACGAATATTGTCGGGATGTTATATGAACGTTCGGGTACAGTGAAGTGTCACTGCTCAAGTATTCATTCTCAGAAAAGGAGAAGAAAAGAGTATATTCGGCAGGTATCTAAGTCAAAAAGTAGATTTCCAAGTAAAAGAGACTACGGCTGTACGTAACATAGCTAGATGGGGCCCCTACCGATCGGGGGCCCAGTGCCACCGATCGGGGGCCCAGTGCCACCGCACTGGTTGCACAGGCTCAGGGCCGGCCCTGTATCTAACCATTATCTCATCCTGCGAGATGAGCAACTAGGAACGCAAACAATCTCCATATAAATTTCTTGTTCTACAATGAATGGCACGCTAAAAAAGAAAGCATTTAACTATTATATGTCCTACATGGTCTTCCAGTAGAAGTCTAACTATAGAGAAGCATTTCACAGTCCTGACCTATGGTTAAGGAGCAAGCCTTCCAGTTCCCCGTATCTTTCCTGCAAGCAGGACTCCCACGGATGCAAACAGATCCATCGCCTGTATATTCGGCGGTACTCTGCATTTCGCAGGAGAGAAAAAAGGAGAAGCAATTGTAGTGATATATAGTTCTGCAAACCAAATCAATTATTGGGAACTCATACAAGAACACAACACGAATTATGAACTAAGTCAAAACATAACAGAGAGGGAGATAAGCGAGACCTGCAGCGAGGAGGAACTGTGCTTCTCCAGCAGAGGGCCTTTGTCCGTGGAGTCCATGGCTGGCTAGAGCCTAGAACTAGAAGGAGGAGGCGGACAAGGTTATGTGATATGCCGAGAAAAGCAAGACCGGGAAGAATACCACTCAAAGGAGGAGGGAAACGGTTCAAATGTCTCGGTCCAAGCAAGGACATACGGCCGGCTCCACACTGAACTGTCTTATTGTGCACCCGATTTTTTTTTTCTGCTTCGTTCCTAAACCCGAGCGAGAGGTCAGTGCATCGTCTTCCAGTCTCTGTTAGAAATATAAATGACGATGGGAGTTATCTGACAATAGTGCTTCGATTGTGCTATGCTATAGTTGCGAGTTGTGACAGCTTGAGACCTACGGCGATGCTGATGTGGTTGTTGGCTCTGAACTGTTGTTAGCTTTGCCAAGATCAGTGTGCTTTGCAGAGGTAAGAGCCTTTTCTTCGTAAGTCCGGAGGTTAATTAGAGGTTTGTTTGCATGTCTTCATTTCGTGGCGATCGTGCCATACAATTCTGATGGAACCGATACCGATCGATCATTTCGTGTTCTTTGGAGTGTAACTGAGATCTCTAGCTACTTTATTCAGTTGTGTGTGCAACTTGTACATGTATGAGCTGCTTTATAGCTTATAGGTGCTCTGCATATAATTTGTCACCGAATGAGAATGCCCATTTTTGGGTAGATTTGGGGTCCAGGTTCAGACCAGGGACCTTAAGAGGTTATAACCAACAGCGGCAACGACATTTTTAAGAACAGTATGAGACTAACTGCGGATATACAGTTTCAGAGCTGCAAGGTTTCATTTTAGACATTGGGCTCCCATTCTCAACATGAACATTTTTACACTCACGGACATGATGTAACATAGGCTGTATCTTCAAAAATATACTCAGACCTGAACACTCACTGGTAGAAAAAGGGGCTTTAGCCCCGGTTGGCAACTGCCATTAGTCGCGGTTGCGCAACCGGGACCAATTAAGCGCGACTAAAGCCCCCACCCTTTAGTCGCGGTTGCTTATGAACCGCGACTAAAGGCACGTCACGTGGTAAGGCGACCGTCGGGCGGAGGAGGACCTTTGTCGCGGTTCTTCTGGCCAACCGCGACTAAAGGCCGCCGCAGTTTAGGGTTTTAGCCCCCCCTAAATCTGGTTTCTTTTTAATTTGTATTGTTTTATTTCTTTTGTGTTTTATTTTAATTTTGAAGGAGTTTCACATATTCTATGGTACTATATACATGCATATGAATGTACAATTTCAAACAAATTTGAAATTAGAACCAAGAAAATTCAAGAGGAATATACAATATATATTCAATATCGGATGACCATATACAATTTTGAACAAGTTTCCATACATAATTTACTTCATCCACAGTTCTACGTCCTCGTAATAGTGTTCTCCTTTAGGATGGAGGATTTCCCTCATGAACCATCCTGCTAGTTCCTCTTGAAGTGGTCGGAAGCGAGCTTTTGGACTAAGCGTCCTCCGGAGGTTATTCCTCTTGATGTTGTTTTCAGACGGCTGCCGCTCAGTGGTGTATCTCCGGATCATCTCACAAACATAGTATCCACATAGATGGTCCCCGGTGGCTGAATATCCCCATACACTGCCCTTTTAAATTCTAGCTCTTTTTTGAATTCACCGACCTTTTCATCTGCGAACCGTCTCCAAACCCTACGAGGCAAAGAAAATTAAATGAACAAGAGAGTTATTAGTTACTTGATATTAGGAAATGAACGAAATAGGACGATCGATATAGAGCCCAAATGAATGAAAATAATTACTTTTGCATCATTTTTCTCATGTCGACCCAAAGCTTTGGATCCATATTCAGAGAGTCGATGATGAGAACTGAGGAGGTGTGAAATTGAATTACTAGCAGAATCCAGTGGAACCTGCGGACACGATACATCATGCATAACTCATCGATTAGCCACATACCATGCATGGAGTAAACAAAAGATAATGTGCTCAAGACAGAAACACTCACCCAAAATGGAAAGAAAATGGAATTTCACTTTTGAGTTGCTGCTTTGTAAGAAAAAGCCATAGGTCTTGCTCCACGTCGGCGGAGAATTTTTCTAACACATATGCATTAACTATTTGTGGGTCAATGAACCCAACATCATGGATGTTCCTTATTCTGCTTTCCCTAATCTTCATTCTGCATAATAGCGTACACAACAATATAGTTAGGACAATATATATATATATATATAGTAGAATAAATCATAGAAGAGTAAATAAATCATTTGAAGTATAAAGACTGATTTTGACAGCAAACAGCTACTTTGAACTGTTACATAGTAATGTTTGAAGTGATGCTCATGTCTAACTTCCGCATAAATATATTCTTTGGTGACGTTATTTTTTATGTAACCCTTGTACCAACGTAGCAGATTTTGCATTTGTGGAGGTAGATCCTCTTCCTGCGCAGGGTCGACGAGAGGCCCATTCGGCACATATGTAATTGCTACCTCACTCATTGGCGCCTCCTCAAGGCCTAACACTGCACGAAGAGTCATACCTAAGTTGGTCGCTTGTTCTCTGGCACCCGTTGTAGTCAATCCCTGTGCTACATCAGCTGCTATGATTGTGGGGTCCATTAGTTCAGCATCCGGACCGGTGGCTTTCACTATGAGCGGGGGGATCGATTGTTTACTTTGTTCCCCGAGCTGGGTTTCCCGCTTTCTTTACTTTCTAATTCTTTCTCGGCCTCCTCCAAGGCTTTCTTCTCCTGCTTCTCCGCCAACTCTTTGTTCCTGTTGAACATGAGTGCTTGCCTACGAAGTTCACGTGCATAGTCATCAGGCAGATTCTTCGCGGCTTGGGACGGTGTGCTCAAAAATGACTTAGCCCACTTCTTTTCCTTCTCGAAAATATGCTGGGCTCGGGCTCTCTTTCTTCTTGCAGCCGCCTTCCATTTCTCATCAGCCACGGCCCTGCATTTTCTTCGACACTAAGTTCCCAAGGTCTCGGGATGAGAGGCTTCGGTGATGGCTCCGGTACCTTTGTGGTCTTAGGTACATAAGTCCGGGTTAATAGTCCAGGGCTCGCTTCTTTGCGGAGGTGGATTGCGGGCGGCGTCGATCACCCGCCGGACGAGGGGGGGGGCGGCGATCACCCGCCGGACGTTGTGGGTGGGGCGGCGTCGGCTGACGTAAAGGAGGTGTAGGTGAACCACCACCACCACCACCACCGCCACGGCCACCACCACCGGAGGGGGGGGTGGACTTGTTGGCCTTGGCTCCTCGCCTGGAAACTTGATAAACTTCTTTTTCCATAGAATGAACTGGCGCTTGACACCTCCAAGTCTTCATCCCCTTCGGGTGTAGCATAGTCAATCTCCAGGTCCTCAAACCCTGGGACTATGTCCTCCACCGTGACACGAGCATAGCCATCTTGAATGGGGTTGTTGTGGTGGAGTGCTCCAGGTAAACATGGTAAAGCACTGCCGATGGCTACCTTCATGGACATGTTCCCAATTGGATAATGCAGATGACATTCTTTCATCTCCTTTACATCGTCCACGGGGTAGCGAGGAGGCTCCGGTGCAGTAATATCGATCGTCGGTGCATTAGCGGTAGCCGGCGGGGCCTCGTGGCAGCTGCTTCTCCGCGCTTCCGAGATCCGCTGGATGATCTTCATGCGTCCCAGCTGCCTATCTTTCTTGTACTAGTATATTCAGGGTTTTCTTCATCTCATCGAATTCGATGCCAACGCCACAACATGCATCCCGATCCATCTTTCTCTTACGGTAACCGTACGGGTCATCGTCCTGGGAGAACCCTATTTTCCACGGAATGTTCCCCATGCCTCGTACACGTCCTCCGTGTTCAGGATTCCCGAGGGCTTTTGTCAGCGCGTCGTTCTCTTTGTTGAACTTGATCTTCCCCTGTTGAGCATCCCTCATTGCGTCAATAAGGGCTTGGGTGGGTTTAAACGTTTTGTTCCGGTGAACACAAGCCCCTGTCTCCGGGTGTAGCGATCCCCCATGCCCGTACCACCAGCTTTTGGCCCTTGGGTCCCATCCCTCCGTACCTAGAGGGATTCCTCGCCCTCAGTCGTTCTCCATCTTCTCCCACTTAGGCTCCGAAAGGCGATACCCTCCTGGCCCCATAATATGATTGTACTCCTTCTTAGCCGCATTTTCCTTATTTTTCGATATTTCAATGAACTGCTCCGATTTCTTTTGCCTCACAAATTCTGGCCAATCATGTTTCAGTTTCTTATATTATCCTTTGAAATCCGGAGTCTTGTTCTTGTTGACATAGTCACGGGCTAGATTTTGCTTGAATTTCCGGAATGCGTCGGCCATCTTATGAAGAGCGAACTGTTTGACTAGCCTCCTCCTCTCCTTGTTTTCCTGAATCTTGTTACCCAATTCATCGAATCTGTTGTATTCGGAGGTAGAACGAAATGTTCCATAAGCTTTTTCAAGCAATCTTTTTTTGTTCTCTTCTCGACAAACTGAAACAAAGCGTGCCTTCTTTGGCTCATTCCACTCCTGGAGGGTGATCGAGACGTTGTCTCTAACAACGGCTCCACATTGGTTGATAAACTTGGTGGAGTTCTTGTGGGGCTCCAGCGGCTTGCGGTTGACAAAGGATTAACTTGTCAATGCCTACAGATTGTAGACTAGGGTTTTGCTAGAAGTAGAGGGCAAGTAGATCTCGAAGGTTCAGGCGAAAAGTACTCGACAATTATGAAAACTAGGGTTATGTTGACGATAGATTCGATCCTTTCTTTGTCCCTCGACTCCCCTTATATAGGAGGTGGAGCCGAGGGTTTCGTTTGTACAAGTTACAGAGTCCGGGACGGTTTCTAACTCATCCCCAGATTACAAATAACACTTCCTATTACAACTCTAACTTTCCTTAATATATCTTGGGCTCCGAATCTTCTTATTCTTCGGATAGTGGGTCTTCAGTAACTATCTTCGGCAGGCCCATTTGGGATGCCTATGTCAGTAGCCCCGAGATTTTGCTTGAATCGTAGAGTCAAGGGAAATCTCATGTTTATTTTTATCCGAGAGCTTTTATTTATACTTCTTCACATAAAATTCTATATTGTACGGGGATAATGGTAGTTGGGGCTAGTTAATCGACGGATCAGGTACTAGTTAACTGCTCTAGTGGCAATCCGCAAAAACCTACTTCAAGATCATGTCCTGGACATGATCTCGGGATCTTGGTGCAAACTTGACGTGTGTCGCAGGTCTTACCATTCGTGAGTCCGGTCAAATTTATCGAGTACCTAACGCGTCCGTTAGGATTTTTCTTCGTATACGTTGATACGGATAAAAATGTGACGCAGTCTTTGGCGATGCCACGCCCACAAACGGATCTGGGGTCTTACCTTCACAAATTTGCGGCATTCAGAAATTGATCGCAACTTTGGCGTTCTGAGAATATATTGTCGAGTGCTTTTCGCCTTTGGAATAGCACATTTTATCGAGTCATATTTGATGACTTATTTTGTCTTCCCGATGGGAGTATATGTAGAGTTATCTGTGTAACTCGAAATATACTCACTTATTTCTTTATTTTGATAAAATTCATCGGGCACGCGAACAGCGTTCCCGATGGGAGCCCCCGAGGCTACATCCAAGGACTTGTGCTTGGGTGTAGGCTCCATAGATTAGTATCCGTTGCCGCTATATTTATAATCTTTCTCGACAGTTTTATATTTATCGGGTGCGCGACCAGCGCTCCGATGGGATGCCCGAGGCTATGAACAAATGCTTGCATTTGGTCATAGGCTCTCGCCATTTCTATCTTGTCATACTCGAAATTTTCTATTTTTCCAAAGTAGCCCCCGAGCATTTGGGCAAAAACTTGTATTTGATCAAAGGCTCCCGAGATAACCTTGCATTGTCGATAAACTTTTGAAAACTCATAGTCGAATTTTTCTTTTATCTTGACGACGTCATTGCTGATGATAGCCATGATTTCTATTTTGGAAACTAACCATTACTACTTGTTTCGCTGCCTTGTGGGTCCCAAGTCCTGATCTGACGGACACGTCGTGCAAGTGGGGGACACATGTTCTCCCTTTTTCTGGCACACGTTAACCTCGTCAATGTTAAAATACCATTTGTACCCTTGTATCCATGTGGCGATCATCTGCTGCATTCTTTTTTCATCCAACGGTTCCGTCGCTTCACCGCACCTGTATATAAGGTCCCCTTCTTCTTCCTCGAACACTTCCGCTCGCGCCGTTCCCCTGCTTTCCTCTGCAAAATTTCCTCCTGCGCTCCTCATCTCCCAAAGCTCTTCCCTTCGTAGCTACACCTCTCCGCATTTGTTGATGCCACCGCGTCGATTGACCAGGCACAGCACACCTGATTCGTCGATGGCTGCCGCGGATCTAGGAGCTGCGGAGTGGGAGAGGTCCAAGATCACGAACCAGGACCTCAATCTCTTGAAGAAGCTGGGGATTACCAAGAACCCAAAGCGGTTTGCTTCCCCAGTGAAGAAAGCTACCCAACCCCTCCAATGGGGTATCGGGTAAGTTTTGTTGATCATCCCATCCGCGGTCTTTCCGCCCCCATTCACCCTTTTCTTCGGGGATTACTTTATGTTTATGGTCTCCAACTTCACCACCTCACGCCCAACTCTATCCTTCACATTTCTATTTTTATCACCCTCTGCGAAGCCTTCCTTGGTGTCCAGCCTAACTGGGCATTATGGAAGCGCATTTTCTTTTGTCGCCGCAATGGCTCTGCCAATGTCGCCTATAATATAGGCGGCATTGTTATTCGTTCGCTCTTCTGTCAACTACTTCGACGTCAAACTCACGACTCCGTTCAAGGGTGGCGCAAAAAGTGGTTGTACATTCGTGAAGAAAACCATGGATGCGCCGAAGACAACATTCCTCCTTTTGACGGTGCCGAGAAAATCCTTTGCCGCCGTTCCTGGGACGCGAAGCTACAGGAAGAAAGAACTTCGACAGAGGCCCCGATGACTCGCATCCATGAGTTGCAAAATACTCGTGGAAAAGAATTATCAGGCATCCAAATTACGGCGTACTTCCTTAGGACTAGGGTGCAGCCTCTTCAGCTCGCAAAAACCCTTTCGGAATTATGCTGGCGATGAAGACACAGATCGTTTGTCGACGAATCTGGAAGTCAAGGATTTGGATAGACTTATTCGAAGGATTTCATCCCTCAAGAAGAAAGACTCCATCCCTTCCACTTATCGCGTAAAACCATACAGCGCCGCCCATGCGCTTCCCAAGGTAAACATTGTCGCGGAATTTGTCTATTGCCTTGCTTTTTGTGTTGTTATTTATTTCTGACATCCTTCCCTCTTTTTATACAGGATCACCCAAATCTTGTTTCACTTCCTCCTCTTCCTGAAGGTGGGGATGTCGAAGAAAGGGCCGTTATCTCCGATGATAACCCGGATGCCCCCTCGTTTGCAAATGAACCCGCGAGAATCTCGAAAATCTGCGGGATCCGACGAAAAAGAGGATGTCTCTGAAGCCACTGCGTCGGCACAATCTCCTCCTCCTGCTTTGTTTCTCCAAGGAACAAAAGGAAAAGAGATGATGCCGAAGATTCGGCACCTCCAAGGTTGAAGAAAGCTGTCCCTTCTCACGGAAGGCAGGCTATGATCCATACCTCGAGGCTCTCATCAGTTCGTAAGTACCCTTTCTTTTGGTTATTTGTACTCGAAGATTCTTGTCTATCTTTCTTTTGATATTGTCGACACTTGCTCGTAGTGATGATGAAGAAGAAATACCAACTGCTGATGTGGCTGCTCGAACGAGTACGTCACATACATTAGTCGCCTCGGAGACGCCAGTCGAAGGAGAAGAAACGTCGCCTCCTCGACAGAATGTCGGCGCTGCTACTTCTCCGTCAAGCCCCTTGTCCCTTCACCAAAAAGGGCAAGGGTTGAAACAAACCCTGAGCTTACTCTTCAATCGAGTAGCTCTTCTAACCCTCTCTTGGATGATGTAAGTTGTTAACGCTCTTGTCGCTGTTTATATTTTCTCCGTTTGCTCCTATGTGTCATCATTTTTCCATGCCGACATTTTCTTTCTTTGTCTCTCCTTGACACCTATGATAAAGAGCTTCTTCGCATCGGTGCCCAATTCGTTGGGTGCCGTGATTATCGACAAGGCTGAAGGTAACCGACTACTTTTTGCTTCCTTTCTGCATGACTTGTCGGCGTTTATAGCTAATCTTGTCTTCCTTTTTCAGAAAGCTGGCAGAAGCCAACGAACGTGCTGACACACTTGCTCAAAAGTTAGAGCAATGTGAAGAGGCTCGTAAGAAGGCCGAGTCGGATCTTTGTTGAAGCTAGGCAAGAGGCGACAAAGCTAAGGCTGATCTGCTGGTGTCGAAGATCTTCGGAAACGTCATGGCGCGAAACTTCGCTAGCGATCATATAGCTGCGCAATCTGCTCGCGACGACGATCACCAAACGCATAAAGACACAAAGTCGTCGCTTTGTCGGTAAGTATTTGCACCATTTCATACCCTTTGGATTTTTTTTTTGCACTTGTTTGTTGACGAGATTTTCTATTTTGTTTTGTCAGATAGGACCTCTCAAGAATTTGAACTTGAGAATCCTGACAACGATTCTCTTCTTGACGCCATTTCATTCCTCGAGTTTCATGGGACGGAAGCGCGTGAAGGCATGGATGAAGCCAAGGCGGGGTTGTCGAAGCTTTTCCCTACTTCTTCCCGAAGAAAGAGGAGCCCGCGACTTTCCTTGGTCTTGCCAAATGCTTTAATCCTCCCGAAGATCTTGGGCTGAAGATGCGCCATGAGAACATGAAGGTTGCCGTGGAAAGCACCGTTGCTCTAGTTGCGACAGTCAACAGACTATTGACTGGGCCAAAGTTGGCGACACGGAGCAAATAGAGCAAGCAAGGTGGCGATCCTTAATCAAGGCGGCAAAGCTTAACACGAAGAAAATCCTGGCCTATCTCGGGATCAAGCCATCTTTGACTCCTAGCTCTTCAAGGCCGGAGGTCTAGTTTTTGCTTTCTTTATTTCCTTTGCTATTGTCGCCATTCTAGTCTTGGCGACAATTTCCCTGCCAGTCCCTTAGGAGAACTTCTTTTGTAATGACCATGTAAATTTTCTAGAATCAATGAAATTCCTCTTGGTGTTATCATTGATCCGGGGATTTTCTTTTCCAGTTGATATTTGATAATTATTCAACAAATCCTTCCTCTCCCGATGCTGCTCCCGCGTCTTCCTTGTCGAAGAAAATAAGAACCGATGACAATTTCCTTGAAGGTTCTTCGAGCACACCTTTGTCGGAGGATTTACAGGAACTTCGACAACAACTTCAGTCCACGAAGAAACAAACTCTGGCAATGATGGAACAATCTCGGAAAGCATCTGAACGAGAACTTGCTCGTCGACAAGCCGAAGAGGCTATGGCTGCCAAGGATGCTGCTGTATTGGAAGCAAAAGGAGTGCCCGAGAAAATAGCATGCTCGAGCTGATGTTGGAAGCTAGCTCGGATATGTTAGGTATGTATCTCGAACTTTATGATGCCTTCTCTTTATTTCGCTGTGCCTTCTTCCAAGTTTCTTGCCTTGTTGTCTGATAGGCTCAGTTCTTGATGCTGCTGCCAAAGATCTAAGAGTAAATGAGAGAACAAATCTTCTTGTCAACCTTTCTCTGAACCATGGCTCGTTATTTTGGGCCACTCCTGAACGAACCCAGCAGATTGTCAGGTTCCAAGATCGTGCTTGCCAAGTACGCGAATTTCTAAATTTTTGCACGACAACGTTGACCCTTATTTTCAAGACTTTGTTTCCTCGGAATGAGGTTCCTGCGACTCTTCCTGAATTGCTAGAGACCTTCAGAGATGCTCCTCGTATTCATAATTTCGTACGAGCCCAACTGACTGCTGGAGCAAGATTTGCCATGATTATGATAAATATTTGCCATCCAAAGTTAGACCCGTCGACGATTGTCGTTGATTGCATGGCGAAGAAAACACGGCGGAAGAATAACATAGATGCAATCAACGAGATGGTGACTCCTGTGGCCGAGTCGATGATAGACGAGCTTCTTCGGATGGATTCAGAATTCTTCGTCAAGGGATCTTATGCCGAGCATAAAACAACCAGAGGCTTGTCAATAGATACTATTTTGGGTTCTGACTGATTTGTAAAACTTTGTCGAAAACATTTGTTGTATATCACAGAATGCTCTATATTGTTGGAGCCCCCGAGCCTTTTGGCTAGAGTTTGTACTATTTTTCTCTTTTCAAGATTTCTTCTTGTGCTGTAATAAAACACCTTGATGGACTGCAGGATCTTGGTGTCGAAGTTCTATATTTTTGTTTGTCGAGTTTTCTGGACCAACGTGATGAGATTTTTTGACGTGTGCACTATATTTAATTATGACCAACTTCCGATTTATATATTTGGCGAGGTATTATTGTACCAAGGCGAAATAAATCGAGTTTGTCTGTTTTGATATTTGAGGGGTCGAGCCCCGGTATGTCAATAAGAAGTATATCTTTACTATTTTTATTATATTGCAGCACCGCGAGCCCGCCTCATTAAAAACCTTTCCGGCCCCACTCGATGCCCCAAAAGGAAAAGAGTGCGTCTGAAAACTCGCGGGCATTTCAGTACATTGTATGTTTACAGAGGAGACTATATTTTGCTATCTAGGCGTAGAAACGCTGAGCTGTGCCACGTTCCGGGATTTGGCTCGGCAATCCCTGTCTTCTTGTCTTTGATTTTGTATGCTCCTCCTTCGATTACTTTTGTGACGATGTAGGGTCCAAGCCATGGTGACTCGAGTTTTTCGTGACTTTTTTGGTTGAGTCGCAGAACTAAGTCACCAACTTGAAAAGACCTTGGGCGCAATCGTCGCTGTGGTAATTCTTCAGGTCCTGTTGATATTTGGCAACTCGTGACAGGACTTCATCTCGAGCTTCGTCAAGTGCATCGACATCGTTCTCCAAGGCTTCTCTCGAGGTTTCTTCATCATATTCTGTGACTCTTGGAGAATCGTGCTCTATTTCTATCGGCAGGACTGCTTCGGCGCCATGGACCAGAAAAAACGGTGTTTCCTGTGTCGCCGTATTTGGTGTTGTTCGAATACTCCACAAAACGCTCGGCAATTCCTCGGCCAAGTATGCCGAGCTTTCTCCAATGGTCCTAGTAGGCGTTTCTTGATACCATTGCATATGATGCCATTGGCCTTCTCGACTTGACCGTTGGTCTGTGGATGCGCAACAGACGCAAAACTCAATTTGATGCCCACTGCGCAGTATGCTTTGAACTCCTTGGACGTGAAATTGCTGCCGTTGTCGTGACAATGCTATGAGGAACTCCAAATCTGAAGACGATGCTTTTACGAACTTAATCGCCGATGCCGGTGAATTTATCGGCTTGCTTCTATCCACTTTGTAAATTTGTCGACAGCAACCAGCATATACTCGTAACCTCTGGCGAAGCTTTGTGTAGTTTTCCCACCATGTCGAGGCCCCATTGAGCAAAAGGCCAAGATAATGGGATTGACATAAGTTCTGCTGCGGGAGAGTGAGGTCGCGGCGAATCTTTGGCACGCGTCGCAAGTTCTCACTATTTCCTTTGCGTCCTCGATTGCTGTTAACCAATAGAATCCTGCTTTGAAAACCTTGGCGCGATAGCTCGGCTGCTCGCGTGGTGCCCGCATATTCCTTCGTGCACATCTTTCGGGATGATTCTTCCTTCTTCGGGTGTAACACATCGTTGTAGCACGCCCGAAATACTTCGTTTGTACAACTCCCCTTTTACCACAGTGAAAGCTTTTGATCTCCTGATTATTCGCCTTGCTTCGACTGGGTCGTCGGGTATCGTTTTCCTTAGGATATATGATATGTAAGCCTGCATCCATGGAACTTGCACCATCATGACTAGCTCTTGCTCTTCTTCTTCTTCTTCTTCTGCTGTGTCTTTGGTGATACTCGAGGTTTTCTCTTTCTTCTCCTTCTTTGTTTTGCTGGCTTTGTTGATCTCTCGCTTATCTCTTCCCAAAACACGCCTGGAGGAATCGCGAGACGTGACCCGATGTTTGCAAGAACGTCGGCTTCATCGTTGCTCATCCTGCTGATGTGGTTTACCTCACAACCATCGAATAACTTCTCCGGCTCATTGTACACCTCCTTGTATGCTATCATACTTTCGTTGACGCATCGCATTGGTTCATGACTTGCTGTGCTACCAATTGTGAGTCGCCGAAAATTTTCGAGTTGCACCGCTAGCTTTCGCCATCTTCATCCCGTGTATGAGAGCTTCATATTCTGCTTCATTGTTAGACGCGTTTGGGAACGTCATCCGTAAAACGTACTTCAACTTGTCGCCCTCAGGTGATACCAATAGCACGCCTGCTCCGGCACCTTCCGTCTTTTGGACCCGTCGAAGTTCATGGTCCAAGTTCTCGATAAATCTGGGGTCCCGTGTTTTGTAGCTCCATCCACTCTGCAATGAAATCCGGTAAGACCTGCGATTTTATTGCTTTTCTTTTTCATACGTGATGTCCGAGGAGAAAGTTCTATTCCCCAAAGGAGACACGACCCGTAGCTTCTGGATTGTTGAGTATATTTGATAAGGGAGCCTCGTTGACCACTATTATCGGGTGCGTCGAAAAATAGTGTCGCAATTTTCTTGCTGTCGTGAATACTCCATATGCTAGTTTTTGATATTGCGGGTACCGCTGTTTTGAGGGTGACAGTACTTCACTGATGAAATATACTGGCCTCTGAACTCCATGAAGCTTGCCTTCTTCTTCTCTCTCGACTACTAGGGCCGTGCTGACCCTAGGGTGTGGCTGCAATGTATAAGAGGAGAGGCTCTTTCTCTTTCGGTGCCACCAATATCGGTGGTGTCGAAATTGCTCGCTTGAGGTTCTCGAAGGCTCAATCTTCTTCGTTCCATTGAAATTTTTCCCCTTGTTTGATCAATGCATAGAACGCGGCGCCTTTTCTCCTAGCAAGATGCTTAAAGCTGCGACTCGCCCCGTTAAGCTGTTGTATCTCCTTCAGCTTTGTTGGCTTTCTCATAGTAACGATGGCCTGTATTTTTTCGGGATTAGCTTCAATCCCCCTTGCTGATACTAAGAACCCGAGAAGTTCTCCTGCGGGAACTCCAAAGAGCACTTTGTCGGGTTCAGCTTGAGGCAGAATTTGTCGAGGTGTCGAAGGTTTCCTTCAAATCTTCGATCGAGTCGACCCTTTTTTTGATGTTATTACGACATCGTCGATGTAGACTTGTACATTTTTTCCAATCTGTGTTGCTAGGCACTTCTGCATCATCCGCTGATATGTTGCTCCCGCGTTTTTCAAACCAAAGGGCATTGTTTTGTAGCAAAACACGCCATAGGGTGTGATGAACGCTGTCTTGGCTTCATCTTCTTCTTTAATCTGATCTGGTTATAACCGGAGTATGCATCCAAAAAGGAAAGACGTTCGCATCCTGCCGTGGAGTCGATGATTTGATCGATCCTTGGGAGGGAAAGTGATCCTTAGGACAATGTTTATTGAGACACGTAAAGTCGACGCACATGCGAAGGACTATTGTGTGTTTTTCACCATCACTGGGTTAGCTACCCATGTGGCTTCTGTAGATATTTCTTGATGAAAGCATCTTTGAGTCGATCTATTTCAGATAACATGGCTTTGCGGCTAGGCTCCGAAAAACGCCGCAAAGGTTGCTTTACTGGTCTTGCGAGAGGATCCAAATTGAGGTGGTGCTCGGCAAGTTCCATGGGTACTCCTGGCATGTCAGGTGGACACCATGCGAAGATTTTCCAGTGCTCACGGAGGAACTCGACGAGCGCGCTTTCCTATGCGACATCCATGTTTGCGGCAATGGACGTCGTTTTCTTTGGATCTGTCGGGTGGATCTGTACCTCTTTTGAATCCTTGGTTGTGTTGAAAGTTGGCTCCTTAGAAGATCTCCCTACCTGTGGCAGCACATCATAATCAGTGAACCTTGGCGCCGCATATGCTTGCATCCCGAAAGTTTCGACGGTCGATGAAAATCCTTGTCGCATTTATCGAGATAACGCGAAACTTCCTTTGATTGTGATAGGTCCCTTGGGCCCGGGCAACCTCCACACAGATATGTATAATGCGGCTTTGCCATGAACCTGGCATACGCTGGTCGTCCCAACAAAGCGTGATATTGCGACGGGAAATCCACAACTTCGAACTCCGAGATTCTCTATCCTGTAGTTTTCTCGGGTTCCAAACTGAACGTCGAGGTTGATTTTGCCCAATGGGTAACTTGGCTTCTCTGGTGTAATCCCATGGAAACGTGTGTCGAGTTGGTTTCAAGTTTGCTAGGGATATGTTCATCTTCCTCAATGTATCTGCGTACATGAGGTTTAAGCTGCTGCATCCTATGAAAACTCTCGACACATCAAAACCAGCGATTGCGGGTAAAATGAGTGCTGATTGTCCAGGTCGAGGAACTTCTGCGGATGGTCTGCGATTGTGAAGCCGATGTCTTGCCCCGACCAATTTAAGTACTCGATTGTTGGTGGAGGCATCTTCTCTGCCATGAACACTTGTCGCGAGATTACCTTCTGCGCTCTGTTTGATGGCCTAGCTTTCTGAATCATCGAGACCGCACCATTAGAGTTGGGGTCAACATATGGAGGTGGATGTGGTGCTGCCGCAATTCTAAGCTGGTGCCGATTTTCGTCCGTAATTGCGGGAGGAGGTGGAAGGTGGATCTCGCTCCTTGCCCCTGGGGGTTTCTATTCGTGGCTTGGGCATTTGCGATTCCTGCGGCTCGCAACATTGCCTGAAAGTTTAAGCAATCTTTCTGGAGATGACTGACTGCCTCTTTCCATTGTTGTCAAGATAAAAATGCATCTGCACGGACCGTTCATCATCTCTCGGGGGACACATAAGGCCTTTGGAACCTTGGTCCATTGTTTTGTTTGTTGCCGCGAGAATCACCTCTATTGTCGCCTTGATGCTCGTTACTCCTTTGATAGTCGTCTCGACTGTTTCCTCCAGGATTTCCTCGAAAACCAGCCGATATATGGCCGGGAGCATCGTTGTTGTAGAGCCGGCGAGAAAATCGCCTTCTATTTTGATAATTTCGACCACGATCCTCCTCTGGCGACCTGTGTCGCTTGTTGTATATTCGTCTTCTCCATCTGCCCATTTATTGGCTATCTCCATGAGTGCTGATATGGTCTTAGGGTTAGTTCTCCCCAAGTCCTCGACAAAATCGCCTCGGCAATTCCCTCCCACGCATCTATTGCCCTCTCGTCGGATATATCTTGTGCCGAGTTCTTTATGATGTTCCACATTTGTATATATTTCCTCATTGACTCGTCGTGTTTTTGTCGACACGCCCTCAACTCTTCCAACAGCCGAGTTTCTTGCAGGTGGATCGGAAGTTTTTCACGAAGATGTCCTCAAAGTTATCCCAGCTGTCGATGGAATTTAGGGGAGTTTCTTTATCCAAGATCTCGCGGCACCGCTCAAGTGAAATTGGATACTTTGCATAGCTGTTGCTGGTTCCTCCTACCGACTTTACCATCTCGAGATAATCCACTAGGATCTTCGGGATCTTGCAGGCCGTCGAATTTCTTGAAATTTTCGGGTAGCTTGAACCTTTTGGGACTCGAGTCTTTCGAACTCTTCTCGTAAAACACGGAGCCCACACATATCTTCGTCGGCAACTCTGGTGAGTGCTGACGTTCTTCTTTCTTGTCGCGCTCTGTCCACCCTTACTTGGACTGCTGTGTCTCTTGCTCCACTTGTTCTTAGGGGATCTTGAACTGCTGCGGTGGGTCGTGGACTATTTTGCCTAGGATTTTCTTCGGGAGGCGTTGTTGCAAACGCTGTTCCCATTACTCCTACTCCAGCCATCGCCATATTGAACAATGGTTCTCTCGGGTCCCCGGGAGGTGGTCTGGACGCCAAGATGTAAGCTTGTGTTGCTATGTAACCTGCCTCTGGCGTTTTTGGGATGATATTTCCCCTTTCGTCGATCGACATAAAGGACATGTCGAGATTTTGGATTATGTTTCCTCTCTCGCTTCGGGTATGTTTTGCGGCCGAGACATTGCTCTCCTCCGAGCTTCTCTGTGAATGTCTCCCGAGGTTCTTGATTGTCGACTTAAATCTGCTCTGCTTGATGCGAAGCTGCCTCCTTTCTTCTATTTAGTGATGCTGTCTGTTTTCCAACTCTCTGCTTACTCGAGCAAGTCTATATTGATATGCTTGTAGTTCTTGTGTAGTAGCGGTGGTGGTCATTGGTTCTGAACCGTCCATGGCTCTTGCAGCCCTATCCCACGCTGCTTGCGGGAGTTGGACTTGTGCTCGAGTTGAGGTCCCAGCATATTTAGTGCCTAAGCCATGTCTGAGATCAGCGGGATCGACGTATGGATTTCCCAAATCGTCGAAAGCCTCTGACGTTTCTGGCTCTGATCGGCCTGCCCCCTTTATCGCATAGATCTGATGATATTTTGCGCATTGACTTTTGTTAGGATTGGTGACACCATCATATAGAGTGGTGAAGACCCTTCCGATGGCAGCAGATTTGTCGATGAAGTTGAAGCTGTCGGCGTCGGAGGCTGCTTATAAAGGAGTCCGCAGGAACGACTCGAAGGATGTGTTGCTGAAGATCTCGGCGAGCTTTCCGCTTGCCTTGCTGTCGACGAAGCGTGGCGACGAAAACTCTCGTCACTCGACGAAAAGTTGGAATCCACCGCTGAAAATTCCGACGAGATCGGAACTTGAGACGGTAGGATCCTTCCTTGTTGACGCCAAATCGGAATTCTCCGAACGTCATGATGATGGGCTCCTCCGATAGGCACATGCATCCATACGGGAGGGCGGGTGAGAATAAAATTGAATAGATCAGTTTTCCCTGTTACCTCGATCATCGCGTTGCTTGCTGTGGATGAAGTGAAGATCTTGAACGTGCCATCGAGATCAGCTCCTTGCAACCTCTAATTCCCACAGACGGCGCCAATTGCTTGTCAATGCCTACAGATTGTAGACTAGGGTTTTGCTAGAAGTAGAGGGCAAGTAGATCTCGAAGGTTCAGGCGAAAAGTACTCGACGATTATGAAAACTAGGGTTATGTTGACAGTAGATTCGATCCTTTCTTTGTCCCTCGACTCCCCCTTATATAGGAGGTGGAGCAGGGTTTCGTTGTACAAGTTACGAGTCCGGGACGGTTTCTAACTCCCGCAGATTACAAATAACACTTCCTATTACAACTCTAACTTTCCTTAATATATCTTGGGCTCCCGAATCTTCTTATTCTTCGGATAGTGGGCCTTCAGTAAACCCCGGGTACTATCTTCGGCAGGCCCATTTGGGATGCCTATGTCACCGGTTGCACTGACAACCTCGATGGTATATGTTTCTCCTTGTTTCAGCATCTTGGTTGCGCCACGCTTTGACGACGTACTCGATTGTTTCGACGATCCGGCCGAGGGCTAAAATAAGAAAGAGAGTCACGCGTGTTAGTACACACATATTTATTCAAATCAGTAAGTTTGTATCACGAGAGGCTCAATGTATATATATACCTCGGCGCCGGAGGTGGTTGCTACTTACAATTGAAGATCGTCGTTTATCGACGTTTCTTCGTCATCATCTTGCTGATGGCCTTCATCTTGACCGTCAAGGTTCAGATAAGAAGAGATATCCTCTTCTTCATCTTGTTCGGTCGGCACATAAAGAATATCGCCGTTTATGAGGCCCATTATATGTTCTTCAGCTTTCGGATCATAGTTGGCCATAATCGGGTCAGCTCTATCGTCCGCCATATGTCAGTCCTGAAAACATGTAGTAAAAACTAATTAATTGTGTATATGCCAGCATTATCACATCTCTTCTACATATAAAGAGAGGGCGACGAGGGAGGCGAGAGAGACGCGTATTAGATGTGTATGCGGACGGTCGACTCGCCTCGCAGTGACCGCGACCGAGAGACCGGTGGCGGTGGCGAAGCGGTGGCGAAAGGGCGGTGGCGGTGCGGGACAACCATAACTCGCCGCCCTCTCGATCCCAAAAAAAACACCGCGCGTATACGGAGGGGGCGACGAGGGGCTCGCCCCCTCCGTATACGCGCGATATTAAGTCAAATTTTAATTAAGACAAAAAATTTAAGACAGAATTTTTATTTCAAATTAGAGTTCTTTTTTAAGTGAAATTTTAGTTCATTTTTTAGACAAAGTTTTAAGTGAAATTTTAGTTCTTTTTTGAGACAAACTTTTAAGTCAAATTTTAGTTCTTTTTTAAGTCAAATTGTAGTTTCTTTTTGAGACAAAATTTTCACGTCAATTTTTAGTTTTTTAAAGTCAAATTTTAGTTTTTTTAGACAAACTTTTAAGTCAAACTTTAGTTATTTTTTGTTTTAAAATTAACAAGAAAAAAAACAAAAAAAAAGAAAAAAACGGCCGGGGTGAGGCGCGCAGCCTCTACGTCTCTCTGGCCGTCGCCCCGGCGCGGCCTCTCTCTCTCTCTCTCTCGGGCGGAGCGCGGCGGCGATTGCGATCGGCGCGCTACGACCCCGTCTCTCCCCTCTCTGCGACGGCGGCGACGATAGGGCAGCGAAGGCAGGCGGGGAAGGCGCGCGCGAGCGTGTACTACACGGTGGCGCGCGGCAGCAAAAGCGGCGATACGAGGCGGGGACGCTCGGGCGCGCGACAAGAGAGGCGACGGAGAGAAGAGCGCGACGGCGAAACTCGAGCGCGACAGCGATGGCGCGCGGCTGCAGAGATCGGCGGAGAACGAAGAGATGAACCGCCCATCGCTCGCGCGTTTATATAGGGACCCCCCTTTAGTCGCGGTTGGCCACACCAACCGCGACAAAAAGTTTTTTCGCCGGGTTTCGTTCCCGCGCAAAGACCTTTGATCGCGGTTAGCGAGGCCAACCGCGACTAAATATTTTCAAAATACTTTTCTTTTTCAAAATGTTAAAAATACATATAATATATCAATAAATTCAGAAAAATAAAACTAATTCATTTCAAAATCTGAAATATACAAATAATATATCAAAAAATTCAGAAAAATAAAACTAATGCATTTCAAAATCTAAAAAATACAAATAATATATCAATTTTTTTAGAAAAATAAAACTAATTCATTTAAAAATCTTAAAAATACAAATAATATATCAAAAAATAAAGAAAAATAAAACTAATTCATTTAAAAATCTTAAAAATACAAATAATATATCAAAAAATTCAGAAATATAAAACTAATTCATTTAAAAATCTTAAAAATACAAATAATATATCAAAAAATTCAGAAAATAAAACTAATTCATTTTAAAAATCTTAAAAATACAAATAATATATCAAAAAATTCAAAAAATAAAACTAATTCATTTCAAAATCTTTCCCTCTTCCCCCCAGTTCTTCCCGCCGCCTCTGTCTTTCCATGGCCCCCTCTTCTCGCCTCTGTCTTTCCATGGCCCATCTTCCCGCCTCTGTCTTTCGGGCCCCTCTTCCCGCCTCTATCTTTCCAGCCCTCTTCCCGCCAGATTCTTCTCGGCCGCCTCTGTCTTCCAGCCCTCTTTCACGGGCTTGGAAAAATTCAGGAGCAACTTCCGAAGATGTCGTAGGGCGTGTGCACCGACGACATCTTCGAGAAGTTGCGCCACGGAGATTTTCAACCCTTTACCAACATTGTTAGAGGAGATGAAGTCTTTCACGGGCTTGCGGGAAAATTTTCCCGAGGAGCAACTTCCGAAGATGTCGTAGGGCGTGTGCACCGACGACATCTTCGAGAAGCTGCGCCACGGGAGATTTTCCAACCCTTTACTTCATCCATGGGGATGAAACTCTCCCTACCTGCTAGGTTGGCTTGTTGGTCTGCTTGCCAAGGCGTATCGATGCTCCTTTTATAGGCACGGCGCCGCTTCGGCTTTGGCTTGTTCCTCCGACGGGCGTCGTGCGCTACATGCTTTATCTCATCGAACAGTGCGTCCACCCACGCGTTCTTACCCTGCCGACAGCTTTAGTCACGGTTGCACCCTCCGGCGGGACTAAAGCTTACCCAAACATCCTTATCCCACCAGTTTTCATAGATGACACAAAAACTACCTTTAGTCCCGGTTGCACCGACCAGCCGGGACTAAAGCTTACCCGATCCTTATCCCACCGACAGTTTTATTAGATGATACAAAACCACCTTTAGTCCCGGTTGCACCCACCACGGGACTAAAGATTAGATGACCAGCTCCTTCCTCTTCTTCCGCCATTTCTTCCCTGTCTTCCCGCCTCTTTCTTCCGTCTCTTTCTTCCCGCCTCTTTCTTCCGCTTAATTTCTTCCGCCTCTTTCTTCCCGCCCTTTCTTCCCGCCTCTCTTCCCGCTCCCATTTTTCCCGCAATTTCTCATTATATATATGTAGCCCGGCTTGGCCAGCATTATCACATCTCTACAATCTCTCATCAGTCTCTCATGGCTTCTACCGTACCCACTCTAACCTACCAGCAGGTGGAGGAGCTTTGCGCCTCGAACTACCCTTGCCCACGGGCTACGCGTCCCCGCCGGCTGGAGCCTAAGCGCCGGAGGCGTGCGGTCCCTCCCGTCCCTCGGGTGCTGCGCCGGGCGGCCATCACGAACCACTACTACCTCGACCTCACGCGGAGCAGCGGAATCCCCGCTGGCATCCCGATAACCAACATACTTGGGACGCCTTCTTCATCAATCGAGGCGTGAGAGAGGCGCTCGCCGAGGTATGAGGAGGACGGTCTGCCTCCTGGGAACTTCCACGAGGCCGACCATCGGCTATGGTGGTACGGCCGGACTCTGCGGAGCGTCATGGACTACATCACGGCCGGCGATATCCCCCGCCTGCGCTACCCTCGATTCGAGCCACGACGCCGACGACAGCGACGGACAGCGGCGGCAACTTAGAAGGCGACGACTACCAGTACAACGGCGGCGACTATGAAGACTACGAGTATGCATATTATACGCCTAGGCAGGAGTATGACTAAATCACTCCAAATTTCATGTATCATCAGTGCTATCTCGAATCAATGGAATCATTCGAAAATGGATACCAAAACACATCACGGATAATATAATTCACATGATCCATTCAACAAAGTTTGGTACAATAAATTATTACACATCATTTCTTCCCTTGTGTCCCTGCTTGCTTACGATTGTGCCGTATCCATGGAGCATCCTCATCATTTAACTTAATGCTTGGGTCGGTGTTCACTTTGAAGGGCGGAATTTCACCAAACATATTATAATCTTCGACATGTCTGTCTTGTCCTCCACTCCCACGATGTTTCTTTTCCCTGAAAGAACAATGTGGCGCTTTGGATCATCGCATGATGTACTGATCGTTTTCTTATCTTTCCGTTTCCTCGGTTTGCTACTCATGTCCTTCACATAGAAAACCTGAGCGACATCTTTCGCTAGGACGAATGGTTCGTCAAGGTAACCAAGATTGTTGAAATCCACCATTGTCATTCCGTATTGCGGGTCCACCTTTACCCCACCTCCTGTTAGCTTGAACCATTTGCACCGGAACAAAGGGACCTTAAAGGAGGGTCCATAGTCAAGTTCCCATATCTCCTCTATGTAACCATAATATGTGACCTTTTGCCCATTCTCGGTTGCTGCATCAAAGCGGACACCACTGTTTTGGTTGGTGCTCTTTTTATCTTGGGCGATCGTGTAAAATGTATTCCCATTTATCTCGTACCCTTGGAAAGTCGTTATAGTCGAAGATGGTGTCTTGGCCAACATGTACAGCTGATCTACAACATCATTGTCATTCATTAAATGTTTTCTCAACCAACTGCCGAAAGTCTCCATGTGGGCCTTCCTAATCCAGGATTCAGGCTTCCCCGAGTTGTCCGAGCGTAAAATATTCTTGTGTTGAAGGCGTTCCAATGATGATTCCCTGTTTTGAAATGAAGGATGCCGTCCCTCCGCCTCAATTTCTTCCTCTTGGTGGCCCCGCTTCGGGCAAGCTTCTCTTGTAGTGTCTTGTGTATCACCATTTGATCTCTCGCCGGTGTCCCATCCCTCTCACCTTATCGGCCTGGCTGCTTATACATGGTCTTGCTTCGGTAGCTGACGACCCGCCTAGTGCCTTGGGGGGCTTTACTAGGTTGGCGTCTGGTCGTAGTTTTGGCCGGTGTGCTTATCACAATGCCATTGGTAGATGTTGTGTTGCCGGTTTGGACCTAGCCCGAGCTCGGGGGGTTTGGGGTCTGGGTGAAAGCTTTGCAGGACCTCGGTCTCTGCCGACGATGATGACGCACTCGCGCGCCATGCACCTTCTTGAAGGCGTCGCCGCAAGATCCCACCTCCTTTGGATCCTCAAGCTCTGCTCGGCTGCTGGCCCGTCGTTGTGTTCCCCACGGGTTGATGCTTTGGTGCATAGGAGGTTTGTTGGCGTGGACTAGTACGTGCTTGGTCTGGTGCAACAGAAGATAAGGCTCCCTCAACCGGGCGCTTAGTGGCGTTCTCTCTGTGTTGTCTTTCGTTGTTGGTTTTCGGTTTGCGCTTGGCGTATGTGTGTTGTAACTGTTGGCGGTCCTAGCCGGTTTATGGCTTCGTTAATTCAAAGCCGGGCTCATTTCGAGCCTTCCATCTAAAAATACACGGTGCTTATGAGTTATGACTTTTAGTTCTTTAGACTAACAGGGACCGCTCCCGGGCCCCCTTTTTCATTGAGAAAAGAAGCCATAGTGTTTTTAGACTTACAGAACTAAAAATAAGGAAACTCACAAACTGAAAGTCATATTAAAACTAAGCCAGGTGCGCGCACAGGTGAAACCACCCGAGAACACCAAGGGAACTGCTAAGCTAAAAAAGTTTGAAGCAGCAACACGAAAACAAAACCAACTCTAACTCACAAGCTTTTTTCTTAACCAACATGACTACACCCAACATCAGGCTTTCCTCATAGCAGCATAGGCGCTATCTAGATACCAGATGCACATAATCATCATCAGGGTGCTCTTGTAGATAAGTGAGATAGCTCTTCCTCCATGGGGCGCCAGGCTTGCTATGGTTTTCCAGAAGGAGATCCAACGGTGTCGAGCGGGAGACCTCTTGCCTCCGGGAGCTGAGGGTATCAACGACTGGTGGTGTCGAGCGGCCTTGTTTTTCGCCAGAGCGGAGCACAGAAAGGTTAACTCTCTAATCATTTTAGCACTGCGATCCATCTGGTTAGAGCGGAACGCCAGGGTGTTTGATGATAAGCGCAAGCCTATGGCGCACTTCCTAGGCCTCATCTTAGATGAATGACATGCTTGGTTAGCTTGTAGAGGTGGGACTACGAGAGATGTGCACTAGGAGGCCGGTTTAGCCGGCAGTTGCTTCACCCAAAGTGGTGTTGCTGGGTGGTTGATGTAATTGTAGATGTAATGGGGCTTCTTTGCCCACCTCTTAAGCTTAATATAATGATGCACAGATCTCCTGCGGGTTCGCAAAAAGGAGGAGATCCAACCAAATGGTTGGCAGGTTAGTACGGTCCCAGCTCCAACGACGTCCTTAGTTTTATCAGTACAAGGCTTTTGAATTGATCCACGAGAGGTCAGTCCTAGTCTTTGAATGGTACCTTCCAATCCCTCAGTTTCATATTAATTCAAGTTTTTGCTAACAAATTAAGTACTATGCAAGAATTGCTGTGATAGGCGTTGAAAGTTCAGAGATGGTAAACCTAGAGGGTGAATAGGTTTCTACAAATTTTAATTATTTCTTTGTAATATTAGGCTTTGCGGAATATAAAGGTGAGAATAATGCAAACTAGGTGAGGCGCCCTATATGATAACTCAAGCACGAAGGCTCTCACAGGCAGTTATATCACAAGTAAGGAGTTCGGTTAGAGATAACCGATAGCACGCGGAGACGAGGGTTTATTTCTGTGTTCCCTTCCTTTGCAAGAAGGTACGTCACGTTTGGAGGGTGGAGGTCCCACGAAGGATTCCCAACGCCACGAAGGCTCACCCTATTCTCCGGAGCCTATTCCACGAAGGAATAGCTCACTCACTTGTGGTAGACTTTGAGGTAGCCTGCAAGCTTTCACAATCTTGTCAGGAGCAAATCCACAGCCCGGATGCTTCGGGACCTCTTTTGCCCACCTAGGGTTTCCAAGGAACCCTAGAGAGCAAGTTTCTTGATGAATACAAGGGGGAACAAGATTTGGCTCGGTGGAACGGTAGATCAGACCCTCCTCTATCTTTTCCCCGGAGGGATTTGAGTTTGGGTGGAGGAGGAGGGAGATCTGAGGCTTTTGGTGTTTCTATCAATGGAGTATGAGAGAGAGAGAGCTCAAGAACAGCTTGTAGTGTAGTGCCTAACTATTCAGAGGTAGGGGAAGGGGTATATATAGTGTCACTTGAAATCTGGCCGTTGCAACTTGTCCACCTCAGCATTTCCTTTAGAAACCTGGTCAATCGGGCCTGGGGCCGGGCCACCCGGTGCGCAGGCCGGTCAGACCAGGCCAGGGGCCGGACCGACCGGTCACCGGAGCTAGGACTGGGTCTTGACCGGGGCTGGAATTGTTGCACAGTACATGTTGGAGATATGCCCAAGAGGCAATAATAAATGGTTATTATATATCTTTGTGTTTATGATAATGTTTACATACCATGCTATAATTGTATTAACCGAAACATTGATACATGTGTGATATGTAGACAAACAAGAAGTCCCTAGTATGCCTCTTAAACTAGCTTGTTGATTAATGGATGATTAGTTTCATAATCATGAACATTGGATGTTATTAATAACAAGGTTATGTCATTGTATGAATGATGTAATGGACACACCCAATTAAGCGTAGCATAAGATCTCGTCATTAAGTTATTTGCTATAAGCTTTCGATACATAGTTACCTAGTCCTTATGACCATGAGATCATGTAAATCACTTATACCGGAAAGGTACTTTGATTACACCAAACACCACTGCGTAAATGGGTGGCTATAAAGGTGGGATTAAGTATCCGGAAAGTATGAGTTGAGGCATATGGATCAACGGTGGGATTTGTCCATCCCGATGACGGATAGATATACTCTGGGCCCTCTCGGTGGAATGTCGTCTAATGTCTTGCAAGCATATGAATAAGTTCATAAGAGACCACATACCACGGTACGAGTAAAGAGTACTTGTCAGGAGACGAGGTTGAACAAGGTATAGAGTGATACCGAAGATCAAACCTCGGACAAGTAAAATATCGCGAGACAAAGGGAATTGGTATTGTATGTGAATGGTTCATTCGATCACTAAAGTCATCGTTGAATATGTGGGAGCCATTATGGATCTCCAGATCCCGCTATTGGTTATTGGTCGGAGTAAGTACTCAACCATGTCCGCATAGTTCACGAACCGTAGGGTGACACACTTAAAGTTGGATGTTGAAATGGTAGTACTTGAATATGGAATGGAGTTGGAATATTTGTTCGGAGTCCCGGATGAGATCCCGGACATCACGAGGAGTTCCGGAATGGTCCGGAGAATAAGATTCATATATAGGAAGTCATATTCCAAGTTTGGAAATGATCCGGTGCATTTATGGCAGGTTCTAGATGGTTCTAGAAAAGTCGGAAGAAATCACCATGGAAAGTAGAGTCCCGGAGGGACTCCACCTTCATGACCAGCCAACCCTAAAGGGGAGGAGTCCATGGTGGACTCCCCTAGGGTGGCCGGCCAAACCCCCTCATGGAAAGGGGGAATCCCACCCCAAGTGGGATTCCCACCAGGTTTTCCCACATATGGGAGGTTTTAGTGTTGGGGTCTTATTCGAAGACTTGGACTAGAACTCTTGGTGCTTCCACCTATATAATGAGGAGGAGAGGGAGGGGGCAGCCACTCTTTGGCTCAGCCTTGGCCGCACCCCTTAGAGGGCGGCGCCCAACCCCCTCTCTCCCCAAACCCTAGCGGTCTCTCTCCTCCACCACATCCCGCACGCTTTAGCGAAGCTCCGCCGGATTTCTCCACCACCACCGACACCACGCCGTCGTGCTGTCGGATTCAAAGGAGCTACTACTTCCGCTGCCCGCTGGAACGGGAGGTGGACGTCGTCTTCATCAACAACCGAACGTGTGACCGAGTACGGAGGTGCTGCCCGTTCGTGGCGCCGGAACCGATCGTGATCAAGATCTTCTACGCGCTTTTGCAAGCGGCAAGTGATCGTCTACCGCAGCAATAAGAGCCTACTCTTATAGGCTTTGGAATCTCTTCAAGGGTTAGTCTTGATCATCCCCTCGTTGTTACCGTCTTCTAGATTGCATCTTGGCTTGGATTGCGTGTTCGCGATAGGAAATTTTTTGTTTTCTATGCAACGTTTTCCTACAGTGGTATCAGAGCCGTGTCTATGCATAGATGGTTGCACGAGTAGAACACAATGATTTGTGGGCGTTGATGCTCTTGTTATCTTTAGTTGAGTACTTTGCATCTTTGTGGCATAGTGGGATGAAGCGGCTCGGGCTAACTTTACATGACCGCGTTCATGAGATTTGCTCCACGCTCGACATGCAACTTGTATTGCATAAGTGGCTTTGCGGGTGTCTGTCTCTCCTACTATAGTGAAGATTCAAGTTATTCTTCTATTGACAACACTAGTATCACCGTTGTGGTTCATGTTCGTAGGTAGATTGGATCTTACTCGAAAACCCTAAACCACGTAAAATATGCAAACCAAATTAGAGAACGTCTAACTTGTTTTTGCAGGGTTTGGTGATGTGATATGGCCATAATGTGATGATGACTATGTATGAGATGATCATTATTGTATTGTGGCAACCGGCAGGAGCCTTATGGTTGTCTTTAATTTTCATGTTGAGTAGTATTTCAAAGTAGTTGTAATAGTTGCTACATGAGGTGAACAACCATGAAGCCGGCGCCATGAACCTTGACGCTACGCCGACGATGATGGAGATCATGCCCGAAGATGATGGAGATCATGTCCGTGCTTTGGAGATGAAGATCAAAGGCGCAAAGACAAAAGGGCCATATCATATCACATATGAATTGCATGTGATGTTAATCCTTTATGCATCTTATTTTGCTTAGATCGCGACGGTAGCATTATAAGATGATCCCTCACATTAATATCAAGATAATAAAGTGTTCTTCCTCGTATGCACCGTTGCATTGTTGACGTTTTGAAGCATCTCGTGATGATCGGGTGTGATAAACTCGACATACAACGGTGTAAGCCATGTTGCACACGCGGAATACTTGGTTTGCTTGACGAGCCTAGCATGTACAGACATGGCTCGGGACAACGGAAACCGAAAGGTTGAACACGAGTCATATGGATGATATGATCAACATGTTGATGTTCACCATTGAAGCTACATCATCTCACGTGATGATCGGTTTTGATGTAGTGGATTTGGATCGTGTACCACTTAACAACTATGAGGGATGTTGTATTAAGTGGGAGTTCATTAGTAATTAGATTAAAACATGAACTAATTATCATAAACATAGTCTGAGTAGTATTTTGAATTAATTTTGTAGTATTGGCATCCGTTTACTACTATGCGCTAGTCTTGTTATTGAGATAGAAATACTGTTAAAATCTGATAAGAAACTTTACGGATTAGTACCGTATTGTTAAAGAATCAAGAATTTATTAAGTCCTATTGCAAACTTTTAGTGAAACTCACTTTGTTGATTCAGAGAGCTATGGTTTCAATTAGTACCTAAAGTTATCTTGTCTCCGTGAAACTTGAAGTTCAAATCTGTTTGAAAAGTAAGGAGCTGAAAATTTAGTTTTCAGAAATAATCAAGGTATGAGATATATGTGATATCTAAGACCTTATTGCAAGATGATAGAATATAATTTGGTGAGACTACATAAACTCATAAGTTTTATGGGAATGTATGAAGGTTGAAGACGCCAGGCGTCACAATCCTCCAACTATTGGAGCACTAACGATATTCGCATATCCATGAAGTTATCATCCTTAGTATGCACCGTTGCTAAGACTCGTCGTATCGAAGCATCACGTGATGATCGGGTGTTATAGATTCTACGTGTGTTTACAATGGGTGCAAGCCAGATTTGCACATACAAATACTAAGGTTAAACTTTATGAGCCTAGCATGTACAGACATGGTCTCAAAAAGTTGTCATGAATTGATGGATAAAATTATGAGTGAAATTGTTCATCATAGTTACTAATAAGTGAAATCTAGAACACTTGTCATATGATGAACAACTTCAAAGTAAAAACCTCAAGGTTATTGGTATTTGACCAACAAACCTAGAAGTTATTGATGTTGAAGTGTTTTTCTGAATAATGAGGAAAGCTAAAAGAGAAACTACAAAAGATTTTGGCAGAAAAAAGAAAAGACTAGAAAGTCTAGCTCAGGTGTATATAAATGATATACATGTTATGGATGTATTCCTAGTTTAGTCACACAATGAAATTCTTGGGTATTAGTGCTATATTGGTTGGTATGAAGTGTCATACAAAACAACACAATACAAGAATACAATGGCCTAAGTGACTGACAAGGAATATGATAGGTATGCACGTCTGGAACAAAAATAAAGTGTTATTATGTTCATCGTTGGCATTCTATCTAGCCCTTAGAATTTATAATAAAGAACTTAATAATTGTTATTTTGCTCTAGTCAAATAAAAACAATGAGTTGTTCAAATTATGACATTACTCCATGTATGATGGATAAGTTATTATAAATCTTAATGGTGAAACACACATACATAACACTGACGCTAAAATGCCATAAGGCAAATGATTTGAATTCCACTTATTTGTGGAACCGCCATTTAGGTCATGTTAGAAAGGAACGCATGAAGGAACTCCATGCAAATGGATTTTTGGAGTCATTTGATTTTTGAATCGTTTGGCGTTTGCAAATCTTTTCTAAAGAGAATGACTAAAATACCGTTCATAGGCCAAGAGTTGAACGGGCAACTAACTTAGTGGAAATATACATGATGATGTATGTAGTTCACTGGGCATAGTTGTGTGCGGGAGATTCTTCTACTTCATGAAAACTTCCAACAATGAATTGAGTATATATGTGGATATATTCAATAAGAAAGAAGTTTGAAACATTTGAATAGATTCAAATAAATTTCAGCATGAAGTGGAAATCATCGTAATAGAAAAGTCAAATATCTATGATTGGATCATGGTAGAAATATTTGAATTACGAGTTTTAGCGAACATCTAAGAGAGTTATGAAATTGTTCTACAACTCACATTTCTTGGAGTATCATAATGATGATATAGTATCCAAGATATGTATCCAAACCTTGTTGGATTAATGATGAGATAAAATATTATGACGCCATTATATTTTTGTGGATTATGCTTTAGTGACTACCGCTTTTACACTGAATAGAGCATCATCATGATCCGTTGAAATGACACCATATGAGTTATGGTATGGGTATAAACCCTAATAGTCTTTCTTTAAATTTTGGTCTAAGAGTTTACAACCAAAATCGGATGAATGTCTTTGTTGGTTATCCCAGAGAATTAATTGGGAATTCTTCCCACGAGACAAAGACAAAAGTGTTTGTCAATGTTTCTTATTTCCGAGAAATTGTTTCTAATGAAGTATTTGAGTGGGAGGACAATATAATTTGATAAGGTTTATGAACCTGAGCATAATGATCAGAGTAGCGCAGCATCGGAATTTGTTTCGGAAGCGGCCACGACGATCATGGCTCCCATGACTACAAAGTGTTTTAGCCATGAAGATCGAAGTACATATTGAACCTTGTAGGTATGGTTTACTTTGTGATCAAATAAATGATTTGTGAACAAAGGATTGATTTTGAATAATGATAAACCAACTACAAACAAAGAAGTTATGATGGGCCCTGACTCCGTTAAAATGGCTATACGCCATGAAATCCAAGATAGATAAATACTTTTTGAAAGTAAATGGATTTATAAAATTGATGGACTTGGATGGAATATCCTTAAAGAAGCTCGACTTGTCGAAAAATTGTTTACGACAAAGTTCAAAGAGTTGACTACGATAAGATTAGATCTTCCGTAGCAATGCTTATAGTCTATGTGGATTATTCTAGTAATCACTACATATTTCTTTTATGAGATATGCTAGTAGGATGGCAAAATACACTACTTAACAGAAGTGTGTATTAAAAGTGTATACAAGATACAACCAAGAGTTTTGCTGGTCCGTGGAATACTAGATAGGTATACGAACTTCAATTGGATGAAGTAAGTATCACGGAGTTAGAATCTTCACCAGATGAAATAGTCAAAGAGTTTTTGATTTCATCAGAGACGATGAAGAGGCTTGCATTTGCAAGAAATTAAGTGGGAGCGCTAAGACACATTTATAATACTTTATGTAGGTGACATATAGTTGGTTATAAATGATGTAATTATATACTTGATTAAAAGGTTTCATTGAGAATTAACTTCAATGAAAGGATATGGACTGAAACAAATTTAGTGTCAAGATCTATGAAGATAGATTGAAACACATAAATAAGTTTAAGTCAAAGTACATATGATGGATATTGAAGTAGTTCAATATAGAAATATTAAGAAAATGTTCTTGTCATGTGAAGGTTTAACAAGACTTGAGTGTATCTGACACTCAATGAGTAAAAACACATGAGTGATTATAGATCACGAATAACATGTACACAATCAGATATCATGTGCTATAAAGTGTTATGAGCATATACCAGAATGATTCATATGATGATCATTGAACGACAGTAAGAATATCCTTAAGTACTTTAGAAGAACTAAGGATATATATATATATATTTTTGTATGAAGAAATGACAAACAAATCGCTGTAAGGTGTTACACCGATATTGGTTTTGTCACATATAAAATATAATTTCAAATCTCAAATTAGACTAAGTGTTGTTTAAAAGGTAGCACAATGAGCTAGAAGTTGTCTATGCTAGATTTAGAAGAGTTCTAAATATTGTGATGGATTCTACAAAAGAAGGCAGAATATGTCATTGTTTTGACAATGACAAAGGATGTTAAGTCAGGAGGTTCTTTGAGAATTTGGTGTAGTTCCGACAAAGTCAGAACTTTGAAGCTATATTGTGTGTGACAATATTAGTGACATATTTCAGACCGCGAAATTAAGGTTCCACCAGAGGACTAAGCATATATGCCGACTCATTTGGAAAATGAGTGATGCGCTGAGACGCATATGAATTGCAAAATACATACGTTCTGAGCATGTCAGAACCGTTGACTAAAACCTCTCCCGTGAGCAAAACATGATAAAGCACCGAAGGCCAAGGTGTTATATCTTTACATATGTAAACTAGATTATTGACTCTAGTGCAAGTGGGAGACTATTGGAGATATGCCCAAGAGGCAATAATAAATGGTTATTATATATCTTTGTGTTTATGATAATGTTTACATACCATGCTATAATTGTATTAACCGAAACATTGATACATGTGTGATATGTAGACAAACAAGAAGTCCCTAGTATGCCTCTTAAACTAGCTTGTTGATTAATGGATGATTAGTTTCATAATCATGAACATTGGATGTTATTAATAACAAGGTTATGTCATTGTATGAATGATGTAATGGACACACCCAATTAAGCGTAGCATAAGATCTCGTCATTAAGTTATTTGCTATAAGCTTTCGATACATAGTTACCTAGTCCTTATGACCATGAGATCATGTAAATCACTTATACCGGAAAGGTACTTTGATTACACCAAACACCACTGCGTAAATGGGTGGCTATAAAGGTGGGATTAAGTATCCGGAAAGTATGAGTTGAGGCATATGGATCAACAGTGGGATTTGTCCATCCCGATGACGGATAGATATACTCTGGGCCCTCTCGGTGGAATGTCGTCTAATGTCTTGCAAGCATATGAATAAGTTCATAAGAGACCACATACCACGGTACGAGTAAAGAGTACTTGTCGGAGACGAGGTTGAACAAGGTATAGAGTGATACCGAAGATCAAACCTCGGACAAGTAAAATATCGCGAGACAAAGGGAATTGGTATTGTATGTGAATGGTTCATTCGATCACTAAAGTCATCGTTGAATATGTGGGAGCCATTATGGATCTCCAGATCCCGCTATTGGTTATTGGTCGGAGAGTACTCAACCATGTCCGCATAGTTCACGAACCGTAGGGTGACACACTTAAAGTTGGATGTTGAAATGGTAGTACTTGAATATGGAATGGAGTTCGAATATTTGTTCGGAGTCCCGGATGAGATCCCGGACATCACGAGGAGTTCCGGAATGGTCCGGAGAATAAGATTCATATATAGGAAGTCATATTCCAAGTTTGGAAATGATCCGGTGCATTTATGGCAGGTTCTAGAAGGTTCTAGAAAAGTCCGGAAGAAATCACCATGGAAAGTAGAGTCCCGGAGGGACTCCACCTTGCATGACCAGCCAACCCTAAAGGGGAGGAGTCCATGGTGGACTCCCCTAGGGTGGCCGGCCAAACCCCCTCATGGAAAGGGGGAATCCCACCCCAAGTGGGATTCCCACCTTGGGTAGGTTTTCCCACATATGGGAGGTTTTAGTGTTGGGGTCTTATTCGAAGACTTGGACTAGAACTCTTGGTGCTTCCACCTATATAATGAGGAGGAGAGGGAGGGGGCAGCCACTCTTTGGCTCAGCCTTGGCCGCACCCCTTAGAGGGCCGGCGCCCAACCCCCTCTCTCCCCAAACCCTAGCGGTCTCTCTCCTCCACCACATCCCGCACGCTTTAGCGAAGCTCCGCCGGATTTCTCCACCACCACCGACACCACGCCGTCGTGCTGTCGGATTCAAGAGGAGCTACTACTTCCGCTGCCCGCGGGGAGGTGGACGTCGTCTTCATCAACAACCGAACGTGTGACCGAGTACGGAGGTGCTGCCCGTTCGTGGCGCCGGAACCGATCGTGATCAAGATCTTCTACGCGCTTTTGCAAGCGGCAAGTGATCGTCTACCGCAGCAATAAGAGCCTACTCTTATAGGCTTTGGAATCTCTTCAAGGGTTAGTCTTGATCATCCCCTCGTTGTTACCGTCTTCTAGATTGCATCTTGGCTTGGATTGCGTGTTCGCGATAGGAAATTTTTTGTTTTCTATGCAACGTTTTCCTACAGTACATGGCCTCCGGATGTCACCAGAGCAGGAGCCGGTTGGCGCCGAGGCATCCAGTGCACAGCCCGGTCCGACCGGACGGGAAACCGGACCGTGCCGGTCCTGACCGGACCTCAGGCTGGGTCAGTGCCGGGCGAAAGGAAAAGCCCCCTGGACAGTGCCCGGTGTGCACCGGTCCAGGGGCCGGTTGGCGGGTGGCAGTTGCACCGGTCTGACCGGGCCAATGACCGGCCTGTTGCTGAGGAGACCTTCTTTATTTTTGACGAAGTGGGGGTCTCCCTTTTCCTTCTTGTTCCATTGATACACCATTATGCCTATTTGGCTAATACCTGGGAATAATCTCATAGACATGTATTAGTCCAATTACTCTAGCACGGTGTCATTGTTACCAAAATAATGGATAAGGGTAAAATACCCTTACAATCTCCCCCTTTTTGGTATACGATGACAAACCGAGCTAGAGTCACAAATAGATATTATGATAAGCTTAAACCTTGATTCCATATAAGATATTAAGACAGCTCCCCCATAATGTGTGCACTTGGAGAATTTGCGTTTGAATGCAAAGTGCACCATTTGTGGAATATGAGAAGCTCCCCCAATATCTTTAGGAAACAAGCATGGTATGGACATGTATATATCAAGATATATAAGCATAAAGCATAATCATCCTAACATAGAGATTAAGCATACAAATACTTGTCCATACACGAATTATTCAAAGTAGCAAATGGTTCTTGAAATGAAAAAGCAAGCAAATAAGCACAAGCCAAATAAGAAGCAAATAAAGTATCAAGCATGGCTTGTGCAACCAAGGAACCCCGTAATCCTAGACTCTACTCTCTTCTCCCCCTTTGGCATCGGAACACCAAAAAGGCAAACAAAAGAGTAGGGATGCTAGCGCTCCCATCAATAGAACTCTCTCCCAGAGCCATCCTCATACTCATCATCATCATCCTCATCTTCATACTCTTCATTGTCTTCATCATCATCTTCTCCATGTCCAGCAGTATCAGGATCCTGAGCAGATCTAGGAGGAAGACCACCATGAGCATACATGGAGAGATCAAAGTTCTGGAGCATCTCATCATCAATGGGAGGCATCTCCCAAGTTGGTGCAACCACAGGCTCCATCTCAGGTCCAGGAGGACGAACAGGTGATTCCTTGCAGCCATGAACTCATTTTGGCGCCTCCTAGTTTCCTAGTTCAAGGCAAGACTTTGATGAGCAACATCATTGGTATTCCTGCACATCTTCCATAGGTTGGCCAAGAAGCGAGAGGCATCGCGCTTGGGGCGCCTAGAATAGCTGGAGCTAGCTGCAGGATCATGCCTTTCCTTGGAACGGCCTCAGAAGGCATCATAGCTGGAACTTCCGGTCTATCTCCCTACTGGGGAATCTTGTAAGGTTCCATCTTGATCAGCTGTCCTTTCTTGTTGTTGGGAGTTGGCACAACTCTATTGATGAGCTACTGAATATACTGAGCATAGTTGGGATTCATGCGGTATCGAACAGAGCACCTTTGTTCACAGTAGAGGAAGTCACAACCATCAATAGTCTTCAAGTTTTCAGGACGACAATAGTACATGAGATTAAGATGGTAGGCCCGACATTGACTTATATCTCCTGACTTACTGATGAGATTCTCACGGAAGAGCTTGGCAAGCACAAAGTAGGAGTAGTACATTCCAGAGATAGTGGGAGGACCAGCTGTGGGTTCCGGAGGATAGCAGAAAGCAATGTCCCCATGAGTGAATTTATCCTGAGAGTGAATCTTGAAACCATGAGCACGGCTGCCACCAAATCCCATAGCTTCACAGAAGTCAAGGTAATTGCAAGTGTACTTCTCTTGTCTAGTCATCCAAGTCATGGTGCGAGCGGGATCATCATGAAAGAACACAGTGCAATGGAATTGACGGACAAGGATTGGGCAATATAACCCAATTCCCTTTGTACCACCGGGCTTCAGACACACAAGATCAAACAACCCCATCTGCTGCAAGGTATCAACCACAAAGCGGTACTTAGTGGCTTGATGTATGGTGATTACTTCCTTGTTGATGGCCTTGGGCATCACTATGACACCATTCTTCATACACTCTCTGGAGTTCTAGAAATCATCCCATATGCTCACTTGAGTGTTGGTCCAGAATTCCCTATCGTCACCAAGATAAGTCATTTCCTCGAACTGATAGGGATTCGCCTCTATGAGTCTTCTCCAAGCAGCAAGGTGCACTGTGCCCACATTGTATGTTGGCAATCTCTCAACAAGATCATCCTCTTGAGCTGCTTGTTTTTCTTTCTTTCTCTTGGCCGTTGTCTTGCTTCGAACACCATCTGAACTACCTGGACCACTGCCCTGAGCTGCTCTGCTAGGCATACGAGAGCTTGTGCGATACCCTGGAGGCCTCTCATGCCTACCTCTTTTGGAAACAGTACCACGGGCGTCATCACCTGAATCCCCTGTGAATGAGCAAATAGAGCGAGGATAGCAGTGGGATAAGTGTACATGTCATCAGAAATAAGGAGGCCAAAGAGTATAATATATGTACAAGTGTTTTGACGAGATTGTGTGAAAGTCTGGGCGAGCCAGCGCACCGGCCGGTCTGTAACATCCCAGAAATTTAAAACAAAATAAACAAATTTCCCTAGTTCCAAATTTTGGAACCAACAAAAACTTTTATTAAAATAAGATTGATACATAATAATCTTGCATAATTCTTGTGCTACTGCCATGATTGCTTGTTACTAGTATTTGAAATAATCATAAACCCTAAAACCTCACCCCTCTTCTCACCATACTAGGGAAAATAAAGTAAAAGGAAATTAAATAAGAAAAAGGCATATATGCCTATGGCTACAATTATAAATATTTACCCTAGACTTTTTCACTTTATTTAAAAGATTGGAAAAGCTTTGTAAACCTTATATAGCACTTCTTAAATCATTGCCAAGTTGAAACTAAAAAGAATATAAAGAAATTAAAAATGCCATAGAGGCATATGAAAGCTAAATAGCAAATATGAGAATTTAAGAAAACTAACCCTAGGACTTGTGTGAATGGTTGGATCACCTCCATATATCATTTCAACATTCAACCAAAACCAATTGGGTCAAACCAAGTCAAAATAAAAATAAAATACCACATATGCATAAAAGCATATGTGACACATAGGCATTTCACCAAACATTGACCTATGTCCCTAAACCTTGACCAAATGGTGTGAAACCCTCTCTAAACCTATTATAACACTAAATGGACCCTAACCCATGTCCAAGTGAGGCAAGAACAACCCTAGTACAAGTTTATGAAAATTGGACACCTCATTACTTATGTGTTAAGGCCAAATTTGCAAATCTTTGAACAAGACCCTTTGATTTAGTTTCAATGCTCTTAAAATGTTTCTAAACTCATAAGAACCACATTAGAGTCAACCAAAGTCAAATCAAATGGAGAGAAATCAAATAGGGAGAGAATTCCCAAAATTCACTCACATACACATATGCCAAAATGCAAATCCTCCACCAAGGCCAAAATTGCTTGCCCCATTGTTTCTAAAATACTTCAATATGATAAACTAACACAATTGCATCATTGGATCAAGAATCAAATCAAAAGAAATCAAGAAATCAACATACATGTGATAATGGTCATTTTGCCACTTTATAAAATGTTCCCCACTTTACCCCTCTGTATTTCTCAACTCTCAAACTAAACTTGGTCAACTATGACCATGTCATCCAAGACCATGTCAAGGTCAACAACTTTCATGTTGACCATCTCTGCTAATGTTGACTAGGTTGACCAGAAAGACAGGGACAAGTGGAGACTTTGAATTAATGTGAAGATCATACCAAATTTGGAATCTCACAAACCTTGACCAAATTGACCACCACCACCACCATTCAATCACATTTAATATATAAATAAACTCCACCAAAAAGAATTCCAAAATCTCAATATTTTCTTCATGCGGCCATTGTGTCGAACACCTTGCAGGCATGATTCATATCTTTGACACATGCTATTATCCAGAGGATTCTTGCCTAAACCCCTTTCTCCCTTTGATCATTGTTGCTCTAGTACCTCCTCTGCATCAAACAAAGCCACTTGGCACTGATTAAAGTAGGGGCATGATGAAGAACACACCCATGCCGGCCATGCTAGACACCACCATGCCACCCTACCTCTCCACTCATCTCTGGCCACATCCACCTTGTCCTGGAGCATCACCGAACCTCCCTGAGCATGCCTGTACCCTCCCTGGATCAAAACGAGCACGACACTGGCCGAGCCAGGCGCGCCCATGCACGCCCAGAACGTGCCAGGCACGCGGTGAGCGCGCACGACGCCCTGGACGCGCCAGTGCCGACGCTCTCGTCCTTCCCTCCCTCTCTCCTCGTGCACGCGCGCCCTACACCGCACCCGAACCCTGCTAGACAACCACATAGACTCGCGGGAACCCTCTAGCCATCGCAATGATCCGACCTGCCGCGCCGGTACTGCCAGCACTCGAACGACGCCAGTACTCCTCGTCCTCCCCGGCCGCGCCATCAAGCTCGTAGCTTCGCCTAGCCGTCGCCTACGCCGGCGCCCCTAGCTTGCCCCTTCGCGCCCGCGCCATGGCCGCCCCTTCGCAGCACCCCCGCAGCATCCTCGAGCCCCTATAAAAGGAGACCACTCCTGGACGATCACAGCACACCATCTGCTTCCCCTCTCCTCTCTGAGCATCCTCGACTTCTTCCCCTCTCCAATTAAGCTCGCCGTCGCCGGAATTTGATCGGAGTCTGCCGCCACGGTAGCTCGACGAGGACGACGACTCCGACCACCGCAGCACCTCCCGCGACCCTCGTCCGCATCGCCGTCGTCTTCCACGCCAAACGCCCACCTCGCCGAGCCTCGCCGGAGCCCCAGGTACCCCCTAGCCACCCCTCTGGTCGCCGGTAGGGTTAGGACCTCGCCGGAGGAGGTGAGCCGCTCGATCACTTGAACGTTCCAGATAGTGCCACGTCGCCCCGCCTGCTGCCCGCGAATTTAAACCCAGCCGCGCCGTTACTGGGCCTGTTTCCTTCATTCAAATCATTTGGGCCCAAATTCTTTTCCCGCGCGGCCCACAAATTCAAACGTCGTTTAATTAATTTAGCTGAATTCAAATACTGGTGCCAACTTCAAAATTAAATAGTTTGAAATCTACTGCACCAAATTTAACAAATTTTATATATTTGGAAAGCCCATGAAATTATCTAAACAATGCCACTGGCCTCAGGTCCAAATTCGAAATTAACTTTAAATGATAAAAATAACAAGGCAGAACCTTTTCTGACTTCAAATAAATATTAGAAATTATCTAGAAATGATTTTAAGTTGATTCCAACTCTAATAAATCACATTTGACATAATATAATTGTTTATGCAAAAATATAGCATGGTTGTTTTGCATGATCATGGACTAGAGTTAAATAATGGCTATGGAACCATTTCTAGAACATTTAATACATACACATAGAATTATTTAAATAGTATGAGGGCTTATCTCTCATTTAATTTGTGATCCTAAGTAATTCAAATAGAGGTACTGACCTTGATCAAATAAGTCTCATGCTTGGTTAATTAGAGAAGTTAATCATTTAGATGATAGTTTAACTTATATGAGGTATAGCCTCTCATATAAACCATTAGTCCAAATAGTTCAATAAGAATTAATAACACATAATTAATAACCCATAGGTTTATATTCGAAAATACTTAATCCTTCTCATGAGTAGTATTTAAATATTCAAACCTATTTATTAAATCATATAATAGACTTTGGTCTCATTTAAATCTTACCTCAACCAAATTAATATGAAGTAGATCCCATGATCAATTAAAATTCACTTTTAATTAATTAATAATATTAAAACATTACAAGGTGTTACTAAAATAGTATGAGGTGCTTACCTCATTTAAATCATCTTTCTCAAATAATATGAAGTAAGGTTTTGACCTTTAATTGGCTAGGCTCATACTTGCTCCCTTATAAATCTTAAATCTAAATAATATTGAAATTAAGTAAATCACATGAGATGATGAATCTCATTTAACTCACTTTCTCAAAATACTAAGTGTGAAGTATTGACCTTGGTCAACATAGGATCATCCCTGGTTATTTAAGAATATTAAATCACCTCAATAATAGTCCTTTAAATTTGTTACACTTATGTGCTAAATCATATGAGAGATATTCCTCTCATTTAAACCTTGTTCTCAAGTAATTCAACATGAGGTAGTAATCATAGTCTAAGTAACCTCATATTGAATTATTGGGTGACATTAAAACACTACCATGTTAGTATTAAATTGCATGAGGTATGGAACCTCATTTAAATCATTTTCTCAAATGATAAGTATGAAGAGGTTGACTTTAGTCAACCTAGGTCATATATTATTCATAAGAGAAATTAAATCTTAAGAAGATTCAATGAGAGGAAATTATTTTCTCCCAAACTAAAGAGAAACCCTAACTCCATTTTTAATGAGAGGAAATTATTTTCCTACTATTAAATAAGGAAACCCTAGCATAATCTTGTAATAAATATTAAGTAATGATGCTAGATCATTGTGTGAGCCACTAAGGCTAATTAAGAGTACTTAAGTATTGTTTGGTGATTGTATCCTCGTATTCGTTTATAGACGCTAGTACCGGAGACTATCAAGAGGAGGAAGTATTCTACCAAGAGGAAGAAGAAGACTACTTTGATCACTTCCCAATCAAGGCAAGCTAATATTAATATTACCCCCACAAGCAAGATAATACTCTTGCAAGCTAGTATTAATGCAAGCTAACCCTTGCTAAACACAAATGCTTAGCTCTATAAGAGCAAAGGCACCATCACATTTTACTACTATGTATTACCTATCCCATGTTTTGAACTACTTTTACTTTGGCTTATTTATTTCAAAGTACTTTTTGATTTATGATTCACTTGGTCTAGAGTAGAACAATACTTGATTTAGATTGGCACCACTCAAAGCTAGATAGCACCCCTCATATAGTTGCTATCGCTAATCAATTAAAATTGGACTACTCTAGATGGGAACATGTGACTTTGAAATGAAGTTGAAACCTTGGAATGATGGTTCATTCCATTGAATGACTTTGAAGGTGAATGTGACCAAGAGAAGATGGTGATTTTTGATATAAAACTGATGGTTGGGTTCGGATGCGATACCATTCCAATTTTGAAAGTACCCCCACAATACCCAAAATGGGTACGGGCTTAACTAGAAATTTATGTGCTTTAGTATGGGTTCCCTCTAAACAAGCGTCATAGGGGTTATGCCAAGGGCTGCCTCCGAAGCAATATGAGATATTGCGAAATGACGTGAATGAGGTGAATTGTCCGGCCCAAGCCCTGTGCAGTTCCCGGGTTAACAGGTTGGTTTTCACCGGGAGGCCAAGCTCATGGGGAGAGGTGCCTGTACTAGAGTATATAAGTGAAAGGTTATGGTTGGTAGTCCGCATACGGAGTATGATAAATCGGGGCCAGTTAACCCTGACGGATTATTGCAAATATTGTGGCACAAGTGTACGACCTCTGCAGAGTGTAGAACTATTCGAATAGCCGTGTCCACGGTTACGGACGATTAAAGGCCATACTGTTCCGTCATCAGACCATTTTCAAAAATGTGACATATGACTGGTGACTTGCTGTGGCAAGTTGAATAGTGATTCGGGATTGAATCACAACTGAGTGGTGGGAATGACACTAATGTTCCCACTTGAGATAGTCTAGTTGATTCAAGCATCTTTACTAAATGTTTATGAAATAAACTTGGCTTTATGCAAATAAACCTAGAGCTTAGCATCCCCTTTACCACAATTGATAGTGCTTACACTAGTATTAGTTTGCGAGTACTTTAAAAGTACTCATGGCTTTGTCCCTGGCTATTCAAATGGCCAGATTATGAAGGTGAACAGTTGTACGAAGAAGATGGTCAGCAGAACGTCTACGACAACTAGGACCGCTCCTGACGTCAACAGTTGCCTGTGGAACAGATGGACCACGACCGTTACTTCGCTTCCGCTATGTGTTTTGTAATAGGATCTCTAGATCCACTATGTTGTATTAAGACTGGATCATGTGATCCTTGGTTGTAAGACGATTATGTGTTGTAATAAATGATGTGTTGTGATATCAAGCTATTATGTCTCGCAAAAACAATATTCCTGGGATTGCGAGGAATGGCATAATAGGCATCTGGACTTAAAAATCCGGGTGTTGACAAGTTGGTATCAGAGCCATTGTTTGACCTTAGGAGACCCTAGTTAGAATGGACGTTCGGAAAATTTTAGTTTCTAAAAACAAATGAAGTGAGTATTTGTGAAAAACTTATTCATTTCTTCTCTACCAGATCTTCTTAAAAATAATAAGCCATGCACCTCCTTATAAATCCATTTAAAATTTTGCCACACTTGTTCACATCTCTAACTTACTCATCCATTTCACTTTCAGATGGAGCCTTACGTCCAGACGGAGACCTACGATCTGGAAAAAGGAGGAAGTCTGGTGTTTGAGCGCGACCTGTACCTAGTGTCTGAGAAGAACGCCCACCTCCCCAGTTCCACGGAGTCCGGATCCACAACACCCCCGCTGGGGAACAACAGTGGATGATCACCGCTGATTTGAAGGGAAGCTCGGAACCTCCCATCTCGGAGAGGATCCTTTTCTCCTTCAAGGCCTACAGCTGGGTGGACGGTCTTGCTCACGCCCTTCAGGAGGGACTTGCTCGGGTGTGTGGACAGAACATCGCCGCACTCCGGGGAAGCCGCTTCGCCCACTTCGCGAGGCACGACACCATGGGGGAACCCATGGCACTCTCTTCGCACCCGGTGCTCGGGATTCATGTGCAGCATTTGGACTTTATGCTTCATGAGACCCGGAAGGATCTGGAGTTGACACGTGTCCACTCCCACCGTGCCCAGATGGCTTTGGCTCATCATGCTGACGCCATCAGACTACTCGCCAAGGACCGCAGGTCACTTCGCCTGCAGCGCGCCAAGAATGTCGCTACTATCACCCGTCTTCGCGAGAAGATTCGCACCTTGGAGGTGACTGTCCGGACACAGCAGGACCAGATTCAGGAGATGGAGGAGGATGGAGAAGACATCCAAGGAGGAGATGACTTCCTGAGTGATGACAACGACTTTGAGGATGACGAGTTCACTGATGAGGAGGACTACGAGTTTCTGGAGGCTGCAGAGGATGGGATCATTCCCATCGATGTGGATGAAGACCCTGAGGAATAGTTTCACTAGCTTCACTTACGTAGGTGTGAGTTGTACCCCGCACCATGTATCGTAGATTGTGGAAGAAGGGTTCTTAAAACCCTTAGTGCTTTAGCTTGTAATGTGTGATGTTTGTTGTGAATAAATAAAATATGTGTTATATTCATCCTGAAAATATCTTAAGTTTAAGTTTAAACTTAACTCAAAATAAGCCATAGAAAAATTCCCTCTTACCTCATGATATATCTACATAATCAGATGGCCCCACCAAACCGCAACGCAAATCAGGATGCCATGATGCAACTACTGCAAACAATGATGGCAGACCGGGAAGCCGAAAGAGCTGAACGCCAAGCAAACCTTGCTGCACTGCAACAGATAGCTCAGAACAATCAAGGCCATGGAAACCACGATCACCCTGGGTCAAAGCTGAAGAATTTCCAGAACACCAACCCTCCAATGTTCAGCAAAACCGAAGAGCCCCTCGATGCTGATGACTGGCTCCAGACAATAGAAAACAACCTTGAAGTTGCGGGAGTGAAGCCGCAGAAAGTACTGTTTGCCACCCACTACCTGTCAGGACCTGCAAGAGCCTGGTGGACAAGTGCCCGTGCAATGAATGCAGGACAGATGATGACATGGGAAGACTTCAAGCTGAAGTTCAGCAAGTACCATGTGCCCCAAGGATTAATCAAGAAAATGAGAGACGAGTTCCGTGAACTCAAACAAGGAAGAATGTCCGTGGTGGAATACCGCGACAGGTTTCTCACTCTGTCAAGGTACGCCCCGGATGAGACCGACACCAATGAGAAGAGGAAGGAAAGATTTCTGAACGGACTGCATGACGAGATGCAAACTGTGTTAGTGAATATTCCGTTCGCTGACCTCGAAGCCCTCGTAGACTCAGCCATACAGATGGAAGGAAAGCTGCATCAGGCCAATGAGAACCGCAAGCGCAGAATGATGAACCAGAGTGGACCCCACCATACCCAGAAGCACCGCAATAACTCCTCTGGAGGATTCACCCCCAGAAACAACAGGCCACCTGCTCAGACTTATCGCCCCAACTACAGCAACAACCACGGAGGACCCCCGAAGCCCGGAGGCAACAACAATAACAACCGCAACCCCAACAGCCACCACAACAATGGGAACAACACCAACACCAACACTGGCCCGAGAACTGGAAGTAATGCCATCCCCGTCACCCCGAAGGACAAATCAACGGTAAACTGCTACGAATGTGGAGTTGTAGGCCACTTTTCCAAAGAATGCCCCAAGAAGCTTGCCAAGATTGCCGCCAACACCGCTACACCTGCCCAGCAACAACGCCGCTTCGCCGGTAGAAGGAACCAGAATAACAACAACGGACGTTTCTACCACATGACTGCCACTGAAGCCCAGGAAGCACCCCAGACCCTGACAAGTATGCCTTCCTGTTAATCAAAATGCTCAATCTCTCTTAGGAACCTAACTCCTCTTAAAATCTCGGGACGAGATTTGTTTAAGGGGGAAGGGTTTGTAACATCCCAGAAATTTAAAACAAAATAAACAAATTTCCCTAGTTCCAAATTTTGGAACCAACAAAAACTTTTATTAAAATAAGATTGATACATAATAATCTTGCATAATCCTTGTGCTACTGCCATGATTGCTTGTTACTAGTATTTGAAATAATCATAAACCCTAAAACCTCACCCCTCTTCTCACCATACTAGGGAAAATAAAGTAAAAGGAAATTAAATAAGAAAAAGGCATATATGCCTATGGCTACAATTATAAATATTTACCCTAGACTTTTTCACTTTATTTAAAAGATTGGAAAAGCTTTGTAAACCTTATATAGCACTTCTTAAATCATTGCCAAGTTGAAACTAAAAAGAATATAAAGAAATTAAAAATGCCATAGAGGCATATGAAAGCTAAATAGCAAATATGAGAATTTAAGAAAACTAACCCTAGGACTTGTGTGAATGGTTGGATCACCTCCATATATCATTTCAACATTCAACCAAAACCAATTGGGTCAAACCAAGTCAAAATAAAAATAAAATACCACATATGCATAAAAGCATATGTGACACATAGGCATTTCACCAAACATTGACCTATGTCCCTAAACCTTGACCAAATGGTGTGAAACCCTCTCTAAACCTATTATAACACTAAATGGACCCTAACCCATGTCCAAGTGAGGCAAGAACAACCCTAGTACAAGTTTATGAAAATTGGACACCTCATTACTTATGTGTTAAGGCCAAATTTGCAAATCTTTGAACAAGACCCTTTGATTTAGTTTCAATGCTCTTAAAATGTTTCTAAACTCATAAGAACCACATTAGAGTCAACCAAAGTCAAATCAAATGGAGAGAAATCAAATAGGGAGAGAATTCCCAAAATTCACTCACATACACATATGCCAAAATGCAAATCCTCCACCAAGGCCAAAATTGCTTGCCCCATTGTTTCTAAAATACTTCAATATGATAAACTAACACAATTGCATCATTGGATCAAGAATCAAATCAAAAGAAATCAAGAAATCAACATACATGTGATAATGGTCATTTTGCCACTTTATAAAATGTTCCCCACTTTACCCCTCTGTATTTCTCAACTCTCAAACTAAACTTGGTCAACTATGACCATGTCATCCAAGACCATGTCAAGGTCAACAACTTTCATGTTGACCATCTCTGCTAATGTTGACTAGGTTGACCAGAAAGACAGGGACAAGTGGAGACTTTGAATTAATGTGAAGATCATACCAAATTTGGAATCTCACAAACCTTGACCAAATTGACCACCACCACCACCATTCAATCACATTTAATATATAAATAAACTCCACCAAAAAGAATTCCAAAATCTCAATATTTTCTTCATGCGGCCATTGTGTCGAACACCTTGCAGGCATGATTCATATCTTTGCACACATGCTATTATCCAGAGGATTCTTGCCTAAACCCCTTTCTCCCTTTGATCATTGTTGCTCTAGTACCTCCTCTGCATCAAACAAAGCCACTTGGCACTGATTAAAGTAGGGGCATGATGAAGAACACACCCATGCCGGCCATGCTAGACACCACCATGCCACCCTACCTCTCCACTCATCTCTGGCCACATCCACCTTGTCCTGGAGCATCACCGAACCTCCCTGAGCATGCCTGTACCCTCCCTGGATCAAAACGAGCACGACACTGGCCGAGCCAGGCGCGCCCATGCACGCCCAGAACGTGCCAGGCACGCGGTGAGCGCGCCCAGACGACGCCCTGGACGCGCCAGTGCACACACCCGCCTGGACGCTCTCGTCCTTCCCTCCCTCTCTCCTCGTGCACGCGCGCCCTACACCGCACCCGAACCCTGCTAGACAACCACATAGACTCGCGGGAACCCTCTAGCCATCGCAATGATCCGAGCTCTGCCGCGCCGTACTGCGGCACTCGAACGACGCCAGTACTCCTTCGTCCTCCCCGGCCGCGCCATCAAGCTCGTAGCTTCACCTAGCCGTCGCCTCGCCATGCGCCCCCGATACGTCTCCAACGTTCGATAATTTCTTATGTTCCATGCTACTTTATTGATGATACCTACATGTTTTATGCACATTATATGTCATATTTACGCATTTTCTGGAACTAACCTATTAACAAGATGCCGAAGAGCCCCTTTTTCTGTTTTTGGTTTCAGAAATCCTAGTAAAGAAATATTCTCGGAATTGGACGAAACTTTCGCCCAGGGTCCTATTTTTGCACGAAGCTTCCAAGACCGAAGACCTAACGAAGTGGGGCCACGAGGCAGCCAGGGGGTGGCCGGCGCGGCCTAGGTCTTGGCCGCGCGGCCCTGCCCCCTGGGCCCCTCGTGTGGCCCTCGCGTTGACCTTCCGCCTACTTAAAGCTCCCGTCGCGAAACCCCCAGTACCGAGAGCCACGATACGGAAAACCTTACAGAGACGCGCGCCGCGAATCCCATCTCGGGGGATTCGGAGATCGCCTCCGGCACCTGCCGGAGAGGGGATTCATCTCCCGGAGGACTCTTCATCGCCATGATCGCCTCCGGAGTGATGAGTGAGTAGTTCACCCCTGGACCATGGGTCCATAGCAGTAGCTAGATGGTCGTCTTCTCCTTGTTGTGCTTCATTGTTGGATCTTGTGAGCTGCCTAACATGATCAAGATCATCTATATGTAATTCTATATGTTGTGTTTGTCGGGATCCGATGGATAGAGAGTACTATGATTATGGTGATTATCAATCTATTGTTCATGTGTTGTTTATGATCTTGCATGCTCTCCGTTATTAGTAGAGGCTCTGGCCAAGTTTTTACTCTTAACTCCAAGAGGGAGTAATTATGCTCGATAGTGGGTTCATGCCTTCATTGATACCTGGGACAGTGACAGAAAGTTCTAAGGTTGTGATGTGCTGTTGCCACTAGGGATAAAACATTGATGCTATGTCTAAGGATGTAGTTGTTGATTACATTACGCACAATACTTAATGCAATTGTCTGTTGCTTTGCAACTTAATACTGGAGGGGGTTCGGACGATAACCTGAAGGTGGACTTTTTAGGCATAGATGCAGCGGTCTATGTACTTTGTCGTAATGCCCAATTAAATCTCACTATATTTACCATGTCATGTATATGCATTATTATGCCTTTCTCTATTTGTCAATTGCCCGACTGTAATTTGTTCACCCAACATGCTTTTATCTTATGGGAGAGACACCTCTAGTGAACTGTGGACCCCGGTCCTATTCTTTACATAGCATACAATCTACTTGTTTTACTGTTTTCTTTGCAAACATCTTCCACTCGATACGTTTAATCCTTTGTTACAGCAAGCCGGTGAGATTGACAACCTCACTGTTTCGTTGGGGCAAAGTACTTTGGTTGTGTTGTGCAGTTCCTAGTTGGCGCCGAATCCCTGGTGTTGCGCCGCATCACATTTCGCGACCATCAACCTTCAACGTGCTTCTTGGCTCCTACTGGTTCGATTAAACCTTGGTTTCATACTGAGGAAACTTGCTTCTATACGCATCATACCTTCCACTTGGGGTTCCCAACGGACGTGTGCATCTACGCGTATCAAGCTAAATTTCTGGCGCCGTTGCCGGGGAGATCAAGACACGCTGCAAGGGGAGTCTCCACTTCTCAATCTCTTTACTTTGTTTTTGTCTTGCTTTATTTTATTTACTACTTTGTTTGCTGCACTAAATCAAAACACAAAAAAATTAGTTGCTAGTTTTACTTTATTTGCTATCTTGTTTGCTATATCAAAAGCACAAAAAATTAGTTACTTGTCTTTATTTTGTTTGCCTAGTTTACTTTTTGCTTATTTCATCATGCTTAATCCTAAGTTTACTTTGGAAGAGATACCGGTAGGACGAGGGTGTATCATTGGAAGAGATAATATAGAAGAATTTTTCACCCATGTTAGTATGGATGAAGATTTTGAAGATATACCATTATTAAAAACTGCTCCTACTTATGAAAGTGCTTCTGCCTGTTTGATACACATGTTAGAAACTAGATTTGTTAATCTCAATCCAATAATACAACATATGTTTCTTACACTTTCGGATATGGAGATGGGGGAAAAGAGAAATTTTGTTTTAAAAGTCCTTGTTAGAGAATTTGAGGATATAGTTAAAGAAGCTAGAAAAGTTTTTATTAAGCATAAGAGGCTTGGTTTCTTTCCTAATTTTAAACAAATACTTGAAAAGATGGATATGGATAGAATTAAGTATACTAATAATGTTAATGATGGTAGGGAAATTAAAGCGCCAATACCTAGTAAACTACTAGGGATGCATGAAGCTTTGGAAAATAACTATGCTTGGCTTGTTCCTGAAAATTTGTTTGATGAGAATAGTAAGCCTAGGAGCAATGAGAGAGGAGTTACTTATATAGACCAGATACAATGCATTGTTGAGAAAACTCCCAGCTCCCAAGGTAATGATGTTGATGCTTCTACTCTCGATGTTACTTGATTTGCACTTTCTGCGCCTAGCTGAAAGGCGTTAAAGAAAGCGCTTATGGGAGACAACCCATGTTTTTACCTACAGCAATTTTTTGTTTTGTTGAGTCTTGGAAGTTGTTTACTACTGTAGCAACCTCTCCTTATCATGTTTTTGTGCCAAGTAAAGTTTCTATGTCAAAGTTGATGTTATATTTGGGATCGCTGCGCAGAAACAGCATTGCTGTCTGTCACGAATCTGGGCATAATTCTCTGTAGAAAATTCGAAAAAATCTGCCAATTTACGAGCGTGATCCTCAGATATGTACGCAACTTTCATTAGTTTTGAGTTTTTCCATTTGAGCAAGTCTGGTGCCATTTATAAATTCGTCTTTACGGACTGTTCTGTTTTTGACAGATTCTGCCTTTTATTTCGCATTGCCTCTTTTGCTATGTTGGATTTATTTCTTTGATCCATTAATGTCCAGTAGCATTATGCAATGTCCAGAAGTGAAAAGAATGATTGTGTCACCTCTGAATGAGTGAATTATTAATGATGCACTAACCCTCTAATGAGTTTGCTTGAAGTTTGGTGTGAAGGAAGTTTTCAAGGGTCAAGAGAGGAGAATGATATACTAAGATCAAGAGGAGTGAAAGCTCTAAGCTTGGGGATGCCCCGTGGTTCATCCCTGCATATTTTAAGAAGAAGCGTCTAAGCTTGGGGATGCCCAAGGCATCCCCTTCTTCATCGACAACATCATCAGGTTCCTCCCCTGAAACTATATTTTTATTCAGTCACATCTTGTGTTCTTTACTTGGAGCGTCGGTTTGTTTTCGTTTTGTTTTTGTTTGAATAAGATGGATCCTAGCATTCACTTTGTGGGAGAGAGACACGCTCCACTGTTGCATATGGACACATGTGTCCTTAGGCTTTACTCATAATGTTCAAGGCGAAGTTTCTTCTTCGTTAATTTGTTATATGGTTGGAATTGGAAAATGCTACATGTAGTAATTCTAAAAATGTCTTGGATAATGTGATACTTGGCAATTGTTGTGCTCATGTTTAAGCTCTTGCATCATATACTTTGCACCCATTAATGAAGAAATACATAGAGCTTGCTAAAATTTGATTTGCATATTTGGTTTCTCTAAGGTCTAGATAATATCTAGTATTGAGTTTTGAACAACAAGGAAGACTGTAGAGTCTTATAATGTTTACAATATGTCTTTTATGTGAGTTTTGCTGCACCTGTTCATCCTTGAGTTTGCTTCAAATAACCTTGCTAGCCTAAACCTTGTATCGAGAGGGAATACTTCTCATGCATCCAAAATCCTTGAGCCAACCACTATGCCATTTGTGTCCACCATACCTACCTACTACATGGTATTTACCCGCCATTCCAAAGTAAATTGCTTGAGTGCTACCTTTAAAATTCCATCATTCACCTTTGCAATATATAGCTCATGGGACAAAATAGCCTTAAAAACTATCGTAGTATTGAATATGTACTTATGCACTTTATATTTTATTAAGTTGCTTGTTGTGCGATAACCATGCTTCTGGGGAACGCCATCAACTATTGTTGAATATCATGTGAGTTGCTATGCATGTCCGTCTTGTCTGAAGGTCTATCATTTTAGTGGTTGGAGCATGCAAAATTGTTAGAGAAGAACATTGGGCCGCTAACTAAAGCCATGAATCATGGTGGAAGTTTCAGTTTTGGACATATATCCTCAATCTCATATGAGAATAATAACTTTGCTACATGCTTATGCATTAAAGAGGAGTCCATTATCTGTTGTCCATGTTGTCCCGGTATGGATGTCTAAGTTGAGAATAATCAAAAGCGAGAAATCCGAAATGCGAGCATTCTCCTTGGACCTTTGTACAGGCGGCATGGAGGTACCCCTTTGTGACACTTGGTTGAAACATGGCATGCGAAGACCCGGTAGTCCAAGTTAAGTAGGACGAGGTGCGGGCACTATTAGTATACTATGCGTGAGGCTTGCAACTTGTAAGATATAATTTTCATAACTCATATGCTTTATTACTACCGTTGACAAAATTGTTTCATGTTTTCAAAATAAAAGCTCTAGCACAAATACAGCAATCGATGCTTTCCTCTTTGAAGGACCATTCTTTTACTTTTATTGTTGAGTCAGTTTACCTATCTCCTTCCACCTTAAGAAGCAAACACTTGTGTGAACTGTGCATTGATTCCTACATACTTGCATATTGCACTTGTTATATTACTTTATGTTGACAATATCCATGAGATATACATGTTACAAGTTGAAAGCAACCGCTGAAACTTAATCTTCTTATGTGTTGCTTCAACACCTTTACTTTGATTTATTGCTTTATGAGTTAACTCTTATGCAAGACTTATTGATGCTTGTCTTGAAGTACTATTCATGAAAAGTCTTTGCTATATGATTCAGTTGTTTACTCATGTCATTACCTTTGCTTTGATCGCTGCATTCATTACATATGTTTACAAATAGTATGATCAAGATTATGATGGCATGTCACTTCAGAAATTATCTTTGTTATCGTTTTACCTGCTCGGGACGAGCAGAACTAAGCTTGGGGATGCTGATACGTCTCCAACGTATCGATAATTTCTTATGTTCCATGCTACTTTATTGATGATACCTACATGTTTTATGCACATTATATGTCATATTTACGCATTTTCGGAACTAACCTATTAACAAGATGCCGAAGAGCCAGTTGCTGTTTTCTGCTGTTTTTGGTTTCAGAAATCCTAGTAAAGAAATATTCTCGGAATTGGACGAAACTTTCGCCCGGGGTCCTATTTTTGCACGAAGCTTCCGAAGACCGAAGACCTAACGAGTGGGGCCACGAGGCAGCCAGGGGGTGCCGGCGCGGCCTAGGTCTTGGCCGCGCGCGGCCCCCCCTGGGCCCTCGTGTGGCCCCTCGCGTTGACCTTCCGCCTACTTAAAGCTCCCGTCGCGAAACCCCAGACCGAGAGCCACGATACGGAAAACCTCCAGGAGACGCGCCGCCGCGAATCCCATCTCGGGGGATTTCAGGAGATCGCCTCCGGCACCTGCCGGAGAGGGGATTCATCTCCCGGAGGACTCTTCATCGCCATGATCGCCTCCGGAGTGATGAGTGAGTAGTTCACCCCTGGACCATGGGTCCATAGCAGTAGCTAGATGGTCGTCTTCTCCTTGTTGTGCTTCATTGTTGGATCTTGTGAGCTGCCTAACATGATCAAGATCATCTATATGTAATTCTATATGTTGTGTTTGTCGGGATCCGATGGATAGAGAGTACTATGATTATGGTGATTATCAATCTATTGTTCATGTGTTGTTTATGATCTTGCATGCTCTCCGTTATTAGTAGAGGCTCTGGCCAAGTTTTTACTCTTAACTCCAAGAGGGAGTAATTATGCTCGATAGTGGGTTCATGCCTTCATTGATACCTGGGACAGTGACAGAAAGTTCTAAGGTTGTGATGTGCTGTTGCCACTAGGGATAAAACATTGATGCTATGTCTAAGGATGTAGTTGTTGATTACATTACGCACAATACTTAATGCAATTGTCTGTTGCTTTGCAACTTAATACTAGAGGGGGTTCGGACGATAACCTGAAGGTGGACTTTTTAGGCATAGATGCAGTTGGATGGCGGTCTATGTACTTTGTCGTAATGCCCAATTAAATCTCACTATATTTACCATGTCATGTATATGCATTATTATGCCTTTCTCTATTTGTCAATTGCCCGACTGTAATTTGTTCACCCAACATGCTTTTATCTTATGGGAGAGACACCTCTAGTGAACTGTGGACCCCGGTCCTATTCTTTACATAGCATACAATCTACTTGTTTTACTGTTTTCTTTGCAAACATCTTCCACTCGATACGTTTAATCCTTTGTTACAGCAAGCCGGTGAGATTGACAACCTCACTGTTTCGTTGGGGCAAAGTACTTTGGTTGTGTTGTGGGTTCCTAGTTGGCGCCGAAACTGGTGTTGCGCCGCATCACATTTCGCGACCATCAACCTTCAACGTGCTTCTTGGCTCCTACTGGTTCGATTAAACCTTGGTTTCATACTGAGGGAAACTTGCTTCTATACGCATCATACCTTCCACTTGGGGTTCCCAACGGACGTGTGCATCTACGCGTATCGCCCCCTAGCCTGCCCCTTCGCGCACCGTAGACGCCGCGCCATGGCTGCCCCTTCGCAGCACCCACGGCATCCTCGAGCCCCTATAAAAGGAGACCACTCCTGGACGATCACAGCACACCATCTGCTTCCCCTCTCCTCTCTGAGCATCCTCGACTTCTCCCCCTCTCCAATTAAGCTCGCCGTCGCCGGAATTTGATCGGAGTCTGCCGCCACGGTAGCTCGACGAGGACGACGATTCCGACCACCGCAACACCTCCCGCGACCCTCGTCCGCATCGCCGTCGTCTTCCACGCCAAACGCCCACCTCGCCGAGCCTCGCCGGAGCCCCAGGTACCCCCTAGCCACCCCTCTGGTCGCCGGTAGGGTTAGGACCTCGCCGGAGGAGGTGAGCCGCTCGATCACTTGAACGTTCCAGATAGTGCCACGTCGCCCCGCCTGCTGCCCGCGAATTTAAACCCAGCCGCGCCGTTACTGGGCCTGTTTCCTTCATTCAAATCATTTGGGCCCAAATTCTTTTCCCGCGCGGCCCACAAATTCAAACGTCGTTTAATTAATTTAGCTGAATTCAAACACTGGTGCCAACTTCAAAATTAAATAGTTTGAAATCTACTGCACCAAATTTAACAAATTTTATATATTTGGAAAGCCCATGAAAGTATCTAAACAATGTCACTGGCCTCAGGTCCAAATTCGAAATTAAATTTAAATGATAAAAATAACAAGGCAGAACCTTTTCTGACTTCAAATAAATATTAGAAATTATCTAGAAATGATTTTAAGTTGATTCCAACTCTAATAAATCACATTTGACATAATATAATTGTTTATGCAAAAATATAGCATGGTTGTTTTGCATGATCATGGACTAGAGTTAAATAATGGCTATGGAACCATTTCTAGAACATTTAATACATACACATAGAATTATTTAAATAGTATGAGGGCTTATCTCTCATTTAATTTGTGATCCTAAGTAATTCAAATAGAGGTACTGACCTTGATCAAATAAGTCTCATGCTTGGTTAATTAGAGAAGTTAATCATTTAGATGATAGTTTAACTTATATGAGGTATAGCCTCTCATATAAACCATTAGTCCAAATAGTTCAATAAGAATTAATAACACATAATTAATAACCCATAGGTTTATATTCGAAAATACTTAATCCTTCTCATGAGTAGTATTTAAATATTCAAACCTATTTATTAAATCATATAATAGACTTTGGTCTCATTTAAATCTTACCTCAACCAAATTAATATGAAGTAGATCCCATGATCAATTAAAATTCACTTTTAATTAATTAATAATATTAAAACATTACAAGGTGTTACTAAAATAGTATGAGGTGCTTACCTCATTTAAATCATCTTTCTCAAATAATATAAAGTAATGTTTTGACCCTTAATTGGCTAGGCTCATACTTGCTCCCTTATAAATCTTAAATCTAAATAATATTGAAATTAATTAAATCACATGAGATGATGAATCTCATTTAACTCACTTTCTCAAAATACTAAGTGTGAAGTATTGACCTTGGTCAACATAGGATCATCCCTGGTTATTTAAGAATATTAAATCACCTCAATAATAGTCCTTTAAATTTGTTACACTTATGTGCTAAATCATATGAGAGATATTCCTCTCATTTAAACCTTGTTCTCAAGTAATTCAACATGAGGTAGTAATCATAGTCTAAGTAACCTCATATTGAATTATTGGGTGACATTAAAACACTACCATGTTAGTATTAAATTGCATGAGGTATGGAACCTCATTTAAATCATTTTCTCAAATGATAAGTATGAAGAGGTTGACTTTAGTCAACCTAGGTCATATATTATTCATAAGAGAAATTAAATCTTAAGAAGATTCAATGAGAGGAAATTATTTTCTCACAAACTAAAGAGAAACCCTAACTCCATTTTAATGAGAGGAAATTATTTTCCTATTATTAAATAAGGAAACCCTAGCATAATCTTGTAAATATTAAGTAATGATGCTAGATCATTGTGTGAGCCACTAAGGCTAATTAAGAGTACTTAAGTATTGTTTGGTGATTGTATCCTCGTATTCGTTTATAGACGCTAGTACCGGAGACTATCAAGAGGAGGAAGTATTCTACCAAGAGGAAGAAGAAGACTACTTTGATCACTTCCCCAATCAAGGCAAGCTAATATTAATATTACCCCTATAAGCAAGATAATACTCTTGCAAGCTAGTATTAATGCAAGCTAACCCTTGCTAAACACAAATGCTTAGCTATAAGAGCAAAGGCACCATCACATTTTACTACTATGTATTACCTATCCCATGTTTTGAACTACTTTTACTTTGGCTTATTTATTTCAAAGTACTTTTTGATTTATGATTCACTTGGTCTAGAGTAGAACAATACTTGATTTAGATTGGCACCACTCAAAGCTAGATAGCACCCCTCATATAGTTGCTATCGCTAATCAATTAAAATTGGACTACTCTAGATGGGGACATGTGACTTTGAAATGAAGTTGAAACCTTGGAATGATGGTTCATTCCATTGAATGACTTTGAAGGTGAATGTGACCAAGAGAAGATGGTGATTTTTGATATAAAACTGATGGTTGGGTTCGGATGCGATACCATTCCAATTTTGAAAGTACCCCCACAATACCCAAAATGGGTACGGGCTTAACTAGAAATTTATGTGCTTTAGTATGGGTTCCCTCTAAACAAGCGTCATAGGGGTTATGCCAAGGGCTGCCTCCGAAGCAATATGAGATATTGCGAAATGACGTGAATGAGGTGAATTGTCCGGCCCAAGCCCTGTGCAGTTCCCGGGTTAACAGGTTGGTTTTCACCGGGAGGCCAAGCTCATGGGGAGAGGTGCCTGTACTAGAGTATATAAGTGAGGGTTGGTAGTCCGCATACAGTATGATAAATCAGGGCCAGTTAACCCTGACGGATTATTGCAAATATTGTGGCACAAGTGTACGACCTCTGCAGAGTGTAGAACTATTCGAATAGCCATGTCCACGGTTACGGACGATTGGGAAGGCCATACTGTTCCGTCATCAGACCATTTTCAAAAATGTGACATATGACTGGTGACTTGTTGTTGACCGGTGAATAGTGATTCGGGATTGAATCACAACTGAGTGGTGGGAATGACACTAATGTTCCCACTTGAGATAGTCTAGTTGATTCAAGCATCTTTACTAAATGTTTATGAAATAAACTTGGCTTTATGCAAATAAACCTAGAGCTTAGCATCCCCTTTACCACAATTGATAGTGCTTACACTAGTATTAGTTTGCGAGTACTTTAAAAGTACTCATGGCTTTGTCCCTGGCTATTCAAATGGCCAGATTATGAAGGTGAACAGTTGTACGAAGAAGATGGTCGAACGTCTACGACAACTAGACCGCTCCTGACGTCAACAGTTTGTGGAACGATGGACCACGACGTTACTTCGCTTCCGCTATGTGTTTTGTAATAGGATCTCTAGATCCACTATGTTGTATTAAGACTGGATCATGTGATCCTTGGTTGTAAGACGATTATGTGTTGTAATAAATGATGTGTTGTGATATCAAGCTATTATGTCTCGCAAAAACAATATTCCTGGGATTGCGAGGAATGGCATAATAGGCATCTGGACTTAAAAATCCGGGTGTTGACACGGTCCAACCGGACGAGAGACCGAACTGGCCGGTCTGCCATCCGATCGACCGGATGAGACACCGGGCCGGCCGGTGTGAGGGCCGGTTGGTCGGGCCTGGGGCCGGGCATTGTCGATTTGTGAGATTTGCCCAAAGTTTCAATCACAAAATCATACAAAAACTCATATACTTGTACATACATTACAACAATGTAGAGTGGAACATGTGCATAGTGGTGTGAGACACTCTAATGGCATGAGGACTTTTAGACAAACCCTAACCCTAACTTTTTCCCACTTGTTCAATGTGTGAGGAGGACTAGAGAATAGGGAGAAAGGGAGAGCACATTACCCGAAGACATGGTCCTCCTTGCTCAAGGGAACAAGAAGAACACTAGGTAGGGCTTGAGGGCCAAATCCCAAGATCTCCAAATGTGGCTTGAGAGGGACCAAATCCTTGGTGGAGATCTTCCAATGTGCCAGGTCTATGGTAGGGTGAAATTTGAGAGGGTTTTAGTGGTGGGAAAGCTCTAGGGAGTGGTGGAGATGAACGGGGCGGCGCCAATGGAGTCTAAGGTGAAGGGGGGAAATGAGGAAGAAGAGCCCCAAGGGGTAACCTCCTCCCCACTTAACCCCGCGACGGCGCCACACCCGGCGACCAGGAGACCGGAGGCCGGCGCACGGGCCGGTCCAACCGGACCAGGGACCGGGCAGCACATGTTTTCCTCGCTTTGCCCCTATTCTTTGTGCAAATGTGTGTGAATGATCATATGATGACATGTACATATAGATAGATAGATGTATGATGAGATGAGCATAGACATGGGGTAGGAAACACAAGGTTTTCTAGGCATACCCATTGGAGTGAAATCCAAACAAGATGTAAATAGCAACAATGGGCATGATTCGAAATATATCAAGAATCATAAATCATTTTGAAATAGTTTTGCAATAAGATCATTTAGCCTTATATAGTCAAATCAATTTGCAATTGAGGCTTAATGAGGGGCGGGGGATTACTCCCCCTATGTTAAAGCGCAAATGTCATGAGACCTCGAAGAGACATGCTTGGGTCCATATAATGACATTGGGTCTATTTATGTTGCACACATAGGTATGCATCATACCAAGACATGGTAAGATGACTATCCCCATATGTGCTGCACCTCTAAGCTAGATAGCAAGATAAATGCAAGAATATAGTGCAAGAAGTTGTTCAATCTAAGTTGTTAGGATCAAGAATACCAAGTTCTCCTCTCAAGTTTACAAACCGGGCTTCATCCAAAGGCTTAGTGAAAATATCCGCCAATTGGTACGTTGTTCCCACATGAGTGAGATCAATGTCCCCATTGGCAACATGGTCACGTAGGAAGTGATGGCGAATGTCAATGTGTTTGGTGCGACAATGTTGAACTGGGTTATTGGCGATCTTTATTGCACTTTCGTTGTCACATAGAAGAGGCACCGTACCAAGAGACACACCATAGTCTTTCAAGGTTTGCTTCATCCACAACAACTGAGTGCAACAAGATGCCGCGGATATGTATTCGGCTTCGGCGGTGGATAGGGCGGTGGAGTTTTGTTTCTTGGATGACCAACTCACCAATGACCGGCCAATGAATTGGCAAGCCCCGGAGGTAGACTTCCGGTCAACCTTATCACCGGCCCAATCGGAATCCGAGTAGCCAATGAGTTCAAAGGTTGACCCCTTTGGATACCACAGCCCGAGAGTAGGAGTGAGAACAAGGTATCTTAGAATCCGTTTGACCGCCATCAAATGGATCTCCTTAGGAGCAGATTGAAAACGAGCACACATCCCTACACTTAGCATGATATCCGGCCTAGAAGCACAAAGGTAGAGCAAGGATCCTATCATGGAATGGTATACCTTTATGTTCACATCCTTCTCACCATCACATGAGCCAAGCTGCCCCTTTACGGGCATAGGTGTCTTCATTGGGCTTGCATTGGTCATGTTAAACTTCTTGAGCATGTCCTTCACATACTTTTCTTGAGAGATGAAGGTGCCTTTTGCAAGTTGCCTCACTTGGAAGCCTAGGAAGAACTTCAACTCTCCCATCATGGACATCTCAAATTTCCTAGTCATCAATAGCTCAAAAGCTTTGTTATGATTGGGGTTAGTTCCACCAAATATAATATCATCAACATATATTTGACATATAAATAGGCCACCCCCTTTAACCCGCTTGGTGAAAAGGGTGGAATCGACCGTACCCATGCAAAACCCATCATGTAGTAAGAAATCCCTAAGGAACTCATACCAAGCACGTGGAGCTTGCTTGAGACCGTAGAGTGCCTTATGGAGTAAATACACATGGTTGGGTCGGCATGGGTCTTCGAAACCCGGGGGTTGAGCCACATATGCGGTTTCTTTTAGGGGACCATTAAAAATACACTTTTCACATCCATTTGATATAGTTTGAAATTGTGGAAAGATGCAAATGCAAGCAAAAGATGAGTAGCTTCAAGGCGGGCTACTGGCGCAAAGGTATCCTCAAAATCCATACCTTCTATTTGGGCAAACCCTTGTGCCAATAACCTTGCTTTGTTTCTTATGACAATGCCATTCTCATCTTGCTTGTTCTTGAATACCCATTTGGTCCCAATGACATTGATGCGATGATCCTTGGGTCTCTCAACTAGAGACCATACTTCATTGCGGGTGAAACACTCCAATTCTTCTTGCATGGCAATTACCCAATCCGGATCAACCAAGGCTTCATGTACCTTGAGTGGCTCAAAACTAGACACAAAAGCATGATGTTGACAATAGGTAATAAGTAATGCATGGTGTCTACGAGTTACCACTCCCCTTGAGATGCTACCAAGGACTTGATCTACTTTCAAGTCACTTGCCCTTGTAGCAGCCTTGATCTTCCGAATGGTTCCTTCATGATCAATGAATTCATCTCTTGCTAGTACTCGATCATGAGGGACAACTTGAGCTTGAACATGAGTTGAGGATGTTTCTTGATCATCATCATGGTCTTGCTCAGTGGTGAGGACTTTCTTCTTGTTCTTCGGAATGTGACTCATCTTGAGTGGAGGATGGTTCTTGAGTTGCACTTGATGGTTCAGCTTGAGTTGAGCTAGGCTCCACTTGGGCTGAGCTTGATACTTCTATTTCATCACTTTGATCATCAGTATGAACTTCTGTGGGCCGGATGTGTCCAATGCCCATAAGCTTGATGGCATTAGAAGGATCATCATCACCTGCAACACATGGAACAACTTGCTCCACTTGGGAGCCATTATCCTCCAAGAACACCACGTCACAAGATACTTCAATAGCCCAGTGGACTTGTTGTAGTATCTATAGGCGTGAGAGTTCTCCGCATATCCAACAAATGTGCCCTCTATAGTTCTAGTTTCAAATTTACCGAGCTTCCCTTTATTGTTCTTAACAAGACATTTGCATCCAAAGACACGAATGTACATGACATTAGGCTTGTTACCTGTGAGAAGCTCGTATGGAGTTTTATTATGGAGGGGGCGGAGGAAGAGCCGGTTGGAGTAGTGGACAGCTGTAGAGATGGCTTCTCCCCAAAAGTTGTGGGGTGAATTGAATTCACTCAACATGGTTCTTGCCATCTCAATGATAGTCCGGTTCTTCCTTTCAACAACACCATTTTGTTGAGGGGTGTATGGAGCTGAGAACTCATGCTTGATGCCCTCATCATCAACAAACTCTTGCATAGTGTAGTTCTTGAACTCAGTGCCATTGTCGGTCCTTATCGCCTTGATCTCAGATTCATACATGCGTTGAGCCTTCTTGGCGAAGATGATGAATTCTCTATAGGTCTCATCCTTAGACTTAAGGAGGAAGACCCAAGAGTATCTTGAATAATCATCAACAATGACCAGTCCATACTTGCTCCCACCAAGAGTATCATAATGTGATGGTCCAAAGAGATCCAAGTGAAGGAGCTCCAAAGGCCTAGAGGAGGTGACTATACTCTTGATAGGATGTCTCTTCTTGAGTTGTTTTCCCACTACACATGCACTGCATACATGATCTTTCTCAAAGGAAATGCCGGTTAGTCCAACAATGTGCTCACCCTTTAGGAGTTGTTTAAGATTTCTCATATTGACATGACCAAGGCGGCGATGCCACAGCCAACCTTCGTCATGTTTGGCCGCCATTAGACATGTGGAGAGAGAGGGGCTCTCTTTCGAGAGGTCAACCACGTAAAGGTTGTTCTCCACATATCCAACAAGGACCAATTTGAGATTATCACTCCTAAAGACTTTCACACAATAATTAGTAAAATATGAATTATAACCGGCATCCGCAAGGTGATATATAGAAAGCAAATTATAGCCAAGGTATTCAACAAGCATGACCGTCTCAAGGCACAAGTCCTTAGAGATTGCCACCTTGCCATACCCAAGTACCTTTCCCTTTGAATTGTCACCAAAGGTGATGCTTGACTTCTTGTTTACATCTTCTATGAATTGGTCAAGCACACCTCTTCCTCCGGTCATATGATTGGTGCATCCACTATCAAACACCCATTTTGGACCACCGGAGGAATACCCCTACAAAATCAAGTAGAGGTTTTAGGAACCCATCGATTAATGGGTTCCTTTGTAATGGCAACAAGATCTTTTGGTACCCAAATTGAGTACCCTCTATAAGCATAGCCATTACGAGGTCCAACATATTTAGCATAAACATCACCATAATAATCAATAGATAAAGCATAGTGATTGTTTGGTCCCGTGCGGTCACCACTAGTGGCTTTGCCCTTTGAGGCTTTGCCAACATTAGTGACCTTCTTGTTCTTCTCTTGAGCGGGCTTCTCCTTCTTGTAGTTGTTCTTCTTGTAGGGCTTGGGAACATACCCAAGTCCATGCTTTTGATTGTTTGAACTTTGCTTACTCCAGAGATCATCCAATCCCATCTTATTCTTGGCGGTGGTGAACTTGGCAAGTTCTTTCTTCAACCTAACATTTTCCTCAAGAATAGTTGCTTGCTCACAAGCCGATTCATTAGGATGATAGTTGAGACCATATTTGGTTACCAAAGATTCAAGATATGTATTGGTCTCAACATGCAAAGATAGTTCCTCTTGCAAACGAACATGTTCCTCAACAAGTTTGGCATGCTCGCTAGTAAATGAGGTAGAGGAACTATCAACATCTATTATATACTAAAAGAAAAATAAGGAGTTTTAAATAGAGACACGAGGTTAATCCACATCATCATAATATTTTTTACCGTTGGATCTGTAATCTGTGAACAAGATTTAATAAGAGATGAATATTTACGTAAACGTGCCCACGTGTAAAACATACGTGAACTTGACATGATCTATTTTTTCACAACAAAATATCCAAACCTCCACGTTTAGGTATGTAACTTATGGCTGGGATTTTATTACAAAGATAGTAGTATCAATTTTTGTACTTGACACGGGAAAGTAAAGGCACGTTTAAGGAAAAACATGAAACATAGTCTTTTTTCCATACGAGTGAAGGCTATTTCTTTTTTTTCCTTGACCATATGAGTCCTATTTAATCACGCCTAAGCAAGATCTACATACTACATTGAGCCATACATGTTTGCCTATCACGTCACCTCTAGGCCAGTTTTTTTTAAAAAATTAGGTGAGTTGTCTGTGTAGTATGCTATGTTGGACGAGCTTCGTGTGTGTAAATTTTCTGAAACCACACTGCATGGAAATATGATAATGTCTCAAGATTAGGACGTGAAACATATTAAAATCATAATCCAGTCTATTTAGCAAACACATGCGCTATAGGCCATGCCCGCAGGAGCTGAACAAGAGTGCCGGCTAGGACGACGTGTTGTGCGTCGAGCTGCTACCGTCGTCCTGCCGTCGAACCCGGCAGCCCAGTCAATGGTACACATTAGGTTAAATAGTGTGAAGGTAAGTTATACTATAGATGAATTGATTATATTTAAACAATCGGAAGAAAAAATATAAGCCCCGGCTCTCTTGAGAAGGATGTAGCAGATTTGTCTAAATTTAGATGTATCTTTACACTAAATATTGTATAAATTATTTAATTTAGAAACATTTGCAACATCCTTTTCGGGATAAAGGTAGTAAAAAGTAGAGAACATGTATCTACGATATACAAAAAAAAATTATGCATTAAATATTGAGGGATTTAATCTTGCTTCAAAATTATTTAGCTCGAAGCACTCGATACCAACACTTTCTCCATAACTTCAGCTTCAGCCGCAAGTAATATGATCTGTCATGCCCTAAGAACACACACATGGTGACCACATGCTAACGTGTGTTTGTCACACATACATGCCATTGGGTCTATCACAACTCATCCTTAATTTGTTATTATGAGCAAAGGGTGTAATTGGTTCCAGGGTGAATAACCCCCTGTGAGACAAATTATGTTCGATAGAGTGCAATGTTTCAAAGAAACATGTTAGAAAAAGCTCTATAAATGATTAGACATACTTTATTATATGATTTTGTATTTGAAGTTCACCGCCATGTTTGGCTACATTTATTTATGAATTTATTCAGATGGTAATTTGAAGATAGACATATCCCACTTCTAAGTCGGCTACACAAGTTTATGGTTATACTAATTGGGACTCCGGGTCAGAGGGTACGACGCGGTAAATAAAAAACAATTATATCCGGGTGAGAGTACTATTTTGCGTGGATTTAAGTGGTTTTATCAAAATTTCCACAGGCGTATGGATATAGAATCAGGACAAGATTGCTCCATTGTACCTTAAGTGTTAGTTTTAGAAAGATCATGTCAACAATATTGGAGTTCTTATTTGGAATCAAACTCATAGGCACATAAGTAATCCACTAGCATAGTTGGATTAAATAGAAGAGAGAGTAAGGACAATATGTATATGGAGGTAGTTCGTCGGTCTATTATTAGAGAGAATAATGATGTAAGTGTAAGAGTAGCAATAACAATAGGTTGTTTTGTCACGATAAAAATCCACTAATGCAAGGCTACACCTTCAATATTTAGTCATCAAACCAGTGGAATTTTAAATACCAAAAACTCAAATATAAATTGTAGAATATGTGACATGGTATTCTTGGAAATGTCATAGTAACTATTCATGGTAAATCAAAATTGCGAGGGCCATCTTGCTAGTATCTATAATATCTAAATAGGAACAATTGCAAACGAACATGTTCCTCAACAAGTTTAGCATGCTCACTAGTGAATGAAGTAGAGGAACTAGCAACATTTTTATCAATAATGGGATCATTCATTGATCCAAGAGCCTTCTTGTAGGTTTCTTGGAGTAGGTCATGGTTCTCTCCAAGTTTCTTGAGCTCATCCTTAACAAGCTTGTTAGCTTTTTCAAGGTGGTCAAGATCCCTAGTGAGAGAAGCATGAGCAACTTCAAGCTCCTTCTTTGAAGCATCGAGCTCTTGGGCCAATAATTGAGCCCTTTCAATAGTTTCAAGGTCCTTAACTTTATCTAGTTCAAAAGTTTCAATTTGTTGCTTAAGGCCTTGAGATATGCACCTTTCGGTTTTTCAGCTCTTGTCTTAGGAGATTGAATCTCGATTTCTCATCATTTAAATGATAGTATAATTCCTCAATGGACTAGTCCCTTTCTTTGAGGGAGTCTGATACGTCTCCAACGTATCTATATTTTTTGATGTTCCATGCTAGTTTTATGACAATACCTACATGTTTTGTTCACACTTTATATCATTTTTATGCATTTTCCGGAACTAACCTATTAACAAGATGCGAAGTGCCAGTTCCTGCTGCTGTTTTTGATTTCAGAAAAGTTAGTTTACAAATATTCTCGAATTGGACGAAACAAAAGCCCACGACCCTATTTTCCAGATTCTTCCAGACAACCGAAGGAGAGACGAAGGGCCACGAGGCGGCCACACCATAGGGGGGCGCGACCCCACCTCCTGGCGCGCCTCCCTATGGGGTGGGCCCCTCGGGACTCCTCTAAGGCCGCCCTTTCGCCTATATATTCCTTCCGTCGCGAAAACCCTAAATACATCGGTCTTCCCCCACGAAAAGTTATGTAGCCGCCGCCATCGCCAAGTCGGGGACGGGTCTCTTGCCCGCACGCTGATGTCTACGGGTGCTTCTATTCTTGTAGACAGTGTTGGGCCTCCAAGTGCGAGAGGTTTGTAGAACAGCAGCAAGTTTCCCTTAAGTGGATTACCCAAGGTTTATCGAACTCAGGGAGGAAGAGGTCAAAGATATCCCTCTCAAGCAACCCTGTAATCACAAAGCAAGAAGTCTCTTGTGTCCCCAACACACCAAATACACTTGTCAGGTGTATAGGTGCACTAGTTCGGCGAAGAGATAGTGAAATACAAGTAATATGGATGTATATGAGTGGTAATAGCAATCTGAATAAAATATGGCAGCGAGTAAACATGCAACACAGTAAATAAACGGAGATTCGATGCTTGGAAGCAAGGCCTAGGGATCCCGCTTTCACTAGTGGACACTCTCAACAATGATCACATAATAGGACTACTCTACACTCTTTTGTTGGATGATGAACGCATTGCGTAGGATTACACGAACCCTCAATGCCGGAGTTAACAAGCTCCACAATGCAATGTTCATATTTAAATAACCTTAGAGTGCAAGATAGATCAACATAATTACACCAAGAACTAACATAGCATGCACACTATCACCATCATGCATATGTAGGAGGAATAATACACATCAATACCATCATAGCAATAATTAACTTCATAATCTACAAGAGATCACAATCATAGCCTACGCCAAGTACTCACACGGTGCACACACTGTCACCATTACACACGTGGAGGAGGAATAAAACTACTTTAATAACATCACTAGAGTAGCACATAGATAATATTCAACTAGATCACATAAAGAGAGAGATGAACCACATAGCTACAGCGGAGCCCTCAGCCCCTACTCCCTCCTCATCATGGAGGCAGCGATGAAGATGGCGGTGGAGACGGCGGTGGAGACGACTCCGGGGGCAATTCCCCGTCCGGCAGGCCGGAACAGAGACTTCTGTCCCCAATCTTGATTTCGCGATGGCGGCGGCTCGGAAGGTTTTCCGTATCGTGGCTCTCGGACTGGGGTTTAAAGCTTTAAGTAGGCGGAGGGTCAACGCGGGGGCCACACGAGGCCCAGGGTCGGCGCCAGGGCCGCGCCGGCCACCCCCCTGGCTGCCTCGTGGCCCCACTTCGTTAGGTCTTCGGTCTTCTGGAAGCTTCGTGCAAAAATAGGACCCTGGGCGAAAGTTTCGTCCAAGAATATTTCTTTACTAGGATTTCTGAAACCAAAAACAGCAGAAAACAGCAACTGGCTCTTCGGCATCTTGTTAATAGGTTAGTTCCAGAAAATGCATAAATATGACATATAATGTGCATAAAACATGTAGGTATCATCAATAAAGTAGCATGGAACATAAGAAATTATCGATACGTTGGAGACGTATCAAGCATCCCCAAGCTTAGTTCTCTCGTCCAGCAAAACGATAACAATGATAATTTCTTAAGTGACATGCCATCATAACCTTGATCATACTATTGTAAAGCACATGAGATAAATGCAGAGATTCGAAGCAATGATGAAGATAATGAGTAAACAAATGAATCACATAACAAAGACTTTTCATGAATAATACTTTCAAGACAAGCATCAATAAGTCTTGCATAAGAGTTAACTCATAAGCAATAAATTCTTAGTAGAAAGCTTTGAAACAACACAAAGGAAGATATAAGTTTCAGCGGTTGCTTTCAACTTTAACATGTATATCTCATGGATAATTGTCAACACAAAATAATATAACAAGTGCAATAAGTAAACATGTAAGAATCAATGCACACAGTTCACACAAGTGTTTGCTTCTAAGATAGAAAGAATAGGTAAACTGACTCAACAATAAAGTAAAAGAAAGGTCCTTCAAAGAGGAAAGCATCGATTGCTATATTTGTGCTAGAGCTTTGATTTTGAAAACATATAGAGAGCATAAAAGTAAAGTTTTGAGAGGTGTTTGTTGTTGTCAACGAATGGTAGCGGGTACTCTAACCTTGCCAAACAAACCTTCAAAGAGCGGCTCCCATTTTATTTTATTTTTGGGTGGCACTCCTTCCAACCTTTCTTTCACAAACCATGGCTAACCGAATCCTCGGGTGCCTGCCAACAATCTCATACCATGAAGGAGTGCCTTTTTATTTTAGTTTTATTATGATGACACTCCTCCCCACCTTTGCTTTCTCAAGCCATGGCTAACCGAATCCTTCGGGTGCCGTCCAACAATCACATACCATGGAGGAGTGTCTATTTTTGTTAATTAATTTGGGACTGGGAATCCCATTGCCAGCTCTTTTTGCAAAATTATTGGATAAGCGGATGAAACCACTAGTCCATTGGTGAAAGTTGCCCAACAAGATTGAAAGATAAACACCACATACTTCCTCATGAGCTATAAAACATTGACACAAATCAGGGGTGATAAATTTTGAATGGTTTAAAGGTAGCACTCAAGCAATTTACTTTGGAATGGCGGAGAAATACCATGTAGTAGGTAGGTATGGTGGACACAAATGGCATGAATATTGGCTCAAGTATCTGGATGCATGAGAAGTAATCCCTCTCGATACAAGGTTTAGGCTAGCAAGGTTATTTGAAGCAAACTCAAGTATAAAATGGTGCAGCAAGACTCACATATAAACATATTGTAAGCATTATAAGACTTTACATTGTCTCCTTGTTGTTCAAACACCTCAACCAGAAAATATCTAGACTTAGAGAGACCAATCATGCAAACCAAATTTTAACAAGCTCTATGTAATTATTCATTAATGGGTACAAGGTACATGATGCAAGAGCTTAAACAAGATCTATATGAGCACAACAATTGCCAAGTTTCACATTATTCAAGACATTACACCAATTACTACATGTAGCATTTCCCGTTTCCAACCATATAACAATTAACGAAGCAGTTTCAACCTTCGCCATGAAAATTAAAAGCTAAGAACACATGTGTTCATACGAACCAGCGTGTCTCTCTCCCACACAAGGATGAACTTATTCAGAGAATGAAAATAACAACAAAAACAAAAACCAGACGCTCCAAGTAAAGAACACAAGATGTGACTGAATAAAAATATAGTTTCAGGGGAGGAACCTGATGATGTTGTCGATGAAGAAGGGGATGCCTTGGGCATCCCCAAGCTTAGACGCTTGAGTCTTCTTAAAATATGCAGGGGTGAACCACGGGGGCATCCCCAAGCTTAGAGCTTTCACTCCTCTTGATCATAGTATATCATTCTCCTCTCTTGACCCTTGAAAACTTCCTTCACACCAAACTTCAAGCAAACTCATTAGAGGGTTAGTGCACAATTAATAATTCACTCATTCAGAGGTGACACAATCATTATTTTCACTTCTGGACATTGCATAATGCTACTGGACATTAATGGATCAAAGAAATAAATCCAACATAGCAAAAGAGGCAATGCGAATAAAAGGCAGAATCTGTCAAAAACAGAACAGTCCGTAAAGACGAATTTAGAGATGGCACCAGACTTGCTCAAATGGAAAAACTCAAAACTAATGAAAGTTGCGTACATATCTGAAGATCACGCTCGTAAATTGGCAGATTTTTCGAATTTTCTACAGATAATTGTGCCCAGATTCGTGACAGACAGCAATGCTGTTTCTGCGCAGCAATCCCAAATATAACATCAACTTTGACATAGAAACTTTACTTGGCACAAAAACATGATAAGGAGAGGTTGCTACAGTAGTAAACAACTTCCAAGACACAAATATAAAACAAAGTACTGTAGCAAAATAACACATGGGTTATCTCCCAAGAAGTTCTTTCTTTATAGCCATTAAGATGGGCTCAGCAATTTTGGTGATGCACCCGCAAGAAATAGTATTTGAAGCAAAAGAGAGCTTCAAGAGGCAATTCAAAACACATTTAAGCCTAACATGCTTCCTATGCAGAAGAATCTTATACACATATGAATTCATGAAGAGCAAAGTAACAAGCATAAGAGGATAAAACACGAGTAACTTAAAGATTCTCAACATAAAGAGGGGAAACTTAATATTATTAAGATGCATGTAACCATATTTCCCTCTCTCATAATAACTTTCAGTAGCATCATTGATGAAATCCACAATATACCCGTCACTTAAAACATTCTTATCATGGTTCATATGCATAGAAGTATCATTAATTTTGGCATAAGAAGAATTATTCTCATTAATAGTAATTGGAGCAAGATTATTATCAAGAATTTGAACATGGTAAACAAGTTGCATATTAAAAGAATTGTTTTTAGCAAGCCCATCATAACTATGACAAGTTTCATAAGGATAATTGTAACATGTGTCATATACATCTCTATAGCAATTATCTAAACCAGAATATGTAATATCATTATTTTCACTAAAAGTAGAAGTCTCAAATATAGGATCTTCAAGCACAACATCCCCAAGCTTAGGGCTTTCAATATCATCGTTTAAGGGGACATGAATAATGCTATCATCATTACTTTCATAATCAGTACCAAAGAGATTTCCAATATCAAAGGTAGTGTGCTCATTCAAATCATGATCGCTAATGTATGTAAAGGGCATAGGAAGATCATCGTATTCAGATTCATTATCGCAATAATCATTAGGAGCAACATACTTACGGTTACCTAGCGTTATCTCATTCACGCGGGGATACGCCGTTACCTCTTTCTTTTTATTCTCCTTCTTCTTCTTCTTCTTCTTCTTCTTCGTTCCCTTCTTCTTCTTCTTCTCTTCTTCCCTCTCCTCGCTTCCTTCTTTAGGAGGAAGAGGCTTGAAGGGTGGCTTGTCCGCATAACCTGATTTATTTTTAGAAACAATAGAAGAAACTTGGGAGGATCCCTCCTTTTCATTAATTAGTTGAAAACACACAGCGGTCCTATCATATTTTGGCAAGGTGTCATCTTCTAAAATATTTTGTATGTAAGTATTTGTATGGCAATTATTAATGCAGTAAGAAAGACAACCATGCAGGACATCATCAATATCAAGATCATTAATGTTTAACAAAGAAATTTTTCTTGATAACTCTTCACACTTCAAAAATAAGGTAAGTTCATCATGCTGATTAGGAATAATTTCATCATCACAATACAAATTTGCAGCACTCATGGGATTCGAATTATCATTGGAGGAACATTGAAAATTAAAATGACCAACTCTATGGCAAAGTTCACAAATAAAAGGATAGAGGGCACACACTTTTTCTCCAAGATCATCTAGAGCTCTAGACCACTTTCTAGTTTTTTCATTTCTGTGATGGATACAATATTCATCTTCTATTTGATTAATTCCACAAGGTCTATGTATTCCACAAAAATTAACATGCTTATAGGAAATAGCATTCTTAGGATTTTGAGCATGCTTATTGCAATCATTAACAACAATGTCATTCTCCATGCAAGCCTCTTTAAAAGGTTCATGATACTTATCAAAATTCTTTTTAGGCAATTCTAAATGAGAAGCAAAGGCTTTATAAAGATTTGCAGCAACTTGAGAGTCAAGACCATAAGTAGCACTCATATTTCGAAATTTATCAGTATTCATAAAAGTTTCAATGCATTCATAATCATAGTTTATACCTGACTCTTTACCTTTGTCGTTCTCCCAATCTTCAGCGTTCTCCTTAATCCGATCAAGAAGGTCCCTTTTAAACTCTTCTTTATTGCTCGTGAATGATCCAGAACAAGTAGTATCCAGCAAGGTCTTATCTTGAAAAGAAAGTCTTGCATAGAAATTATCAATGATGATATTACCTGGAAGCTCATGATTGGGGCATTTGAGCATTAAAGTCTTCAATCTCTCCCATGCTTGGGCAATACTCTCTCCATCATGAGGCCAAAAATTATATATATGGTTTCGATCTTTGTGAATTTCACTTGGAGGATAGAACTTGGAATAAAATAGAGGCACAATATCCTTCCAATCAAGAGAGCGCCCGTCCTTCAATAGTTTATACCAATGCGCCGCTTCACCAGATAGCGACATAACAAATAATTTCTTTCTAACTTCATCCATTGAAATACCTGCACACTTGAATAACCCGCATAATTCATGCAAAAACAGTAAATGATTCCTAGGATTGACAGTTCCATCCCCTTCATAGCGGTTATCCATAACACGTTCAATAATTTTCATAGGTATTTTATACGGAGTACTTTCAGCAGGTGGATTTAAAATATCAGAAGCATCATTAAAGTTATCGCATATGGGAGATAAAGCATTATCAGAACAAAATATTTCTTCCAAAGCGGAGGAGCTAAAAAGATTATTTTTATGTAAACCAGCTTCCCCAAGCTTAGACTTCTTCATAGCATTAGCAGTAATTGCATTCATACTAATAGCATTGCTACTATCATGTAAATAAGGTTCCATAGGTTTTTTAATTTTTGTATCAAACCATCCATGTCTTAAATCAGGAAATAGAATAAGAAGCTCACTAATTTTTTTGTTGTTTTCCATTATGCCTACTAGTGAAAAATAAAAACAAGAAACAAAAAGATGTAATTGCAGAGTCTAAAGGAAATAGCTTCGAGTACTTACAGTGGCGCCGGAAAATAGCTTAGTAGCCGAGATCCGGAGTGTGAGTACCTTTTACCTTTCCTCCCGGCAAACGGCGCCAGAAAAGTGCTTGATGTCTACGGGTGCTTCTATTCTTGTAGACAGTGTTGGGCCTCCAAGTGCAGAGGTTTGTAGAACAGCAGCAAGTTTCCCTTAAGTGGATTACCCAAGGTTTATCGAACTCAGGGAGGAAGAGGTCAAAGATATCCCTCTCAAGCAACCCTGTAATCACAAAGCAAGAAGTCTCTTGTGTCCCCAACACACCAAATACACTTGTCAGGTGTATAGGTGCACTAGTTCGGCGAAGAGATAGTGAAATACAAGTAATATGGATGTATATGAGTGGTAATAGCAATCTGAATAAAATATGGCAGCGAGTAAACATGCAACAGAACAGTAAATAAACGGAGATTCGATGCTTGGAAGCAAGGCCTAGGGATCCTGCTTTCACTAGTGGACACTCTCAACAATGATCACATAATAGGACTACTCTACACTCTTTTGTTGGATGATGAACGCATTGCGTAGGATTACACGAACCCTCAATGCCGGAGTTAACAAGCTCCACAATGCAATGTTCATATTTAAATAACCTTAGAGTGCAAGATAGATCAACATAATTACACCAAGAACTAACATAGCATGCACACTATCACCATCATGCATATGTAGGAGGAATAATACACATCAATACCATCATAGCAATAATTAACTTCATAATCTACAAGAGATCACAATCATAGCCTACGCCAAGTACTCACACGGTGCACACACTGTCACCATTACACACGTGGAGGAGGAATAAAACTACTTTAATAACATCACTAGAGTAGCACATAGATAATATTCAACTAGATCACATAAAGAGAGAGATGAACCACATAGCTACAGCGGAGCCCTCAGCCCCGGGGGTGAATTACTCCCTCCTCATCATGGAGGCAGCGATGGCGGTGAAGATGGCGGTGGAGACGGCGGTGGAGACGACTCCGGGGGCAATTCCCCGTCCGGCAGGGTGCCGGAACAGAGACTTCTGTCCCCGAATCTTGATTTCGCGATGGCGGCGGCTGGAAGGTTTTCCGTATCGTGGCTCTCGGTACTGGGGGCGACGGAAGCTTTAAGTAGGCGGAGGGTCAACGCGGGGGCCACACGAGGGGCCCAGGGGATAGGTCGGCGCGGCCAGGGCTTGGGCCGCGCCGGCCACCCCCGGCTGCCTCGTGCCCCACTTCGTTAGGTCTTCGGTCTTCTGGAAGCTTCGTGCAAAATAGGACCCTGGGCGAAAGTTTCGTCCAATTCCGAGAATATTTCTTTACTAGGATTTCTGAAACCAAAAACAGCAGAAAACAGCAACTGGCTCTTCGGCATCTTGTTAATAGGTTAGTTCCAGAAAATGCATAAAGATGACATATAATGTGCATAAAACATGTAGGTATCATCAATAAAGTAGCATGGAACATAAGAAATTATCGATACGTTGGAGACGTATCACACGCCGCCGGGACGGGGAAGTGCCCCCGGAATCCATCTCCATCGACACCACCGCCATTTTCATCGCCGTTGCTGTCTCCCATGATGATGAGGGAGTAGTTCTCCCCCGAGGCTGAGGGCTCTACCGGTAGCTATGTGGTTCATCTCTCTCTCTCATGGTGTGATCTTTATGTGCTCATGAGCTTTGTAATCTAGTTGAACTAGCTGCGTGGCCCGCGCATTAGCGCGGCTAGATTTACTATATCATGTTTCCCATGAAGATTTTCTGAGATTTGTTAAAACTTGAACGCATCTAGATGCTATTTTGTGTCCAGATACATCTAAATTTTGAAAACTCTCAAACAAAATCTTGGAGAAATATGAGTAGACTATACATAACTTATGATTGGTACGACACAATAACAATGATATTGATAATTTCCATAAAAATTATAGACTTCTACACGAATCTCTATATTTTGTTCTTTAGCTTGCAAGTAACTTGACCGTGTTGCTCCAATTGAAGGGTAACACTTCACCTCAATTGCAATTCTATGTAATTCTATGTGACCATGTGCAAGGAATTGTAATTATCATTAACTTTATTACTTGTAAAGCCAAAACAAAGACACATCCATACTATACAGTGATGTGCTTGTATATGCATGTATCAGCAATTACAAAGATGCGCAGTATATATATCATATGCATAAACACATCCTGGAAGTATCGAGAAAGATGAACCCAGTCTCCAATCACCAGCCAATCCTTGCATACATCGTGCCAATAATAGTTTAACCAAAGAGATGAATGATCCAAAACAAATGCACATGGAGGCGTTTAGGCACGTACACTTGGATGATGTCTTTACCTTATTTGCGGATGTTCCAAGTTACTGACCGGCTTTAGCCACCGGCGTGCAGGCGCAGCCACATCGCTCGACTGAATCTTTCTTTGCTCCGGCCACGCATCACCTCCCTTGCTCCACCTTGCCTTTAATGCTTACGCTGGGACATACCGGAAAAGTTCACCGCAGTTTTCTTTGAAATTGCCAAACTGTACATCGGCTCTAACGCTACATGTCTACATCAGCCATGACGAGAGAATTTGATACAACCGAAAGGAGAAGTTAGATTGCAGCTTAGTCTTGAAAACTGACGTGATTTGCAGTTTGCACAACAAAAATATTCTAGAGAACCCGTGATCTTTATTCAATGGCTAGGAGCTCGTTTGCCTGATGTGTTGTACCAATTGAGATCTGTGATCTTTATTCGCTGCATGGAAGAACCCGCAAGCCATCGATTGGATGATGTAACAGTGGCATACATCGGAAATTCCGATCTGTGAAGCTACTCCTGTTTTTGTGTTAAAAAATACTCTTGTGCTTTCAAGCTATTTTAATTCGTATTTTTCATTTCATTTTTATGGTGAGCTTGCTAAATAATTGGAACTCACTTGTATATGCATATATTCTGAAATTCATCCGCCCATCTGAAATTTTAATTTTAAAATCTGTTGCATTATGTGCCCACTTAAGAAATAAACATTCATAGCCGCAACTAAATTTACGGTCATGTTCTTTTGAAGAAGATTGTAGGTGAATCTCGGTAGTATTAATATAGACCTACCTTCCGAGACCATGTGATCCATGAGGTGAGGTTTTTCATCATAGATGTAAATAAACCTGCAGTAGCCATGCATCGATCTGGTTGATTTTTATTATAAACTGGTCATAAGCGCTAGAGGCTCAAAGTTTTACTTAAGCCCTATACAGTCATTGATTCTTAATCTAGTTGATTCCATAGACAATCTTTTAACACGATGGCCTATGCATGAATTATGTACACTTGACTGCATATCTCATCTATATAGGATTAAACCGTGTACATAGTTCACAGACACACACATAAATTTAAGCGATCTGATTTCAGAATTTATATATAGGCTAGCTGCTAACGGGTAGATCGTGTATAACACAATTTAGTCAAACGTACCTGGTTGCTGCTGCTATATGAACTACATTCGATGCCGCCATATTGTTGTATTGATGTCTTACTTGTCAATCTCCTCCCTACATATGTCAGCACGACCACTTCAACTTGTTCAGAAGAGTAGTAGGTGTCCTTGATCTCTGGTACGAAATCTTGTTTGGGCCAGAGGTAACACCGGATACGCCTAGGCGTCGCTGGGCGGTGTGCCTGACTGCATCTGCCGGCATGATCGCCATAAGGTGTTGATTTTTCAGTGCCATTTTCTCAGCAATGTAGCAGCCAAGGAATGTACGCCGGAGACGGCCGGAGAGAATTGTCATGTCTCCGCTGTGTCTTTCTGAGAGAACTGCCATGTCTCCGCTGAAGAATCACCATGTCTCTGGATCATATAGATTTGTATCGAATATCTGAACTTGTTTACTCCCATGGAAAGCATGGCCCTCCTTTATCTCAGATATGAACTAATCACAGTGATCTCATACCTGAAAAACGGGAAAATATCGTGTATGCTACTATGCTTAGGTAATTAAAACTTGGTGTTTCTGTTGCTAGAAAACATGCAAGTGCTCCAGATGAAAACTGACCTTCTCATTCGTCTAGAAGACCAGAACATCCAGGCAAAAATTCAAAAGCACAAACAACATCAATCTAGAATTCTAGATTCTAGATGCGTGTCAATCATTGGTGGCCAAAACCGCACCAGCCTCCCTGTTTTTCAGATCAATCTAACACGGGGCAAAATTAGAGAGCTTAGCTTGTGTAGGTGCTCTACTTCCTTGGGCATCGTCCGTCGGCAGAGCTGAGAAGAGAACACAGAAGAATGACGTGCTAGCTCTCTGTAGGGATCCGTCCTATATGGTAAACAACCTGCTCAATACGGAGACACCAGGAGGAAAAACCACTGGAGACGTCGCAGCGGTGAGGGATAGAGAGGGAAAGCAGAGCCGTGCGAAGCGTTGGTGGTGGCGGCGGCTGCCGCAGGGAACCGGCGGAAGATCAGATTCGTGTTTGTCTTATAAAGGGGTAGGCGTGGGTTAGAAAGTTAATCTTGGCCATTGTTACTTATTTGCTTAATCTAAACCGTTGATTGTTTGTTGTTTTAATAATATAATAGATAGATATGTAGATGTTACTCTTGTCTATTATGCACTCTAGAGGTTACTTTAATATGAACTCTGGAGTCACTCTCCACGGTGTGATGGTGACAATGTGCGCATCGTGTGTGATTCCTTTATGAAGTTGTGGAGCTTGTTTACTCCGGCTTGAGGTGTGCTTCTGCAGCCCTACACAATGAATGGTGTTTGTCATCCAACAAGAGAGTGTTTGAGAGTAGCATTTATTTATTCAATTATGTGATCATTGTTGAGAGTGTCCACTAGTGAAAGTATGATCCCTAGGCCTTGTTTCTAAGCATTGAAACACCGTTTCCAACAAGTTCTGCTACATGTTCGCTTGCTGCCATTTTTATTTCAGATTGCAATTACTACTTATAATCATCCATATTACTTGTATTTCACTATCTCTTCACCGAACTAGTGCACCTATACATCTGACAAGTGTATTAGGTGTGTTGGGGACACAAGAGACTTCTTGTATCTTAATTGCAGGGTTGCTTGAGAGGGATATCTTTGACCTCTACCTCCCTGAGTTCGATAAACCTTGGGTGATCCACTTAAGGGAAACTTGCTGCTGTTCTACAAACCTCTGCTCTTGGAGGCCCAACCCTGTCTACAAGAATAGAAGCACACGTAGACATCAGAGTCCATCAAGTAATCAAACTTGACAAGAGCTTCACCACGAAGAGTGCATCTAACTTTGTAAAGTTCCTTGAGCATAGCCATTTCTTCTTGATTTTCAGTTTCATCATCAAGAACACTAGATAAAGAAGGTGGGGATTCCATTACCTTTGTTTCCCTTGCCATTAGACAAGAGCCGACGGTTGTAGAGAAAGGGAGTCATCGGAGTCATCATCATGAGTTGTTCTTGCCATGAAGGAAGAACCAATATCATTCGGAGTTGAGGACTCCGTGGAGTCCTTGGAGTAGTCATATGTGAAGAGTGACCCGGGTTTCCAAACCAGCCACTCCGACCTCCTTCTCCTTATCTTCTTCTTCATCGGAAATGTACTCAGCCCCAACAAAGGCTCTTCCTTGTTCTTCTTGTATCTTTCGTTGATTGGGTTTGGCTTCAATCTTGGCTTGACCCCTTTGACAAACTTTGGCTTGTCTACCCTTTTCTCATAAGGGCACTCATTTGCAAAGTGACTATCTTCATCACAGTTGTAGCATGTTCTCTTCTTCTTCTCATTGAAGGACATTGGGAGCTTGTTCTTGTACTTCTTGGCAAAGAAGGCAAAATCTGTCGCGATGTCACTAGTTGAAGTCATCTCTTCATCTTCTTCAATTTCATAGGCTTCTTCTCTTTCTTGATCAGCTCTAGCCTTCAAGGCAAGGTTGTGTGAGGATTCATCAGCACGGTTCATCGCCATGAGCCTTTCTCCTGTCTTGGCCATGTTATCATTGGCTGCCACATAGGAGAGAAGATCATCTGCGTTCAAATCAGCTTGCTTGGTGAGGATTTGCAAGTTGAGTGCAAGGTTGGTGTCCTTTTGTTTGACAGCAATCATGGCAATGACCTTGGACTTTATGAATTCTTCATTCATCTCAAAACCATCATTGTATTTCTCACATCCAAGGCCCTTGACCTTTACTCTAAGAGCACCAAGTCTTCCATAAGCATCGGCCAAGGATTCTCCTTCTCTAATCATGAACATAGTTGCCTCTGTCTTTGCTGACTCATAGAGAGCTGCTTGGATCAGATTGGTTCCCTCTTGAAGTACTACAATCCGATCCCACGACTCTTTAGCGGATTCAATGTCATTGACTTGATCAAGGAGCTTGCGGTTGATGCCACTTCTAATCTTGTCACATGCAGAGGCATTGAGTTGGCGGTTGTAGAACTCAGTGGAGGTTAGCTTAAAGGGATCTTGTGGCTTCCGGTATCCATTCACGATGATCTCCCACAACTCCACACTGCAGCTGCGAATATGAGACTCCATAGAGGATTTCCAAAAAGAAAAGTGAGTTCCATCAAAATGGGGAACATTCCCACTATGGTTTATATGAGGCATGGGTGAAGTGTTTTGGGGGTAGTCATGATTGACTTCATGGTAACCTTCCGGAGGGATCAAAGTCCCACTAGAAGTCCCACTAGTCAAGTTCTTAAGCATGGCAGTCATTTGTGCCATTTGGCTTTGTACTTCATCCTCCTTCTTCTTTTTCTCAGCATCATATGCTAAGAATCTGGATTTCATCTCCTTAACCGAAAGGTTAGAATCTTCATCCAGACCCTCGAATAGTTTATCCATCTCACTCTTAAGGCTGTGAAGCCCTTAAAAAGAGTCCAGGCTCTGATACCAATTGAAAGTTCAGAGATGGTAAACCTAGAGGGGGGGGGGGTGAATAGGTTTCTACAAATTTTAATTCTTTCTTTGCAATATTAGGCTTTGCGGAATATAAAGGTGAGCCTAATGCAAACTAGGTGAGGCACCCTATATGATGATACAAGAACTCAAGCACGAAGGCTCTCACAGGCAGTTATATCACAAGTAAGGAGTTCGGTTAGAGATAACCGATAGCACACAGAGACGAGGGTTTATTCCCGTGTTCCCTTCCTTTGCAAGAAGGTATGTCATGTTTGGAGGGGTGGAGGTCCCACGAAGGATTCCCCAACGCCACGAAGGTTCACCCTATTCTCTGGAGCCTGTCCCACGAAGGAATAGCTTACTCACTTATGGTAGACTTTGAGGTAGCCTCCAAACCTTCACAATCTTGTCAGGAGCAAATCCACAGCCCGGATGCTTCCGGACCTCTTTTGCCCACCTAGGATTTCCAAGGAACCCTAGAGAGCAAGTTTCTTGATGAGTACAAGGGGGAACAAGATTTGGCTCGGTGGAACGGTAGATCAGACCCTCCTCTAACTTTCCCCGGAGGGATTTGAGTTTGGGTGGAGGAGGAGGGAGATATGAGGCTTTTGGTGTTTCTATCAATGGAGTATGAGAGAGAGAGAGCTCAAGAACAGCTTGTAGTGTAGTGCCTAACTGTTCAGAGGTAGGAGAAGGGGTATATATAGTGTCACTTGAAATCTGGCCGTTGCAACTTATCCACCTCAGTATTTCCTCGAGAAACCAGTCAACGGGCCGGGCCACCCGGTGCGCAGGCCGGTCAAACCGGGCCAGGGGGCCGGACCGACCGGTTCGGACCGGAGCTAGGAATGGGTCTTGACCGGGGCTGGAATTGTTGCGCAGTACATGGCCTCCGGATGTCACCAGAGCAGGAGCAGGTTGGCGCCGGGGCGTCCGATGCACAACTGATACGTCTCCGACGTATCGATAATTTCTTATGTTCCATGCTACATTATTGATGATATCTACATGTTTTATACACATTATATGTCGTATTTACGCATTTTCCGCACTAACCTATTAACAAGATGCCGAAGAGCCAGTTAGTTTTCTGTTTTTGGTTTCAGAAATCCTAGTAACGAAATATTCTTGGAATTGGACCAAATCAACGCCCAGGGTCCTATTTTTGCACGAAGAAGACCGAAGAGGAGACGAAGTGGGGCCACGAGGTGGGGACACACCAAGGCGGCGCGGCCCAAGCCCTGGCCACGCCGCCCTAGTGGGCCCCCGTGACGCCTCCTGACCTACCCTTTCGCCTACTTAAAGCCTCCGTCGCGAAACCCCCAATACCGAGAGCCACGATACGGAAAACCTTACTGAGACGCCGCCGCCGCCAATCCCATCTCGGGGGATTCAGGAGATCGCCTCCGGCACCCTGCCGGAGAGGGAATCATCTCCCGGAGGACTCTTCATCGCCATGATCGCCTCCGGAGTGATGAGTGAGTAGTTCACCCCTGGACTATGGGTCCATAGCAGTAGCTAGATGGTCGTCTTCTCCTTATGTGCTTCATTGTTGGATCTTGTGAGCTGCCTAACATGATCAAGATCATCTATCTGTAATACTATATGTTGTGTTTGTCGGGATCGATGGATAGAGAATACTATGTTATGGTGATTATCAATTTATTACCTATGTGTTGTTTATGATCTTGCATGCTCTCCGTTATTAGTAGAGGCTCTGGCCAAGTTTTGCTCTTAACTCCAAGAGGGAGTATTTATGCTCGATAGTGGGTTCATGCCTCCATTGATACCTGGGACAGTGACAGAAAGTTCTAAGGTTGTGGATGTGTTGTTGCCACTAGGGATAAAACATTGATGCTATGTCTAAGGATGTAGTTGTTGATTACATTACGCACCATACTTAATGCAATTGTCTGTTGCTTGCAACTTAATACTGGAAGGGGTTCGGATGATAACCTGAAGGTGGACTTTTTAGGCATAGATGCATGCTGGATGGCGGTCTATGTACTTTGTCGTAATGCCCTGATTAAATCTCACTATATTTATCATATCATGTATATGCATTGTTATGCCCTCTCTATTTGTCAATTGCCCGACTGTAATTTGTTCACCCAACATGCTTTAATCTTATGGGAGAGACACCTCTAGTGAACTGTGGACCCCGGTCCTATTCTTTACATCGCATACAATCTACTGCAATACTTGTTTACTGTTTTCTTGCAAACAATCATCTTCCACACAATACGGTTAATCCTTTGTTACAGCAAGCCGGTGAGATTGACAACCTCACTGCTTCGTTGGGGCAAAGTACTTTGGTTGTGTTGTGCAGGTTCCACATTGGCGCCGGAATCCCTGGTGTTGCGCCGCATCACATTTCGCCACCATCAACCTTCAACGTGCTTCTTGGCTCCTCCTGGTTCGATAAACCTTGGTTTCTTTCTGAGGGAAAACTTGCTGCTGTGCGCATCATACCTTCCTCTTGGGGTTCCCAACGAACGTGTGAGTTACACGCCATCAAGCTCTTTTTCTGGCGCCGTTGCCGGGAGATCAAGACACGCTGCAAGGGGAGTCTCCACTTCCCAATCTCTTTACTTTGTTTTTGTCTTGCTTTATTTTATTTACTACTTTGTTTGCTGCACCTAAACAAAACACAAAAAAATTAGTTGCTAGCTTTACTTTATTTACTGTCTTGCTCTCTATATCAAAAACACAAAAAAATTAATTACTTGCATTTACTTTATCTAGTTTGTTTTATTTACCGTTGCTAAAATGAATACCCCTGAAAATACTAAGTTGTGTGACTTCACAAACACAAATAATAATGATTTCCTATGCACACCTATTGCTCCACCTGCTACTACAGCAGAATTCTTTGAAATTAAACCTGCTTTACTGAACTTGTTATGAGAGATCAATTTTCTGGTGTTAGTTCTGATGATGCTGCTGCCCATCTTAATAATTTTGTTGAACTTTGTGAAATGCAAAAATATAAGGATGTAGATGGTGATATTATTAAATTGAAATTGTTTCCTTTCTCATTAAGAGGAAGAGCTAAAGATTGGTTGCTATCTTTGCCTAAGAATAGTATTGATTCATGGACTAAATGTAAGGATGCTTTTATTGGTAGATATTATCCTCCCGCTAAAATTATATCTTTGAGAAGTAGCATAATGAATTTTAAGCAATTAGATACTGAACATGTTGCTCAAGCATGGGAGAGAATGAAAACTTTGGTAAAGAATTGCCCAACCCATGGACTGACTACTTGGATGATCATCCAAACCTTCTATCCAGGACTAAATTTTTCTTCGCGGAATTTATTGGATTCAGCTGCTGGAGGTACCTTTATGTCCATCACTTTGGGGGCGGCTACAAAGCTTCTTGATGATATGATGATAAATTACTCTGAATGGCACACGGAAAGAGCTCCACAAGGTAAGAAGGTAAATTCTGTTGAAGAAACCTCTTCCTTGAGTGATAAGATTGATGTGATTATGTCTATGCTTGTGAATGGTAGATCTAATGTAGATCCAAATAATGTTCCTTTAGCTTCATTGGTTCCTCAAGAAGAAAATGTTGATGTGAATTTCATTAAAAATAATAATTTCAACAACAATGCTTATAGGAACAATTCTGGTAATAACTATAGGCCATATCCTTCTGCTAATGGTAATGGTTATGGTAATTCTTATGGGAATTCTTACAATAATAATAGGAGTGTACCCCTGGTCTTGAATCTATGCTTAAAAATTTATTAGTACACAAACTGCTTTTAACAAATCTGTTGAGGAAAAGCTTGATAAAATTGATATTATTGCCTCTAGAGTTGATAGACTTGCCTCCGATGTTGATCTATTAAAATTGAAAGTTATGCCTAATAATGATATTGATAATAAGATTACTACTACAGCAAATGCCATCCAAGTTAGAATTAATGAGAATATAAGATTAATGGCTGAATTGCGTGCTAGGTGGGATAGAGAAGAAAATGAAAAACTAGCTAAAGAGAATAATGTAGCTAAAGTTTGGACTATTACCACCATTAGTAATGATAATGATTCACATGTTGCTGCACCTCCTACTATCAATGGTAAAATAATTGGTGTTGACAATGTTTTTACTCCTAGTGCAAAGCGTACAAAACTGCCTGAAATTGCTAAAACTGCTGAAACTGCTTGTGATAAAACTGCTGAAATTTTTTCCAACCTTGGGAACAATGATCCCATTGCTGTAGCTCATAATGATTTAGATTTTGATGATTGCCACATCTCTGAAGTTATAAAGTTCTTACAAAAACTTGCTAAAAGTCCTAATGCTAGTGCTATAAATTTGGCCTTTACAAAACATATTACAAATGCTCTCATAAAAGCTAGAGAAGAGAAACTAAAACTTGAAACTTCTATTCCTAGAAAGTTAGAAGATGGTTGGGAGCCCATCATTAAAATGAAATTCAATGACTTTGAATGTAATGCTTTATGTGATCTTGGTGCAAGTATTTCTGTTATGCCTAAAAAGATTTATGATATGCTTGACTTGCCACCATTGAAGAATTGTTATTTGGATGTTAATCTTGCCGATAATGTTAAAAAGAAACCTTTGGGGAGGATTGATAATGTGCGCATTACGGTTAACAATAACCTTGTCCCGTTGATTTTGTTGTCTTGGATATCGAATGCAATGCATCTTGTCCTATTGTGTTGGGAAGACCTTTTCTTCGAAACTGTTGGTGCTGTTATTGATATGAGGGAAGGTAATATTAAATATCAATTTCCTCTCAAGAAAGGTATGGAACACTTCCCTAGAAAGAGAATGAAGTTGCCTTTTGATTTTATTATTAGAACAAGTTATGATGTTGATGCTTCTACTCTTGATGTTACTTGATTTGCACTTTCTGCGCCTAGCTGAAAGGCGTTAAAGAAAAGCGCTTATGGGAGACAACCCATGTTTTTACTACAGTACTTTGTTTTATATTTGAGTCTTGGAAGTTTTTACTACTGTAGCAACCTCTCCTTATCATGTTTTTGTGCCAAGTAAAGTTTCTATGTTAAAGTTGATGTTATATTTGGGATCGGCGCAGAAACAGCATTGCTGTCTATCACGAATTCTGGCATAAGTCTGTAGAAAATTCGAAAAAATCTGCAAAATTACGAGCGTGATCCTCAGATATGTACGCAACTTTCATTAGTTTTGAGTTTTTCCATTTGAGCAAGTCTAGTGCCCCTTTCAGGTTCGTCTTTACGGACTGTTCTGTTTTTGACAGATTCTGCCTTTTATTTCGCATTGCCGTATTTGCTATGTTGGATGAATTCCTTTGATCCATTAATGTCCAGTAGCTTTGTGCAATGTCCAGAATTGTTAAGAATGATTGTGTCACCTCTGAATATGTAAATTTTAATTGTGCACTAACCCTCTAATGAGTTTGCTTGAAGTTTGGTGTGAAGGAAGTTTTCAAGCGTCAAGAGAGGAGTATGATATACTATGATCAAGAGAACTGAAAGCTCTAAGCTTGGGGATGCCCCCGTGGTTCATCCCTGCATATTTTAAGAAGACTCAAGCGTCTGGGGATGCCCAAGGCATCCCCTTCTTCATCGACAACATCATCAGGTTCCTCCCCTGAAACTATATTTTTATTCATCACATCTTGTGTTCTTTACTTGGAGCGTCGGTTTGTTTTGTTTTTGTTTTTGTTTGAATAAAATGGATCCTAGCATTCACCGTGTGGGAGAGAGACACGCTCCGCTGTTGCATATGGACAAATATGTCCTTAGGCTTTACTCATAATGTTCAAGGCGAAGGTTGAAACTTCTTCGTTAAATTGTTATATGGTTGGAATTGGGAAATGCTACATGTAGTAATTCTAAAATGTCTTGGATAATGTGATACTTGGCAATTGTTGTGCTCATGTTTAAGTTCTTGCATCATATACTTTGCACCCATTAATGAAGAAATACATAGAGCTTGCTAAAATTTGGTTTGCATATTTGGTCTCTCTAAGGTCTAGATAATTTCTAGTATTGAGTTTTGAACAACAAGGAAGACGGTGTAGAGTCTTATAATGTTTACAATATGTCTTTTATGTGAGTTTTGCTGCACCTGTTCATCCTTGAGTTTGCTTCAAATAACCTTGCTAGCCTAAACCTTGTATCGAGAGGGAATACTTCTCATGCATCCAAAATCCTTGAGCCAACCACTATGCCATTTGTGTCCACCATACCTACCTACTACATGGTATTTCTCCGCCATTCCAAAGTAAATTGCTTGAGTGCTACCTTTAAAATTCCATCATTCACCTTTGCAATATATAGCTCATGGGACAAAATAGCCTTAAAAACTATCGTAGTATTGAATATGTACTTATGCACTCTATCTCTTATTAAGTTGCTTGTTGTGCGATAACCATGCTTCTGGGGAACGCCATCAACTACTCTTTGTTGAATATCATGTGAGTTGCTATGCATGTCCGTCTTGTCTGAAGTAAGGAGATCTACCACCTTAATGGTTGGAGCATGCATATTGTTAGAGAAGAACATTGGGCCGCTAACTAAAGCCATGAATCATGGTGAAAGTTTCAGTTTTGGACATATATCCTCAATCTCATATGAGAACATTAATTGTTGCCACATGCTTATGCATTAAAGAGGAGTCCATTATCTGTTGTCCATGTTGTCCCGGTATGGATGTCTAAGTTGAGAATAATCAAAGCGAGAAATCCAAAATGCGAGCTTTCTCCTTAGACCTTTGTACAGGGCATGGAGGTACCCCTTTGTGACACTTGGTTGAAACATGTGTATTGCGATGATCCGGTAGTCCAAGCTGATTAGGACAAGGTGGGCACTATTAGTATACTATGCATGAGGCTTGCAACTTGTAAGATATAATTTACATAACTCATATGCTTTATTACTACCGTTGACAAAATTGTTTCATGTTTTCAAATAAAAGCTCTAGCACAAATACAGCAATCGATGCTTTCCTCTTTGAAGGACCTTTCTTTTACTTTTATTGTTGAGTCAGTTTACCTATCTCTCTCCACCTCAAGAAGCAAACACTTGTGTGAACTGTGCATTGATTCCTACATACTTGCATATTGCACTTGTTATATTACTTTACATTGACACTATCCATGAGATATACATGTTATAAGTTGAAAGCAACCGCTGAAACTTAATCTTCCTTTGTGTTGCTTCAATACCTTTACTTTGATTTATTGCTTTATGAGTTAACTCTTATGCAAGACTTATTGATGCTTGTCTTGAAGTACTATTCATGAAAAGTCTTTGCTTTATGATTCATTTGTTTACTCATGTCATTACCATTGTTTTGATCGCTGCATTCATTACATATGTTTACAATAGTATGATCAAGGTTATGATGGCATGTCACTCCAGAAATTATCCTTGTTATCGTTTGCCTGCTCGGGACGAGCAGAACTAAGCTTGGGGATGCTGATACGTCTCCGACGTATCGATAATTTCTTATGTTCCATGCTACATTATTGATGATATCTACATGTTTTATACACATTATATGTCGTATTTACATATTTTCCGGCACTAACCTATTAACAAGATGCCGAAGAGCCAGTTGCTGTTTTCTGCTGTTTTTGGTTTCAGAAATCCTAGTAACGAAATATTCTCGAATTGGACGAAATCAACGCCCGGGGTCCTATTTTGCACGAAGCTTCGGAAGACCGAAGAGGAGACGAAGTGGGGCCACGAGGTGGGGACACACCAAGGCGGCGCGGCCCAAGCCCTGGCCGCGCCGCCCTAGTGTGGGCCCCGTGACGCCTTTGACCTACTCTTTCGCCTACTTAAAGCCTCTGTCGCGAAACCCGAAGACCGAGAGCCACGATACGGAAAACCTTCCAGAGACGCCGCCTCCGCGAATCCCATCTCGGGGATTCAGGAGATCGCCTCGGCACCCTGCCGGAGAGGGGAATCATCTCCCGGAGGACTCTTCATCGCCATGATCGCCTCCGGAGTGATGAGTGAGTAGTTCACCCCTGGACTATGGGTCCAGCGCAGTAGCTAGATGGTCGTCTTCTCCTTATGTGCTTCATTGTTGGATCTTGTGAGCTGCCTAACATGATCAAGACCATCTATCTGTAATACTATATGTTGTGTTTGTCGGGATCTGATGGATAGAGAATACTATGTTATGGTGATTATCAATCTATTACCTATGTGTTGTTTATGATCTTGCATGCTCTCCGTTATTAGTAGAGGCTCTGGCCAAGTTTTTGCTCTTAACTCCAAGAGGGAGTATTTATGCTCGATAGTGGGTTCATGCCTCCATTGATACCTGGGACAGTGACAGAAAGTTCTAAGGTTGTGGATGTGCTGTTGCCACTAGGGATAAAACATTGATGCTATGTCTAAGGATGTAGTTGTTGATTACATTACGCACCATACTTAATGCAATTGTCTGTTGCTTGCAACTTAATACTGGAAGGGGTTCGGATGATAACTGAAGGTGGACTTTTTAGGCATAGATGCATGCTGGATGGCGGTCTATGTACTTTGTCGTAATGCCCTGATTAAATCTCACTATATTTATCATATCATGTATGTGCATTGTTATGCCTCTCTATTTGTCAATTGCCCGACTGTAATTTGTTCACCCAACATGCTTTAATCTTATGGGAGAGACACCTCTAGTGAACTGTGGACCCCGGTCCTATTCTTTACATCGCATACAATCTACTGCAATTGTTCTTTACTGTTTTCTTCGCAAACAATCATCTTCCACACAATACGGTTAATCCTTTGTTACAACAAGCCGGTGAGATTGACAACCTCACTGTTTCGTTGGGGCAAAGTACTTTGGTTGTGTTGTGCAGGTTCCACGTTGGCGCCGGAATCCCTGGTGTTGCGCCGCATCACATTTCGCCACCATCAACCTTCAACGTGCTTCTTGGCTCCTCCTGGTTCGATAAACCTTGGTTTCTTTCTGAGGGAAAACTTGCTGCTGTGCGCATCATACCTTCCTCTTGGGGTTCCCAACGAACGTGTGAGTTACACGCCATCAACAACCCGGTCCGAGCAGACGGGAAACCGGACCGTGCCGGTCCTGACCGGACCTCAGGCTGGGCCAGTGCCGGGCGAAGGGAAAAGCCCCCTGGACAGTGCCCGGTGTGCACCGGTCCAGGGGCCGGTCGACGCCGGGGTAGCCGGTGCCACGGACAGTCTGACCGGGGCAATGACCGGCCTGTTGCTGAGGACACCTTCTTTATTTTTGTGGAAGTGGGAGGTCTCCCTTTTCCTTCTTGTTCTATTGATACACCATTATGCCTATTTGGATAATACCTGGGAATAATCTCATAGACATATATTAGTCCAATTACTCTAGCAACAATGTCATTGTTACCAAAATAATGGATAAGGGTAAAATACCCTTACATGCATATTTTCTGCACTGCTGACGGTAGAGCCGAACGCCATTAGTATACAGACACCGGTAACCTCTTCATGTGACATTCATTTGCCAGTCACTTGTACATCGCAGCCGTGACGATTATCGCCACATGAAGACATCACATGTATGCGTAAATCTGACGAGCCGATGCTCAGTCGTGAAGTAACTGGTGACGCCAATAGATGAAACAATCCGTCAGCAGAAGTTGCCCAGTTATACCTGGGCATGTCGGGTCGCCGCCTCGGCCGGCCGGTAGGCCCGACGCAAAAACCGGCCTAACTCCCACCAAGCCCGTCGGGCCGCGGGCCGGGCCGTAGTGTTAAAGTGCGTTTCGGGCTACCCAGGCCCGGCCCGGCCCGGCAGTCGGGCCAACATTTCTGGCCCAGGCCCGAGTTTTTCGGGCCGGGCCCGGGCCGGGTCGGGCCGGGCTGCCCATGGCCAGATATATGCCCAGTTGAAGAGAATCGGTAAATATGACCGTCATCGGTTTGTAATCAATGACGTGTGTTTCTCATTTCCGTCGGTCTTTCTACATTTGGAGTGACATGTCAGTTCTTCAAATATCTGTCATTAGTAAAATTCTAGTGAAATCTTCTCTGAGGTACGGACCGTCATTGGTGAGCATCAAGTGACGTTCTAAATTTCTGTCCGCCATCACAAGAAAATGTTCAACAGTGACTGCTCATCAATATCTGTCCGTTGTTGGTTCGTTTAGCAGGAAAAACAATTGTATTTGTCGTTTTAATACAATTTAGCTGGTATACGTGTGAATGTAGTAGTTAATGCTTACAATTGCAGGTCAACTAGTCCACCAAAAAGGTATCGTATTTGTCATTTTAATACATTTAGCTAGTATACGTACAAATGTAGTAGGTCATACATACTTACAATTGCAGGTCAACTAGTCCACAAAGACCCAGAAACTCAATTCGGCTCCCGGGTGCGTATGATCTCTCTACCATCAAAACATATTTCCAAGTGTTAAAATTTTTTTACAAAAAATTTACATGTACATCTCCATAATATATGTGTATTCGTCAAGTTTCACGAAAAAATGATATTTTTTGTAGTCTAAGCGAAAAAGAGAAAATTTATCTTGTAACAAGTCTTTGTTTCAACACCAAATTTTGTCTTTTTTACACACGCCACATGACAGTCGATTTTTCATGAAACAACTTTGTGAGCGCGTAGCACATGAAGATGTACGTGCGAAATTTTTGTTTCATTTTTTTTGACATTTTAAAATGTGTCTAACATGTATTTCAAAATAAAGGGAGCATACGCTCCCATGTGCCAAAACATCACTCCCACAAAGACCGTACTATTAACTTTATACAAGTTTGCAGTTGATCAAGTTCAATGGAGTGTGCACAATATAGAATATCATCGTAAAAGATCCTCATTTTCGCGTGGCTAACATCCTCACATGCGCATCTTCCTGTAGCGCCTGTAGCGTTACTGTTGCAAGGAAAACATGACAAGATCATGCAAAATATAATTAAGCCTTTGCTTCGAAGATGTAGACAATGAGAAAGAGAGACAAAGTGATGTAGCCCCGCTTGCCAACGACACTACATCAAGACCAACAAGTCCCCCAAGTGGACTAATGACACAGGCTCAAGCTAAAGCGCTACATGATAAGGTGAACTCGCTCCTCATTACCCTCGATCTCGGTACCCCATTGGATGGAATGCTACCTCATGCCGACACACTTTGTGTTATTAGGTACGTGGAGCATCAAGACCCCGGAGAGGATGACACGCCATGGTCAAGGGAAGGAGAGGAGCAGCTGGTCGAGAAGATGCCCAAGAAGCTGGACCCGAAGACAATCGAAGCGCTCGAAGGGAGAAGAGAAGCTGGCCGGCGCAGGACCCGGTCGACCGGCCTCACGACCGGACCATCCGGCCCCAGGCCCGGTCAACCGGTCGCCAACCGGATCCCCTCGGTCTTGACCGGGCGTCGTACCGGAAGCCAACCGGACGGAGATCTGCGACATTTCCGGTTGGCGACCGGTCGACCGGCCCCACGACCGGACCCGCCGGCGCCAGGCCCGGTCTGACCGGCCCCAGGACCGGATCCGTCGGGAATTCCCCACCAAACTGCCTAAGTTATCCACTTATGTACCTTTTCGCCTTGCTGGCCATGTATGCCTATATAAGGACCCAGGACCCCTCCTTTACCCCTTAGACATAATTTTGAGCTTAAACCAACTTTGAGCTTAGTCTCCCTAGGGTTAGCATCCATCTTGGACAAGCATCCCTCTGTAATCAAGGCACTCTTGTTGTTGATTTTGATATTGTTGAGTGAGATTCTAGTGCAAGGCACTCTCTCTCCCTCACCAATCTTTTCTCCAACACCAATCTCTCACCGGGAATTCTGCCGCGTGCCTCTTCCTTGGTGATTCTATTGGCGTGGTCCATCGAGCCACGAGGGTAAGTATCGGGTGTATCGGGTTGGTGTGCGTGCGTGAGTACCGGTGTTCATCGTGTTCCTCGTGTTCCTCTCGCTCTCCCACCTTTTCCCCTTGGATCTTGGGTCAAATCGCGAGATCGGGCCAAACCCTAGATCTCAGATCTCATCATATGGTATCAGCAGCTCTTGGTTACCGCGATTTTGACCCTCCACCCACCCGATTTCGTTTCTAGAAAATTTTCAAAAAAATAGCCCCAAATTGCCTTTGGACGGATCTGTGATTTGGTTGCGTTTTGAGTGGTTTTGGTCCGTGGATTTGGTGTTGTTGTGCTTGATCTACTATTTCCCCAACTTTTAGCCTCCAATTCCATCGTTTCCCGTCGATTTGATCTTTTGGTTTTGGTTTGGGGAAGAACAAGAGAGAGATTCGCGAAATCCGGTTGAGAAAGCCGGCCAACCGGACAGACGACCAGCGGCTAGCACTCGGTCGACCGGCTGCCAACCGGACCAGCCGGCCCAGAGACCGGTCAGACCGGCCCCCAGACCGGAGCAGCCGGCGCCAGAACCGGTCCAACCGGACCACCGAACGGGCTTACGTCTTCACCGCCGACTAACACCACCGCCGACCACCACCACCACCATCATCTCCACCATCGCAGGTATAACTTGCAGTACCCTTGTAGCCCTCTTCTTTTTGCGATCTATCCCACGAGCGAAGCTTTCGAGTGTTGCGAAACATCGCACGAGGTCCCGACCGTGAGGGTGTGCGTTGTGTGAGTAAAGCTCATAAGTGGAGCTCGTGAGTGGCAAGCAAAAGAGTAAGAGCATAGTGTGCTAGTGAAAAAAAGAGAAAAGCAAAGTGCAAAGTGCCACCGATACAAAAAGAGTTGAAAAGCTTTTAAGCAAGCAAGAGAGATAGAGAAGAGAGACCTTGTAACATCCCAAAAATTCAATAAAGAGATAAAGAGAGATATTCCCAAAACCCAAATTTGAGAACCAACAAAAACTTTTTCACAACACAAGTGCTATGCATATACTCATATTTATTTTGTGCTAAGTGTGCATATTGCCATGATGATTGCTTGTGTGTGTGCTCATGTGCCAAAACCCTAATTCCATTATCACTTGGTCAATCAAATTCAAGAAAAATAAAAATAAGAAAGAAGGGAGAAAACCCCACACACCCTCACATATGATTTTTGCCAATTATGCAAACATTTGATCTAGGCCACAATGGTTTGCACCATTGGTTGTAAATGGTTACTAAACACTTATTAACACTTATGGAATCAAAGAAACTCAAATCAAATCAAATTTGAATGAATATGAGCTCACATGCACTAATGGTCATTTTGACAAAAGTTAACCTGATGCCCTCTTTGAGCCTCTGTTTTGAAAGATTTCTAAACTAAACTTTGTCAAACCTTTGCACCTCATCCAAGACAACATAAAAGTGAACAACTTTGCTCAAGCAACCCTATGCAAATTCTCTGTGGATTCAAAAATATCATCAAGCAAAGTTGGAACCAGATTTGAAAATGAAGATCATGTGCATTTTGAATTTTTGCAAACCAGTTCAAATTTGACCACCACCACCACCATTCTACTGCAAATACTATATGATTCAAACCCACCAAAATTCATTCAAAAATTCGAAAATAAACTTCTTGCGGGCATTTCATCAAACACCTTGCCAGCACCAATCTGCCAACTCTGGACAGTGCAATGTCCAGCAGTTCTTAGCCTCCTCTTCAACCCTAGGTCACCACCAGTACCTCTCTGACCTCACTAAGCTTTGCCAAATAGAAGAGACAAGGTTTGGTACAAGTTTTCATCACCATTTGTACCAGAGCATGTCATGCCGTGGCATGGCATGGATGTGATCATGCCATTCTCTCCTCTGGTCAACTCTAGCATGCACCACCATGTCATACGTGTGCTCCACACTCCCCTGATCAACCTGGACACCAGCCTCGACGAATTCGTGCACCGCACTGGCCAGAAAACGTGACGCCCAGACGTGCCCAGGCGTGCACGCGCGCGCCAGAGCGTGCACGGCGAGCGCCACGGGCACGCCCAGAGCACACGTCGCCCCGCCAGCTCCGTTGACCCCAGCCCTTGCCTCCAGCGCCAAACGCTTCACGACGCCACGGTGACCGCCCAGACACCGCCATTGGTCCGCGGGAACGCCGTAGACGACGCCCACTTCGCCGACGTCCGCCGCGGTACCGCCACTCCAATCAAGCGCTCGTCCTCGCCTCTACATCTTTTTCACCGCAATCTGCGCATGCGTGACCGCATTGACAACGCCACCACCTGCGTCATCGCCATCCACCAGCTCCCCTGTAGACGCGTCGTCGTCGATGAGCTCATCGCCGCGCCACGGCCTCTCCTCGCTATAAAAGGAGGCCTCCCGTCACAATTGACCACACACCTCGCTCTCTCTTCTCCCTGAGTCGCCTAGCTCGCCGCTCCACATTGCCCCATAGCGCGCCCAATTTCGCTGCCCTGCGCGCCGCAGAGCTCGCGGAGCTAGACGCCGCCCGAGACGCCACCGGTGCCAAGAATCGGCGTCGTTGACAACCTCGCACACGCCCACCCTAGCTGGAGCCTCGGTGAGCCCGTCGACCCCCTACCTGCGCCGCCAGAAGCCTCGCCGCTCGCCGGAGATGACGACGGCCGTGTGCCGTTCGATCCACTTCTAATCCTGCGGCTCACACTCCACGCACCGATTCGGTGTTTTAAACGCCACTGACGAGTGGCCCCCACTCTGTCAGGCGGCCCGCTCACGCGAGACATGCAGCTGGGCCGGCCCGTTTGTTTTTCGTCTGTTTGGCCCAGTTCGTTTCCCGCCAGGCCCTTTAATTCAAATGGGAATTTTCGAATTTTCTAAATTACTCACAGATGCTGTTTTCAAAATTAAATAGAATAAAATCCACCAAACCAAATTTGACCAATTTTATATATTCGGAAAGCTTGTCAAATTGTCTACAAAACTACACTGGTCCCAACCCTAGATTATTTGTAGAATAAATATGACAAAATAAACAAGGCAGGGCCTTTTTCCACTTCAATTAATTATTAAAAATTAAATAAAAATGCTTTTAAGTTGAAACCAACTCTCAAAAATCATATTTCACCATATCTATCTAAATATGTAAAAATATTGCATAGTTGTTTGTATGATCATGGCTTTGTTTAAAAATTGGCCCTATGGCTATTTCTAGTCCTTTCTAAATAAACCTATCATTTATTAATAGGTATAAGAGCTTCTCTCTCATTTAAATCTTGTCTCAACTAAGTTAATATGAGGTAGAGACCATGGTCAATTTAAATTCATATTAAATTAGTTGATGATATTAAATCATTAATCATGAGTTATTAAAAGGCATGAGGTGATTCACCTCATTTAAATCACTTTCCCAATTGATACTTATGAAGAGGTTGACTTTGGTCAACCTAGGTCATATGATATTAATTGAGGAAATTAAATCTTAATAAGATTCAATGAGAGGGAATTATTTTCTCTCAAGAAATAAATAGAAACTCTAATTAATATTTATAATGAGAGGAAATTATTTTTCTTAAGAATAAAATTAAGTCAACCCACATAATAAGCATGTTGTTATGATAGCTTAGTAGGAGTGATTCATGTGTGTGCTTAGTCTAGTACTTAAGCTTTGTGTGGTGATTGTGTGTATTATATTCGTATTTAGACGCTAGTACCGAGGAGTACACCGAGGAGGAGGAGGTCTACTTCCAAGGAGAGGAAGACCACTTTGACCAGTACACCACCCAAGGCAAGCTAATACTCTTGCAAAGTGCAAAGCTCTCCAAGAGCAAAGCACCCCACACTTTACTTTATGTTTACTAAGCCTATCCCAGTTTTTATTACAAGCTTTTGCTTTCAAGTTTTATTGCTTTATTTTATCAAAGTACTTTTTGATTCATGATTCACTTGGTCTAGAGTAGAACAATATCATCACAATTAGCCTATGGCAATCAAAGCTAGTTAGCACCCCTCATGACTAGTGGCTAGTGCTAAACAACTAAAACTGACTACTCTAGTTGGGAACTTTGTGAAATGAAATGACTTGGAAGAATTTGAAGGTGAATATTGTTGCCTGCCAAAACCCACCGGCGAGCAGTGGTTAAGCAACACGAAGAGCCGGGAGGCTTCCAAGGTGGCAGCGGGCCCTGGTCCCTCGACGTCGTCCCGCAAATGCTCCGGCACACGACCTGGCGGCTGCAAGGGCGTGCCACCTGACCTATACCTGGCCAGGAAGGTGTTGGATGCTTCGATTAGTTTCCTACATGGCAGACACGTAAACATTAAATACGAGCCCTATCGGCTCTCAGGTTGCCCTGCGGATCGGCTCAAAGAGCCGATCGCCCCATGGTTCACGTTGAATTTTCAATGACATGGGGATCCTGCTTGATCAAAACAAAGCTAAACCAATCTACGACAGTTTAGGGTTTTCACCGTATGATCGGAACATCCTACGCGTAGTTGAGCCTAATAGACACGAAAGATAATGGAAAACTAACCCTAAAAGAGGCCTAAAAACCAACATTACGTTAATTCCCGGAACATCCCTCTTAGGACTAACAAACCACACCTAACGCACTACCGGATCGTTCAACCCGTTTGCAAGGCCTAACCATACGGATATTAAACTAATCCTTGAAGAACAAGGAGCAACTATAACAGATTGGATCTACTAAGTAACGAACAAGCAAGATGCTGCCCTTACACCTGGATAGGTGTAAGGGCAGCTAGATATTGAGGGACGGCATAGCTAAGCAGATATGCGCAAGAAAAGCATCTATGCAAGCCCCAAAACATCTACGATAAATAGTGCTACTCGCCATCAACAATGCTTCAGCACGAGCAACACAAGGTAAACGAATAAACGTTGTGCTGCCTAGATCGCAAGATGCGATCTAGGCAGCATGATGCTTACCCGGGAGAAACCCTCGAAAGAAGGGGTGGCGATGCGCCTGATTTGTGTTTGTTGTGAACGTGATTGTCCTCCTTTTCCGATAACCCTAGATACATATTTATAGTCCAAGGGACTTTCTATTCGGGCGTGCACCTAATCGTGCACGGGTCAAACTCTATCTTTTAATCTAACTAAGATGCGATCTACTATATTACAGATACATGGGCAATCTAGCCCAAACTCCTCGCGCAAGGCCGCTTCAAAGATGCTCCACGTGTATATTCTTCAAGCCCATCTTCACTTACGGCCCATCTCCTGATTTGGCCAAAATCCGGTGATAACACATGCCCCTGGTTTTGGTAATGATAATTTCAAAACCACTCTGTTTCCTTCGAGGGGTCATGTCGTGGCAGAGCAGAACCGTCGCAGTATTCTTCATCATGACGTCTTGCCTCAACTTCTCTGCACGATTCGACAACTTTGGCACCACATCCTTGGAAACTGTCCGAGCATTAAATCTCCACTATATCTTCTTTTATTTAACCACATCGAACAGTTCACCTCTTCATCCCCCTGCTCCAAACCAGCCGTCCGTCAAAAAACCCTCTCCCTCTGTAGCCATGTCTTCCTCTTCCTCCTCCCAATCCTCTTCCTCGAGTGAGCTGGAGCCAGAGGTCAATCAGATGGCCATCTACGATGCTCTCGCGCCTGAGCATTGGGACGCGAGAGAATGGGACTTCTCCATCGAGTCGGAAGCCGACGAACCCCGCACCGTCGGGGAGGAAGACCTCCGGTTCCTCGTCGACGGGGAGCTGGAAGCGGCGTGCGAAGACGACCTCCTCTCATGGGAGATGGATCCTTCCTCCGACGAAGAGGAAGAAGAAGCGGAGGAGTCTGAAGAAGAAGACTCCTCCGACACCGGGTACCCACCGGCCAAGCGCCTTCGAGGCTGGGCTTGGTCAGATGATGATGACGACGACGAGGAGGATGAAGATGCTACTGGCGGCTTCATCAGCAGCGACGAAGAGCCCGCCGGTAGCAGCGCCGACGGCGACGACGACGAGGGCAGTGACAGCCCTTAGATTAGGAAGTAGTATAGGGCTAATAGTAGTGCAATAGCACTCAGATGACCCCTTTTGAGAGCAATTAGCTCTTCGTTGTAAAATCCCCCTTTGAATCAATGAAAAGGTTCTTCCAATTTATCTTCTAATCGCCCGATTTCATATCTTCTTCATCTTCTGATCGTCAAAGGTGGTCGACGCCCCAAGAGCCGATAGCATCGTATCGGCTTCTTATAAGCAACGGACATCAAGCAAACAATCCTCATTCAGACAATAACTTGACACCTGACTATGATACTTTGCACCTCTAAAGTCGATGACCGCGCATCGGCTGTTTTTATTCTAAAGTCGATGTCTGTGCATCGGCTGTTTCCCAAAAAATTTCAAATTTTCTGCTGGCCGATTTCGTGTATCGGCCTCCATATCTTACTGCTCATCATCCCACATGCTTGGGAAATACTGGCCGATTTCGGGTATCGGCCTCCATATCTTACTGCTCATCATCCCACATGCTTGGGAAGTACTTCTTGAGATGCTGGCCATTGACAGCCACTGGGAACTTCCGGCCGTCCAACTGCTCGAGCATATATGCATTACCCTTTAAAACTTGGTCGACTTTGTACGGGCCGTGCCAATTTGGAGACCACTTTCCATACATTTTATCCTTAGTCCCCAACGGCAATACAGCTTCCCATACCAGATCACCCACCTGGAACTCCTTTGGCTTCAATTTCTTATTATATGCCCGAGCCACCTTGGCTTTATTCTCCTTGATCTTCTCAAGTGACCAAAGTCTAAGTTCCGTTGCATCCTCAATACTGTCGCTCATCAGGGCTGCATATTCTTCAGTAGTTAGATCATTCTGAAATGTAACCCTTCTCGACCCGGCTTGGATTTCCCAAGGTAACACGGCTTCTTGTCCATAGACCAGATGGTATGGCGAGGTTTTTATTGCTCCATGACACGACATGCGATAAGCCCACAAAGCTTCTGACAATATCTCGTGCCAACGTCTAGGATTCTCATCGATCTTTCTCTTAATCAGCTTGATCAAACTTTTGTTGGACGCTTCAGCCTGTCCATTTGCTTGAGCATAGTATGGCGACGATCGGATCGACTTGATTCCCATATCATCACAGAATTTCCTAAACTCCTTCGAAACGAAAACCGAACCTCCATCGGTCGTGATAGTCTGGGGAATTCCGAATCTGTGGATGACATGCTCCTTCACAAAATCGACAACATCTGACGCGTTCACTGCCTTCATAGGGACGGCCTCTACCCATTTGGTGAAATAATCTGTAATGGCCAGAACCCATACATGACCTTTGCTCGAAGGAGGATGTATCTTGCCGATCATATCCATGCCCCATCCTCGGAATGGCCACGGCTTGATGATAGGATTCATTGCTGATGCAGGCACCATCTGAATGCTCCCAAATCTCTGACATGCCGACACCCTTTATAGTATTGGAAACAATCTTCAAGCATAGTGGGCCAGAAATCCCGATCGCCCGATCACCACTTCATCTTATGATCCGATTGGTGAGTTCCACAAGCACCTTCATGTACCTCATGCAAGAGCCGATTGGACTCGGCTGGCCCCAAACACTTGAGAAGTAACCCTTCCAAGGTCCTGTAGAACATGTCATCCCCAATCAGGACGTACTTCATGGCCCTGTATCTTATCCGTTTAGGTGCCCCCCGAGCCGGATCCTTCAAGTAATTGAAGATATCGGCTCTCCAATCATCGGGCTCCATGAGTTGCACCTGAAAATCGGCTTCCTCAACCACGTCTTTGTATCCTGACGCCGTCTGTGCAAGGTCGTTTGCCTCGGTATTTTGCGTCCTTGGGATCCAATGGAAGTTGATATACCTGAACTGGGCCATCAGCTCACGGCATTGCATCCATAATGGGAAAAGTGACCCACTTTCACACTTGTACTCCTCCGTGAGTTGAGAAATCACCAATTTGGAATCCCCAAAGATCTCCACTGCCTCCGCTCCGGCGTCCAATAGCAACTCCATTCCCTTGCATATCGCTTCATATTCAGCAACATTGTTAGTGCAAGGTGTAGATAACCTGATGGAGAAGGAGTATGTTGCCCCCCGAGGCGACACGAGTAGCATGCCGATGCCACAGCCATCTTCACAGACCGATCCATCGAAGAACATGGTCCATGCACGCACGGATAGTGCCGCTACGTCCGTGTTTATTCGCTCAGCAATAAGATCAGCCAGTGCTTGTCCCTTGACTGCTTTCGCAGGTTGATACCGGATATCAAATTCCGATAGAGCAAACATCCATTTACCGAGTCGGCCTTTCAATACAGGAGCCGACAACATGTGCTTGATGACATCCGATTTGCAGATGACGATGATTTCTGCTTTCAGTAAGATGTGCTGAATCTTGGTGCAGGTAAAGAACAGGCAGAGGCACAACTTCTCGATCTCGAGGTACCTTGTTTCCGCATCTAACATCCTTCTGCTGAGGTAGAAAACCACTTTTTCCAGACCATCATAAACCTGCACCACCACTGACGCGATGGAGGTGTCAGCTACTGACAGATAAATGTAGAAGGGTCTGTTTTGCTGTGGTGGAACCAACACAGGTGGCTTCGTCAAGTATTCCTTAATATCGTCAAATGCCTTCTGTTGCTCTGCCCCCCAGCGAAACTCCTCGTCAGACTTAATTTTGACCAGTCCCATGAATGGCTCGATTCGTCCTGACAGGTTAGAGATAAACCTTCTGACGAAATTGATTTTGCCAATGAGACACTGGAGCTCCTTCTTCGTGGTGGGTGGCTTCATTGTCCGCACCGCCTCTTGACTTTTCAGGCCGATCTCAATTCCACGCTCATGGACCAGGAAACCCAAGAACTGACCGGCCGTCACACCAAAGGCACACTTTTTTGGATTCATTCTTAGTCCGAACTTCCTAGTTCGGTCGAGGACGCGCCGTAAATCTCCCAAGTGCCCGTCCACCGAAACAGACTTAACCACCACGTCATCGATGTAAATCTCGACCAATTTGCCGATCAAATCGTGAAAGATGTAATTCATGGCCCTTTGGTATGTTGCGCCAGCATTCTTCAGTCCAAACGTCATGACTACATATTCAAACAAGCCCACCGAGCCTGGTACTCTGAACGCAGTCTTGTTTATATCTTCCGGAGCCATAAAGATTTGGTTGTAGCCGGCATTACCATCCATGAAGCTTAAAACTTTATGACCAGCCGCTGCATTGATCAAAGTCTCTGCTACTGGCATTGGGTATTCGTCCTTTGGGGTGGCACTGTTGAGATTCCGAAAATCTATGGCGACGCGCCACCGGCCATCCTTTTTCTCCACAGGTACGACATTGGAAATCCATTCAGCGTACCTGCATGGCCTGATGAACCCGGCGTCCAACATCTTCTGGATCTCTTTCTTGACTTCCACCAAGATTTCGGCCTTCATTTGTCGGGCGCGCTGCTGGAACGGCCGAAATCCTTTCTTCAGAGGGAGCCGATGCTCGATAATGCTCCTGTCTAACCCAGGCATTTCTGTGTAATCCCATGCGAAACAATCTGGGTATTCCTTCAACAGGGCTATCAACTGGCTCTTCAGCTGCGGATCCAACTTTTTGCTGACAAATGTTGGTCGTGGCTTATCCCCAGGGCCAATGTCAATCTCTTCCAATTCATCAGCCGATGTAAACCCATACCCCAGCTTTCCGTCGCCTGCTAAATCCATGTCGCGCACCGGCAGAAGGCATGTTGAGGTTGGCTTTAGCCGATCGCTAGAATCGGCCTCCTTTTCCATCGTAATGCTTACCGAGGATTCACCACTTTTCATTGTTTGGGGCCGATCGTGTGGATCGGCCTCCTCTTCACCTTTGCCGCGGGAGCGACTGCTCTCGGGCTTATCCTCGCCATGGCGATCTGCGAGCCCTGCCATGTTTATATCAAACGAAAAAACTGGCTCGCGTCCTATGCAGTGACTGAGATCGACCATGTTGACTTCCGGAAACGGCTGCGTGTCAACTCTCATGGCAAACTGACCGAAGAGTAATCGGCCTTGTTCTATCGCCATCTGAATCTGTCCGCGCAAGACTTTGCAGTCGTTGGTGGTATGGGTGAACGTGTGATGCCATTTGCAGTATGGCCTGCCGTTCATCTCTTGTGGCGTGGGGATTTTGTGGCCTTCGGGTAACTTCAGCTGTTTCTCCTTCAGCAGCAAATCAAAATTTGCTCCGTTTTGCTCAAATCGAAGTCGAACCCCTTCACAGGCCCTGGTTGTTTCACCCACTTGCAGGACACGGGTTTTGTCCCCCGATTCCACTCAGCTACAGCGACCTCCTGATCTCCTGCAGAATCTTCATCTTCGTCCGTCTCGATCAGGGTGACGCGTTGAGCTTGTCCCGGTACACCGGATGGCGCGTTCATATGTCAACTTCTGAACCATGTGCGCGCTGAATTGTACTCTGCTTGAAAGGTCACATCTCCGAGCGGCGCGATAATCCCGCTACCGCCGCTCGATTGCTTCCTTTCGATAGGCGAACCGAATAACATCGGTTCCGACGCTCCTAAACCCTGGATGTACTCAGATACCGTCTCTCCTCGTCTCTGCCGAACTTGGGTCAGATCGGCAAGGCTAGCTTCGTAGCTTCTGAATGGTATTGTACATGGAACTGCTCTTCCAGCTGCTTCCACGTCCGAACCGAGTCTGGTAGCAACGAGGTGTACCACCCAAAGGCTGGACCCGTGAGAGACTGCGAGAAGAACCTCACACGTAGCTCGTCTGAAGCTGAGACCATGCCCAACTGTGCCAAGTATCGGCTCACGTGCTCGATCGAGCTGGTTCCTTCTGATCCACTAAATTTTGTGAAGTCAGGGAGCCGATACTTAGGTGGCAGCGGGATCAGGTCGTAGTCGTTGGGATACGGCTTGGAATAGCCGATCATTCTCTTCTTCGGCAGGATGCCGAACTGGTCTCTCATGATTGCGGTCATCCACCGTAGGAGCTGCAAGTTGATCGTTCATGAATTGTACGGTGGCATATTTAGTTAGCTACGCCGTTTTCGCATGCTGCAGAACCGTCGTCGGGCCGACTCCTCTGCGCAGTCCTTCCGGCTGTAACGGGTCATCCAGTTGTTGCGGTCCGGCACGTATGTGCACACGTACCCATGTGGAATCTCTTTGGCGGCTCATACAGGAATTGGTAGTCGCCTGGATCACCTCCAACCTTGTAGACGACGTACGCCGGTGAACCTTGTTGCTGTGGAGCTGCAAACGTGTGTTGCAGTGGTGGCCTTGTGTAGAGCGGTACCTCCCCTTGGTGAGTTCCTAGAGCAGGACCTGACGGAGAGTACTTGTGCTTCATGACTTCTTGCACCACATTGAGCGCGACATGCTCCAGAGTATTCACCAAGCTCTCAGCATGCCGATGAAGAGAGTGAGCAACGGCATAGTTGACTTCCTGTCGCAGGGCTCTGGTACGTTCGTCCGAAGGGAGAGATAGATCTAGTCCATCTAGCGCACCTTCGGGTTGGAACCCTTTGAACTTGATCCCGTGCGAACGGGTTTGGCGAGGTAGTGCGTAATAGACACGAAAGATAATGGAAAACGAACCCTAAAAGAGGCCTAAAAACCAACATTACGTTAATTCCCGGAACATCCCTCTTAGGACTAACAAACCACACCTAACGCACTACTGGATCGTTCAACCCATTTGCAAGGCCTAACCATACGGATATTAAACTAATCCTTGAAGAACAAGGAGCAACTATAACATATCAGATCTACTAAGTAACGAACAAGCAAGATGCTGCCTTACACCTGGATAGGTGTAAGGGCAGCTAGATATTGAGGGATGGCATAGCTGCGATAGGCGCGGAAAAGCATCTATGCAAGCCCCAAAACATCTACGATAAATAGTGCTACTCGCCATCAACAACGCTTCAGCACGAGCAACACAAGGTAAACGAATAAACGTGTGCTGCCTAGATCGCAAGATGCGATCTAGGCAGCATGATGCTTACCCGGGAGAAACCATCGAAAGAAGGGGTGGCGATGCGCCTGATTTGTGTTTGTTGTGAACGTGATTGTCCTCCTTTTCCGATAACCCTAGATAAATATTTATAGTCCAAGGGACTTTCTAATTCGGGCATGCACCTAACCGTGCACGGGTCAAACTCTATCTTTTAATCTAAACTAAGATGCAATCTACTATATTACAGATACATGGGCAATTTAGCCCAAACTCCTCGCGCAAGGCCGCTTCAAAGATGCTCCACGTGTATATTCTTCAAGCCCATCTTCACTTACGGCCCATCTCCTGATTTGGCCAAAATCCGGTGATAACAAATATGACTGGAATGAAATGAATGACTTGGTGAAGTTGTTAAAAACTAATGGTTGGGTTCGGATGCGATACCTTTCCAATATACAAGTACCCCCACAATACCTGATTATGGGTAGGGTCTAACTAGAAGTTTATATGTCTTAGTATGGGTTCCCTCTAAACAAGCGTCATAGGGGTTATGCCGAGGCTGCCTCCGAGAAATGTGAAATGACGTGAATGAGGTGAATTGTCCGGCCCAAGCCCTGTGCAGTTCCCGGGTTGACGGTTTGTTTTCACCGGGAGGCCAAGCTCATGGGGAAAGGTGCCTATACTAGGATGTGTAAGTGAACGGTTAGAGTTGATGATCCGCGTACCGAGCTACGATTATTCAGAGTTATCTCTGACAGATGTAATCAAATGTTGTGGCACAAGTGTGCAACCTCTGCAGAGTGTAAAACTATTCGAATAGCCGTGTCCACGGTTACGGACAATTGGAAAGGCCATACTGTTCCGTCATTAGAAATTTACTTGAAAAGGATGGTTGAATTTGAAGTGGTGACTTGAATTTGAAACACAACTGAGTTGTGGGAATGACACTAATGTTCCCACTTGAGCTAGTTAACTTATGCTTAGTCTTTATGAAATACTTATGAACTAAAACTGGCTTTATGCAAATAAAACTAGAGCTTAGCACCCCCTTATTAAAGTTGATCATAGTTACCTGGTATTAGTTTGCGAGTACTTTGAGGTACTCACGGCTGTGTCCCTGGCTATTCAAATGGCCAGAATATGAAGACGAGCAGCAGTATGAGGATGACGGTCAACAGGACGTCTACAACAACTAGGAGTCGCCTAACGTCAAGCGTTGGCCTGTGGAACTAGATAGTCCACTTCTATTACGCTTCCGCTACTATGTTGTTCGTTGATCAATAGATCAACTATTTGTGTAATATTGGATCATGTGATCCCCTTTTGTAAGACAATGACGGTTTGTAATGAATGATGACTTATATATCAACTGTTATGTCTCGCAACAACAATATTCCTGGGATTGCGATGAATGACATAATAGGCATCCGGACTTAAAAATCTGGGTGTTGACAAGTTGGTATCAGAGCCATTGTTTGACCTTAGGAGACCCTAGTTTAGAATGGACGTTCTGAAAAACTTTAGTTTCTAAAACAAAGGAAGTAAATATTTGTGAAAAACTTACTCATGTTCTTCTCTATAAGATCTTTTCAAAAATGATAAGCCATGCTCCTCCTTATAAATCCATCTAAAATTTTGCCACACTTGTTCACATCTCTAACTTACTTATCCATTTCACTTTCAGATGGAGCATTACGCCCAGACGGAGTCCTACCAGCTGGGAAATGGAGGAAGTTTGGTTTTCGAGCGAGACTTGGACTTGGTGTCCGAGGAGCTTGAACGCCCACCTCCCGAGTTTCACGGAGTCCGGATCCACAACACTCCCGGAGGGGAACAGCAGTGGATGATTACCGCTGACTTGAAGGGAAGTACGGAGCCTCCCATATCGGAGAGGATCCTTTTCTCCTTCAAGGCAAGCAACTGGGTGGACGGGCTTGCTCATGCCCTTCAGGAGGGACTTGCTCGGGTGTGCGGACAGAACATCGCGCACTCCAGGGGACCCGCTTCGCCCACTTCGCGAGGCATGACACCATGGGAGAGCCCATGGCACTCTCTTCGCACCCGGTGCTCAAGCATCATGTGGAGCATCTGGACTTTATGCTTCACGAGACCCGGAAGGATCTGGAGCTTACGCGTGTCCACGCCCACCGTGCTCAGATGGCTTTGGCTCATCATGCCGATGCCATCAGGCTACTCGCCAAGGACCGCAGGTCACTCCGCCTGCAGCGCGCCAAGAAGGACGCTACTATCGCACGTCTTCGCGAGAAGATACGCACCTTGGAGGTGACTGTCCGGACCCAGCAGGACCAGATCCAGGAGATGGAGGAGGATGGAGAGGACATCCAGGGAGGCGAGGACTTCCTGAGTGACGACAACGACTTTGAGGAGGATGAGTTCACTGATGAGGAGGACTACGAGTTTCTGGAGTCCGAGGAGGATGGGATCATTCCCATCGATGTGGATGAAGATGATGAGGAGTAGTTGCACTAGCTTCACTTATGTAGGTGTGAGTTGTATCCCGCACCATGTATCGTAGCTTGGCGAAGAAGGGTTCTTAAAACCCTTAGTGTTTTCCCTTGTAATGTGTGATGTTTGTCATGAATGAATAAATGTGTGTTATGTTCATCATCAAAAGACTTCAAGTTTTAAGTTTAAACTTAAACTCAAAATAAGCCATAGAAAATTCCCTCTTATCTCATGATCTATCTACCTGTTCAGATGGCCCCTCCGAATCGCAATCAAGATGCAATGATGCAATTGCTGCAAACACTGTTGGCCGACAGAGAAGATGAAAGGGCTGAAAGGCAAGCCAACATAGCAGCACTGCAGCAGATCGCCAATCAGGGCCATGGAAACCATGATCATCCAGGATCCAAACTTAAGAATTTCCAAAACACCAACCCACCTGTCTTCAGCAAGACGGAAGAGCCTTTAGATGCAGATGATTGGCTGCAAACGATGGAAAACAACTTGGAAGTAGCTGGAGTGGATGAAAATGAGAAGGTGCTGTTTGCCACGCACTACCTCGCCGGACCAGCAAGAGCTTGGTGGACAAGCGCCCGTGCATTAAATGCCGGACAAATGATGACTTGGGCTGATTTCAAGCTCAAGTTTAGCAAGTACCATGTGCCACCAGGTTTGATCAAGAAAATGAGGGATGAATTCCGTGAACTGAAGCAAGGACGGATGTCGGTGGTAGAATACCGCGACAGGTTCCTCACCCTGTCAAGGTACGCCCCCGATGAAACTGACACCACCGAGAAAAGGAAGGAAAGATTCCTCAACGGTCTGCACGATGAGATGCAGACAGTCTTAGTCAACATCCCCTTTGCCGACCTCGAAGCCCTAGTGGACTCTGCCATTCAGATGGAAGGCAAACTGCACCAGGCAAATGAGAACCGCAAACGCCGCATGATGCATCAAAGCGGGCCCAAATACCCCACGGTATCGCCCCAGCTCAAGCGGTGGTTTCAACCCCAGAAACACCAAGCCCCGTAACCAGATATCGCGCCCGGTTTTCAGAACCGGAGTGGAGGAAACCCAAGGCCCGGAGGCCCCCACCACAACCACAACAACAACAACTATGTGCACCACAACAACAACTACAACCGCGCTCCGCAGAGAGCCCCTGCCAACAACAACCCCAATAACTCCAACACAGCCCCGAGGACCGGAAGCAATGCTATCCCCGTCACTCCCAAGGACAAGGCCACTATCACCTGTTATGAATGCGGCATAGTGGGACACTACTCCAATGAGTGCCCCAAAAGGCTGGCCAAGCTCGCCGGCAACACCTCTGCACCAGCTCAGCAGCAGCGCCGTGTCTCCACCGGCAAAAAGTTCGCCCCCAACAACCCGAACAACCGCGGAGGTCGCCTCTACCACATGAACGCCGAGGAAGCCCAGGAAGCACCAGATGTGGTGCTGGGTATGTTCTCTGTTAACTCAATACCAGCAAGAGTGTTGTTTGATTCAGGAGCATCGCATTCATTTGTTACTGAAGATTTTGTGTGCACTAGTAAGATTCAACCAATCAGCTTGAAACATGTCATGATAGTTCAAATACCTGGAGCAACAACTAAAGCTAGAAAATTTTGCAAAGAAGTACCCATCAGAATTCAAGAAATAGTTTTTTATGCAAACTTGATTGTTCTGGGAACAAAAGGATTGGAAGTAGTACTGGGTATGGATTGGATGGCGAAACATCATGGATTGATAGACTGCGCCAAGAAGGCCATCACCATGACTAGTAGCACCGGAATAACAATAGAACATGTGTCTGAGAAACTGCCCAGAAATTTCACCTGCAACCAAAGTATAGCCAAACCAACCTTCGATCAGATCAGGGTCGTCTGTCGATACCCTGATGTTTCCGGATGATCTACCCGGTATGCCCCCAGATCGGGATATCGAGTTTATCATCGAGTTAATCCCTGGAACAGGACCTATAGCCCAGAGAGCCTATAGTATGAACCCAACAGAGTTAGTGGAGCTGAAGAAGCAACTGGATGATATGTTGTTCAAAGGTCTGATTCGACCAAGTGCGTCGCCTTGGAGATCACCAGTTTTGTTTGTGGATAAGAAGGATGGTGCCAATCGGTTATGTACGGATTATCGTAAACTTAACGATGTCACCATCAAAAACAAATACCCCTTGCCAAAGATAGAAGACCTGTTTGACCAGCTGACCGGTGCCACCGTTTCTAAGATTGATCTTAGAACTGGTTACCATCAGCTGAAGATCCGTGCATCGGATATCCCCAAGACTGCTTTACCACCAGATATGGGTTGTATGAGTACAATGTCATGTCGTTTGGATTAACCAATGCCCCTGCTTATTTCATGAACCTCATGAATAAGATTTTCATGGACTTTCTGGACAAGTTTGTCGTTGTCTTCATCGACGACATCCTTATCTACTCCAAAACCGAAGAGGAACATGAGCAACATTTGGAGGTTATCCTAGAAACCCTTAGACAGCACAAGTTGTATGCCAAGTTCAGCAAGTGCGAGTTTTGGTTGAAAGAGGTAGGATTCCTGGGACACATCTTGTCTGCAGGAGGAATTGCTGTAGATCCCGCCAAAATCAAAACCGTCGAAGAATGGAAAACCCCAACCACACAGACCGAGGTCCGTGCATTTCTTGGATTAGCAGGATATTACCGCAGATTTGTTGAAGGATTTTCGAGCATTGCCAGGCCAATGACACAACTGTTGAAAAAGGACAAGAAGTTTGAATGGACTGATAAATGTGAAGCAAGCTTCCAGCAGCTTAAGACCAGACTAACCACAGCCCCCATCCTAATCATGCCGGACATCACCAAGCCCTTTGACGTCTATTGTGACGCATCTAAGATTGGTCTTGGATGTGTGTTGATGCAAGAAGGAAAGGTGATATCTTATCTGTCCCGGCAGTTGAAGCAGCATGAGCAGAACTACCCAACCCATGACCTCGAACTCGCAGCCGTAGTGTTAGCCTTGAAAGTTTGGCGTCATTACCTCATGGGTAATCGATGCGAGATCTATTCGGATCACAAGAGCCTGAAGTATATCTTCACACAGAAGGAGCTGAATATGCGGCAAAGAAGATGGTTGGAACTAATCAAGGATTATGATATGGAAATTCACTACCACCCCGGGAAGGCCAATGTGGTAGCAGATGCTTTGAGTAGACAGCCGTGTCAGCTGAACTCCATGATAGCAGCAGAACAGCCTAGCCTGCATGAAGAGTTTGAACAGTTTCGATTGGAGCTAGTTAGTGAAGGGTATCTAGCCAGCATAGAGCTGCAACCTACGTTGATTAGCCAAATCAAGGAAGCCCAGAAGGGAAATGCCAGCATTGACGGAATCAAGAGTCAAATAGCAGCAGGAAAGGCACCGGGATTCGCAGAAGATGAAGAAGGACTACTTGGTACAACGGTCGCCTTTGTGTGCCGTCAGATTCAGAATTGAAGCAAGTCATACTGAAGGAGGCCCACGCCACCTTATACTCTATCCACCCCGGAGGTACCAAGATGTACCAAGATTTGAAGGAACAATTTTGGTGGCATGGAATGAAGCGAGAAATAGGAGCTACATAGCTAAGTGTGATATCTGTCAGAGAGTCAAGGCAGAACATCAACGACCCGCGGCTGTTGCAACCCTTGCAGATTCCGGAATGGAAGTGGGACTCAGTCGGAATGGACTTTATCACCGGACTGCCCAAATCTAGCAAAGGAAATGATTCTATTTGGGTAGTGGTAGACAGATTAACCAAGGTAGCCCATTTTATCCCCGTCAAGACCACCTATCAAGGCCCGAAGCTAGCAGAGTTGTACATCTCAAGAATAGTCGCCCTACACGGAACCCCGAAGTCAATAATGTCAGATCGAGGATCACAGTTCACCTCAAGATTCTGGCAGAAGGTACATGAAGGACTTGGAACCCGGCTGGATTTCAGCACCGCTTATCACCCTCAGACTGACGGACAGACCGAAAGAGTCAACCAGATACTCGAGGACATGTGAGAGCCCGTGTGTTGGAATATGGATCCAAGTGGGAAGACCGCTTGCCTTACGCAGAATTCTCTCGTACAACAACAGCTACAAGCCAGCCGATGGCCCCTTTGAAGCCCAGACGGAAGGAAGTGTCGTACCCCTCTGAATTGGTCGGAAGTTGAGAAAGCCAAGTCTTTGGACCGGATGTTCTTCGAGAAGCCGAAGAGAAGGTGCACAAGATCCGCGAGTACCTCAAGACTGCGCAATCAAGACAGAAGAGCTACGCCGACAAGAGACGCCGAGAAATGACCTTCGAGATTGGAGATTTCGTTTATCTCAAGGTGTCACCCCTCAAAGGAATGCAAAGATTCCAGCTGAAAGGAAAGCTCGCGCCCCGATATGTCGGACCCTTCAAAGTTCTAAGTCGCCGAGGAGAAGTATCTTATCAACTGGAACTACCAGAAGAAATGGCGGCTGTGCATAATGTGTTTCGCATCTCACTGCTCCGGAAATGCCTGGAAGTACCGGAGAAGACTGAAGTGTTCAAGAATATTGATCACAGATCGGTGGACATCAACTCAGATTTGACGTATCGCGAAGTGCCTATTCGCATCCTGGAAGAAGCATACAGAACCACCCGCACCAGGAGTATCAAGTTCCTGAAAATTCAATGGAGCAACCACACCGAAGAGGAAGCCACCTGGGAGCGAGAAGAGGACATGAAGAAGGAATACCCAGATCTCTTTAGTACCTAGTTTTCTTTAAGATCTCGGGACGAGATCTTTTGTAAGGGGGAAGGGTTTGTAACATCCCAAAAATTCAATAAAGAGATAAAGAGAGATATTCCCAAAACCCAAATTTGAGAACCAACAAAAACTTTTTCACAACACAAGTGCTATGCATATACTCATATTTATTTTGTGCTAAGTGTGCATATTGCCATGATGATTGCTTGTGTGTGTGCTCATGTGCCAAAACCCTAATTCCATTATCACTTGGTCAATCAAATTCAAGAAAAATAAAAATAAGAAAGAAGGGAGAAAAACCCCACACACCCTCACATATGATTTTGGCCAATTATGCAAACACTTGATCTAGGCCACAATGGTTTGCACCATTGGTTGTAAATGGTTAATAAACACTTATTAACACTTATGGAATCAAAGAAACTCAAATCAAATCAAATTTGAATGAAATATGAGCTCACATGCACTAATGGTCATTTTGACAAAAGTTAACCTGATGCCCTCTTTGAGCCTCTGTTTTGAAAGATTTCTAAACTAAACTTTGTCAAACCTTTGCACCTCATCCAAGACAACATAAAAGTGAACAACTTTGCTCAAGCAACCCTATGCAAATTCTCTGTGGATTCAAAAATATCATCAAGCAAAGTTGGAACCAGATTTGAAAATGAAGATCATGTGCATTTTGAATTTTTGCAAACCATTCAAATTTGACCACCACCACCACCATTCTACTGCAAATAATATATGATTCAAACCCACCAAAATTCATTCAAAAATTCGAAAATAAAGTTCTTGCGGGCATTTCATCAAACACCTTGCCAGCACCAATCTGCCAACTCTGGACAGTGCAATGTCCAGCAGTTCTTAGCCTCCTCTTCAACCCTAGGTCACCACCAGTACCTCTCTGACCTCACTAAGCTTTGCCAAATAGAAGAGACAAGGTTTGGTACAAGTTTTCATCACCATTTGTACCAGAGCATGCCATGCCGTGGCATGGCATGGATGTGATCATGCCATTCTCTCCTCTGGTCCTTCTAGCATGCACCACCATGTCATACGTGTGCTCCACACTCCTCGATCAATGGACACCAGCCTCGACGAATTTGCACCGCACCGCCAGAAAACGGACGCCCAGACGTGCTCACGCGCACGCGCGCGTGCACGGCGAGCGCCACGGGCACGCCCAGAGCACACGTCGCCCCACCAGCTCACGTCGCCTCCGCCCTTGCTCTCTACGCCAAACGCTCCGCGACGCCACCCTGCACCGCCCAGACACCGCCATTGGTCCGCGGGAACGCCGTAGACGACGCCCACTTCGCCGACGTCCGCCGCGGTACTGGCCACTCCAATCAAGCGCTCGTCCTCTCCTCTGCATCTTTTTCACCACAATCAAGCGCAGCGTGACCGCATTGACAACGCCTACTCACCTGCGTCATCGCCATCCACTCCGCACCCCTGTAGACGCGTCGTCGTTGATGAGCTCATCGCCGCGCCACTGCCTCTCCTCGCTGCTATAAAAGGGGCACTCCCCGCTCACAATTGACCACACCCCTCGCTTCCTCTCTTCTCCCTGAGTCGCCTAGCCTCCTCGCCGCTCCACATTACCCCATAGCGCCGCCCAATTGCTTCCTCGCTGCCCGTGCGCCGCCGCAGAAGCTCGCCGGAGCTAGACGCCGCCCCAGGAGACGCCACTGGTGCCGAAGAATCGCCATCGTCGACAACCTCCCCACGCATACGCCCACCCTAGCTGGAGCTCGTGAGCCCGCGTCGACCCCGGCCCCCTACCCGCGCCGCGCAGCCTCGCCGCCGCCGGAGATGACGACGACTGTGGCCGTTCGATCCACTTCTAACTCGCGCTCGCACTCCACGCACCGATTCGGTGTTTTAAACGCCACCGACGAGTGGCCCCCACTTGTCGGCGGCCCGTCACACGAGACGTGCACTGCCGCCCGTTTGTTTTTCGTCCGTTTGGCCCACTCGTTTCCCGCTGTGCCCTTTAATTCAAATGGGAATTTTCGAATTTTCTAAATTGCTCACAGATGCTGTTTTCAAAATTAAATAGAATAAAATCCACCAAACCAAATTTGACCAATTTTATATATTTGGAAAGCTTATCAAATTATCTACAAAACTACACTGGTCCCAACCCTAGATTATTTGTAGAATAAATATGACAAAATAAACAAGGCAGGGCCTTTTTCCACTTCAATTAATTATTAAAAATTAAATAAAAATGCTTTTAAGTTGAAACCAACTCTCAAAAATCATATTTCACCATATCTATCTAAATATGTAAAAATATTGCATAGTTGTTTGTATGATCATGGCTTTGTTTAAAAATTGGCCCTATGGCTATTTCTAGTTCTTTTTAAATAAACCTATCATTTATTAATATGTATGAGAGCTTCTCTCTCATTTAAATCTTGTCTCAACTAAGTTAATATGAGGTAGAGACCATGGTCAATTTAAACTTATATTAAATTAGTTGATGATATTAAATCATTAATCATGAGTTATTAAAAGGCATGAGGTGATTCACCTCATTTAAATCACTTTCCCAATTGATACTTATGAAGAGGTTGACTTTGGTCAACCTAGGTCATATGATATTAATTGAGGAAATTAAATCTTAATAAGATTCAATGAGAGGGAATTATTTTCTCTCAAGAAATAAATAGAAACTCTAATTAATATTTATAATGAGAGGAAATTATTTTTCTTAAGAATAAAATTAAGTCAACCCACATAATAAGCATGTTGTTATGATAGCTTAGTAGGAGTGATTCATGTGTGTGCTTAGTCTAGTACTTAAGCTTGGTGTGGTGATTGTGTGTATTATATTCGTATTTAGACGCTAGTACCGAGGAGTACACCGAGGAGGAGGAGGTCTACTTCCAAGGAGAGGAAGACCACTTTGACCAGTACACCACCCAAGGCAAGCTAATACTCTTGCAAAGTGCAAAGCTCTCCAAGAGCAAAGCACCCCACACTTTACTTTATGTTTACTAAGCCTATCCCAGTTTTTACTACAAGCTTTTGCTTTCAAGTTGTATTACTTTATTTTATCAAAGTACTTTTTGATTCATGATTCACTTGGTCTAGAGTAGAACAATATCATCAAAGTTAGCCTATGGCAATCAAAGCTAGTTAGCACCCCTCATGACTAGTGGCTAGTGCTAAACAACTAAAACTGACTACTCTAGTTGGGAACTTTGTGAAATGAAATGACTTGGAAGAATTTGAAGGTGAATATGACTGGAATGAAATGAATGACTTGGTGAAGTTGTTAAAAACTAATGGTTGGGTTTGGATGCGATACCTTTCCAATATACAAGTACCCCCACAATACCTGATTATGGGTAGGGTCTAACTAGAAGTTTATATGTCTTAGTATGGGTTCCCTCTAAACAAGCGTCATAGGGGTTATGCCGAGGCTGCCTCCGAGAAATGTGAAATGACGTGAATGAGGTGAATTGTCCGGCCCAAGCCCTGTGCAGTTCCCACGGTTTGTTTTCACCGGGAGGCCAAGCTCATGGGGAGAGGTGCCTATACTAGGATGTGTAAGTGAACGGTTAGAGTTGATGATCCGCGTACTGAGCTACGATTATTCAGAGTTATCTCTGACGGATGTAATCAAATGTTGTGGCACAAGTGTGCAACCTCTGCAGAGTGTAAAACTATTCGAATAGCCGTGTCCACGGTTACGGACAATTGGAAAGGCCATACTGTTCCGTCATTAGAAATTTACTTGAAAAGGATGGTTGAATTTGAAGTGGTGACTTGAATTTGAAACACAACTCAGTTGTGGGAATGACACTAATGTTCCCACTTGAGCTAGTTAACTTATGCTTAGTCTTTATGAAATACTTATGAACTAAAACTGGCTTTATGCAAATAAAACTAGAGCTTAGCACCCCCTTATTAAAGTTGATCATAGTTACCTGGTATTAGTTTGCGAGTACTTTGAAGTACTCACGGCTGTGTCCCTGGCTATTCAAATGGCCAGAATATGAAGAAGAGCAGCAGTATGAGGATGACGGTCAACAGGACGTCTACAACAACTAGGAGTCGCCTAACGTCAAGCGTTGGCCTGTGGAACTAGATAGTCCACTTCTATTACGCTTCCGCTACTATGTTGTCCGTTGATCAATAGATCAACTATTTGTGTAATATTGGATCATGTGATCCCCTTTTGTAAGACAATGACGGTTTGTAATGAATGATGACTTATGGTATCAACTGTTATGTCTCGCAACAACAATATTCCTGGGATTGCGATGAATGACATAATAGGCATCCGGACTTAAAAATCTGGGTGTTGACAGACCTCGTGCGAATCTTGGTGTTTCTACTCTATGCAACCTAGCTTCGATCTCTTCTTGCGTTAGTGTGACATTGAGCACCCTTGCTTAGGGGTTTTTCCTTTTTCCGCTCGTTCCTTGGTTGCACTAACCCCGCTCATCTCGTGTGTGAGTTCCACATTTTTCCGTGTTTATAGTGATCGCCACTTTGACACTTGATTTTTGGACCTTACCCACTTTTAACAACATACTCAATTTTGGATTTCGTCTTTTGGCTTTCCACCATCCACACCTAACACCATATTTGCTAGCTTTTGCGTGTGCCTTTGCGTGTGTCCCGATACACTTGGTCTTACTTTTGGCTTGGTTGATTGCCTCAATACTATCTTACCTAGGTAAGAGTGCGAGGTAGTCTCCTTCCACTAACACAAACAACATAGTTCTTGTCTTTCCATCATGGATAGGAGCGGAGATGAACCAAGGGATGGAGAAGTCCTCCGCAACACCGAGAGGTTGGCTACTCAACACAATCTATGGGCGCAACGCCAAGAGTTCAAGGAGCAACTCACCTTGTTCGAGACACGCATCGACGAGCAATATGAAGAAGTGGCCCACAACTTCGCCCAAGTGAACCAAGATATGAATCTTCTTCGTGAAGCTACGGACAACTTGCATGACCAAGTGACGGCCAATGATGCAAACATGGAGAGGCGCATGGATAGTCTCGAGCGCGCCATCACCAACTTGGGTCGTCGACATCGCCATCGCTCTACTTCCTCATCGTCATCAACCTCGTCGCACGATGACTACTCCCATGATCGCCATTCCTCCTCAAGCTCCGACTCAAGGCATGGAGATCATCATCGACCTCGTCGACCGCATGCTCGTCAAGAAGACTCTCGCTCAAACTCAAGGCGCGGAGAGTTCCATCGCCATGCTCGTCCACATGAACGTCCTCAACAAGAACAAGCTCTTCACCAAGATCATCATCAAGCGGCTCGCCATGCCCACCATGGGCATGACGACCAACCCCACGACAACGTCCTCCACAACATGGACCCGGCACCTCATCGTCAAGCCCATGTTGATGCTCAAGACCAAGGTCATCAAGATCCACCAAGGCGTGATCTCCGAAACCATCCTCGCCATGACCAAAGGGGCCGAGGACAACCACAACATGATCAAGATGAGAGGGCCATCATTGGACAACGCCAACAACCTCGTCAAGATCCGCAACAACATCATCAACGTGAGCCAAGTGAAGCTAGTGTTCAACTCCACCGCCAACCCAATGCTATGGTTGGCCGTGGAAGACCTCCTCTACCACCCCAAGCCGCAAGAGATGAAGGTTTCCGTCCTCGCCGAAGGAATTTGGAAGATGAAGAGAATATGTATGGAAAGCTCAAGTTCAACATGCCCAAGTTCAAGGGTGAAGACGATGCCGAGGCCTACCTCTCATGGGCACTCAAGGTTGACAAGATCTTCCGCATCCACAACTACTCCGGTGCCAAGAAAGTAGCCATGGCCTCCCTTGAGTTTGAAGAGTATGCCAACACATGGTGGGAACAAGTTGTTACTCTAAGGGAAGAAAAGGGTGAACCTCCAATTGACACTTGGGAAGAGATGAAGGAGGAGATGCAAGCTCGCTTTGTCCCAACACACTACAAGACCGATCTCTTCAACAAGCTCCAAAAGTTGAAGCAAGGCACCAAAACCGTTGAGGAGTTCTTCAAGGAAATGGAGTTAACTATGATGCGAGCAAACATCCAAGAGTCCGAGAACCAAACCATTGCTAGGTTCTTCAATGGCCTCAACTACCCCATCAAGAGGATTGTGGAGTTCCAACAATACTCCAACATGGTTGAGTTGGTTCACCAAGCTTCCAAGGCCGAGCGTCAAGTGAATGAGGACATCAAGTACTCGAAGTCCAAGCAATACTTCGCCTCCAAACTTGCTACAACAACTCCCACAACAAGTGTCAAGCCAACCGCATCCTCTACACCTTCCAAGCAACCTACTATCCAAAGTCGCATGAAGCAAACGGTGTCCTCCACCGCCTCCTCCAAGGCCTCTACGGGACCCTCCAATGTCACTTGCTTCAAGTGTGGCACTCAAGGCCACAAGTCCTTTGAGTGCAAGAACACCAAGGTTATGATCACTATGGAGAATGGTGATATAGAGACGCTAAGTGAGGGCGAATATGAAGCCCTCGTGCAAGCCGCCGTTGCTAATGAGGAAGATTATGATGAAGAAAGTGGAGAAGACCCTCTCTTATGCACACACGACCCAAGCCCTTCACTTGTGGTCACAAGAGTGCTCACAACTCAACCCCAAGCTATGGAAGACCAAAGATGCAACATCTTCCAAACTCGCGCCGGCATTGGTGGCAAGTCAATCAAGGTCATCATCGACGGTGGGAGTTGCCACAACTTGGCAAGCACCGAGTTATGCGAGAAGCTCAACCTCACACTTCGCAAACATCCTCATCCATACCATGTCCAATGGTTGAGTGACAAGGGCAATGTCAAGATACAACACACCGTCACCGTCAACTTCAAGATAGGCCCCTATGAAGATACTATTGAGTGTGACGTGGTACCCATGACCGTGTGCCACATGTTGCTTGGCCGCCCATGGCAATTTGACAAGAAGGCCATCCATGATGGTTACTCCAATGCTTACACCTTCAAGGTCAAGGACAAGAAGTTTGAGCTTCGCCCAATGACTCCTAGCCAAATCATCGCGGACAATGCGAAGGCTTTAGCGAGGGCACAACAACACTCCCACCATAGCGAGTTGAGAGGAGAGGGAGCGACCCACCAAATGGAGAGTGAGCGCCACCAACCACATATGAGTGAGAGAAAGAGTGTCCTCTTAGCCACAAAAAGCGAGTGGAGAGAAGTGAAAGACAACCCATCCACCACCCTACACTACGTGCTCATTTGCAAGGGCCCTTCGTCGGAGACTAACGACTTAACCAACATTCCTTTGTCTTTGTTGTCTCTTTTGAAGGAGTTCCAAGACATCTTCCCCGACGAGCTACCTCATGGACTACCACCGCTTCGGGGCATCGAGCACCGCATCGACCTCATACCCGGCGCTCCCCTTCCAAACCGCGCCGCATACCGCACCAACCCCGAAGACACCAAGGAGATTCAACGCCAAATACAAGACCTCCTCGCTAAAGGGTACGTTCGAGAAAGCCTTAGCCCTTGTGCCGTTCCCGTGATTCTTGTGCCTAAACCGGATGAGACGCAACGGATGTGTATGGATTGTCGCCCCATCAATGCCATTACCGTCCGTTATCGCCATCCCATCCCGCGTTTAGACGACATGCTTGATGAATTGAGTGGTGCCACCATTTTCTCTAAGATTGATTTGCGTAGTGGCTACCACCAAATTCGCATGGCAATTGGTGATGAATGGAAGACGGCATTCAAGACCAAGCTTGGTCTATATGAATGGCTCGTCATGCCATTTGGTCTTTCAAATGCTCCTTCGACTTTTATGCGTCTTATGAATCACATTTTGAGACCGCTCATTGGCAAGAGCGTGGTTGTTTACTTTGATGACATTCTCATCTATAGCAAAACTCTCGAGGACCATGTTCAACATGTGAGAGAAGTCTTGTGCATATTGCGCCACGAGAAGCTCTATGCCAACCTCCCAAAATGCACCTTTGCTCAAAACAAATTGGTTTTTCTTGGTTTTGTGGTTTCCGCCAATGGAATTGAGGTGGACTCTTCGAAGGTTGATGCCATACATAATTGGCCTACGCCTACCACCGTTGGGCAAGTTCGGAGTTTCCATGGTCTCGCCGGTTTCTACCGCCGCTTTGTGAAAGATTTTAGTACCATTGCTTGCCCTTTGAATGAACTTACCAAAAAGAATGTCCCATTTGTGTGGGGCAAGGCCCAACAAAATGCTTTTGATGAGTTGAAGAAACGCCTTACCGAAGCTCCTCTTCTTGTTCTTCCAAACTTTGCCAAAACTTTTGAGATTGAATGTGATGCGAGTGGGGCTTGGTATTGGTGGGAGCCTCAACTATCCTATATATGACATTTATGCTTTGGCCTTGGAGGAGTTTGTTATCCAAATGAACTTTGAAAAGTCAACACTTTGCCATAGAGTCCTTCCCTTATGTTATCAAATACAAAAAGGGCAAGGAAAATGTGGTTGCGGACTTTCCCGCAAGAATACTCTTCTACTCACCCGCTTGGAGTTTCACATTTTGGGCCTTGAGGAGATCAAAGAACTTTACCCTTTCTTTCTTTGGACCAATCTTTGAGTGTTCCGAGGATTTGATGATTTCTATTTGCATGATGGCTACTTGTTTAAAGCTAACAAAGTTTGCATACCCGAGTCTTCTCTTCGTAAGTTGCTTTTGCAAGAGTCACATGGAGGTGGTCTCATGGGTCACTTTGGACGCGACAAGACACTATCGATGCTATACACACACTATTATTGGCCACGCATGAAGCGAGACGTGGAGCACCTTTGCAACCGTTGCACCACATGCTTACAAGCTAAGTCGACATCCAATCCCTACGGTGTTTACATGCCTTTACCCATTCCATATGCACCTTGGTCGGATATAAGCATGGACTTTGTGTTAGGCTTACCAAGAACAAAGCATGGGCATGATTCGATCTTTGTGGTAGTGGATAGGTTCTCTAAAATGGCTCATTTCATACCATGTCATAAGAGCGATGATGCTTCACACATTGCTTCATTGTTTTTCAGGGAAGTGGTTCGCCTACACGGAATACCGGCAAGCATTGTGTCGGATCGAGACGTCAAGTTTATGAGTTATCTATGGAAGTCGCTCATGGCAAAGTTTGGAGTGAAGCTCTTGTTCTCATCGTCCTCGCACCCTCAAACCGATGGACAAACCGAAGTGGTCAATCGAAGCCTATCAACACTCCTCCGCACACTTGTGAAGAAAAACTTGAAGTCATGGGAAGATTGCCTCCCCCACGTGGAGTTCGCCTACAATAGAGCCAAGCACTCCACAACATTACGGAGTCCCTTCATGATCGTCTATGGATTCAAACCTCCAACGACACTCGACATCCTTCCACTACCTCTTCATGAAAGGACGAACATGGACTTCGACAAGCGCACCGCCGCCATGAAGCAACTACATGAAGACACAAGAGCAACCATACAAGAGCATGTACTTCGCCAAGCTACCCGCCTCAACACCAAGAAGAAAGCGTGTTTGAAGAAGGAGACCTCGTTTGGATTCACCTAAGGAAAGAAAGGTTCCCTCAAGAACGCAACTCCAAGCTCAATCCAAGAGTAGATGGGCCTTTTAAGGTCCTCAAGCGCATCAACAACAATGCCTACGTCATCGACATACCGACATCAAAGTACTTGGTGAGCAACACTTTCAACATCTCGGATCTCTCCCCATATCATGGAGATGAGGAGGAACAAGAGTCGAGGACGACTCTCTCCCAAGGGGGGGATGATGTAGCCCCGCTCGCCAACGACACTACATCAAGACCAACAAGTCCCCCAAGTGGACCAATGACACGGGCTCGAGCTAAAGCGCTACATGATAAGGTGAACTCGCTCCTCACTACCCTCGATCTCGGTACCCCATTGGATGGAATGCTACCTCATGCCGACACGCTTTGTGTTATTAGGTATGTGGAGCATCAAGACCCCGGAGAGGATGACACGCCATGGTCAAGGGAAGGAGAGGAGCAGCTGGTCGAGAAGATGCCCAAGAAGCTGGACCCAAAGACAATCGAAGCGCTCGAAGGGAGAAGAGAAGCTGGCCGGCGCGAGACCCGGTCGACCGGCCTCACGACCGGACCATCCGGCCCCAGCCCGGTCAACCGGTCGCCAACCGGATCCCCTGTCTTGAGCGTACGAGGCGCCACCGGACGGAATCTGCGACGTTTCCGGTTGGCGACCGGTCGACCGGACCCCCGGCGCCAGGCCCGGTCTGACCGGCCCCAGGACCGGATCCGTCGGGAATTCCCCACCAAACTGCCTAAGTTATCCACTTATGTACCTTTTCGCCTTGCTGGCCATGTATGCCTATATAAGGACCCAGGACCCCTCCTTTACCCCTTAGACATAATTTTGAGCTTAAACCAACTTTGAGCTTAGTCTCCCTAGGGTTAGCATCCATCTTGGACAAGCATCCCTCTGTAATCAAGGCACTCTTGTTGTTGATTTTGATATTGTTGAGTGAGATTCTAGTGCAAGGCACTCTCTCTCCCTCACCAATCTCGTTTCTCCAACACCAATCTCTCACCGGGAATTCTGCCGCGTGCCTCTTCCTTGGTGATTCTATTGGCGTGGTCCATCGAACCACGAGGGTAAGTATCGGTGTATCGGGTTGGTGTGCGTGCGTGAGTACAGGTGTTCATCGCGTTCCTCGTGTTCCTCTCGCTCTCCCACCTTTTCCCCTTGGATCTTGGGTCAAATCGCGAGATCGGACCAAACCCTAGATCTCAGATCTCATCACAAAGAGTAGTTAACTGAACAAGGTAAGGATGCGTAGAAATAGATACACGCATCTTGCAATACATAACATTCAGCATGATAGAACTGAATAACAAAGAGCATGCTTCCTAGGAACTAGAAAATTGTTCAGACTATGAAATTGATAGAAGATAAAATAAAAAATACCTACGAAATAGATCATTAGTGCTGTAATCCCTGAAATAAATTAATTAAATTAGATCATTGTGCACACATGTGTAGGCAATACAAAAACCACACAAATAGTTAATCTTCAAATATATAAAACAAAATTATTGTATGATATCATATTATTGGTGCATAGGTGCATTAGTTTTTCTAGACAACCGCAGTTTGTACTGGTCCTACGAAATATTCCATCATGATTTATGTCTATGTTTCCTTTCAAAAAGCAATCACTGACAAGAGTAAAGTTAGCTGATTGGGGTAAGATGCATGGAAACAAATACACATTTCTTGTAATAGATAATATTCAACATGATATACTGGATACCGAAGAACATGCTTCCTAGGAACTAGAAGATTGTTCAGAATAGATGCTGGAGAGCCGATAAAAGAGAACATACCTACGAAGTAGATCATGAGTTTTGTAGTCCCTGAAAGAAATGTATGAAATTAGACCATTTTGCACTGTATTGGCAATACAAAAAACTATGTGCAAATAGTTAAGCTTGAAATAAGAAATATATGGAACAAACATATTGTATGACATTATATTATTAGTGTATAGATGTATATATAGAAATCATGTAGGCACATTACTTTTTTTCTAATCAACACGAGTGTGTACTTCTCCTATGAAATATTACATCAAGACTGATGTCTATATTCCTTTTCAAAAAAAATCAATCATTGACAAAGTATAATAGTTCGTGACCAACTCAATTATAATGCCGAATCAGTATTATTCCAACAATGGGGTGGGGTTGAGCCGACGACGCTTACACTGATATCGTCGCCTAGACTAGGAGACCCATGGGTGAACCAATTGAGGGAGTCACTGCTATTCAGTACAACAGACTGGGAGGTGGGCGCCTCATTTGATCCATGCATACTATCATCACGAGGAACCAAGGGTGGAAGTCCTTGTACTAGACCTGATTTAGCAAAGGCACTTGCCACCGCCCTGTCCACTACCACCTAGTAATGAGGATCAAAAGAACCATCATTCATGTATCTTCGCCTCAACTTGGAACGCCTAGGGCCTTCAGGGAAACTTTCCTCCCAGGGAGCCGCCTGACAAAGGATTAATTTGTCAATGCCTACAGATTGTAGACTAGGGTTTTGCTAGAAGTAGAGGGCAAGTAGATCTCGAAGGTTTCAGGCGAAAAGTACTCGACGATTGTGAAAACTAGGGTTATGTTGACAGAGATTCGATCCTTGCTTCGTCCCTCGACTCCCCCTTATATAGAGGGTGGAGCCGAGGGTTTCGTAATACACAAGTTACAGAGTTCGGGAGGGTTTCGTACCCAACCCGTAAGATTACAAATCTCTATCTTTCCTAATACAAACTATCTTTCCTTAACACTAAATGGGCTTCCAAATCTTCTTATTCTTCGAGTCCTGGGCCTTTAGTAAACCCCGGGTACCATCTTTGGCAGGCCCATTGGGGATGCCTATGTCAGTAGCCCCCGAGATTTTTCTTGAATCGAAGAATCAGGGAAAATCTCCAACTTTACTCATTACATAATCTTTCGATATGCAAACACTATTTTGTACAGGGATAACGGTAGTTGGGGCTAGTTCATCTGACGGATCAGGTACTAGTTAACTGCTCTAGTGGCAATCCGCAAAAACCTACTTCAAGATCACGTCCCTGGACATGATCTCGGGATACTGGTGTAAACTTCGACAGGTGCCGCTGTTACCACCCGATTTTGGCCAAATCAGGAGATGGGCCGTAAGTGAAGATGGGCTTGAAGGACGTACACATGAAGCATCTTTGAAGCGGCCTTGCGCTGAGAGTTCGGGCTTAATTGCCCATGTATCTGTAACATATTAGATCGTATTGTAATTTAGATTAAAGAGATAGAGTCCGGCCCGTGCACGGTTAGGTGCATGCCTCAATTAGAAAGTCCCTTGGACTATAAATATGTATCTAGGGTTATCGAAAAGGAGGACAATCATCGTTCAACCAACACAAACCAATCTCGGCGCATCGCCACCCCTTCTCTTCGAGGGTTTCTACCGGTAAGCATCATGCTGCCTAGATCGCATCTTGCGATCTAGGCAGCATAAGCTTCATGTTGTTCATGCGTTGCTCGTCTGAAGCCTTTTTGATGGCGAGCAACGTAGTTATCATAGATGTGTTAGGGTTAGCATTGTTCTTCACGTAATATGCTACCGTAGTGCAACTCTTGCATATCTAGCTGCCCTTACGTCTATCTAGACGTAAGGGCAGCATCTTGCTTGATCATGCTTAGTAGATCCGATCCGTTATAGTTGCTCCTTGCTACGCAGGGATTAGTTTAATATCTGCATAGTTAGGCCTTATGCTGGGGTCGGACAATCCGGTAGTGCGTTAGGCGTTGTTTATCGTCCCTGCGAGGGATGTTCCGGGAATCAACACATGTTGGTTTTTAGGCCTCTCGTAGGGGTGGTTTGCATCACCTCTCGTAGCTGCTAGGCCCGATCGCACGTAGGACGTTCCGATTATGCGGTGAAAACCCTAAACTGTCGTGGATCGCTTTAGCTTTGTCCTGATCAAGCAGGATCCCCATGCCATTGCTAATCCATCAAGGACCATGGGGCGATCGGCTCTTTGAGCCGATCCACAGGGAAACCTGAGAGCCGATAAGGCTCGTATTTAATGTGCACGTGTCTACCATGCAGGAACAATCGAAGCACTAACACCTTCCTGACCAGGTCTAGGTCAAGTGGCACGCCCTAGCAACCGCCAGGACGCGCGCCAGAAGATTTGCGGGACGACGCGAGGTGCCAGGGATCCACTAAGCGGCCCGGGAGCTTCCCGGCTCTTCGTGTTGCTTAACCAAAGCCCGTCGGGGGGTTTTGGAGGGTAACACATTCTGGCACGCCCGGTGGGACCTCTTCTGCAACATCCACGTCAAACATCGACATCCGAGATGGCAGAGGAGCAGATCACCTACAAGGATTTCCCTGCGGAGCACAAGAAGAAGTACGATGAGCTGAAGGCCATCTGTGAAGCCGAACTCATCGGCTCCTCTGAGACAACCCGTTCTCGCAACATCAAGCTCAGAGGAAACACGTGTCTGTCGCATGGCGTCAATACGGTAGATCTCAGCCACTCCATAAGAGAACCAGGGTTCTCTTTCGACGTCAATATGGCAGGGTTTGTGATTCGCCATGGCGCGGACAAAGCAGAGAGCAGCCACTCTCGTGGCAAGGATAAAGAAGAGGCCGTTCCACGCGACCGGCCCCAAGACGACGATAGACGGTACCTGACCGAGGAGGAGGTGAGAAGCATACGGTATCAGCGCCCATTATCCGTGCATCTCCTCAACAAATATGAGCAGCAGTACGACCGACGTCGACGCTACGACGAAGACGATGAGAAACATCGTCGGTCGATGCGGAATACAGGAGGTATCGTCAGCATGACGGAACGACGACGGGTACGAACGTCGCGCCAGAGGGAGGTCAAAGGAGCAAGACAACGTGGACAAGCACTGGGACTGTCCCTTCTTCAAACATTGCTGGGACTCGGGAATGAGCCGATTGCCAACAATCGAGCTGCCCAGAATGCAAACAGCAAAGAAGAAGGAGGGCAAGTGAAGTTTCAGTGTTCGAGCGTCTAGGACCTCTCCCACCTCAACAAGACGAGCTGAGTCCGCTCAAGAAGAAGACTTCGAGGAGTCGGGGAGAAGAAGACAGGTATCACCGACCAAGGTGGTGCCCTGATGGACTCAGCCATTCTCAAAAGCGTAGGTGCAGTGAAACTGGAAGAAGCGAGGCACGCTGTGCACGTTGAGAAGAGCGCGGCCCGATCGGCCGCGAAAACCCAGCAAACAAGGAGACAAGGCGCGCCCGCCGAGGAGAATATGGCGCCCTAAACAGCAAAAGCCGATGCACGTGCATCGCTGCCAATGCAGAAACTTCGGCTGGTACAAACTCAGTGTTTAGGATCTCGTCAGAGATTCATGACCCAAGACGTGGTGAGCATGCTTCCGTCGAGCCACGTCACCATAGCAAGAGACCAAGAACTTGTAAACCCTCATTAAGCATTGCAATGGAAAAGGAGGCCGATTTCAGCGATCGGCCAGCATTATCCTCCATATACGCTTTGCCTGTGTTCAACGTCGATCTGGCAAGCGATGGAAAGCTGGGGTATGGGTTTACGCCAGCTGACAAGCCAGAAGAGATTAATGAAGTCAAGAAGGATATCGAGAAGATGTTGGACGCCGAATGCCTCAGGCCGTGCAGGTACACGGAATGGATGTCCGGGGTCGCACTCACGAAGAAAAAGGATGGCCGGTGGCGCGTTGTTATAGATGTCCGGAACCTCGACGGCGCTGCCCTACCGGGTGAATAGTCGGATCGACAACGGCAAGGGGAGCCGGTTCCAGCGATCGGCTAAAATTATTCCCACTATGTGGATCCACTGTTGTACTGTTGATCATGGGGAGTCGTGAGACAGTCTTGAACTGGCTAAAAAGCCGATATCCTCAATCATTTGAAGGATTCGGCTTGGGGGGGCATACACACAGAGAAGGGTTAAGGCCACGGAGTTTTGTACCCAAAGGAGCCGATTCATGAGATCGATCGGCTAATAAAAAATGCAAATTTCGACGCAAGAGGCACAAGCTGTTATCCGCAATCAAAGGCGCGAGTTCAGTACAACATTCAGTAGCTTACACAGAGAGAATTCATCAAGAGCGCGAAGGGCGTCAGCACGGATACGATCCACTTCGGCAATCTCAGCCTCGTCGTCTTCGTCTTTGCCTGTCACCAGCTGGCCGCTCAGAGCACGAATCTCCGCCAGATCAGTTTTCAGATCGGCTGTGAGGCCTTGTGCTTCCTCTCGAGAGCGGGCAATGAAGGTCTCCTTCTCTTGGATAAGCTGCTTGGTCACCCTCACCTTCTCTTCGAGGCTCTCCAGTTCCTTGCGCAGGGTTTCGAGTTCAGCATTATTGGCAGAAGTATCAGTCTTGGCGTCTATGGCAGTCTTTTTCTCGTTAAGCCGCTGACATTTCTCTGCAATATCGGCTCTCAACGGGAGCTGAGCGCGACGAAGGGTAATTCTTTGGCGAGCCGATTGCACTCCTGACTTGAAAGCCGACAGGGTCGCAGCTGGCCAAAGCTTCACCTGCAGTGTCATAGGGAGATGGGGCTGGATTTCATCAAGGATACCCTTGATTGCCTCGGGATTTTCAACCAAGATCTCAACTGAGGAGGAGAGCAAAGCCTTGAGGCGCTGAAGGGGACCGTGAACCAGGTCAAAGCTCGGCTCTCCACTTGCTTTGGGTGCAGCTGGCTCGATGGATTCCGGATCGAACGTCAGTAAGCTCGAAGGATCACATCCCTGGCAGACAGACAAGAGCAACGTGAGCATACGGCACATGAAAGCGTAGAGCCAAGGGGATGGGGTATACCTCTCCTAAAGAAGGGGGAGCGGCCGATGTAGGAACAATCGGCTGAGCCGTAGGCTTGGCCACGGTAGCAACTGGGCCAGCCACACTTGTCGAGGCGGCCAGACCTAGTGTGTCCGAGGGCATCGGAACCTCCTCATCGTCCCCGCTAGATATCTCATTAATCTGCAAAAGGAATGGTGAGCCGATCCAAGTAACATCAAGACGGCAGGAGAAATGAATTGATGAAGTGGTTACATCCGGGACCTCTTGGCTTGAGGATGGAGTTTGCGAGTCTCTGCGAACCCTTTTGATGCATCGACGCTTCACACGGGATCTTGCTTGGACTGGAGCTTGAGGGGCAACAGGCTCGGGAGTCGATTTCTTCCCAGAAACTGACGCAGGTGAGTCTGTATGGCTCTGCGTGGTGGATCTCTCAGAATTACCTGGGCTCGAGTCCCTCTGGCTAGAATGTGCCTCCTCGCTGGAGTTTTCTTCAGTGGAAGTCTGCAAAAGGAGGTAGATACATGTCGGAAAAGGACTGGGAGGACAGATGGCAATCAGGGCTTGGGTTAACTTACGTGCAAGCGTTCTTGGATAGGAGCTTTGCGCTTTAGGGTCTTCCTGGCAGCTACTTTCCTCACCGCCTTCCTCGCTTGGGTAGAAGCTCGGGGGGCAACAGGCCCCGAAGATGCTTTGCTCTGGGGAGCCGATTTTGGTGAAATCGGCTGGCCTTGCATTATGACCTTCTTCAAGGCCGGCGAGTTCTGGCAGAAGAGAACTACCGGAGCTGGCGGAAAGAATGTGAAGGGAGAGCCGTCGATTTGCGTGGGCTCTGGGCCGTCTTGTTCCTGCCAAGAAGTAAAATCAGGTTTTTAGACAATTCTCATGGGCAATTGCAAGAAATTTCAACGCAGTGGTACCTGATGTGCGGGAATGCTATACTCAGCATCGAGTTGCCTCAGCAACGGTCCTAGAGCTCTTCTGAAGGCATGGGTCTTCCACATGGACCACCAGGTATCAAATCCATCGGTAGTGGTGGTGAAACGGAGGTTGTGGGGAATTGGGATGGCCAGAGCGTCAAAGAAGGTGTAGCATCTTTGGCCAGTAAGGATGTCAGGCAGTTCAGCTCTGCTTGCTGTCAGGTGATGAAGAAAGAAGTGTGGAGGCACTTGCCCAAGACCGAGCTGACGAGCTACCACCACTGGTTGGTAAGACTCGTAACCAGGCTTGATGATCCGGTTGGAGGTACTCATGCCGACTGGGAGGAAGCAAGGACGGATCATGATGGAGTACAAGTGCCGGGTGCCAGCGTCATCGGCAAAGCTGTCTAATCGGAAGGAGACTGGGTTCTCGAAGTTCTCCGATTCAGTGTAGGGGAAGAACAGGGGGTCCTCTGAGCCTTGGAAGAAGATCTGGAACCACCCTGCTGCTTCTTTAGGAATTAGCCTGCTGCCTGGGAGGCCATACAGGGCTTGACCATAACTGGTGCATCGGATCTCCCTCCCGTCGGTATCTGGGAAGGTGCAGGTGGTCAAAGGTGGAAAGTCTGGGATTTGGTTCTGAAAGTATAGCTGAGCCCATAATTGAATAAACCACCAGGGACCCCCTGTCTTTACTGTTCTTTGAGAAAACAGTTTGACCGACATCAGCTGGAGAGATCGATAAACCTCCCCAAGGAACAGTTTGCCAAGGCCAAGGCGAGTGCCTTTAGCAAGTTCGTAGGCCAGGGAGAGGTAATTCTTAGTTGGAGCGAGAGAAGGACCGCAGAATATGAAGTGCTCCAGCCAGAAGTTTAAGAAGGCCGTGTGTTCTCTCTCGGTTACAGGGCCTTTGGTTTTCATGTAACGCTTCAGATAGGCGCCCCAGCTTGTGCACTCTTTTTTGGAAGAGAGGGTGAACGGGACTTTTGGCAACTTGAAAGCAGAGGGGCTGGGAGATGCAATATCAAGGCCTGTGATCATGGTTACATCCAGCAGAGTTGGCGTCATGGGGCCATGGCCAAACATAAAACAGTTTAGTGCGTCGGACCAAAAGTAGCCGATGGTTTTCAGAATGTTCTCATTCTTTTCAAGAGGAGACAGTGATAATGACAATGCATCGGCTATCCCTATCGTTTCCCAGGTGGCGTAATGGGTCTTAGACACTCTATTGTACCATGCTACCCAACCTTCAGGGGGATTAGGCCAGGCTCGCAGGCAGTCGGCCCAGGAAGTCAGATCTAAGTTCTGGTTCGCGAAGGGGATTCTGTTGGCCTCACAGGAGATTAAATGGGCAGGGCTCTCGGAAGAACGGGGGCCAAGACACATGGAGTTTGGGAGAGAAGGATGCGGCAACAGGATATCGGAGACCTAAAATTAACAACGGGACAGAAACATTAATTCAGGTGTTCCTCCGTTCAATCCTGAGTTTAATCCTAATGGCGAAGAAGCAGTGGAGTATTACCTTCAGACCCGAGACCATGGCGTTGGCGTTGGATGATTCCGCCATTGGATGCGTTGCGGAGGTAGGGCGGCGCTGTTGAGATCTGAAGCTTGTGGAGCTGCTCAGGTCGCGGGTTTTGGGGATCTGAGATGGAGGCTACAAGTTACCGTTTGAGAGGGACAAAATAAGGTCTGCCCTCGCTCGTTTTATGGTAGAGGCCGATGCGACACCATCGGCTCTTTTTTGGAGGTTGTTTGACTTCGGCCGTCGACCAAGTTAAGTAGAAGCCGATAGTTTAAAAGGGAAAGGACGAAAAGAAGAGCCGATTACTCGGGAGTTGCCAGAGCTGTCAGATCATGCAGAGGAGTTGAGAAGGCAAGATGTCATCATGGAGAATACTGCGACGGTTCTGCTCTGCTATGACATGACCCTTCGAGAAAAAAAAACAGATGGTTTTGATATTATCATTATCAAAACCAGGGGCATGTGTTACCACCCGATTTTGGCCAAATCAGGAGATGGGCCGTAAGTGAAGATGGGCTTGAAGGACGTACATGAAGCATCTTTGAAGCGGCCTTGCGCTGAGAGTTCGGGCTTAATTGCCCATGTATCTGTAACATATTAGATCGTATTGTAATTTAGATTAAAGAGATAGAGTCCGGCCCGTGCACGGTTAGGTGCATGCCTCAATTAGAAAGTCCCTTGGACTATAAATATGTATCTAGGGTTATCAGAAAAGGAGGACAATCATCGTTCAACCAACACAAACCAATCTCGGCGCATCGCCACCCCTTTCCTACGAGGGTTTCTACCGGTAAGCATCATGCTGCCTAGATCGCATCTTGCGATCTAGGCAGCATAGCTTCATGTTGTTCATGCGTTGCTCGTACTGAAGCCTTTTTGATGGCGAGCAACGTAGTTATCATAGATGTGTTAGGGTTAGCATTGTTCTTCACGTAATATGCTACCGTAGTGCAACTCTTGCATATCTAGCTGCCCTTACGTCTATCTAGACGTAAGGGCAGCATCTTGCTTGATCATGCTTAGTAGATCCGATCCGTTATAGTTGCTCCTTGCTATGCAAGGATTAGTTTAATATCTGCATAGTTAGGCCTTATGCTGGGGTCGGACGATCCGGTAGTGCGTTAGGCGTTGTTTATCGTCCCTGCGAGGGATGTTCCGGGAATCAACACATGTTGGTTTTTAGGCCTCTCGTAGGGGTGGTTTGCATCACCTCTCGTAGCTGCTAGGCCCGATCGCACGTAGGACGTTCCGATTATGCGGTGAAAACCCTAAACTGTCGTGGATCGCTTTAGCTTTGTCCTGATCAAGCAGGATCCCCATGCCATTGCTAATCCATCAAGGACCATGGGGCGATCGGCTCTTTGAGCCGATCCACGGGAAACCTGAGAGCCGATAAGGCTCGTATTTAATGTGCACGTGTCTACCATGCAGGAACAATCGAAGCACTAACACCTTCCTGACCAGGTCTAGGTCAGGTGGCACGCCCTAGTAACCGCCAGGACGCACGCCAGAAGATTTGCGGGACGACGCGAGGTGCCAGGGATCCACTAAGCGGCCCTGGGAGCTTCCCGGCTCTTCGTGTTGCTTAACCAAAGCCCGTCGGGGGGTTTTGGAGGGTAACAGCCGCTTAAGGTCTTACCATTCTGTCGAGTCCCAGTCATATTTTATCGGGTACCTAACGCGTCCGTTAGGATTTTCTTCGCATCTGTTGATACGGAAAAAAGTAGCAATCCGCCGTCAGAGACGGTGCCACGCCGCTCAGAACGGATCTGGGGTCTTACCTTCGCAAAGTTTTGCGGCATTCAGAGATTTTATTCGCGACTTTTAGCGCTCTGAGAATATATTGTCGAGTGCTTTTCGGCTGTTGGAATAGCATATTTTATCGAATCATATTTGATGACTTATTTTGCCTTCCCGATGGGAGTATATGTAGAGTTATCTGTGTAACTCGAAATATACTCACTTCTTTATTTTAATCAAGTTTCATCGGGTACGCGAACAGCGTTCCCGATGGGAGTAGCCCCCGAGGCTACAGCCAAGGACTTGTGCTTGGGTGTAGGCTCCCAGTTAATATCCTTTGCCGCTATATTTATAATCTTTCTCGATATTTTTGTATCTATCGGGTGCGCGACCAGCGCTCCCGATGGGAGTAGCCCGAGGCTATGAACAAATGCTTGCATTTGGTCATAGGCTCTCGCCATTTCTATCTTGTCATACTCGAAATTTTCTATTTTTCCAAAGTAGCCCCCGAGCGTTTGGGCAAAAACTTGTATTTGATCAAAGGCTCCCGAAATAATCTTGTGTTGTCGATAATCTCTCCAAGCTTCATAGTCGAGCTTTTCTTTTACCTTGATGACGTCTTTCTGATGATAGCCACGATTTCTGTTTTGGAAACATGCGAGAACCGCTTCTCTCACTGCCTTGTGGGTCCAAATTCCTCATCTGATTGACACGTCGTGCAAGTGGGGGACACATGTTCTCCACTTTTTCTGGCACACGTTCCGTAACCTCTTCAATGTTAAAATACTTTTTTACCCTTGTATTCACGTGGTTATCATCTACCACACCACTACAAGAAAAGTTCTGATAGACAACGTCCCAAAATCGTCAACTAAGGGGCATTTTTCGTCGCCTATGGGCCTAACCCGACGATATGGGTTCGTTGTCGAAACTGCGTCAGGCAAAGTCCAACGACGATTTTTTCGGTCCGTCGCGCTTGGGCGCCCTTCCGCCACGGAAAATCGGACCGTTGCGGAAGTGTTTTCGGGAGCCCGTTGACTGCTGACGTCATGCAAACTGACACGTGGAGGCCGCAACTGCCAGTTAACGGCGTTAACCGGCTGAAACCCCGTGGTAGATGGTAGGCCCACACGAGGCCTGCCACGTCTTAAGCGGGCCGGGCCAGATGACATAGTTTGACCGGTCAACTATATAGCTGGGCTGGTCCATTAGTTACGTGGGCCGGGCCTAACCTCTAAGGTTGACTGGTCAAAACTTAAATGGGCCGGCCCATTTAACATGTGGGGTCCACCTTACAGCTGCCGCCCAAGAAGCAAGTGGGCGGGCCAAAAACACAGTGGGTCCCACTTTCCTGTTAAAGGCCGGCCCATTTAGTGTGTGGGGTCCACCGTATAGCAAGTGGGCCGGCCCAACAAGCTAGTGGGCCGGGCCAAAAACACAGGTGGGTCCCACTTTCCAGTTAAAGGGTCGGCCCATTTAGTTTGTGGGGTCCACCATATAGCAAGTGGGCCGGCCCAACAAAATAGTGGGCGGGCCAAAAACACAGTGGGTCCCACTTTCCTGTTAAAGGGCCGCCCATTTAGTATGTGGGGCCCACCATATAGCAAGTGGGTGGCCCACCAAGATAGTGGGCCGGGCCAAAAACACAGGTGGGTCCCACATTCCTGTTAATGGGCTGGCCCATTTGGTATGTGGGGTCCACCATATAGAAGGTGGGCCGGCCCAACAAGATAGTGGGCCGGGCCAAAAACACAGGTGGGTCCCACCTTCCTATTAAAGGGCCGGCCCATTTGGTGTGTGGGGTCCACCATATAGAAAGTGGGCCGGCCCAACAAGATAGTGGGCGGGCCAAAAACACAGGTGGGTCCCACCTTCCTATTAAAGGGCCGGCCCATTTACCATGTGGGACCACCATAGAGCAAGTGGGCCGGCCCAATAAGCATGTGGAGCCCATTATCGTGTAACCGGGCCGGCCTACTAAAGAAGTGGGCCGGCCCAAAATGAAAGTGGGTCCCACACTACTGTAAGTGGGCCGGCCCAATCTGTTGTAGGGCCCTACTTGTTTGACTAGTCAACTTGCATTAAATTTCATGAGCCTAAAATCTGATTTCAATGATACACACAAGTACATACACAAATAAAACAAATAGGAAAATTACAAGGCAATTAATGTGCCCAAATAAAAAAATTACATAGAATCATTGAGGACTTCTATTAGCATCATCAATAACACGTTGACATTTGGCAATCGCCTTGATTGAATCTTGTGTACTCTTTGTCAACATATCAGCTACAGATCTTAAAGCAGCAATACCATGTCTTTTATAAAGTACAGCCTTGAGATATTTACTGTCTGATGAAAGAAATGGTCTAGGTTGACGGCTATGAGAAGATGCATCAGAAGAAAGATCAGAACTTTTTGTGGGCCTCACTGGTAATGAAGATTGCTTCATCACAACTGCATTCTGATAATAATGCAAAAAGAGTTAAACGATGAACTATGCAAACATTTATTATGCAATGTAGATATAAGATAATAACAAGTTGCATAAATAAGACATGTATGGAACTTGTACTAAGCACAAACTTACATCATAATGTTGCACAGGGTCGCTACAGATCCTTTTTTGGCGACTATCTTCTAATGATGACTGCTTCATTAAAACTGCATTCTGGTAACATTGTAAACATAGTTACAACAATTAACTATTCAAACATGTATTACGCAATGTAGAGATCAGATAACAGCATGTAGCAGAAATAAGCACAAGATAAGATAAGATGCATGTACTAAGCACATACTGGCTCACTGCAGGTCCTTCTCTTGCGTGCACTAGTCGTGGTCAACATGCCTATCATTTTAGGTTCAGCCATCAAGTGAAATGCTAATCCTCCTGCTCCATTGTCCTTAATCTGTGTTTAGATATCACATTTAAGACCAAGTCAGCTGGTTTCAAATAACAAAAAACTTGAGCTGCCAAATGAATAAGCCAATAGTTACCAGATATCAGATTAAAACCAACTAGATGTTGCTTTGCATGAGATACGAATTTCAGACATTCAGATTTAGAGTAGGGTAATGCCAAGGTTTTACACATAAAGTAAACTGGCATTAAGAATGACCAAATGTCAGGTTCAAATCACCCTCGAAGTTTCTCCAAGACAAGCATATCAAATAGGCAGAAACATAGTAAAGCATGAATGGCATTGCTATGGCAGGGTTCCAAGTGTTAATCTCTTGCATAAGGAACAATGCATATAGGTTATAGATAATAACGGAAGTAAACTGCCAAAATTACCAACCACGAACTCAGATTCCAACCTTACCTAGCGTCCCCGCTGTTAATGTTGGATGTTCTAATAAGTGGTTCGCATGATCAATCCCTAGGAAAAATAACATTGACAAGTCAGTCTACGATAATACAAAGACCAGACATGCACGCAGCAATAACTATATAAGCTAAAGACGAGGTATAAGAGCAAGCAGATTGGAAATGCACATAGCATGATTATAAAAGCAGTGTGAGAATAGCAGACACGAGAAAACAGCTAGCGGTGAGCTAATGACGTGGTATAAGAACAAGCAGATTGGAAATGCCCATAGCACGACTATAAAAGCAGTGCGACAATAGCATGCAGTACAAAAACAGTTGGCAGCAAATGAATGGGTACAAGGCTATAAATATGTGGATGCACACAGGTGTCAGTAGAATGAACAGGATGGTAGCGACCGGATAATGCTTTTGTACTGTACAACATTTAAACAAACTTCATGCGAAGCAACACATCAAGAAAGTTAACGGCATATGAGATCTGCAAATAACTACACAAAACATGGCTAAAGAAACACCGCGATCTAACGGGCCAGCGTACTAACCAAGCTGCGGCGGGGTGGACGGGGGCGGCAACTTGCATTCCAGCGGCGGCGAACGCGGGAGACGATGAATCGACCCTGTTTCAGTAGAAGCGGGCGTTAGTGAAGCAGATCTGGTTGGCTGGCAAGGTATTCGGTGAAGTTGATACAGCCGCTGCGGCGAGGTAGTCGGTGGCGAGGTCGGCGGTGAAGCAGATCCGTCGGTGGCGAGGTCGGCGGTGAAGCAGATCCGTCGGTGGCGAGGTCGGCGGTGAAGCAGATCCGTCGGTGACGAGGGCGGCGGGGGAGCGGATCAGGTGGGTGGACAGCCAACACGATCAAGGCTACGCTGTGGAGGAGTATGCCGGCGGCGAAGCAGATCTAGTACTGTAGAGAGTCAGAGCTTTGGCGTGTGAGAGTATTTTTGAGCTAATGGGGCGAATGGTTGGTGGGTGGGTGTGGGCCTGTGGGGAGGGTTCGGGATCTAGGCAAGATATTTCATTGTTACCGAATGAGCCCTCCATGGTCGGTGGGTTGTAGCTTCCGGACCAGGGTTAAAAGGGTAAAACTGGTCACGGGATTTTCGAATGGATGCGGCGGGATGATTTGGCGCGTGGCCGAAATTTTCAGTTTCAAGCTACAGTACGAGCAGAACGACAAAAATAATGTTCTTCCCCAGGGAGCTCTCATTTCTTCCTCTTCTCTTTCTCTCTCGAGTCTCTCCCACTCCCCCGGCTCCTCTCCCCCTTCTCTCCGGCGGCCTCGCCGGCCGGAGACGAGGCCGACTTCTCTCTGTATATTGTACACCCTCCGAACTAAATTAATTGATTCAACTTTCCTTAGACGTGTATGTATCTAGAGTAAAAACATGTGTGGATACATCCATATTTAGATAAGCAAAGTTGAGTCAGCTAATTTGGATCCGAGGGAGTTAGTGTTGTTGTAAGCTTAGATCCAGTGTTTCCCATGAGCAGAATGGCGCAATGGAGTCGGGGATCTCGTCATCGGCTTCAGATCTGGCCTATGGTGAATCTGGCGGATCTTGCCGGCCAAACCCCGATCTGGTGCCATCAATGTGATGGCGCTAACGGTGAGGCTTGCTTTGGTCAGTGCTTCAGATCTGGCCAATGGGGAAGTCAAGCTGCTAAAGTTCACAAGCTCGGGGCATACGACGGCGTCATCCGTCTTGCCCGTGCACATCTTGGACTTTCAGCGACCCTTCTCAGAGCCAATATGCCGTTGCTGAGGCCCTTCTTCTCCTTCGTCCTGGCGACTACCGGCGACACCGTCCCAAGTGGTGCGTCCCCGGCGACGGAGTTGCTGGAAAGGATGCGGAGCAGAGATCTGATGTGCGGTCGAGAAGGACTCGATTGATTTTCTTCTATATGTTTTGGGGTCCTTTTTGTAAAGTTGCAGGTTCTATTAGTTATTGTCTAGTACTTTTGGTCCTCTATGTAATTTTTTGGACTAGTTTCCATTGGCACTGATAAACTTGAATTTTGACAAGTTCACGAGGAAAAAAATTCCTTTGCACATATGGCCTATCATGTATAAACATTCTTGAGATTTAAACTATATGTAATGTGCCATGCATTAACCCTAAACCATATATATGTAACTAACCCTAGCTGATCAAACCCTACTTAATTAAAACAAATAACCCTAAACTATACGCATGCACTTTATGCGCAAAGGCGCGGGTGCCTCTAATAATGTGTGTGCGCACTCGATCGATGATCCCTAAACCTTATACAACCCTGAAACCCTAATCCCTAATCCCTAAACCCTAAACACCCTAAACACTAAACCCTAGACCCTAAACCCTAACCCTAACCCTAAACCCTAATTAAACCCTATATATAGGCCAACGACACTTAATTGTGCATCAAGCAGGCCAGGGGTGCCTCGCGGTCCTCTAATTAAATTAAATGTGCCATGCATTAACCCTAAACCATATATATGTAACTAACCATAGCTAATCAACCCTACTTAATGAAAACACATAACCCTAAACTATACTAGCTATAACCCGATCTAATAAAAACATGCTCTATATATAGCAGCTAGCTAGCAAACCGTAGATTAACACCAATTAATATATACATGGCCTATATCGATCATGTTGTATAACATATCCCTGAGATTCATTAATTAATTATATAATTATCGTGATAAATTAATTAACTTTAATTTTGACAAGTTCTCTCGAATGAAAACACATTTGATTAAGTTGCCTCATAATATATATATATATAATTAGTGTGCATGCATGGCCTACCATGCATTCGTGCATATATTTTAATGTATATTTGAACATATTCTTGGGGATTTCAATCTCTCTCTCGATCATCTATATATCGTTGGTGGCCAAAAAACACACATATATATATATGCATGCAATTTATGCGTAAAGGCGCGGGTGCCTCTAATAATGTGTGTGCGCACTCGATCGATGATCCCTAAACCTTAAACAACCCTAAAACCCCTAAATCCCTAATCCCTAAACCCTAAACACCCTAAACACTAAACCCTAAACCCTAGACCCTAAACGTACCCTAACCCTAACCCTAACCCTAACCCTAAACCCTAGCTAATCCTAAACCCCAATTAAACCCTATGTATAGGCCAACGACACTTAATTGTGCATCGATCGAGCGGGTCATGGGTGCCTCGCGATCCTCTAATAAAATTAAATGTGCCATGCATTAACCCTAAACCATATATATGTAACTAACCCTAGCTAATCAACCCTACTTAATTAAAACACATAACCCTAAACTATACTAGATATAACCCGATCTAATAAAAACATGCTCTATATATAGCAGCTAGCTAGCAAACCGTAGATTAACACCAATTAAAATATACATGGCCTATATCGATCATGTTGTATAACATATCCCTGAGATTCATTAATTAATTATATAATTATCGTGATAAATTAATTAACTTGAACTTTGACAAGTTCTCTCGAATGAAAACACATTTGATTAAGTTGCCTCATAATATATATATAATTAGTGTGCATGCATGGCCTACAATGCATTCGTGCATATATTTTAATGTATATTTGAACATATTCTTGGGGATTTCAATCTCTCTCTCTCTCGATCATCTATATATCGTTGGTGGCCCAAAAAACACACATATATATGCATGCAATTTATGCGTAAAGGCGCGGGTGCCTCTAATAATGTGTGTGCGCACTCGATCGATGATCCCTAAACCTTAAACAACCCTAAAACCTTAAATCCCTAATCCTTAACCCTAAACACCCTAAACACTAAACCCTAAACCCTAGACCCTAAACGTACCCTAACCCTAACCCTAACCCTAACCCTAAACCCTAGCTAATCCTAAACCCCAATTAAACCCTATGTATAGGCCAACGACACTTAATTGTGCATCGATCGAGCGGGTCATGGGTGCCTCGTGATCCTCTAATAAAATTAAATGTGCCATGCATTAACCCTAAACCATATATATGTAACTAACCCTAGCTAATCAACCCTACTTAATTAAAACACATAACCCTAAACTATACTAGCTAGCTATAACCCGATCTAATAAAAACATGCTCTATATATAGCAGCTAGCTAGCAAACCGTAGATTAACACCAATTAAAATATACATGGCCTATATCGATCATGTTGTATAACATATCCCTGAGATTCATTAATTAATTATATAATTATAGTGATAAATTAATTAACTTGAACTTTGACAAGTTCTCTCGAATGAAAACACATTTGATTAAGTTGCCTCATAATATATATATAATTAGTGTGCATGCATGGCCTACAATGCATTCGTGCATATATTTTAATGTATATTTGAACATATTCTTGGGGATTTCAATCTCTCTCTCTCTCTCTCGATCATCTATATATCGTTGGTGGCCCAAAAAACACACATATATATGCATGCAATTTATGCGTAAAGGCGCGGGTGCCTCTAATAATGTGTGTGCGCACTCGATCGATGATCCCTAAACCTTAAACAACCCTAAAACCTTAAATCCCTAATCCCTAAACCCTAAACACCCTAAACACTAAACCCTAAACCCTAGACCCTAAACCCTAACCCTAACCCTAACCCTAAACCCTAGCTAATCCTAAACCCCAATTAAACCCTATGTATAGGCCAACGACACTTAATTGTGCATCGATCGAGCGGGTCATGGGTGCCTCGTGATCCTCTAATAAAATTAAATGTGCCATGCATTAACCCTAAACCATATATATGTAACTAACCCTAGCTAATCAACCCTACTTAATTAAAACACATAACCCTAAACTATACTAGCTAGCTATAACCCGATCTAATAAAAACATGCTCTATATATAGCAGCTAGCTAGCAAACCGTAGATTAACACCAATTAAAATATACATGGCCTATATCGATCATGTTGTATAACATATCCTGAGATTCATTAATTAATTATATAATTATCGTGATAAATTAATTAACTTGAACTTTGACAAGTTCTCTCGAATGAAAACACATTTGATTAAGTTGCCTCATAATATATATATAATTAGTGTGCATGCATGGCCTACAATGCATTCGTGCATATATTTTAATGTATATTTGAACATATTCTTGGGGATTTCAATCTCTCTCTCTCTCGATCATCTATATATCGTTGGTGGCCCAAAAAACACACATATATACGCATGCACTTGATGCGTAAAGGCGCGGGTGCCTCTAATAATGTGTGTGCGCACTCGATCGATGATCCCTAAACCTTAAACAACCCTAAAACCTAATCCCTAATCCCCTAAACCCTAAACACCCTAAACACACTAAACCCTAGACCCTAAACACCCTAAACACTAAACCCTAAACCCTAGACCCTAAACACCGTAAACCCTAAACCCTAAACCCTAAACCCTAAACCCTAAACCCTAAAACCCTAAACCCTAAACCCTAAACCCTATAAACACCCTAAACACTAATTAAACCCTAAACCCTAGACCCTAAACACTAAACCCTAAACCCTAGACCCTAAACACCGTAAACACTAAACCCTAAACCCTAAACACCTAAACACCCTAAACACTAATTAAACCCTAAACCATAGACCCTAAACACTAGACCCTAAACCCTAGACCCTAAACACCCTAAACACTAAACCCTAGACCCTCTAAACACCGTAAACACTAAACCCTAAACCCTAGACCCTAGCTAAACACCCAAAACACTAAACCCTAAACCCAGCTAGCTAACCCTAAACCCTAATTAAACCCTATATATATAGGCCAACGACACTTAATTGTGCATCAAGCAGGCCAGGGGTGCCTCGCGGTCCTCTAGTTAAATTAAATGTGACATGCATTAACCCTAAACCATATATATATAACTAACCCCTAGCTAATCAAACCCTAGTTAATTAAAACACATAACCCTAAACTATACTAGCTATAACCCGATCTAATAAAAACATGCTCTATATATAGCATGCAGCTAGCTAGCAAATTAAACGGTAGATTAAAACCAATTAATATATACATGGCCTATATATCGATCATATGTTGTATAACATCTCCCTGAGATTCATTAATTAATTATATAATTATCGATGATAAATTAATTAACTTGAATTTTGACAAGTTCTCTCGAATGAAAACACATTTGATTAAGTTTCCTCATAATATATATATAATTAGTGTGCATGCATGGCCTACCATGCATGCATTAATTCGTGCATATATTTTAATATATATTTGAACATATTCTTGGGGGATTTCAATCTCTCTCTCTCGATCATCTATATGTCGTTGGTGGCCAAAAAACACACACATATACGCATGCACTTTATGCGCAAAGGCGCGTGTGCCTCTAATAATGTGTGTGTGCGCACTCGATCGATGATCCCTAAACCTTAAACCCTAAATAAACCCTAATCCCTAATCCCTAAACCCTAAACACCATAAACATTAAACCCTAAACCCTAGACCCTAAACCCTAACCTCCTAACCCTAAACCCTAAACCCTAATTAAACCCTATATATAGGCCAATGACACTTAATTATGCATCAAGCAGGCCAGGGGTGCCTCGCGGTCCTCTAATTAAATTAAATGTGCCATGCATATATATGTGTTTAATTTGGGGATTTCAATCGCTCTCTCGTATGTAGCTCTCTCTCTCTCTCTCTCTCTCTCTCTCTCTCTCTCTCTCTCTCTCTCGTTGGTGGCCAACAACACACACATGCACTTTGTGCGCAAAGGCATGCGCCTCTAATAATGTGTGCGCAGTCGATCGATCTAGTTTTGATTAATCATAGCACACAAATAAAGAAGTTGTATTTGAATCCACACAACCTAATCTAAAACACATAACCCCTAACATGGCCTAATTAATTAACCCTTCTCGATCTCTACCTAATTAGTGGAAATTGCACAAAATCAAAAGGGGTCCCTCACTAATTATGCATATCTGCTAGATTGTGATAAACTTTTGCCACATATATATTTGGTGGATGGGTGCATCTTGGCATGTAAACAATTAGTGTTTGCAAATGGCGTTGTCAAAATTTATGTACAAATGATTTCTTTCCATCCAAAGTGCATAAAATGGGAGTTTTAATGAAGAAAGTACAAATAAAACAGCTCAACATGCTTCCACACCCCGATTTTCACACGAAGTAGAGCATATTTAAAGGATAATTCCAGAGTTTTACTATTTTTCAAGCAACTTTGCTAATTTTCCCCCACTCACATGACTTTATGTCGATTTAACGAAAATATGGCGAATTTAAACTACATGGGCGGGATAGTTTGAATTGTGCGCGCGGCAAAGGGAACCGCCTATTCCTCAACCTTGTGCACGGCAAATTACACACGCAACTCCATTAAACGCCACCTACCGACCTTAATTATCACCCCGGCGGCCCGGCCGCATGACCCCCCACCCACCCGTACACAACTTATCCCCGTCCGTGCGAAGAGCTTCCCCTCCCCGTCCCGTCCGTGCGAAGAAGAAGCTTCCCCTCCCCGTCGTTCTTCTCGAGACGCACCGGCGGTCAAGTTGATCCACGGTAGGGCTGCTATCTCTAGCTCAATCATGTATCGGGCAAGACAGCCTAACGATTTATATTTTCTTGATGCTGCTAAAAAAATTCGTCAGTATGCTCGAACTAATTGGCACTTTATAGTTTTCCGCTCGATTTGTCATCGATCAATTTGTTCATTTGCGTGGGCATATAGAGTCAGTTCTGCACTCGATCCGTTAATTTGCTGAAATGCCATGGCAGAGTTTTGTACACGATCTGTTTGCTAAAATGTCGATGGGCATTTTTTGTTTTGTACTCGACATGATTGCTGAAATGCATAATCATGTAGTATAGTTTTGTACTCGATGGATATACATTTCCTACTTCGCCTTAAATTAATCACCAACCACTGTATCTCATAATTAAACAGATGGACAGAACTTGGAAACTGCATGGACACTTATGTTCCCCTTCATATATAAATGGTGTTCAACCCTTTATGGGGTTTATTAGAGCTCATGATGGTCACAACCTGGACGTGTATTGCCCGCGCTGCACATGTATGAATGGTGAGAAGAGGCCTCACCCTGTAGTGGCAGATCATTTACACATTTTTGGGATGGACCGCACATATGTTAGGCGGGTTTAGCATGGTGAACCATATAATGATCCTTTAGCAGGAGAAGCAGATCTTGCTCACACTGTATGTGTGCTGGCATATGTAGTTAATTATTTATATTGATGCTGCCGCTGTTTCAATCAATAGTTTGCATTGCTGTGCAAGGTTCTGTACTCAAATTTAACTTGTTGCAGATGGATGGACGGGAAGGAGAGAAAAAGCGCTTGCTTCAGGAAACGGGTTTCAGCTCTGGGACATGTGCTGTGCCAGATGAGAAGGTAAATATGTAAAACGGCATTTGTTCAGGTTGCATCCCTTAGATGTTTGTCTAATCGGTTGATGTACTAATTGCAGAAGCATAGAGTTAAAGAGGTCTCTCAGTTTGATGGGAGATTTGAAGATGAATCTCAGTTTGATGCACCTGTGGATGGTACTGATGACGAGCCTTTCATAGACGAAGGTCCTGCACCTGAGATTATCCAGCCTACAGAAGGAGGCCGTGGACCGAGTACACAGCTTTGCGTTGAAGTGGATGCACGCCCGGAGATCATCACGGGCGTCCGGGTAGTCTCAAGACCACCCAGCCCTGATGCACCTGTGGATGGTACTGATGACGAGCCTCTCATAGACGAAGGTCCTGCACCTGAGATTATCCAGCCTACAGAAGGAGGCCGTGGACCGAGTACACAGCTTTGCGTTGAAGAGGATGCACACCCGGAGATCATCAGGGGCGTCCCGGTAGTCTCAGGACCACCCAGCCCTGATGCAAAATGTTGAGCTACTTTATGATTCGTACTCTTATGTTCTGGTGCTGTAGTATGTTATGATTTGTACGCCTTTGGCGCTAGATTAAGCATTCAGTGGATGATCGCGTTGCAAAATTCGACACCCACACAATCAGTTCATCGTACGAGTAGTAGCACAATTACTTCTACAGCGATTCCTGCCAGCGCATTAGTTGGTAGCATGAAACACTTTCAGGTACTCCCCTCTGATTCATATTAATTGACTCAATTCTGTCTAGATATGGATGTATCTAGATGCATTTGTTAACTAGACTAACAAACTTGAGTCAGTTAATATGAATCCGTGTAAACCGCCCAAGTCCTCGAGCAGCTAGTTTATTGACTCTGGACTCCAAGCCTCTCGCGGCAAGCCATCGACGAAGCTTTGACCAGATCTTGGCCCGCAATTTTTTTTTGTGTGGCGAATAGCAAAGCTTTGACCAGTTCCTCTCGGGATACAGCACGCCGGTGAGCTTGCACGGTTGCCATGAGCACTTTCCGGCGGAACTTCCTCTTCAGCGCCCTCAAGCCGCTGCTGCGAGACAGCACGCAGTGCCTCGAGGTGGACGGAATTCTGGATCTCAGGGCGGGTGGTCCGCATCGTCCGGGAACGATCTCCAGCGGGTTAACGAGGACATGCATGGCGGCCAGGGGATTTGTTTTTTGTTTTTTTTTTGGTTTGAGCTTGGGATTTGGGGTTTTTTCGGATAGGGGAGGAGGAACCGAGGAAGAGGAAGGAACAGCCGCGTGCTTGGCGCGTGGCGGTGTGCTTGAATTTCGAATTTTTGTGAAATGTTTCATTTCCCCGCTACAATTCGGGGGTTTCTTGACGCGCCAATGCGTCCCGCCGGGCAGCTTCAAGTAAATTTGGGGTGCCACACTATGGGCCCTAGTTTCAGTGAGACATGTAATGACTAGTCACATCAGTAAGTTCACTGTGTAATAAAATATGTTACCCCTCCCCTTTATGTAGCACCCCTTCTCTCCCGATCGAGTGCCGATTGCCGACGGATGCAAGCCGCTAGCTCGATCCCCTCCTTTCGCCTCCACCGTCCAGGCATCCAGCTTGGAGGGGCAAGCTGCATCTAGCCCAAGCGGATTAGGTAGGACTAGTAATGTTCTCTCCTTTCTCGAGATCGGTTCTTTTTTCCTCTCCTCGATATCTTGCGCATCTCTTTCCTATTCTGGGCAAAGGGGTGTCTTTCTGGTCACCCTCGAGCTGGGAGTGATTGATGGGGGTGGGGGGCGGGGGCTACCTTTGCTTGGATTGGGGTGTTCTTCCTTTATTTGTCGACATTTGCAACCTTTGTAGTTTCTGCTGATCCTCACTGTATCTTTTGTCAGCTTGTACAGGAAAGGTAAGACCTCGGCGGTGGGGGCAATGGAGCGTAAGGCCACCACGCATGTGGGCAGTTGGCTGAGCCTGAGCTGCGTCCCCAGCCCCGCGAAGCAGGTACTCCGTTTGCTTATCCACTCTTTACCTTTTAAGTGTCTCTCTGGTCTCTGCATCCTCAATCTGTTCCTGTTCTGGAATATGCTTAAAGTAGCACATGTCTTCAGCTGTTTGTGCGTAAAGCCTCTGTGACACCATGCTCTATATTCTCTGTATCAGGTTGGTACCTCCAGGTTCCGTGCTGAGGCTATGGGGAACGAGAATAGCGCCCCACCTGCTGCAGGAGCATGGCCCGATCTGCAGCACAAGAAGCGAAATGCCACTGCCGAGCTGGGCAGGGACCGCCCAGGGGTAATTTTTTAACCAACTTACCATGATGTAGTCTGAATCTGATACTCCCTCAGATCCAAATTAATTGACTCAACTATCTGTAGATACGGATGTATCTAGATGTGTTTTAGCTCTAGATACTACTGCCTCCATCCCAAAGCTTTGGGCTTATATTACTTTTAGAAAGTCAAACTATACCATGTTTGACTAAGCTTTTACCAAAAATCAGTAACATGCAAAATACAAAATTAATATCATTAAATAGATAATAAAATATATTTTCCTACGGTATCTACACAGTATTATATTTGTTGATAGAATGTTCTAAAATTTTGGTCAAACTTTGCTTGTTTTGATTTCTCAAAAATAAATAAGGCTTAAGCTTTTGGATGGTGGTAGTACATTCATATCTAGACAAAGCTGAGTTAACTATTTTTTGTCTGTCCATAGCTAGTGTTCACGCTGCAAAAGGCTAAGAGCATCCACTATATGCATCAGTCTATCTCATACAGTAATTCAATATCACTGCTGAGGTCTGCCTTTTGTTTTGCTATTCATATGCAGACTGAAACTTTAGGGCCTTTACTCAAAAGGAAGATCAAAACTGCGGCTGATCAGGCTGCCAGTATGTTGATGCCGCCCCCATCTTCTAAATGCCTCTACAAGCACAAGGCCACGCACCAGCTGGGTGGTGATCTTTTAATGAATATGGTATATTTTCTTAATCCACAAAACATGCCTTGATTTTTCTCTGTTTATTGTCGGTTTTTTCTATGCTTGCCAAAAGTTTACAACAACAACAACAACAACCAAGCCTTTCAGTCCCAAACAAGTTGGGGTAGGCTAGAGTTGAAACCCATAAGATCTCGAAGCCAAAAGTTTAGAAACACCAAATTCGTTTGCTTACAATCATCATACAGTAATGTTCATCTACTCCAGTTCCCCTAACCCAACATAAAATGATGTTAATTTCGATTTTTAGATTAAAAGAGCACCATTAGGCGCTGTTAATTACGACTTTGAGATTAAAATGTCATTTGCAATTGTTAATTACAATTTTGAGACAATTGGTTAGTTTAACCTCGATCTCTTCTGCTCTCCATTTTTCCCAACCGAACAAAAATGTAACCATTCCATTCCTCTGAAATGGAACCATTCCATTCCATTCCACGCTGTTTCAGAACCGAACACACCCTTGCATTGTTGTGAACTGTTGTCCATACACGGCCATACCCTTCCACTTACATCTAGCACTATATGCATCAGTCTGTCTCAGAGTCATTCAATATCACTGCTGAGATCTGTTCCCATTCTTATGCAGGCTGAAACTGCTGTGCCTTTACTCAAGTGGATGCAAAATGGGGCTAATGAGGCTGCTGTGAGGACGATGGTGCCGGCACCATCTTCCGAAAACCTCTACAAGCACGAGGCCATGGGCCAGCTGGGTGGTGACCTTTTAATGAATCTGGTATATTTTCTTAATCCACATACATGATTTCATTATTATCTGTTTAATTACTGTTGGCTTTGTCTAATGCTTACCAAAAGTTCAGAAACACTGCGTTTGCTTACAATCATCATACACTAATTTTTCACTTTTCAGTCTGTCTCATCCAGTATATAAACTGTTGATTTCCATTGGCTTCTTTTGTAATCATTTGCATTGTTGTCAACTGTTCTCTATGCACAACCCTATTCTTCCACTTACACCCGCACTATTTGCATCAGTCTATCTCATAGATTTATTAAATATCAATGATGAGTTCTGTTGCTATTCATATGCAGGATGAAACTTCTGTTCCTCTACTCAAATGGATAAAAAATGATCCTGATGAGGCTGCTGTGAAGACGATGGTGCTGCCACCATCTTCTGAAAACCTCCTCAAGCACAAGGCCACGGGCCAGCTGGGTGGTACCCTTTTCAGTAAGCAGGTATATTTTCTTAATCCTCATACATGATTTGATTTTTGTCTGTTTATTGCCGGCTTTGTCTAATGCTTACCAATAGTTCAGAAACACACACACCTATTCTTCCACTTACATCCAGCACTATATGCATCAGTGTCTCATAGATTCATTTTATATATCACTGCTGATGTCTGTTGCTCTTCAATTTTTATATGCAGACTGAAACTGCTAAGCCTTCATTGGTCAAAAGGATTGCAACTGCTGCTGATGAGGCATCTGCAGAGGCTGCCACCAAGTTACTGTCAGCCCCACCTTCTGGATGCTTATATAAGCTCAAGTCCAAGGATCAGCCGGGCCGTAACCATCCAAGGGTTCGGGTATATTTTCTTAAGCCACATATACATGCCATGATTTATGTCTGATATTATCACCGGCTCTGTCTAATGCTTTTTGGAATTCGGAAACACCAAATTAGCATGCTTATATTCATCATACACTAATTTTTCACTGTTCAGTTTGTAACATAGTGTTATGCACTTGCTTGTCAACATTTGCATTGCTCTGAACTATGCACTTTACACAACCTAATTCTTCCACTTACGTTCAGCGCTACGCACCAGTAGTACCTCCCATGTTTCCTTCACCATCCCGATGCCGAGCTTGCGGGAATATGGCGGGCCCATGTACATACCCCGCATATAACACCTCCTATGGCTCTATCTACCTTTCTAGTAGCTCCTTCACAGAGTTACAGGTATGTATTCTCAGTGGTTTAGCATGAATTGGCATATAGTAAAGTCTTGTTTTTAGTCTTCCTGCTTCTTACATTTGTATCAATTTTCACATGCAGACTGTACCTTGTGAACTTCGTCCAATGATTAACCAGATGTGTCCGCATGAAGGATCTTTCACTATGCATGGCAATGGCAAATTGATGAACACCTACACGGTCTATGAGGTGTATGTCTACAAGACGCAGGCCATCACATATTTGTATGGACATGATTGGAGAAAGTTTGCTTTTGACTACGGTCTGAAGAAGGGCGACGAGCTGAGGATCAGAAACTCAAACGGGCAGATATACGTAACTGCTTACAGAGTTGGAGACACTTCCAAATATATAATATGTAACTTTTTTCTACTCATATCTTTTGATAACTGCATTCTGAGCAGTTGTTCTAAACCATTCCCTCTGTTCTAGCTTGCTAGGTTTAACATGATCAAAGCTGCAGATCCCCTGACGGAACAGGAGCGGATGTCACAAAGGGCAACCACACCAGCCGGCACCGGCTTCCCACTCTCCTGCATCAGCACCGGTTCCTGTACCAGCTCCGTTTACTGCATCTACCCAGCAGTCCCCTACATCACATTGGTTCCTGTAGAGGCCCCATATACTACACATGCCAGCAGGCTCCTGCATCAGCACTGGTTCCTCTAGCTGCACCGTTACTGCACACCCAACAGATCTCCTGCATCAGCACCGGTTCCTCTAGAGGCACCGTTTACTGCACCTGCCCAGCAGTCTCCTGCTCAGCACCAGCTCGTGTACCAGCCCAGGCTCATGCACCTGCCCCCGCCAGATCACCGAGGTCTCAGCTCATTGCTGTGGCCACCCGTGTGGTGACCAGGACGCATCTGAAGGCTATGTTCGTGAGTATATGACAGCATAACTGCTCTTATCTTGATGTCTTCTCTGCTCAAAGTCTCACATGGTTCAGTGCATTGGTGCCATTGACTAATTTTTGGTGGTATCTCTTGCTTTGAATCAGAAATTGCCTAAAAGTATCTCCAAGGATCTCAATGCTGGCCGAAGGGGCAAGATATCCCTCGTCATGGAGAGTGAAGGTCTCACCGTGGAGGGACGGTACTCTGTCAGTCCCACAGATGGCCGCTTGGCTGTTACTTCCAGGTGGAAAAAGTTCATTGACGGTGCCAAACTTCGCATTGGATCAAAGTTGAAGGTCAAGATCTTTCGATGCCGCTGTGACATGCTGGTCATAAAGTTCGCGGTTGTCTAGTTCTGTTGTCCCATGAGCCCTTAGCAAATGCATTTGTAGTTATACTTATATAAGGTTATCTTATCTGAACTGCTAATTAATTGTATGGGTGGTAAAACTCTGGCAAGCTTTTGCTCTTAGCAAGTATGTATGTATGATCAGCTATTATGATAACTAATGTTTGTGTTCATCTTAATTTGCATTTCCCTTTTAGAAAAAAACTTAATTTCTATTTTGGCTGACCTGTTAGAGAACTATCAGATTGAACCCACAACATGATTCATATAGATTCATTACACCGAGCCACATGTCTTGACCTTGCGATACACTACTTCCATTAATTAGTGCAAGAAGGCTTACCTGAGCTGCCTGAACCATGGCAGATTCGAATCCACCTTATCTATCTAGAAATACAACCTTTGCAGAAAGAGGATTTGCAGTATGGGGAGGCTGACATTGGGGACCCATGAGCCAGCAGCGTCGTCAACGTTTTAAAGGTGGAGGAGATCGAAAGAAAAAATAAGCCAAAAATCAGTTGGTAAACAAATTCAAGAAAAGAAACATTTACCTTTCTGAGAGGATGACATGCGGGACCCATGAGGCAGCAGCATCCTCAACTATTTCAAGGCGGCAGGGGATCAAAATAAGGAAATAGCCAGAAATTAATTAGGGTCAAAAATAAATCCATCAAAGGAAACTTTTATTGTTCATAGAGGATGACATGTGGGACCGACTTGCCAGCTGCGTCGTCATCGTTTCAAAGGGGGCAGGGGATCAAAAGAAAAGACAAATAGCCAGAAATTAGGGAAAAAATAAATCCAACAAAGAAAACTTTTATTGTTCATAGAGGATGACATGCGGGACCCATGAGCCAGCAGCTTCCTCAACGTTTCAAAGTCGGCATGAGATTGAAAGAAAAAGTCAAGTGACATAATATCAGGAGCCAAAAATAATCCAAGAAAAGAAACTTTATTGTACATAGAGGATGACATGCGGGTCCCATTTTGCAGCAGCGGTCTCAACGCTTCCAAGGCGGCACAGGACCGAAAGAAAAATGAAGTAGCCAGAAATCAGGGTGTGAAAAAAATCCAAGAAAAGAAAGATTTCAATTGGGCTGCATCTGGACATCTGGGCCTTCGAACTATACTGCTGGGCCTTTTGACTCGTACAATTTCAGCCCACTCCAAAACAGGAAAGGTCGGATTTTTCTCAAAAACAGGAAAGTCCTATGCTTCGCAAAAACAAAAAACAAGGAGATTCAACATATAAGTTTGTTTATGTAGATATAAAGATTTAATTTATCCGTTTGCAATAGCTCAGAGCGAAATACAACGTTTATTGTCTGCAAAATAAAATATCACATGTTTCTTGTACGGGGAGGCTGACATCGGGGACCCATGAGCCAGCAGCGGAGTCAACGTTTCAAAGGCGGCAGGGGATCGAAAATAAAAAAAGCCAAAAATCAGTTGGTAAAAAAATACAAGAAAAGAAAACATTTATCATTCTGAGAGGATGACATGCGGGACCCATGAGGCAGCAGCATCCTCAACGTTTCAAAGTCGGCATGAGATCGAAAGAAAAAGGCAAGTGACATAATATCAGGAGCCAAAAATAATCCAAGAAAAGAAACTTTATTGTACATAGAGGATGACATGCGGGTCCCATTTTGTAGCAGCGGTCTCAACGTTTCCAAGGCGGCACAGGACCAAAAGAAAAATGAGGCAGCAGCATTCTCAACAATTCCAAGGCAGCAGGGGATCAAAAGAAAAATAAAGGAAATAGCCAGAAATTAATTAGGGGTCAAAAATAAATCCACCAAAGGAAACTTTTATTGTTCATAGAGGATGACATGTGGGACCGACCTGCCAACAGCGTCCTCATCGTTTCAAGGGGGCAGGGGATCAAAAGAAAAAGGCAAATAGCCAGAAATTAGGGGTAAAAATAACTCCAAGAAAGGAAACTTTTATTGTTCGTAGAGGATGACATGCGGGACCCATGAGCCAGGCTTACTCAACGTTTCAAAGGCGGCATGAGATCGAAAGAAAAGGCAAGTGACCAAATATCGGGAGCCAAAAATAATCCAAGATTTATTGTACATAGAGGATGACATGTGGGTCCCATTTTGCAGCGGTCTCAATGTTTGTAATGCGGCTTGAGATCAAAAGAAAAAGAAAGTAGCTAGTAATTAGGGGGTGAAAAAAAATCCAAGAAAAGAAAGTTGATGGACATAGAGGATGACATGCGGGTCCCTTGAACCAACAGCTTACTCAACGTTTCAAAGGGGGCAGGGGATCAAAAGAAAAAGGCAAGCCAAAAATCAGAGGGTGAAAAAAAAACCAACAAAGGAAACTTTTATAGCACACAGAGGATGACATGCGGGTCCCAGCCAGCCTCAACGTTTCAAACGTGGCATGAGATCGAAAGAAAAAGTCAAGTTACCAAATATGAGGTGCCAAAAAAAACTCCAAGAAAAGAAAGTTGATTGCTCATAGAGGATGACATGCGGGTCCCATTTAGCTGCAGCGGTCTCACCGTTTGAGAGGCGGCAGGGGATCGAAAGAAAAAGTCAAGTGACCAAATATGAGGTGCCAAAAATAATCCAAAAAATGAAAGTTTTATAGTACATAGAGGATGACATGCGGGTCCCATTTAGCAGCAGCGGTATCACTGTTTGAGAGGCAGCAGGGGATCGAAAGAAAAAGTCAAGTTACCAAATATGAGGTGCCAAAAAATCCAAGAAAAGAGAGTTTTATAGTACATAGTGGATGACATGCGGGTCCCATTTAGCAGCAGCGGTATCACCGTTTGAGAGGCAGCAGGGGATCGAAAGAAAAAGTCAAGTGACCAAATATGAGGTGCCAAAAAATCCAAGAAAAGAAAGTTTTATAGTACATAGAGGATGACATGCGGGTCCCATTTAGCAGCGGTATCACTGTTTGAGAGGCAGCAGGTGATCGAAAGAAAAAGTCAAGTGACCAAATATGAGGTGCCAAAAAAATCCAAGAAAAGAAAGTTTTATAGTACATAGAGGATGACATGCGGGTCCCATTTAGCAGCAGCGGTATCACCGTTTGAGAGGCGGCAGGGGAAGAAAAAGGTAAGTGACCAAATATGAGGTGCCAAAAATAATTCAAGAAAGAAAGTTTTATAGTACATAGAGGATGACATGCGGGTCCCAGCAGCAGCGGTATCACCGTTTGAGAGGCGGCAGGATCGAAAGAAAAAGGCAAGTGACCAAATTTGAGGTGCCAAAAAAACTCCAAGAAAAGAAAGTTGATTGCACATAGAGGATGACATGCGGGTCCCATTTAGCAGCAGCGGTCTCAACGTTTCCAAGGCGGCAAGGGATCAAAAGAAAAAGGAAGTAGCCAGAAATCAGGGGGTCAAAAAAATCCAAGAATAGAAAGAATTTTGGTTCATAGAGGATGACATGCGGGACCCATGATCCTGCATCGTAAACGGCTCGATCGGAGAACGTTGAACGAGATGGCGCGATCTAGAAAAAAACAATGCCAGAGAGGCTGCCATCTGGGCCCTACATCCCTCGGCGGTGCGGATTTGCGTTGACTCGGCCGGCGAACCCGAGATTTCGAGATGCACCACGTCCCGGGCCACCATACGCGACGTTTTGGCCGCTTTCGTCGGGCTAGGTGGCCTCAAAAACGAGAAAAAAAGTTTTGACATGCACCACGGAGGGACCAAAATCGTCGGCCATGGTACACCAGCAACCACGGCGCGACTTCAACTTCGTCGGCCATGGCAACTTTTCTTGTAGTGCACCTCTTTTCCATCCAACGGTTCAACGTTTCGCCGCACCCCTATATAAGATCTTCTTCTTCCTCCTCGAGCACTTCTGCTCACGCCGTTCTCCCCTCTGCAAAATCTACTCTTGCGCCCCACAACTCCTTGAGCTCATCTTCTCCAAGCTGTACTCCTGCGCCATTGTTGATGCCACCGCGTCGATTGACCAAGCACACCACGCCGGAATCATCAATGGCTGCCGCAGATCTGGGGACCACGGAATGGGAAAGGTCCAAGATCACCAACCAGGACATCAATCTCCTGAAGAAGCTGGGGATTAGCAAGAAACCCAAAGCGGTGTGCTTTCCTAGTGAAGAAAGCTACCCAACCCCTCCAATGGGGTATCGGGTAAGTTTCGTCGATCATCTCATCCGCGGTCTTTCCGCCCCCATCCATCCTTTTCTCCGTGGATTGCTTTTTGTTTATGGTCTTCAACTTCACCACCTCACGCCCAACTCAATCCTCCACATCTCCATCTTCATCACCCTCTGGGAGGCCTTCCTTGGTGTCCAGCCTAACTGGGCATTATGGAAGCGCATTTTCTTTTGTCGCCGTAATGGCTCCCCCAATGTCGCCTATAATATAGGCGGCGTTGTTATTTCCATTCGCTCCATAGTCAATTACTTCGACGTCAAACTCCCTGACTCCGTTCAAGGGTGGCGCAAGAAGTGGTTGTATATTCGGGAAGAGAACCATGGATGTGCTGAAGACAATATCCCTCCTTTCGATGGTGCCGAAAAATCCTTCGCCGCCGTTCTTGGGATGCAGAGGCTACCGAAGAGGAAAAAGCTTCGACAGAGGCCTTGATGACTCGCATCCATGAGTTGCAGAATACTCGTGGCAAAGAATTGTCTGGTATCCAAATTACAGCGTATTTCCTTAGAACCAGAGTGCAGCCTCTTCAGGCTCGCAAAAATCCTCTCTGGAATTATGCTGGCGATGAAGATACAGATCGTTTGTCGACAAATTTGGAAGTCAAGGACTTGGAGAGGCTTGTCCGAAAAATCTCGTCTCTCAACAAAAAAGATCCTATCCCTTCCTCTTGTCGTGTAAAACCATACAGCGCCACCAATGCACTTCCTAAGGTAAACATTGTCGCTTAATTTGTTATTGCCTTGCTATTTTTATTGTTACTCCTTTTTTGACATCTTCCCTTATTTTTATATAGGACCATCCAAATCTTGTTTCGCTTCCTCCCCTTCCTGAAGGTGGAGAAGTCGAAGAAAGGGCCGTTATCTCCGACGATAACCAAGATGCCCCCTCTTTTGTGAATGAACCCGCAGAGTCTCGAAAATCTGCGGGATCTGATGAAAAGGAAGGTGCCTCTGAAGCCACTGCATCGGCACAATCTCCTCCTCCTGCTGTTTCTCCGAAGAACAAAAGGAAAAGGAATGATGTCGAGGATTCCGGCACCTCCAAACCCGAAGAAGCTGTTCCTTCTCACGCCAGAAGGCAGCTTATGATCCATATCTCGAGACCCTCATCAGTTCGTAAGTCCTCTCTCCCTCTTGTTTTATTGCACTTGAAGATTTTTGTCTATCTTGCTTTTTATGTTGTCAACATTTATTCGTAGTGATGATGAAGAAGAAATACCAACTCCTGATGTGGCTGCTCGAACGAGTACGTCACATACACTAGTCGCCTCGGAGACGCCAGTTGAAGGAGAAGAAACTTTGCCTCCTCAACAAAACGTCGGCACTGCTACTCCTCCTTCAAGCCCCCTTGTCCCTTCTCCAAAAAGGGCAAGGATTGAAACAATCCCGGAGCCTACTCTCCAATTGAGTAGCTCCTCTAACCCTCTCTTGGATGATGTAAGTTCTTAATTTGCTTGTTACTGTCTATATTTCCTCCGTTTGCCTCTGCTTGCCATCATTTTTCCCATACCAACATTTTCTTTCTTTGTCCTTCCTTGATAGCCTACGATCAAAGAGCTTCTTCGCATTGGTGCCCAATTCATTGGGTACCGTGAATATGCTAGTAAGGCTGAAGGTAAGGCCTGGCTATTTCATTTTGCTTCTGCTTTCTTACTCCTTTGTTGTCGACGTTTTTAACTAATGGCAACTTTCTCGGCAAAAAAGAAGTCAACGAGCGTGCCAATACACTTGCTCAGAAATTAGAGCAAAGTGAAGAGGCTCGTAAGAAGGCTGAGTCAGATGCCATTCAAGCTAGGCGAGAAGCTGACAAAGCCAAGGCCGATGCTGCTGGTGTTGAAGATCTTAGGAAACGTCTTCACGATGCCGAGACTTTGTTAAGCGAGCACATAACTGCACAATCTGCTCATGAAGAAGCGATCCTTAAGCGTCTAAGGATGCAAAATCGTCGCTTTGTCAGTAAGTATCTGAGCCACTTCATATCCTTTGGATTCTTCTTTTCTGCACTCATTTGTTGATCGGAATTTTTTTTGTTTCGAGAGATAAGACTTCTCAGGAATTTGAGCTTGAAGATCCCGACAATGATCCTCTTCTTGACGCCGTTTCGTTCCTTGAATTTCATGGGACAGAAGCACGTGAGGGCATTGATGAAGCTAGGACAGGGCTGTCGCGGCTTTTCCCCTACTTCTTCCCGAAGAAAGAGGAACCCGCGACTTTCCTTGCTCTTGCCAAGTGCTTTAATCCACCCGAAGATCTTGGACTGAAGATGCGTCATGAAAATATGAAGGTTGCCGTTGAGAGCACTGTTGCCTTGGTTGCTGATAGTCAACAAACCATCGACTGGGCGAAGACACGGAGCAGATAGAACAAGAAAAATGGCGATCATTGATCAAGGCGGCAAAGCTTAACACGAAGAAAATCCTGTCTTATCTCGGGATCAAGCCATCTTCAACTCCTAGTTCATCAAGGCCGGAGGTCTAGTTGAATGCTCCTTTGCTTTGTTTTTCTTCTTAGTTTACCTCCTTCTTTTGGTACTGCCGCCATAGTGCTCCTGGCGATGATTAGGTCTTCTAGAGGTCCTTCTTTTGTAACAGACATGTATATATTATGAGAATGAATGGAAATCTATCTTTTTCTCAATGATTGATGTTGACATTTTATTTTTTCAGTTAATTTTTGACAACTATACGTCAACTCCTGGTCCTTCCGAAGTTTTCCCTTCGTTCCTTCCGAAGAAAACCCCTGTCGCTGTTAAATTTGTTGAAGATTCTGCGAGTAAGGATTCGGCAGAAGATTTAGAAGAACTTCGACGTCAACTCCAATCCACGAAGAAGCAATCACTTATGCTCATGGAACAATCTCGGAAATCTTCGGAAAGGGAAAAGGTTGCGCTCCAACAAGCTCAGGATGCCATAACTGAAAAGGACGCCGCCGTTGCTGAAGCTGCTGCAGCTACAACCCGCGAAAATTTTATGCTTCAACTGCTGACAGATGCTAGCTTGGATATGGTAGGTGTGCTTCATTATCCTTGTCGTGCTTTTTCTTTTTCTTTTTATTTGTCTTCTCATTGCTCACTGGCTCTTGTAAAAAATAGGTTCTTTTTTGGATGCTGCTACGGAAGATGAGCGTGTCGAAGCTCGATCTAATGTACTTCTTCGTCTTGCCAAAGATCATGGTTCAAGTTTTTGGGGCACACCTGAACGAACTCGCCAGATTGTTAGGTTTCAAGATCGCGCACTCCAGGTTCGCGATTATCTTGACTTACGTACAAGGACTCTGTCTTTGGTCTACGGCACCATGTTTCCTCGGAACAAGATGCCAGAAACTCTTCCTTCTTTAATGGATAAGTTTCGGGATGCTCCTCGAATCCATGGCTTTGTGCGGGCCCAACTAGCTGCTGGCGCAAGATTCGCTATGATTATGATAAAGATCTGCTACCCGAAATTAGACGTGGGGCAAATTGTTCCAAAGTGCTTGGCCAAGATGTCGAAGAGGAAGAGAAACTTCGGCAAATATGATGATATTGTTACTCCTGTTGCCGAAGATATGATGGATGAACTTCTTCGGATGGATGCCGAGTTCTTCGTGAAGGGCAGCTACGCTGAGCATAGCACTCGTGCTGTAAATAATGAGCGCTTAACCATAGACAATATATTGGGAAATCCTTGAAGATAAATTTGTTCCGAAGATTGTTTCTTGTGTATATGATCTGTATTGTAAAGTCACTATATTTTTATTTTTACCGCCAAGCCCCCGGGCGTTTTGATTGCAGTATTTTTGTTTTTATAATGCGAGGTTGTCCCAAGGCAAACTAAATTATACTTTGTACTATTTTTGCGGGTATGAGTCTCCGAGCTTTATATTGACCGCTATTTTGTCGATATTTTTATCTTGGCGAGGTACTTTATACCAAGGCGAGATATTTTTTGCGAGCTGTATTTGTCGACACTATGTATATATATATATTGTAGCGTTTAGGAAGAAGCCCCCGAGCCTGTCGAGAAAAAGATATATAATTCCACTATCTTTATTATATTGCAGCACCGCGAGCCCGCCTCATTAAAAACCTTTTCCGGCCCCACTCGGTGCCCCGAAAAAGGAAAGAGTGCCTGAAAACTCGCGGGCGTTTCAAGACATTGTATGTTTACAGAGGAGACCATATTTCGGCATCTAAGCGTAAAAACGCCCGAGCTGCGCCACGTTCCAAGGATTTGGCTCAGTCCCCGTCTTCTTGTCCTTGATTCTGTATGCTCCTCCTTCGATTACTTCTGTTACGATGTAGGGTCCAAGCCATGGTGACTCGAGTTTTTCATGGCTTTTTTGATTGAGTCGCAAAACCAAATCGCCAACTTGGAAGGATCTTGGCCGCAATCGTCGACTGTGGTAGTTTTTCAGGTCCTGTTGGTATTTGGCGACTCGTGACAGGACTTCGTCTCGAGCTTCATCAAGTGCATCGACATCATCCTCCAAAGCTTTTCTCGAAGTTTCTTCATCATATTCTGTGACTCTTGGAGAATCATGCTCTATTTCTATCGGCAGGACTGCTTCGGTTCCATGGACCAGAAAGAACGACGTTTCCTGCGTCGCCGTATTTGGTGTTGTTCGAATACTCCACAAAACACTTGGCAACTCCTCCGGCCAAGTGTGCCGAGATTTTTCCAACGGTCCTAGCAGGCGCTTCTTGATACCATTGCAGATGATGCCATTGGCCTTCTCGACTTGACCGTTGGTCTGTGGATGTGCAACAGACGCAAAACTCAATTTGATGCCCACTTCTGCATATGCTTTGAACTCCTTGGACGTAAAATTGCTGCCGTTCTGTGACAATGCTGTGAGGGACTCCAAATCTAAAGACGATGCTTTTCACGAACTTGATCGCCGACGCGCCATCCGGTGAATTTATCGGCTTTGCTTCTATCCATTTAGTAAATTTGTCGACAGCAACGAGCATATACTCATATCCTCCTGGCGAAGCTTTGTGTAGTTTTCCCACCATGTCGAGACCCCATTGAGCAAAGGGCCAAGACAGTGGGATTGGCATAAGTTCTGCTGCGGGAGAGTGAGGTTTGGCGGCAAATCTTTGGCACGCGTCGCAAGTTCTCACTATTTCCATCGCGTCCTCGATTGCTGTTAACCAATAAAATCCTGCTCTGAAAACTTTAGCCGCGATAGCTCGGCTGCTCGCGTGGTGCCCGCATATTCCTTCGTGTACATCTTTCGGATGATTCTTCCTTCTTCGGGTGTAACACATCTCTGTAGCACGCCCGAAATGCTTCGTTTGTACAACTCCCCTTTTACCACAGTAAAAGCTTTTGATCTCCTAATTATTCGCCTTGCTTCAATCGTCGGGTATTGTTTTCCTTAGGATGTATGATATATAAGCCTGCATCCATGGAATTTGCACCATCATGACTAGCTCCTGTTCCTCTTCTTCTTCTATTGGGTCTTTGGTGGTACTCGAGGATTTCTCTTTTTTCTCCTTCTTTATTTTCGCTGGCTTTGTTGATCTCTCGCTTATCTCTTCCCAAAACACGCCTGGAGGGATCGCGAGACATTGTGACCCGATGTTTGCAAGAACATCGGCTTCATCGTTACTCAGCCTGCTGATGTGGTTTACCTCGCATCCGTCAAACAATTTTTCCAGCTCATTGTACACCTCTTTGTATGCTATCATACTTTCGTTGACTGCATCACATTGGTTCATAACTTGCTGTGCCACCAATTGTGAGTCGCCGAAGATTTTCAATCGGGTTGCACCGCAAGCTTTCGCCATCTTCATCCCGTGTATGAGAGCTTCATATTCTGCTTCGTTGTTAGACGCGTTTGGGAACGTCATCCGTAAAACATATTTCAGCTTATCGCCTTCAGGTGATACTAATATCACGCCTGCTCCAGCACCTTCCAATCGTTTGGACCCGTCGAAGTTCATGGTCCAAGTTCTCGATAAATCTGGAGGCCCCGTGTTTTGTAGCTCCATCCACTCTGCAATGAAATCTGGTAGAACCTGCGATTTTATTGCCTTTCTTTTTTCATACGTGATGTCCCGAGGGGAAAGTTCTATTCCCCAAAGGGAGACACGACCCGTAGCTTCTGGGTTGTTCAATATGTTTGACAAAGGAGCTTCATTGACCACTATTATCGGGTGAGCCGAAAAGTAGTGATACGTCTCCAACGTATCGATAATTTCTTATGTTCCATGCTACTTTATTGATGATACCTACATGTTTTATGCACACTTTATGTCATATTCGTGCATTTTCTGGAACTAACCTATTAACAAGATGCCGAAGTGCCAGTTCCTGTTTTCTGCTGTTTTTGGTTTCAGAAATCCTAGTAACGAAATATTCTCGGAATTGGACGAAATCAACGCCCAGGTTCCTATTTTGCCCGGAAGCATCCAACACCCGAGAGCCGGAGGGGCCTGTGGGCCCCAGATGATAGGGTGGCGCGGCCTGGGCCCCGGCCGCGCCAGCCTATGGTGTGGGCACCCCTTCGACCCTCCGAGGCTGCCCTTTCGCCTATATAAAGCCCCTGCATCGAAAACCCTTAGAGAGGAAGCCACGGTACGCAAAACCTTCCAGAGCCGCCGCCATCGCGAAGCCAAGATCTGGGGGACAGGAGTCTCTGTTCCGGCACGCCGCCGGACGGGGAAGTGCCCCGGAAGGCTTCTCCATCGACACCGCTGCCATCTCCACCGCCATCTTCATCACCGCTGCTTCCCATGAGGAGGGAGTAGTTCTCCATCGAGGCTCGGGGCTGTACCGGTAGCTATGTGGTTAATCTCTCTCCTATGTACCTCAATACAATGATCTCATGAGCTGCTTTACATGATTGAGATTCATATGAGTTTTGTATCACTACTATCTATGTGCTACTCTAGTGATGTTATTAAAGTAGTTTTATTCCTCCTGCACGTGTGTAAAGGTGACAGTGTGTGCACCGTGTTAGTACTTGGTTTATGCTATGATCATGATCTCTTGTAGATTGCGAAGTTAACTATTGCTATGATAATATTGATGTGATCTATTCCTCCTACATATGCATGAAGGTGACAGTGTGCATGCTATGCTAGTACTTGGTTTAGTCTTTTGATCTATCTTACACTAAAGGTTACTAAAATATGAGCATTATTGTGGAGCTTGTTAACTCCGGCATTGAGGGTTCGTGTAATCCTACGCAATGTGTTCATCATCCAACAAAAGTGTAGAGTATGCATTTATCTATTCTGTTATGTGATCAATGTTGAGAGTGTCCACTAGTGAAAGTGTAATCCCTAGGCCTTGTTCCTAAATATGCTATCGCTGCTTGTTTACTGTTTTACTGCGTTACTACTGTTGCAATACTACCACCATCAACTACACGCCAGCAAGCTATTTTCTGGCACCGTTGCTACTGCTCATATATATTCATACCACCTGTATTTCACTATCTCTTCGCCGAACTAGTGCACCTATTAGGTGTGTTGGGGACACAAGAGACTTCTTGCTTTGTGGTTGCGGGGTTGCATGAGAGGGATATCTTTGACCTCTTCCTCCCCGAGTTCGATAAACCTTGGGTGATCCACTTAAGGGAAAACTTGCTGCTGTTCTACAAACCTCTGCTCTTGGAGGCCCAACACTGTCTACAGGAAAGGAGGGGGAACGTAGACATCAAGTAGTGTCGCAATTTTCTTGCTGTTGTGAATACTCCATACGCCAGTTTCTGATATTGCGGGTACCGCTGTTTTGAAGGCGAAGATTACGATGAAATATACTGGCCTCGAACTCCATGAAGCTTTCCTTCTTCTTCTCTCTCGACTACTAGGGCTGTGCTGACCACCTGAGGTGTGGCTGCAATGTATAAGAGGAGAGGTTCTTTTTCTTTAGGCGCCACCAAGATTGGTGGTGTCGAAATTGTCCGCTTGAGGTTCTCGAAGGTCCTATCTGCTTCCTCGTTCCATTGAAATTTTCCCCCCTGTTTGATCAATGCGTAGAACGGCAATGCCTTTTCTCCTAGCCTGGCGACGAATCTGCTTAAAGCTGCGACTCGCCCCGTTAAGCTGTTGTATTTCTTTCAACTTTGTTGGCTTTCTCATAGTAACGATGGCCTGGATTTTTTCGGGATTAGCTTCAATCCCCCTTGCTGATACTAAGAACCCGAGAAGTTCTCCTGCAGGAACTCCAAAAGAGCACTTTGTCGGGTTCAGCTTGAGGCAGAACTTGTCGAGGTTGTCGAAGGTTTCCTTCAAATCTTCGATCAGAGTCGACCCCTTCTTTGATGTTATCACGACATCGTCGATGTAGACTTGCACATTTTTTCCAATCTGTGTTGCTAGGCACTTCTGCATCATCCGCTGATATGTTGCTCCCGCGTTTTTCAAACCAAAGGGCATTGTTTTGTAGCAAAACACGCCGTAAGGTGTTATGAACGCTGTCTTGGCTTCAACTTCTTCTTTTAATCTGATCTGGTTATAACCAGAGTACGCGTCCAAAAAGGAAAGACGTTCGCATCCTGCCGTGGAGTCGATGATTTGATCGATCCTTGGGAGGGGAAAGTGATCCTTAGGACAATGTTTATTGACACACGTAAAGTCGACACACATGCGAAGGACTTTTGTGTGTTTCTTCGGCACCATCACTGGGTTAGATACCCACATGGCTTCTGTAGATATTTCTTTAATAAAACCAGCATCTTTGAGTCGATCTATTTCTGATAACATAGCTTTGCGGTTGGGTTCCGAGAAACGCCGCAAAGGTTGCTTGATTGGTCTTGCGAGAGGATCCAAATTGAGGTGGTGCTCGGCAAGTTCCTGGGTACTCCTGGCATGTCAGCTGGACACCATGCGAAGATTTTCCAGTGCTCACGGAGGAACTCGACGAGCGCGCTTTCCTATGCGATATCCATGTTTGCTGCGATGGATGTCATTTTCTTTGGGTCTGTCGGGTGGATCTGTACCTCTTTTGAATCCTTGGTTGTGTTAAAAGTTGGCTCTTTAGAAGACCTCCCTACTCTCTGGCAGCACATCATAATCAGTGAACCTTGGCGCCATATATTCTGCTTGCATCCCGAAAGTTTCTGACAGTCGATGAAAATCCTTGTCACATTTATCAGATAACGCGAAACTTCCTTTGATTGTGATAGGTCCCTTGGGCCCGGGCAACCTCCACAACAGATATGTGTAGTGCGGCACTGCCATGAACCTGGCATACGCTGGTCGTCCTAAAAGAGCGTGATATTGCGACGGGAAAACCACAACTTCAAACTCTAAATTCTCTATCCTGTAATTTTCTCGGGTTCCAAACTGAACGTCGAGATTGATCTTGCCCAGCGGATAACTTGGCTTCTCTGGTGTGATCCCGTGGAAACGTGTATCGGTTGGTTTCAGGTTTGCCAGGGATATGTTCATCTTCCTCAATGTATCTGCATACATAAGGTTTAAGCTGCTGCCGCCATCTATGAAAACTCTCGACACGTCGAAACCGGCAATTACTGCGGGTAAGATGAGTGCCGATTGTCCTGGTCGAGGAACTTGCTGCGGATGATCCGCGATTGTGAAGCCGATGTCTTGCCCCGACCAATTTAAGTACTCAACTGTTGGTGGAGGCATCTTCTCTGCCATGAACACTTGCCGTGAGATTACCTTGCCCTGTTAGATGGCCTAGCTTTCTGAATCATTGAGACCGCACCGTTGGAATTAGGATCAACATATGGAGGTGGGTGTGGTGCTGCCGCTATTCTGAGCTGGTGCCGATTTTCGTCCGTGATTGCGGGAGGAGGTGGAAGGTGGATCTCACTCCTTGGCCCTTGAGGATTTCTGTTCATTGCTTGGGCATTTGCAATTCCTGCGGCTCGCAACATTGCCTGAAAATTTCGGCAGTCTTTCTGGAGATGTCCTGACTTCCTCTTTCCATTGTTGTCGAGATAAAAGTGCATTTGACACGAACCGTTCATCATCTCCTCGGGGGACACATGAGGTCTTTGAAACCTTGGTCCACTGTTTTGCCTATTGCCGCGAGAATCACCTCTATTGTCGCCTTGTTGCTCATTACTCCTTTGATAATCATCTCGACTATTCCCTCCAGGATTTCCCCGAAAGCCAGCCGATATATGGCCAGGAGCGTCGTTGTTGTAGAACTGGCGAGAAAATCGCCTTCTATTTTGATAATTTCGACCACGATCCTCTTCTGGCGATCTGTGTTGCTTGTTGTATATCGCGTCTTCTCCATCTGCCCACTTATTAGCTATCTCCATTAGTGCTGATATGGTCTTAGGGTTAGTTCTCCCTAAGTCCTCGACGAAATCTCCTCGCCGAATTCCTGCCACGAACGCATCTATTTCTCTCTCGTCAGATATATCCTCTGCCGAGTTTTTTATGATATTCCACCGCTGTATATATTTACTCATCGACTCATCGTGTCTCTGTCGACACGCCCTCAATTCTTCCAATGACGCAGGTTTCTTGCAGGTGGATCGAAAATTTCTTACGAAGATATCCTCGAAATTATCCCAGCTGTCGATGGAGCCTGGGGGAAGTTTCTTTATCCAAGATCTTGCACCACTCAAGTGAACTTGGATACTTTGCATAGCTGTTGCTCTGGTTCCTCCTACCAGCTTCACCATCTCGAGATAATCCACGAGCCAATCCTCGGGATCCTGCAGGCCGTCGAATTTCTTGAAATTCTCGGGTAACTTGAACCCTTTTGGGACTCGAGTCTTTCGAACTCTTCTCGTAAAGCACGGGAGTCCACACATATCTTCGTCGGCAACTTCTGGTGAGTGCTGACATTCCCTTCTTTCTTGTCGCGCTCTATCCACCCTTACTTGAACTGCTGTATCTCTTGCTCCACTTGTTCTCGGTGGATCTTGAACCGTTGTAGCGGGTCGTGGACTATTTTGCCTAGGATTTCCTTCGGGAGGCGTGGCTGCAAACGCTGTTCCCATAACTCCTACTCCAGCCATTGCCATATTGAACAATGGTTCTCTCGGGTCCCCCGGAGGTGGTCTGGACGCGAGGATGTAAGCTTGCGTTGCCATGTAACCTGCTTCTTCGGGATGATATTTCCCCTTGTATCAATCGTCATGAAAGACATGTCGAGATTTTGAATTATATTTCCTCTCTCTGCTTCAGGTATATTTTGCAGCCGAGATCTCGCTCTCCTTCGAGCCTCTCTATGGCTATCTCCCGAAGTTTCGATTGTCGCGAGCTCGCTCGACGTCTGCTTGACGCGGAAGCTGCCTCTTTTCTCCTATTCAGGGATGCTGTCTGTTTTTCCAACTCTCTACTTACCCGAGCAAGTCTATATTGATATGCTTGTAGTTCTTGTATAGTAGCAGTGGTGGTCATTGGTTCTGAACCATCCATGGCTCTTGCAGCCCTATCCCACGCTGCTTGCGGGAGTTGGACTTTTCCTCGAGTTGAAGTCCCAGCATATTTAGTGCCTAAGCCTTTTCTGAGATCAGCGGGATCGATGTAAGGATTTCCCAAATCATCGAAAGCCTCTGACGTTTCTCGTTCTGATCGGCCTGCCTCTTCTATCGCATAGATCTGATGGTATTTTGCGTATTGATTTTTGTCAGGATTGGTGACACCATCATATAGAGTGGTGAAGACCTTTCCGATGGCAGCAGATTTGTCGATGAAGTTGAAGCTGTCGACGCTGTCGGAATCGCTGCTTATAAAGGAGTCCGCACGACTCGAAGGATGTGTTGCTGAAGATCTTGGCGAGCTTTCCGCTTGCCTTGCTGTCGACGAAGCGTGGCGACGAAAGCTCCTCGTCACTCGATGAAAAGTTAGAATTGACCGCTGAAAATTCCGACGAGATCGGAACTTCGAGACGGTAGGATCCTTCCTTGTTGACGCCAAATCGGAATTCTCCGAACGTCATGACGATGGGCTCCTCCAGATAGGCACATGCATCCACACGGGAGGGCAGGTGAGGAATAAAGTCGACTAGATGAGTTTTTCCTGTTTACCTCGATCCATCGCATTGCTAGCCACCGACGAACTCGACGATTCTGGACGTGCCATCGAGATCAGCTCCTTGCAACCTCTAATTCCCACAGACGGCGCCAATTGACAAAGGATTAATTTGTCAATGCCTACCGATTGTAGACTAGGGTTTTGCTAGAAGTAGAGGGCAAGTAGATCTCGAAGGTTTCAGGCGAAAAGTACTCGACGATTGTGAAAACTAGGGTTATGTTGACAGTAGATTCGATCCTTGCTTCGTCCCTCGACTCCCCCTTATATAGAGGGTGGGGCCGAGGGTTTCGTAATACACAAGTTACAGAGTTCGGGAGGGATTCGTACCCAACCCGTAAGATTACAAATCTCTATCTTTCCTAATACAAACTATCTTTCCTTAACACTAAATGGGCTTCCAAATCTTCTTATTCTTCGAGTCCTGGGCCTTTAGTAAACCCCGGGTACCATCTTTGGCAGGCCCATTGGGGATGCCTATGTCACCGCCTACCCAACAACTCTCAGACCGGCACGAGTCACCTTCCTGCCAAAAGCTAGACGGAGAGGATCTTCCAACCTCTTTCTATCGATGGCATTTTGGTAGCTTTCACATGGAAGGGACTCATAGTATTGTTTCTGCAAGTAACATGATTAAGGTTAAAAACTTTAAATAGGTAGTAACATGGATGTAGGGCATATATAGGTTTTTGAAAAAGTTCAACGAGTAACGTTGTAACTAAGGGGATGTAAGCATCATCTCCATATGTAGGATTAAAAGAGTTGCACTTTAGGTAGGTATATACATAATCACAAAAACAGGTAAGAAAGCATAGCACCGAACACGTAGAAAACACAACATTCATTCAAATGAACTGAAGAAATAAAAAATTACCTATGAACCAGCTCGATAAGAAATATGTACCGAACATTCAGAGTAAGAGCATACCAGCTTATCGTGCACTTCCATGAGAATTTCATTTTTTAATATCACTTCCCCCGTTACTAGGTGAATCTGTGCACGAGCCCTTGCGAAGTCCTTTGGGGCCCTGGCTGCAAGTATGATAAAGGTGCAGATTTTCCAGCTTCTAACGCGGTTGCATCCTCATTCTCCCACAATCTACGCTTCTCACTGTAACCATAGTTGCCAAGCTTGTGGCTCCCCCATCTACTCAACATCTTGAAATTATATGTAGAGTGAGATGCAATAAACTGCTGCCATTCCTCCTCTAGTATATGAGGCCATCTTTTCTTTATAACAATCCTAAAATCTTCATACTTCATTCTTTTGCGATGGTTCGCCACATTTTTAATGCTTTTGGCATTATGCATAGGGCTTTATTTTTGACTCTCTGCATTGCGGCTTCACCACCTTCAGTGTTCAACTGGTATCGATCAAACAACTTGCTCAAAAGCGCTTCCCTCAATACCTCTTGCTCTTTAACCCTAAAGTGCGTGCATGTGATTTTCACACCTTCACGAACAATGATGCATGCGTCGAAGTTGTACCCATTTGCAATCTTTACAGGACTAACAAGAACACCTTGATTATCAACTTGGGTGACATGATGGGTCTCATTTCTCAACTTTTTTGGTCTCCTAGAGCTCTGCACCCTCTTCATGTTGCTCTCCTCTTGGTGGCACGTGTCTCGGTCTTCTGCCTGCTTTAAACCAACCTCTATTTGCGAGGAATATCTTTCCATTCTACAAAGTGTGTAGATATTGAACTAATTAAAATATGAACCGAAAAAACATAAATGAATTAACCCAACTCTCACATATAGCAGGAAATTACCAATTTACCATAACATAATAAATTTGCAAGAAAATGGATATACCCAAATCACCATGGTCTAGTTATCATACATGCATCAACGAAGGATCATCAGATTAGCAATAGTGGAATATCCAATGGTTAACTAAGCAAAGGAACTTTGAATACACAATGCGCAAGAACAATTATTATACATATATGATAATCAATAAAATATATCAAGCATAGATCTTCAGCATGATTAACTAACAAAATGAACTAGAGAGATGAAGTGTGTTGGCATGACCTTACACTTGAACTTGCTGACGACTGCACATAGCTAGGGACTGCATGCAGTGTATACTAAAAGACATATGTGAGGTTGTGAGCATCAACAATTCATTGCAGTAAAAATTGTTACCAATAGCTAGTATCATAAAACAAAATAAACATACATACATATGAGGCACACAAACCATGATAGGAAATGTAATTATACAACAAATTAAGAACTTTAAGAAGCCTACCCGAATCTTATGTGGTATTAATTTAGGGTTTGAGGGGAGGTAGGGTTTAGATAGGATTTGGCGATTAGGGTTCTTGCGCATAGCCCGTAACAGAGCAAGGCCGATAGACATAGGAAATAAGGATAAGGATGCTGGAGAGAGATAGAGAGTGAGAGAGGAGAAAGTCACCTGCCTTGTCGCGGTCCAGTCCATGTGTGGCCGCAGCTATGGAAGAATCCCGACGTCCCTGCCTTAGCCTGAAGAGGGGCTCGTTGCGGGGGTGCGTGTGCGCGCCGGGGAGCGGAGGGAGCGCTGCTAGGGTTTCCACCAAAGTGTGCGGGGTGGATTTGAGCACGAAGTGCGCGAGATGGATTTGGGAATGCATGGCACGGGATGGATTTGGGCACGCAAGGCGTTTAATGGATTTGGTCAAGTCCCCAACAAATCCTACTATATATACCTTAATTAGGAACTAGCTGCGTGGCCCGCGCATTAGCGCGGCTAGATTTACTATATCATGTTTCCCATGAAGATTTTCTGAGATTTGTTAAAACTTGAACGCATCTAGATGCTATTTTGTGTCCAGATACATCTAAATTTTGAAAACTCTCAGACAAAATCTTGTATAAATATGAGTAGACTATACATAACTTATGATTGGTACGACACAATAACAATGATATTGATAATTTCCATGAAAATTATAGACTTCTACACGAATCTCTATATTTTGTTCTTTAGCTTGCAAGTAACTTGACCGTGTTGCTCCAATTGAAGGGTAACACTTCACCTCAATTGCAATTCTATGTAATTCTATGTGACCATGTGCAAGGAATTGTAATTATCATTAACTTAATTACTTGTAAAGCCAAAACAAAGACACATCCATACTATACAGTGATGTGCTTGTATATGCATGTATCAGCAATTACAAAGATGCGCAGTATATATATCATATGCATAAACACATCCTGGAAGTATCGAGAAAGATGAACCCAGGCTCCAATCACCAGCCAAGTATCCTTGCATGCATCGTGCCAATAATAGTTTAACCAAAGAGATGAATGATCCAAAACAAATGCACATGGAGGCGTTTAGGCACGTACACTTGGATGATGTCTTTACCTTATTTGCGGATGTTCCAAGTTACTGACCGGCTTTAGCCACCGGCGTGCAGGCGCAGCCACATCGCTCGACTGAATCTTTCTTTGCTCCGGCCACGCATCACCTCCCTTGCTCCACCTTGCCTTTAATGCTTACGCTGGGACATACCGGAAAAGTTCACCGCAGTTTTCTTTGAAATTGCCAAACTGTACATCGGCTCTAACGCTACATGTCTACATCAGCCATGATGTGAGAATTTGATACAACCGAAAGGAGAAGTTAGATTGCAGCTTAGTCTTGAAAACTGACGTGATTTGCAGTTTGCACAACAAAAATATTCTAGAGAACCCGTGATCTTTATTCAATGGCTAGGAGCTCGTTTGCCTGATGTGTTGTACCAATTGAGATCTGTGATCTTTATTCGCTGCATGGAAGAACCCGCAAGCCATCGATTGGATGATGTAACAGTGGCATACATCGGAAATTCCGATCTGTGAAGCTACTCCTGTTTTTGTGTTAAAAAAATACTCTTGTGCTTTCAAGCTATTTTAATTCGTATTTTTCATTTCATTTTTATGGTGAGCTTGCTAAATAATTGGAACTCACTTGTATATGCATATATTCTGAAATTCATCCGCCCATCTGAAATTTTAATTTTAAAATCTGTTGCATTATGTGCCCACTTAAGAAATAAACATTCATAGCCGCAACTAAATTTACGGTCATGTTCTTTTGAAGAAGATTGTAGGTGAATCTCGGTAGTATTAATATAGACCTACCTTCCGAGACCATGTGATCCATGAGGTGAGGTTTTTCATCATAGATGTAAATAAACCTGCAGTAGCCATGCATCGATCTGGTTGATTTTTATTATAAACTGGTCATAAGCGCTAGAGGCTCAAAGTTTTACTTAAGCCCTATACAGTCATTGATTCTTAATCTAGTTGATTCCATAGACAATCTTTTAACACGATGGCCTATGCATGAATTATGTACACTTGACTGCATATCTCATCTATATAGGATTAAACCGTGTACATAGTTCACAGACACACACATAAATTTAAGCGATCTGATTTCAGAATTTATATATAGGCTAGCTGCTAACGGGTAGATCGTGTATAACACAATTTAGTCAAACGTACCTGGTTGCTGCTGCTATATGAACTACATTCGATGCCGCCATATTGTTGTATTGATGTCTTACTTGTCAATCTCCTCCCTACATATGTCAGCACGACCACTTCAACTTGTTCAGAAGAGTAGTAGGTGTCCTTGATCTCTGGTACGAAATCTTGTTTGGGCCAGAGGTAACACCGGATACGCCTAGGCGTCGCTGGGCGGTGTGCCTGACTGCATCTGCCGGCATGATCGCCATAAGGTGTTGATTTTTCAGTGCCATTTTCTCAGCAATGTAGCAGCCAAGGAATGTACGCCGGAGACGGCCGGAGAGAATTGTCATGTCTCCGCTGTGTCTTTCTGAGAGAACTGCCATGTCTCCGCTGAAGAATCACCGTGTCTCTGGATCATATAGATTTGTATCGAATATCTGAACTTGTTTACTCCCATGGAAAGCATGGCCCTCCTTTATCTCAGATATGAACTAATCACAGTGATCTCATACCTGAAAAACGGGAAAATATCGTGTATGCTACTATGCTTAGGTAATTAAAACTTGGTGTTTCTGTTGCTAGAAAACATGCAAGTGCTCCAGATGAAAACTGACCTTCTCATTCGTCTAGAAGACCAGAACATCCAGGCAAAAATTCAAAAGCACAAACAACATCAATCTAGAATTCTAGATTCTAGATGCGTGTCAATCATTGGTGGCCAAAACCGCACCAGCCTCCCTGTTTTTCAGATCAATCTAACACGGGGCAAAAATAGAGAGCTTAGCTTGTGTAGGTGCTCTACTTCCTTGGGCATCGTCCGTCGGCAGAGCTGAGAAAAGAACACAGAAGAATGACGTGCTAGCTCTCTGTAGGGATCCGTCCTATATGGTAAACAACCTGCTCAATACGGAGACACCAGGAGGAAAAACCACTGGAGACGTCGCAGCGGTGAGGGATAGAGAGGGAAAGCAGAGCCGTGCGAAGCGTTGGTGGTGGCGGCGGCTGCCGCAGGGAACCGGCAGAAGATCAGATTCGTGTTTGTCTTATAAAGGGGTAGGCGTGGGTTAGAAAGTTAATCTTGGCCATTGTTACTTATTTGCTTAATCTAAACCGTTGATTGTTTGTTGTTTTAATAATGTAATAGATAGATGAGGTGCACGCATTTCAATCAACATTTCCCATTAAAAATGCTTATTTAGCATTTTTATATTTTAGACTAGATATATCCATTGTAAAATTTGGATACTCCAATTGGAAATATTGTTGGTCATGACAAGATGCACCTTAGCTTTGTACATATTTGGGATTCATTGCCATAAACACTGTATATGCCATATGGTCACGACATTTGAAAGCCAACATACCAGCACTCGTCTGAGATTTGATCATCGTTATCACCATACCTAATTCGGTATTGTTACTGACAAGTTCAACTCATTCACGTGTGATTCCATCCTTATGACCTAGTCATGTTTTGCAACTTGGATGTAATCTCACCGAGTGGGCCCACAGTATCTTCCGTCAAACGGATGAACAAACCCCGCTCTCGATGTATACGCCTCAACCAATCCCTTCGGAGTACCCAACGCACATATTAATGATCATGCTGCTACGGTGTGATGGTTGATGTGATCAAAGTAGCCTCCCGTGATAGTGATTAGATATGATCTCATAGTCTAAGGATTTGGTTACCACGCTTTCATAACTATCGCAACGTGAACTTTGTGACTTGATCGTGTTGCGGTACTTATAGTGGGAATTCACTCAATGATATGACCCCATTGTCAATGATGTGTGTGTCCATGATCGGAAAACCTCGATCATTGAAAGATCTCAATGAGCTAGTGCATATATGCTTAACTAGGGACCCTAGTTTGTTTACAATACCACAAGCGCATCAATGTTTCCGATTAATGCAGTCATAGCATGGCACGGAACTATTATGAACTAGTGATATATAATAATAAACATTTTATTATTATTTGCCTCTAGGGCATCATATCTAACAGTCTACCACTTCACTAGAGTATAAATAATCTAGTGCATTTGTTTACTAATCATAACACCATACACTTATGTGATATTGATCATGCTTGCTCGTGGAAGAGGTTATTCAAGCCCGAATCTTTAAGATCCCTTATGTTCTTTCTAAGTCGCAAATGTCTCCTAATTTGACATTACTCTATCATCAAAATGATAATTTCGCAATTGTACGTTTGGCAGTAGAGTGAGACTTTTCCTTCATGTGAACAATTACACATTATTGTTCGGTCAAAAGGACTTTCACATGGCATTGTATTCCACTTCGATGTCTAATCATGTTTCTTTCAACTTACAGATTTTATATGTGCGAGATTTTCAATCTTCTAGGTCAGCACAACTTGCACCAGCGTTACAACTTACGGTCAAGTTTACTGTCCTTTGTAGTTTTTAGAAAAGTATTCTTAGTTCTCACCACACACTGAAAACATAAACTTAAAACTATGTTCAGTGGTTGACTCAGAAATCACATCGGAACATGTTCTTCTGTCCAAGAACTTGGGTCACATTATGTCGTACACAGAACATGGTTTTAATGATAGAACCTTATGACTCAGGCATAAGGGGATGTAGCACATTCCTTTTCTCTTATGTAACCATTGTCGTATCTTTGAGGTCAACTCAACGCTCCACCTAGTTATACAAGAAGTCTTTCTTGGCTTGTTCTGTTCTGAACTCCTTCAGAATCCACTCTAGGACAGTATTTCGACTTCAAGTTTATTAAATGTACTGATCTATTTCGATAGACCTTTGATATTTTAATATTAACTTCATTCATAAAATATTTAAAAACTTAAATAATCACAAGTAACACCTATAACATTTTAATATGTCGTCTACATATAAGAATGTTGTTAGGCTCCCACTCAAATATGTCAGCGATATATAAGATTTAGGCAAACACGCTCAACTCCCACTCAAAATATGTTAGTCACATATGAGGCGAAGAAACTCAATTCGCTCCCACTCGACTTGTGTCATCTCCATATAATGAGCGGCAAAGGCTACATAGCTCTCACTCAACACATGTGTCCTCTACACATAAGATTAGGATGGCTATTCAGCGCCCACTTAAATGTGTCAACTACATATAAGATCAGGAGGGATTTATTTACTCCCACTCAATTTCTTGCAAATGCAAGTCTTCTCGATATCTTGGGTAATCCCAAAATCCTTTGATCATCCATCAAATCGAAAATTCTAGCTACGATACACTAACATACATGTGATTTGGAAAATCCTGCTTGTTTGTAACATCCCTGTTTGCTAAACCCTAGTTAGGATTTGATTTGTGCATCATGAGCATCATTTAAAATGCATTAATAAAAATTTGCAAATAAATCTATGTGGAAACCCTAAGTTTATGCTAGACTTTCTTTGTTTGAAATGCCTTTTAAATGTTCAAAACAAAATATGTGGAAACTCAAATACATGAGGAAGGCCACTAAATATTTTTTCCCTAAAGTTTTTATGTTATTTTGAATCCCTAAAGGGTTGCAAATGCCAAAATCTATTTTCTTTTTGCCCTGTTTTAAAAATTCCAGGGAAATCCTCAAAGGGCAGGGGGTTATGCGCAAAAATGTGTTTGTCTTCTTCGGCAGACACGCACGCTGCTGCGTGCCGCCGCTCTGGCAGTCGATCCCGGCCGTGATGCGCGCCACTGCCCGCCGCCCCTGGACGAGGATAAGACCTCCACGACGCCCTCTCCCCCGTCTCTATCTCCTCTCTCTCGCGCTTGCTCTCTCTTCCTCTCTCTTTGCTGCGCGCGCCCGCCAAACCCTAGCCCCGGCCTCCGGCTATCACCGCCGTTTGGAGCCCCGGCGAGCTCCGGCGAGGCCACCTTTGGAACAGCCTCGCCCTCCTCATCCTCCCTACCGACGCACGTAAGCTAGGAAGCCTATACACGGGTGAATCGGAGCCTCTTCCCGAGCTCCGGCCACCGCTTCCGTCGTCGTTCCCCACGCCGTCCGGCCACCTCCGGCCTTCGCATCAACACCCTCGCGTCCGTGGTGAGCTCACGGTTCGAACAAGCTGCTCCTCGCCCTCTCTCCCCGTCTGGTCTGCATGCGCGTCGCGTGACTGCGCCGGCCGCCGCGTGAACTCGTCGTCGGCCTTGCTTCGGCGGCCATTTCGTGGCCGCACCGCCACTTTAGGTTCCTCGCGATGTGGGGCGTCGAACACGCCCACCCGCGCGTCCCTGCGCGTGCTGTAGCGCCGCCTCTACGCGTCGCTGGCGCCGAGCCGCCGGCAGTTGACCCCGGTGGGCCCGGGCTATCAGCCTTTGCCCTTTTCTTTTATTTCTGTAACTTTTTCTGTAAATGAATAAACCTATGACATGTTGGACCGGCAGTCAGATATTTAATCTTTTTGAAAATGTTTTAGAAATTAATAAAACTCTGACGAGTGGGTCCGATTGTCAGACTTTTATTATTTTTCAAGAAATTCCAAAATCTGAATAAAACTTGTAAAATTCATAACTTATTTTAATTCAAAAAAATATGTATAATATATCAAAATTTTCAGAAAAATGAGATCTACACTTTGGTATCAAAAGCATGCATTGTTAAACAACTTTGAACCATAGTTGTTTTAGAGAACTAATTGTACCCCTCTGAGGTTCCGGAACTGCTAACCCTAGTCCCGTCGAACCCCAGTTAATCTGATGATGTCTTAGGGTTAGTTCAGTACCTAATTTAACCTGTCATGTCATCATCTTTGAATGTGCATTGCATTATGCCATGTATTGAATGTTATTTTTCTATTTCTAGTGTTTTCTTCTTCGCGATCGATAGAGCACGAGTCTGAGACGATGAAGATCGACAACACCGAAGTACAATATTTGTCCATCGACAAACAAGTCAAGTACAAGATTATCGAAGATCCACTTCGGTTTGTCAGGGACAAAGGCAAGCCCTAGCCTGGTTCATATATGATTTCGAAATGCTTTTACTTCTGGATCCTTAATATTGCATACGATTCAACTGTCTTTTATCGATAGATAGAGTTATCCTATCTGTTGCATGTTCTACCCTTGTAGCCTCAAATTCCCGATCCACTGCTCCTAGCATACCTAGGTTTGGCATGTGTGCATCGCTAGAGCCTTTATATCTTTATGGTTAGCCATGCTTAGTTTGTTACGCTACTACTTCGGTCTTCGGACTGGAGCCTTACAATGAAATGAAACTAGCATGATAGGTTGACGTGGTAAGTATAGAGAGGTTGTTAAACATGAATAAAGGCTCAGACGAGAGGCCACATTGGGATGTGGTGGGTTGTTCCGTTTCTGCCGACCCTAGGATCCGAGTTCTCGCCTCTTGAACCAAGACCGAGCGTACAACCACACGAGGCCCTATTATGGTACCCTCTCGAACCACTAACTTGCCTAGTCGATTCCATGAGTCACATAGTTTGCGCGTTATTTGGACATATGCATCGAAAATGTTTGTGAAAAGGTGCATAGCATAACATGTAGGTAAGTGTGGTCGTGGTGGCTGGGGGTTGCGGCCTCTGGTCAAACCCACCTCGGCTCACATCCTTAAGGACCGACTTCGGGACTTGACCCGTTACGGCGGAACAATCCTTATCGATCATGGTCTAGGCGACAGCAAGGTAAAGGTCGTGGTCAACCACCCTCTGCCGGCTTTCCAAGGAAGAGAGCTTATGATCTGGCATTAAGAGTTGGTTGGTACGTGTGGGTAAAGTTGTGCACCCCTACAGGGTTAAATCTTTTCGAAAAGCCGTGTCCACGGTTACGGACGACTTGGGAATGGATTCTGTGATCATAGACAACTTGAACCCGATCGTAAAACTTGGTAAACAATGTGTGTTTACAGATACCTTCTCCGGGTTGTTGAGGGGGTGATCTGAGGATAGTGGTTCGAGATGATGAAGATTGGTGGATACAATATGATGATCAGTAGATCTAGAGATATCGCTCTCTTATCCCCTTTTTAAAGGTTCTGAGTAGTCGAATTTCTCCTCCCTCTTGTTTAACAAAGGAAATCTGGCTTTACGCAAAAGAAGCTCTATAGAAAGCCCGCATACCCGCTTTGCTAAAAGGTTGTACTAAGTCTTGCTCGGTCCGTGTACTCAGCTTTGCATGCTTTTGTTTCAGACGAAGTTGCTCCGAAATATGGTGGTTTCTAGGTCGACATCGATGAGTAGCTTGGGGTTCCCAGGTAGCAGCCTGGAATCTATGGGCTGGGACGTCGCCGTTATGCTCCTGGCCTCTTAGGCCTTTTGCTATCTTGCTATGTCTAATAGCATAACTTCGTTTCCGTTGATTGATGTAATGTCAGGCTAGTGACCTCTGCTTGTAATGCTTTGGTTCTTTTCTCTGTTATGAGCTTGTATTACTTCTTTGAGTCATAGAGTCACTGTTGTGTTACCGATTCTCTCACTATAGTCTCTCGAGCTCTAGGTTAGGCTTATGTCAGACGAAGATCTGGTATTTGTCCAACCCTGATCCCGGGGGTGCCACATTGTTGTACATATTAGAACTCTTCTACAATACAAGTATTGAAGGAGATGCAGTTTTCAACAAATTATATCAATTCTCAAATTGTAGTAATTGCTAGTTAAAACCAAACTCAAGAAAAGATTTGATTGAGGTCTCAAAGTAAAGCAGATATAGCATGATCCGACAACTTGTCACAATGATATCATCAACATAGATCAAGAGAAATGTTGTGATACCTGAATTTTGATATAAGAACAAGGATGTATTTGCCTTTGATGGTTGTTGTGGATATACTTCATAGGTATACCATCGACATGGTCCTCTTCCGGCAAGCCCGGGTGGCCCAAAGATGGTGGTGATGGCATATGGCCCACCGGGCGGCCCAGTAGATGTTGATCAAGATGGAAGATGTCCAGCCCAGGAACAAGGAGCCGGATCTGAACCACCCTAGGAAGGTAGCCGGATCCGAACTGCCCTACAGAGGTACCCGGATCCGAACCGCCCTAGGAAGGTAGCCGGATCCGAAACGCCCTACAGAGGTACCTGGATCCGAAGAGGTCTATGCCAGGAGTCAGATCTGTGAAGGCCCATGAAGGAAGCCGGATCCATGATGAAAAGTTAGGAATATGTGGATCCTTGACGTACACGGCAATGTAATATTCCGTAGTTAGGAAACTTGTATTCCGGGTAAGACTCTCCGTAGAAACCCTAGATCCGGGCGCCTATATAAGCCGGATCCTGGGAGCCCTTAGGGCAGATCTCGAGCTAGAAACGAGACAACCACAACTCATTGTAACAACGCGAAAGCGCCCGGATAATTCCAGACAAGCAGCAGGTCCCGTCTCCGTGCGGTGTTCCAAGCGGGTAACTCGCACTACCGTCCCGAGGACACTCCGCCCTATGGCCCCTACTTCTTTTCCCCCTCGTGAGGATCCCTCCTCCGAGGTACCGTCTACTAAGCAACGACAGTTGGCGCCCACCGTGGGGCATGCGGCGTCTGGAGGCCGGAACCGGGCGGGTTCCACATCTTCATCTGCGAGATTGTCGATTTCTACGGAAACGCACTGGTAAGTACTGTAGCTATGACCGCCGCCGAGCAGGACGCAGCTGCAAAGATCCGATCCGAGTCGATGGAGCTTCCCAAGGAAGACTCCGCCTTAGATCTGAAAATTTCAAATTCTGGTTTTGGTAGTCGGATCCGCACCTATATTTTGGTAGCCGGACCCATACCTATTTTTGGTTGCCGAATCCGCGCCTACATTTTTGGTAGTCGGATCCGCACCTATATTTTTGGTAGCCGGATCCATACCTATTTTTGGTAGTCGGATCCGCACCTATATTTTTTTGTAGCCAGATCCATACCAAAATTTTGGTAGTTGGATCCGCACCTAAATTTTTGGAAGTCGGATCCACACATAAATTTTTGGCAGGTGAATCCGCGCCTAATTTTGGTAGCTGGATCCGCACCTATATTTTGGTGATCGGATTCGCACCTACAGAACCACCGCGATAATCAATCTCGCACCGGCTCGACGGAGCGCCGAAGAAAAACCGCCTTAGATATGAAAAGTTCAATGACGGGAAATTGGTCTGAGCTTGACCTCCCCATTGAGGTTTCTGGCTCAGATCTCCACGAAACAAAGATTCGGGACGGGATCAAAATCTGTTTCAATTCCGACCATGAACGCAAGAAGAATTCCGGGTATGAAGGTGGGGACGATTTCCTAACGGGTGGTGGCAGGCTGTCGTGGTTGGATATGTTGGCCGGAATTTGCTCCGCCGTATCGATCTAGTCACTTGGCCTAGTCAAACTGTATCTTTGATTCGGATCCATCGCCCGTGAGAAGCAGCTCGTGGATCCATTGTCAGTGCCTGTACGTATGAGTATACAACTACTCTGCTGGATTAGATTGTACCGCGGTCATGCTGGCGGAATCAGTGACCATCCCGCGACACAATTTCAAAGCGTACACGGTTTGTGGTAGGCAAAACTGAACCACCGGGTCTATGGGGATCAGCAGCGAACAAGACAGTTCCATCAGAATTGATTGGTGGAACCATGAGCCATAAGTAGTCTGCATCGAGCGATCGTAAAAAATAACCAAGCATCTTGAAGCTTATCATTTGTTACTCCTTCACATGAAGCAAAGATCAAGGAAGCTGCTTAGCTAGAACCTGCATAGATGTTGGACGCCTGATGTTGTCGGAAAAGACAGCGGCAGGACCGCTTGTCGCGATTAAGCATCAGGCGGAAATATTGCATGCATCACATGGCTGGCATTGTCGCTACCGCGGATTGATTTTTTCGCCGTCATGGCTAATGTTGCTGCCATCATGGATTTTTCTGATCCCAACATATTACGGCTCGCCTGGTTTAAGCAGAAAATCTGCTGCCTCCGTCGCCTCCACCGCAGACGGATTTGCTCCGCCACGACGGACGTTAACTCCGCTCAAAACAGCTAAGTCTATATTTATATTTAATGTTTTTAAATTTTACGATCATGAGATTAAGATTGGTTCACTCATGTCCTGAGTCTTTTACCGCTTTCACTGTTGATCATATCTTTTCCACGATTTGCCTCGCGCTTGTGAAAAACTTTGTACTGTTTTTGCCGCCTAAGGCTCCAGTACGCTACAAAATGTCCACCTTCGTGCGTTCGCTTCACTTTTCTGGCCTACACGTTTTCTGTTGTTTATATGTGGATTCCTTAGTAGTGCATTTCGGTACTTAAAACCGGCTTCTGTTTCTGAGGTTCTTGATTGTTTCGCTATTAAGCGCTATCGCCTCAGCAGATGTTCTGTGTTTAAAGTTTGTCGTCTCGCGAAAAGTCAAGCATATAAACCAGAAGAACGGATAAACCAGATCTTGCTTAAAACATATAAATTGCATTAACTGTTCAAGATAGTCGAGTTGTTTCCGCCTTGACAGTTTTATGTTGTTCAACTGCTGCATAGTTTCAGCTTTAAAACATTTGTTCAAAGGCCGTTTTTATTCCGCCTTACATTTGTTCGTTGAACATGATCAAAGAAACAATTTAATACAAATATGTTTTTATGTTTATGTATCAGGTACATGATGCTTGATTGCGCTATGCTTAGCCAGAACCAACCCTCGGGGGCTGCGATTTTGATCTTAAGTAAAAAGTGTGTTTCCTTTCGAGTAATAGTGCTGGAAATTTCCGCCTAGATACTTGAGATTTACACTATACCTAAGTCAGATAAAGCTACTCTAAGAGCTCCAAGCCGGATTTTCAAGTAAATTCACCTTGGTGCTCGGGGGCTACATCGATGAAGTTCTCTTTGGAGCAACAAGCCGAAATATTTCCACCTTGACGCTCGGGGGCTAAGTTTCTGAGCATCGAGTCTCCTTGGAGCAAGCCGACTCAACGCTCGGGGGTTACATATGGTTATGTCAAGAAAAATTTCAAGATGGAGAACATCCGGCTAACTAGCCGGATCCGCACCTATAATTTGGTAGCCAGATCCGCACCTGAATTTTGGTAGCCGGATCCGCACCTATATTTTGGTAGCCAGATCCGCACCTAAATTTTGGTAGCCGGATCCGCACCTCAATTTTTGGTAGCCGGATCCGCACCTCAATTTTGGTAGCTGGATCCCCACCTACATTATGGTAGTCGAATCCGCAACTATATTTTTGTAGTCGGATCCGGACCTATATTTTGGCTAGTCAGATCTGAACCTACATTAGGCTTGTCGGATCCATACCGAAGATTACGTTGGATGGTATCTCCGAAGAATCTGACCATTGGATCATAAAGTTTCCGACCAATACTTGATTGAAGATATGAAGTTTAGAGTCCTTCAAGATTCTCTATTATTCGTTCCAGCCAAAGGATGAAGATACATGCGCAAGCTGAGCTGGATGGAAGAACGGTGAATCTTGGAGAACTCCGGGGGCTACTGTTGTGGATATACTTCATAGGTATACCATCGACATGGTCCTATTCCGGCAAGCCCGGGTGGCCCAAAGATGGTGGTGATGGCATATGGCCCACCGGGCGGCCCAGTTGTTGTTGATCAAGATGGAAGATGTCCAGCCCAGGAACAAGGAGCCGGATCCGAACCACCCTAGGAAGGTAGCCGGATCTGAACCGCCCTACAGAGGTAGCCGGATCCAAACCGCCCTAGGAAGGTAGCCGGATCCGAACCGCCCTACAGAGGTACCCGAATCCAAAGAGGTCTATGCCAGGAGTCAGATCCGTGAAGGCCCATGAAGGAAGCCGGATCCATGACGACAAGTTAGGAATAGGTGGATCCTTGACGTACACGGCAATGTAATATTCCGTAGTTAGGCAACTTGTATTCCGGGTAGGACTCTCCATAGAAACCGTAGATCCGGGCGCCTATATAAGCCGGATCCTGGGAGCCCTTAGGGCAGATCTCGAGCTAGAAACGAGACAACCACAACTCATTGTAACAACGCGAAAGCGCCCAGATAATTCCAGACAAGCAGCAATAGGCCCTGTCTCCGTGCAGGTGTTCTGAAGCTGGGTAACTCGCGTACTACCATCTCAAGGACACTCCGCCCTATGGCCCCTACTTCTTTTCCCCCTCGTGAGGATCCCTCCTCCGAGGTACCGTCTACTAAGCAACGACAATGGTGTAAACCCATGATCATGCAACTTGGAACTAAGACGAGAGTACGGTGCTCGAGGGTCTTATTTTAGACCATAAAGAGCTTTATCTAGTTTGCAAATAAAATGAGAAACATTTGGATTTTCAAACCCTGGGGGTTGTTTCATGTAAATCTCCTCTTCCAGAACACCATGCAAAAACACATTCTTCACATCTAACTGCCGCAAGTTCCAACCTCTGGAGATCGAATAGCTAAGACAAACCTAATAGTGGCTGCTTTGACAACTAAAATGAAAGTGTCCTCATAATCGATGCCATACCTTTGTTTAAATCCTTCTGCAAAAAGAAGAGCTTTATACCTGTCAATTGTGCCACCAGCTTTCTTCTTGATGCGACATACCCATTTGCAATCAGTCATATTTTTATTGGAAGTTGGTGGCACCAAGCAGGTTTTATTTTGAAGAAATGCATCATATTCCTTCTCCATTGCTCCACGCCAAAGCGGATCCTTAAGGGCATCCGTAAAGGAGTGGGGATCATCTGTAGACACAAGCATGCCATATCCTATTGAACCATCAATATAAATTTTTAGTTGTTTAATACCTTGTTGGAGTCGATTTTTAACACCGGCCACAGGAGCTACAACAGGAAGATGAACCACAGAAGATCGAGTGAGCTGCCTGGAAGCAACATCAGATCAACAACAGATTTTCCGCGCATCAAGGATGAGGCAGGAGCATGTCATGGCGGGGGCCGTCCCCGACCAATGGGCGGCAAGGAACAATGCAAGCGACCATGTGGAGAGGAGGATTAGCATGGGGCCCGCGATAGGGACTGGGGATGTGTGTACACCAATAAGGGCATGCGGGAGCCAGGGGCGCGCAGGAGCAGTGCCAACACCTAAGGGGGTGCCAGTTGCAGGCCAATCCTCCTCCGGATCAGAGCTTCCAGAATCAGCTTTGGATCACGTGTTTGGTTTCTTGTTTTGTGCAGAATCTATTTCAGAGCCATTTGACTTCGTTGCTTCACCGGTTGCACTCAATTTTTCAGAATTGTGTTGATCTTCGGATGCATCATCATCAGTACCATCCAGTGGGTGTATTTCATTGTCATGGTTAGTTATGATTGGCACAAAAGGGAAAGGCATCTGATCATCAAGTTGAGTATCCCCATTAGTAGATGCATGATTTTGTGTGGGTAGAAGAAGAATGTCCTGGCTAAGACGTCTACCGGCATTAGGATGAAGAGTGGCTAAGGGGAACACATTTTCATCAAAGACCACATCACGACAAATATAAACCCGACCAGTGGTCACATCCAAGCACTTTACTCCTTTATGTAGAGGACTATAGCCTAGAAACATACAACGTGTAGAGCGATGAGCGATATGCAAGCTTTCTTTTGTTATATGGACGAAGATTCCAATAGGCACACCCAAAAATCCTAAGAGATTCATAGTTGGGTTTAATGTGGAGAAGACGATTGAAGTTCTATAGGATTTTCAAAATCAATCACTTTGCTAGGAAGTAAATTGATGAGAAAAGTGGCTGAGAGAAAATCTTCATCCCAAAATTTTAGAGGCATAGATACATGTGCCCGCAAGGTAAGACCAACTTCCACAATCTGGCGATGTTTGCATTCAGCGGAGCCATTTTACTGATGAGCATGGTGACAAGAAACATGGTGAGTGATACCAACTTTTTGAAAGAAACCATGGAGTTTTTCATACTCACCACCCCAATCTATTTGCATAGTTATTATTTCCTACCAAACTCGCATTCAACATAGGCTTAAAAATTAACGAAACCTTATAAACATCAGAATGCTTCTTGATCAAATAAATCCATGAAAATTTACTAAAATCATCGATAAAGCTTACATAGTATGAATGTTTGCCAACAGAGACAGGTGGAGGACCCCATACATCATAAAACACTTGTTCAAGAGGAACAATGGAAATGATGGTACAGACAGGATATGGCAACTGGTGACTCTTAGTTAGTTGACAAGAATCACAAACATAAGAATTTATTTCAGATGTGTATGAAACCTAATTTTTCCTAACAATCTGCTGCAACACGAAGGAGGTAGGATATCCTAAGCGGTTATGCCATGTGGATGAAGATGGTGATGACGCTTGACGGGGCTTGATGGTGTGTCTTGATTACTCCCCGTCAACGGTGCCAAAAAGTCTTGATCATGTTGGGATTCCAAGTGCAGAGTGTTGTGTCAGCAGAGTAGACTCGAGGATTATATCGAACTCTCGGGGAACTGAGCAAAGAGTTGTCTCTCCCTCTCTTCTTTTCATCAATCCTGCAACATAAAATAAAGCCTTGTGTCCCCAAATCCACCGTGTGGTTGTCAAGCACAAGGTTTCGCGTAAGTAAATAAAACACAAGTAATAATTAATAAAGTGAGTAAAACTAGATAGAATAAAGTAACTAAGTAAAAAAACAGTAAAGGGGTGGATTGTTTTTGGTGTTTTGGATGCAAATAAGAAAAGCAAATAATTTGTTTTTGGATTAAAATAGTGTAGCAAATAGAAAACAAGATAAAAACAAGATAAATGTGTTTCTTGTGATAAAAGGTGGGCCGGGGTTCATGGGTTCACTTGACTATTCTCTCTTTTAAGTTGTAGTGGAAAAATATCAATTCATCAATGAGATATGAAGATGCAAAACAATAACATGTGAAAGGGACGCATTCATATGGGCATCATGTCCTAACATAGAGATGATGCAACACATCTGTATTATACTCCGCAAGAAAGGGAAAACTCCAAAGGTGGACTACTCCCCCTTGATCATGGCGATGATGATGAAGACGTTGGAGAAGGTGGAGATCCCTCCGGTGGTGATCCGGTGGAGTTTCCCCTTCCAATCTTCGGTGGGCGAAACAATCAGGTCAATTCGACGACCGACGGCTGAAAGAGGGTGGGTGGCGCGCCCACCATGTTTGGCCGCGCCACCTGACCTCTTTTGGGTATCAGGCCCATCCAGGTCTGCTTCCAAACTCCAGGGTGCTTCCCCCGATGAAATGGTGACGGTCCAAAAATCGCAGATCAATTTGACTCCATATATTTCTCTGAAAGTGAAAAATACGTGAAACAGGGATTTTCTCTGTTCTGCAGAGTTATAAACCAAATAGAGGGGATCATTGGTAAATCCCCATAAATCAATGTAAAACATGGTATTATCATCATATATGTTGCAAATATGTGGGAATAAAATATGATAAAGAACAAAGTTCATATATGCATTTTACATGCATCAACATCCCCAAGCTTAACCTATGCTCGTCCTGAGCATAAAAGGTGATAAAACTAACATGAACTTTGGAGTTTATTATATATATCTTCTAAATAATCATGCAAAGTATCACAAGGTTCATTCAATAAATAATGAAAATAAGTAATACGAACTCATAAAGTGATAACTCTTATATTCTACAAATCATGCATATTAGTATTTGTAAGAAACATGACTGATAAGTAGTTTGACTCATAAAGCATGCTTAGGAGAATCCTATTGAATTGTTGGAAGACTCTTTGTCCTCTATTTTCTTGAATATTTCTTTTGACTCTTGAACACAAGAAAGTAAGCAAGAAATATATGTGCTAAACCTCCAACAAGATAAAAATAGAGAGAATAAAACAAAGTTCTGAGATATGCAATTCATGTCAACAATAATAATAAGGATGGGATACCATGCATCTCTAGTATGAAGATATCTATGTGTCATGTGTTTGAACTCTTATGAGTAAATGTTGCCTCATTTTCTTGAATGCTAAGGATTACACCTCTTGTTACTCAGCTTCGGCTTATCAAGACTTTTCAACACACATGTTTCAACCAAGTATCGCAATGGGGTACCTTCATGTCGCATGTACAAAGGACCAAAGGAGATGTGTATCTCAACAATAGGCCATCCATATCGGGACAACATGAACAACAGACGTTGAGCATCCTCTCTAACTCTCCCTCACTTTTTCTCTAACTCTTTTCTTTCGTTCGTTTTCTTTTCTTTTCTTTTCTTTTCTTTTCTTTTTTCCACTCTCTCTTTTTTTCACCAATTATTTTCTTTTACCTTTTTAACTCTTCCTATTGAGGATGTTCTTTGCTGAAACTTTCACCATGATTAAGCATGGCTTCGGTTAGCGGCCCATTGCTCTTCTCTAAAAATGCATGCATACTTATCCTTGGTAACCTCCACACTTATTCCGCAAGAGATAGCCATCAACAAAACAAAATAAATGATGATCAACGCAGGGTGCAATACCCCAAAAGTGCAATGTTGAAAGACTTCCCCAGTAAACATGGTTATGGTGTAGCTCATTACTCATAGTCAGTCAAACCAACAACATGCATAGTGCTATTTTCCTACCAAACCTTACTTTCTTATGTTCTTTAAATTACACAAAAAGGAAATTTTAAAAAGGTTGGAGGAAAAACACACAGATTATACTTGGAATAGCAAGTGATATATAGGTAGATATGATAGACATTGGATTTGAGTTGAGCTTGGATACAAGTCTATGCTTGTGTAAGAATTCAAATATTTTGGCTAGCAAGAGGTCTAAAAGCATGCAATAGTATCCATAGACTATTCGTTCATCATCAATCAATGATAATTAAAATTAAATATCTATGTATACTAGCAATAAGTAGAACTGAATAAGACACATAACAAATCATCACTCAATAGAGCATGCACGTGAAACTAGAAATACCATACACAAATTTAAATTTCAGCTTTTAAGCATTCCTCCTTTTCTTTTATAAGCATGCAACTTATTTTACTTTGAACATTCAGAGATAAATAGTTTGGTCCAGTAGATCATGCATATGCATTATAAACACTCAATATGACGGTCCTCTCATTTAAAAAACAAAACTAGACACAAATAAAATAAGGACGCTTCAAGTTTTTGCGAAAATTCTATGTTGCTCAAAAAACAAAGTTTAGAGGTTCTCAAACCAGGAGTTTTAGAATGAGTCCAGTGGGGTGTCATGGGCATCCCCAAGCTTATGTTATTAACCATACTTGAATGATCTAAGTGTGATATTCCTCCATTCCCTGTGAAGATACTTCAACACAAACTTTTCTTACCATTCTTTCCTATGGCGTGACATTAGAGGTACAAAGACGTCATCCTGGCTGTTGTTTTACTCATAAATAAAATTATTCTTCATGAAACATATAGAACATAATGTCTACTAATTATAGCATATCAAAAGTCCCAAGAAAAAAATCATTTTGACACCCAAAAGAATTGCTAACATTGAAAGGCAGAATCCATTCATAATTTTTGCTGCAGCAAAACTGAATTTTTAGCACGACTTAGACACGTCAGGAATTTTAGCCAATTTACGTGCATATAGAGGATGAAAATTTACAGCTACTGTGAATTTAGCAGATTTTAGAAGTTAAAAAAATCAGAATAATAGTGCACTAAAAAGTGGGTAAAAACTCCATATTATGTTTGCAAGTTTAAACATCCAAAGTGGGTAAAAACTTGATACTTTATTTAAAAACCATAGAGTAAACTAAAATAAAACTAACATGCTACATCAAGCATGTAAAACAAAAACCAAATATAAAAACATCTCGGGTTGCCTCCCGTAAAGCGTTTTCTTTATAGCCATATAGCTTTTTTTTTGAGCGGTTATAGCCATATAGCTAGGCTTGCTTACTTGATTTAATAGGGCCTATGATGTTGTTCGGAGTGATGCTTATGGATAATCTCCTTCTCATCATTAAAAATAATAAATGACCACAAGATTCTAGGGTCCCATGGTGTGATCATACCAATAAATATATTTAACACTTTAAAGCACATCAATAGACAACATAAACTATGCAACAAGTAATAACCAAGTTTAACTTTCTTCCAATGCATTGAGATTTATAAATTACAAGCATCCTGCGGGATGTTAGACATTGGTTTCTATCATTGTGGAAACAAATACATTTGCAGTTTCCTGATGTATGTGGATTGCATCTGTTACTAAGTTACTTTATCTTGGATACCACATTCAAATCTGAACAAGGTACTCTTTTGCTAGATGATCATGATTGGGGAAAATCTCAAATTCTCAATCGTGTAAATGGGTGCTTCCCCTTAGATTTCCTGGGAGTGCAGTAGCGTTGTCTGCATGCTGCTCCAACAGAGCTTACCTGTGAACATGATTATATGTTGTACCAAATCATGACCTTTTCACACCAGGACTATATACGAAGCCTTTTCACATTTGTGTACCTAGTAGCACAGAACATAAATGCCAACAAATTCAGGAAACTCAACCCAGCCATCATAAAGTAGAATCTATCCAAATGTCCTTCATTCAGGTTACCAGGTATCCAGCCTGGAGTGTCTCCTGTGGCTGTGAACACCGGCACAAGAGACAGGATGAACGTATTAAGGTAATTTCCAGCCGCGACGTTGGCAAAACAGAAAGCCATGCACAGGCTTCTCATGGAGTCTGGCGATTCACCGTAAAAGAACTCGCTTATCCCAATGAGAGTGAACACCTCGCCGGCTCCTAGCAGCATGTACTGAGGTCCCTGCCACAGGATGCTCATCGGAACGGCCACCTGATGGTGAACCAATCCTTTATCCTGTGCGATCCGCAACCGGTTGCTCTCCACCACTGCTGCTGACGTCATTGATAGCATTGAGAAAAACAAGCCGACTCCCATCCGTTGCAGCGGCGTAATGCCGTTCGTCCTCCCAGTGAATTTTCTGAATACCGCAACGAGGACTCGTCCATAGAATGGAATAAGTAGAAGGGCAGTGATGACTTGTACGGACTGGAAGGACGCAGCAGGTATTTCGAAAGAGCCGAGATGTTTCTCCATTACCATGCCTTGCTCTACAAACGTCGAAAACACGTGTTCTTGAACTGTAGAATATAGTATCACCGTAGACCAGATTGGCAACATCCTGACCAGAATCTTTAACTCCTCCACCTGAGTGACAGTGCAGATCTTCCATGTACTAAGTTGGCGAGGAGATTCACAGCCAGATGGTGTCACGATTGCAGCTCTATCAAAGAAGCTGAGAGAAAAAGAAAACAGATTAGAACCTTGGATAATATTTAACTGGAAATGCAACAGAAATGGATGCATATGTAGGCTATAAACTTAAGAGTTGAGTTGGCAGCATAGAGTATTAGTATTACTTAAGCCCATCTGTATGCTCCAATTTCCGGCTGCCTTGGATTGCTGAACCTTGACCCAGGAACTCATAAAGAGCTGTGGAGTCGCATGGCAAATCTTTACCGAGGTTGCGAGTAGACGCGACAAGAACCTGGCATATTCTTGCAAGAGGGCTTCCTCCAGGTTTCTGGAATCTATACGCATCTGAGCCGAAGAAAAGAGTACATGCCCCTAAAGCCACAAACGTTGTAGAAATGGCAAAACCCCAGACCCAGCCTTCATGGTCTTGCACCCACACAATAATAGTCCCTGAGATCAGCGAAGCAGCATTGAGGGTGAAGTAGTACCAATTGAAATAAGTGCTCTTATTGGTTCTCTCGACTTCATCAGTGTCATCAAATTGGTCGGCTCCGAAGGACACGACGCAAGGTTTCTGTGCGCCATACCCTAGAGCAACCATGTACAACCCGACGAAGAATATGTACTGAGAAGACACGGGGCCTGTTGGAATAATCCATGCCAGAGGACCGGTGGAGATCAACGGAAGAGCCGCGGATAGAAGCAACATCATCATTCCCTAAATGAGCAGAATGGGAATAAAAGGTAAGCGAACACGTTAGGGAAGTCAAAGTTCAACTCCAAATCCCCTGACCAGAGAGCGTTTAGTTTAGAAATGAAAGAGGAGAAAGAACTTATGTACTCTCTTCTCTCTTGATGATAAATGAGTATGAGTTATTTGTAGCACTTACTAGAAATAAGACTGCGCAGAAGATGAGACCTGTCCTGTACTTGCCCAGATATGAATCAGCTAAGAAGGCTCCAAGTAAAGGTGCGAGGTAGCTGGTACCTCGCCAAGTTGCAACGTCTCTTGCAGCGGCCACGTTTGTTTCATGTAGGACCTTTGTGAGATAACTGACTAGGTTTTTCGAGATCGAGATATAGGCCAGATACAAGCAGAACGAACAAACTGCACAAGGAAGTTTCTTCTCTGTTGGATCTTGCATTGAGTATGGAAAGCAGTAATGAGAACTGCAGTGCAAAATTCAATAGGAATACAGGGCACCGTCACAAGATTTTGTTAATGTTTGGAAACGGAGGTCACAAATATTGTCGGCATGTTATATGAACGTTAGGGTACAGTGAGGTGTCACTGCTCTGCTCAAGTATTTATTCTCAGAAAGGGAGAAGAAAAGAGTATTCCGGAGGTATCTAACTATTATCTCATCGTGCGAGATGAGCAACTAAGAGCGCAAACAATATGTATATGAATTTCTTCTTCTAGTATAATGAATGGCACGCTAAAAAAGAAAGTATTTAACCACTATATGTCCTATATGGTCTTCCAGTAGAACTCTAATTGTAGAGAAGCATTTTACAGTCCTGACCTATGGTTAAGGAGCAAGCCTTCCAGTTCCCTGTATCTTTCCTGCAAGCAGGACTCCCACGGATGCAAACAGATCCATCGCCTGTATATTCGGCACTACTCTGCATTTCGCAGAAAAAAAAGGAGAAGCAGTTGTAGTGATATATAGTTCTACAAACCAAATCAATTATTGGGAACTCATACAAGAACACTACACGAATTATGAACCAAGTCAAAACATAACAGAGAGGGAGAGAAGACAGACCTGCAGCGAGGAGGAACTGTGCTTCCCCAGCAGAGGGCCCTTCTCCGTGGAGTCCATGGCTGGCTAGAAGGAGGAGGCAGACAAGGTTATATATATGCCGACAAAAGCAAGACCGGGAAGAATACCACTCCAAGGAGTTCAAAATTTTCTCAAAAAAGAAAAAGAAAAACTGTTGGTTCAAATGTCTCTGTCCAAGCAAGGATAAGGCCGGCTCCACACTGAACTGTCTCACTGTGCACCCTATTTTTTTCTGCTTCGTTCCTAAACGAGCAAGAGGTCAATACATCGTCTTCCAGTCTCTATTTGACAATAGTGCTTCGATTGTGCTATGCTATAGTTGCGAGTTGTGACAGCTTGAGACCAACGCCGATGCTGGTGTGGTTGTTGGCTCTGCCTGAACTGTTGTTAGCTTGCCAAGATCAGTGTGCTTTGCAGAGGTAAGAGCTTTTTCTTCGTAATTCCGGAGGTTAATTAGTGGTTTTTTTTTTTGCATGTCTTGGTTTCGTGGCTTCGTGCCATACAATTCTGATGGAACCGATACCCATCGATCATTTCGTGTTCTTTGGAGTGTAATTGAGATCTCTTTTTTTTGCGGAGAAAATCGAGATTTTATTCCTCTATAACAAGGTTACAATCATCCATTACAAGCTGTGAAGCCCATTCAGGAACTTGGCTTTACCAACAAGCGGTATTGCCTTCCAGCCTACCAAAATTGGCAAGACAATGTACACCCCTATTTTTTTTTGTTCGCGATCTAATTTCACAAGGATAAATTCTGGAAGACTCAAGATGGGCTTCACCTCATCAAATATATGGCCACAGCATGACCTATTTCGGCCAGTATCTTTCAAAGTTGTTAATTTTGAACCACAGTCCGTCTGGATTACTAGTGGAGATGTGAGCAAGAGAGATTCCTTCCATCATTACAATGAGATAGGCATCGGTATGCAGAGTAGATGACCTCAGCACTCGAATTTCAATGAGATAGGCGGCGGATGCCTTCTATGAGCGCTTGCTTGGCTCTTCCCCCGATCGTGGATTCTCTCTCGACCTCGACTACTTGGGTATGCAGTCGCACGATCTTGTGGAGTTGGAGGTACCCTTCTCTGAAGAAGAGGTGTGGAGCGTCATCAAGTCTCAAGAGCCTGACAAGGCGCCAGGGCCGGATGGCTTCACCGGCAGGTTCTACACGTCCTGTTGGGGGATCATCAAGCAGGACGTCATGGACGCCTTTCGGGCCATGTGGCTCGGGGACTACCGTGGGCTACATGTGGCGAATCAGGCGTTGATTACCCTGCTCCCCAAGCATGCCGAGGCAGTGGAGGTGAAGGACTTCAGGCCGATCAGCCTCATCCACAGTGTGGCTAAGCTGGTGGCGAAGGTCCTCTCGGCGCTCCTGGCGCCACGTATGACACAGATCATTGGGCCACACCAAAGCGCGTTCATTCGTGGGAGATGCCTGCACGACAACTTCCAGTTGGTCCAGTGCACGGCAAGGCGGCTGAACGCCCTCAAGTCGCCAGCTCTTATGCTCAAGCTGGACATCACCAAGGCCTTTGACACGGTGGACTGGGCCTTCCTCCTTCAGATCATGACTAAGCTGGGGTTTGGACCTCGGTGAACTACTATGGTGGTGGGGCTGCTTAGCACGGCCTCTACCAGGGTCTTGGTGAACGGCGCGGCGGGCGACCTGGTCTACAACAGGCGTGGGCTGCGGCAAGGGGATCTCTTTCCCCCCTGCTCTTCGACTCGGTGATGGAGGTGCTCCATCTCCTCCTGCAGAAGGCCGCCTCTGAGGGACTCCTCTCTCGGCTTGCCCCACGTGGCCTCCTCCACCGTACATCGTTGTACGCGGATGATGTGGTGACTTTCATCAAGCCGGAGAAGGTGGACTTGTTAGCATGTGCTGCAGTGGTGGAGGACTTCGGGGAGGCCTCGGGTCTTCGCACCAACCGTACCAAGTGCTCCATACATCCCATCCGTTGTACCGTGGACCAGGTGGAGCTGGCGCAGTCGATTCTGCAATGCTCAGTGGAGGGGTGGCCTTGCAAGTATTTGGGCCTCCCCTTGGGGCTGCGCAAGGTTTCTGCGGCCCAGCTTCAGCCAGTGGTGGAGAGTGCGGCTAGCAGGCTGACTTTGTGGAGTGCCCGGTTGCTTAACCGCGGGGGGCGGACGATTCTGGTCCAGACTACGCTCAGCGCCACTCTGATTCACGCGATGATGTCTTTGGATATTCCCGCTAAGTCGTTGCAAGCCCTCAAGAAGATCTGTCGGGGTTTCATGTGGAAGGGGAGGGCAGACGTCAGTGGCGGCCACTGCTTGGTGGCATGGGACAAGGTGACCTCCCCTAAATCTTGTGGCGGGCTGGGTCTCCCAAACCTCCAGCTGCTCAACCTTGCTCTACGCTGCCGTTGGGCATGGTTGCAGCGAGTTGACACGTCCAAGGCCTGGGCGGAGTTCGACCTCCAAATCCCCGCCCTGGCCCGAGCCCTTTTTGAGTCTGCGACAGCGGTCGTTGTGGGTAACGGCGAGAGAGCCTTGTTCTGGAAGGATCGCTGGCTACAGGGCGCCAGGGTGGTGGACCACGCGCCCAAATTGGTGGCCATGATCCCGGCCCGGAAGGCCAAGGTCCGCTCCGTCAAGGATGGCCTGGCTGGTGAGTGGCTGCGGGATTGCGGACCAGACCTAAGTCCCGCTGCAGTGGGAGAGTTCTTTCACTTGTGGGGCATCCTCGCTGGTTACACACTGGTACCTGAGCAAGAGGACGCCTTTGTGTGGCGCTGGTCGGCGGATCGGTTATTCTCCGCGAAGTCGGCATACTCTGCTTTCTTTGTTGGGACCGTGGTGGCGCCGATTGCTTCGGAGATTTGGCGCTCAAGGGCGCCGTATAGCTGCAAGTTCTTCGCTTGGCTGGTGTCTCGCAACAGATGTTGGACGGCGGACAGGCTCCAGCGGCGCGGCTTGCCAAGGCCGTCCGCTTGCCCCCTTTGCGACCAGGACCAGGAGACGCTCCAGCACCTCCTGCTTGGTTGCGTGGTCTCTAGTGAGGTATGGGCTTGGGTGCTAGCACGGTGGGGCAAGCTGGAGTGGATGCCCGGCGTGGACACGGAGGTTGTGCCCTGGTGGACCTCGCTCAGTTGCACCAGATCTGTGAGGAGGGATCTGTGGACGGCTATCATTTTGGTTTTCTGGTGTATCTGGCGGCATCGGAATGAGGTGGTGTTTAATGGCGCCACCCCCGCAGCGGCGGCCATTAGGCATAGGATTAGGGAGGAGTACCAGAGGTGGCGTGTAGCTAGGCTTTTCCGCTCGGAGTCCTTTGGATTTCCCGAGCCTTTTCCTTTTTCGTGGAGAGATGGAGATTAGGTTTTCCTTCAGAAGGGGAGCTGCCACCCCCTTGTTGGTAGTGATACATGTGGTTCGGGTTTTCTTGCCCTTTCTTTTATATGATTAGTACACCTTCCAGGGTGTACTCTCGAAAAAAAAACACTCGAATTTCTTAGGACCGTACCTGCTCCAGCTCCTCCTTGAGCATTGATACGCGTGATGCACACGTCCGTTGGGAACCCCAAGAGGAAGGTGTGATGCGCACATCAGCAAGTTTTCCCTCAGAAAGAAACCGAGGTTATCGAACCAGTAGGAGCGAAGAAGCACGTGAAGGTTGTTGGTGGAGGAGTGTAGTGTGGCGCAACACCAGTGAAACCGCGCCAACGTGGAACCTGCACAACACAATCAAGATACTTTGCCCCAACGTAACAGTGAGATTGTCAATCTCACTTGAAAACAAAGGATTAAACGTATCGAGTGGAAGATGATGTTTGTTTGCAAAGAACAGTAAAGAACAATGATTGCAGTAGATTGTATTCAGATATAAAATAATGGACCGGGGTCCACAGTTCACTAGTGGTGTCTCTGCAATAAGATAACTAACATGCTGGGTGAACAAATTACAGGTGGGCAATTGACAAATAAAGATTCAATACATATCAATGATGATTACTATGAGATTTAATCAGGGCATTACGACAAAGTACATAGACCGCTATCCAGCATGCATCTATGCCTAAATAATCCACCTTCGGGTTAGCATCCGCACCCCTTCCAGTATTAAGTTGTAAACAACTGTTAATTGCATTAAGTATGGTGCGTAATGTAATCAACACAAATATCCTTAGACAAAGCATCGATGTTTCATCCCTAGTAGCAACAGCACATCCACAACCTTAGAACTTTCTGTCACTGTCCCAGATTCAATGGAGGCATGAACCCACTATCGAGCATAAATACCGCCTCTTGGAGTTACAAGTATCAACTTGGCCAGAGCCTCTACTAGCAACGGAGAGCATGCAAGAACATAAACAACACATATATGATAGATTGATAATCAAATTGACATAATATTCTATATCCATCGGATCCCACCAAACACAACATGTAGCATTACAAATAGATGATCTTGATCATGTTAGGCAGCTCACAAGATCTAAACAATGATAGCACAAGCGGAGAAGACAACCATCTAGCTCTGCTATGGACCCATAGTCCAAGGATGAACTACTCACGCATCAATCCGGAGGCGGGCATGATGATGTAGAGCCCTCCGGTGATGATTCCCCCTCCGGCAGGGTCGGCGGCTCGAAACCCCGAGATGGGATTGGCGGCGGCGCGTCTTTGGAAGGTTTTCCGTATCGAGGCTCTCGGCATGGGTATTCGCGACGAAGGCTTTAAGTAGGCGGAAGGGTAGGTTAGGAGGCGGCGAGGGGCCCACACCATAGGGCGGCGCGGCTCCTCTGGCCGCGCGGCCTATGGTGCCGGCCCTCGTGGCCCTCTTAACCCTCCGGTTGGAAGCTCCGCGGAAAAATAAGACCCGGGCGTTGATTTCGTCCAATTCGAGAATATTTCCTTTGTAGGATTTCTCAAACCAAAAACAGCAGAAAGCAACGGCTTCGGCATCTTGTTAATAGGTTAGTGCCGGAAAATGTATAATAATGATGTAAAGTATGTATAAATCATGCAAGTATTGTTATAAAAGTAGCATGGAACATAAGAAATTATAGATACGTTTGGGACGTATCAAGCATCGAACGAACCATCAACAGATAAGGAGCGACGCAAACGCGTTTGCTACCGCGCGGTTGAAAAATGCGCTTATACCTAGACCTCCTCGAAATAGGCTTTCACTCCGCTATATTAATATAGAAACCAACCGATACAACATGCATGCTGGGGCTGTAGCACAACCAAAGCCCAAAAGAACAAGAGAGAAAGAAAAAAGAAAACAATACCAACACCGGCGGCTCGACAAGAACAAAGACGACTCGCCACCGCTGCGCCCTCCGGAGAATTCCACCACACTCCAAGCACATCGAAGCGCCACATATTAGGAAACACATTCAAGAAGGAAAGCGATGACAACGCCGCTGCTACCCGGACTAGTCCTAGGGTTTCCCTCGATACGCAGAAGGGATTTGGGAAGAGGGACAACCGACGCCCTTCAGGAAGGTAGGGCGACACCGCGTCGTTGTCGGGCACGCCGACCAGGATTTATCCCGCCCACCAAACCCACAAAGCCGAACGATTCGAGGTGCTCCACCTAACTTGCCACCCACCAGCACACGCCATCGCGGTATTGAAGTCATCCTCGCCATCTCGCTGTGGTCACCGGAGCAGGGCCTAGACGTAGAGAAGAGAGGCAGCCGGCTCGGGGGGAGGGGGTAGCAACACCTTAGCCGCGCGGGAGGGAACTAACTCCACCGGCTTCGCGGTAGCCGACCGGACATGGCAACAAGGTCAAACTAGGCCCACATTGGCCCGGTCGGGCCCTCACAGACCCGCAAAGTCCCCACGGCCATACTGCAGCAGGTCGGCCGGAGCACTTCCGAAACCAAGCCACTGCCGCCGCGCCTTCTCTGCCTCCAGGTAGCATCGCCGGCGCGCCAGGGGCAGATAGCCCATCCATCCCAGATGGGACCCAATCTGGGCCCAGATCTAGGCCGAACAAGCCCGTCCTAGCACCTTCGCCTGCGTCGCTCCGCCGCCAACGATGGCACCGCGACCCCTCCTCCCACTCGACGTGCGGGTCTCACGCTGCCACGCCGAACCGCCGCCGGCCGAAGCGCACTACCCGGCCGCACCTACCCCGCGCAGGCATAGCACCGACAGGGAAAAGTCGAGGGGCCGCCGGCGCCGTCCAGGCCTTGCCCGACGACGCACGACGACGACGGGGGAGAAGAGGAGGAGGGGGTGCGTGATGGGATTCGTAGCATAGAAAACAAACAATTTCCTACCGCAAGAACGAATAACAAACCAAGATGCAATCTAGAAGATGGTAGCAACGAGAAGATCATGAGACTAACCCTCAAAGATTTCCAAAGCCTAACGAGATTAGATCTCGTGGTGGATGTAGTCGATCACTTGCGCTTGTGCGTAGAAGATCTTGACGGTGCCACGGTCGGGCAGCACCTCCGTACTTGGTCACACGTACGGTGTTGATGACGACGTCCCTCCCGTTCCAGCGGGCAGCGGTAGTAGATCCTCCTCGTAATCCCGGCAGCACGACGGCGTAGTGGCGGTGGTGGTGGAGATCTCCGGCAGGGCTTCGCCTAAGCGTTTGCAGGAGAGGTGTGAAGAGGAGGGCGGCTAGGGTTTGGGGAGAGGGGGGCGCCGGCCTTGGGTGCCCTAGGTGGTGCGGCCAAGGTGGTGCTTCAAGTGGCCGGCCCCCTCCCCTTGCCCCTCAATATATAGGTGGAACACATCTAGGGTTTGCCCAAGTCTTCGAATAAGACCACAAGTCAAAACTGCCATATGGACGAAACCTAGAGGGACAGGGACTCTCCCCTTCCCCCCTTGCTTGGCCGGCCAAGGAGGGGAGTCCTCCATGGACTCCACCCTCCTACTTGGTTGGCAGGGTGGAGTCCCGGGGACTCCACCTTCCATAGTGATTTCTTCCGGAAGGTTCTAGAACATTCTAGCGCCTTCCATAAATGCACCGGATCATTTCCAAACTTGGAAAGTGACTTCCTATGTATGAATCTTATTCTCCGAACCATTCCGGACCTCCTCGTGATCTCCTGGATCCCATCCGAAACTCCGAACAAAACTTCGAACTCCATTCCAAATTCCATATCTACATAAACGACATCAAACCTTAAGTGTGTCACCCTACGGTTCGTGAACTATGCATACATGGTTGACAATTCTCTCCGACCAATAACCAATAGCGGGATCTGGAGATCCATAATGGCTCCCACATATTCAACGATGACTTAGTGATCGATTGAACCATTTTCATACGATACCGATTCCCTTTGTCACACGATATTTTACTTGTCCGAGGTTTGATCATCGGTATCTCTATACCTTGTTCAACCTCGTCTCCAACAAGTACTCTTTCTCGTACCGTGGTATGTCATCTCTTATGAACCATTCATATGCTTGCAAGCTAATCAGACGACATTCCACCGAGAGGGCCCAGAGTATATCTATCCGTCATCGGGATGGACAATATCCCACTCTTGATCCATATGCCTCAACTCATACTTTCCGAATACTTAATCCCACCTTTATAACCACCCATTTACGCAGTGGCGTTTGATGTAATCAAAGTACCCTTCCCGTATAAGTGATTTACATGATCTCATGGTCGAAGGACTAGGTAACTATGTATCAGAAGCTAATAGCAAATAGAACTTAATGACGTGATCAAATGCTACGCTTATTTGGGTGTATGTCCATTATATCATTCACCTAATGACATAAACTTGTTTTTAATAACATCCAATGTTCATGATCATGAAACTATGATCATCTATTAATCAACAAGCTAGTTATACAAGAGGCTTACTAGGGACTCCTTGTTGTTTACATAACACACATGTATCAACGTTTCGGTTAATACAATTATAGCATGGTATGTAAACATTTATCATAAACACAAAGATATATCATAATAACTATTTTATTATTGCCTCTTGGGCATATCTCCAACAGTCTCCCACTTGCGCTAGAGTCAATAATCTAGTTTACATTTGTAAAGATATAACACCTTGGCCTTCTGGTGCTTTATCATGTTTTGCTTCGGGAGAGGTTTTAGTCAACGGATCTCGACATGCTCAGAAACGTATGTATTTTGCAATTCATTTGCGTCTCAACGCATCACTCATTTTCCAAATGAGTCGACATTAAATATGTTTGGTCTTCTGGTGGAACCTTAATTCCGCGGTCTGAAATATGTCACTAATATTGTCACACACAATATAGCTTCAAAGTTCTGACACTATCGGAACTACACCAAGTTCTCAAACAACTTTTTGACTTCACATCCTTAGTCATTGTCAAAACAATGACATACTATGCCTTCGTTTGTAGAATCCGTCACAATATTTAGAACTCTTCTAAATCTAGCATTGTGCTACCTTTTAAACAACACTTAGCCTAATTTAGATTTGAAATTCATTTTTATATGTGACTAAACTAATATCGGTGCAACACCTTACAGCGATTTGTTTGTCATTACCCCATATAAAACTATATATATCCTTGGTTCTTCTAAAGTACCCAAGGATAGTCTTACTGTCGTCCAATGATCATCATATGAATCATTCTGGTACATGCTCACAACACTTTAGAGCACAGGATATCCGATTGTGTACATATTAATCGTGATCTAAAATCACTCATGTGTTTTTTACTCATTGAGTGTCATGTACACTCAAGTCTTGTTAAAACTTCACATGAAAAGAACACCTTCTTAATATTTCTATATTGAACTACTTCAATATCCATTCTATGTAATTTGACTTAAACTTATTATGTGTTTCAATCTATCTTCATAGATCTTGACACTAAATATGTTTTAGTCCATATCCTTTCATTGAAGTTAATTCTCAATGAAACCTTTTATTCACATCAAGAATATAATTACATCATTTATAATCAACGATATGTCATCTACATAAAGTATTATAAATATGTCTCAGTGCTCCCACTTAATTTCTTGCAAATGCAAGCATCTTCATCGTTTCTGATGAAATCAAAAAATCTTTGACAATTTCATCCGGTGAAGATTCCATCTCCGCGATACTCACTTCATCCAATTGAAGTTCGTATACCTATCTAGTATTCCACGGACTAGCAAAACTCTTGGTTGTATCTTGTATACACCTTTAATACACACTGTTAAGTAATATATTTTGCCATCCTACTAGCATATGTCATAAAAGAAATATGTAGCGATTACTAGAATAATCCACATAGACTATAAGCATCGCTACGGAAGATCTAATCTTATCGTAGTCAACTCTTTGAACTTTGTCGTAAACAACTTTTCGACAAGTCGAGCTTCTTCAAGGATATTTCATCCAAGTCCATCAATTTCATAGATTCATTTACTTTCAAAAAGTATTCACCTATCTTGGATTTCATGGCGCATAGCCATTTTAACAAAGTCAGGGCCCATCATAACTTCTTTGTATGTAGTTGGTTTATCATTGTTAAAAAAACAATCCTTTGTTCACAAATCATTTATTTGATCACAAAACAAACTATATCTACAAGGTTCAATAAGTACTTTGATCTCCATGACTATAACACTTTGTAGACATGGGAGCCATGATCTTCGTAGCTGCTTCCGGAACCATTTTCGATGTTGTGCTACTCTGATCATCATGCTCAGGTTCATGAACCTTATCAAGTTCCATTGTCCTCCCACTCAAATACTTCACTAGAAACAATTTCTTGGAAATAAGTAAGAAACATCGACAAACACTTTTTTCTTTGACTCCATAGTGAAAAGAATTCCCAATCAATTTGCTAGGATAACCAACAAAGACATTCATCCGATTTTGGTTGTAAACTCATTTACTTATGCTATGCATACCAAAATTTAAGAAATGACTATTAGAGTTTATACCCATGACATAACTCGTATGGTGTCATTTCAACGGATCATGATGATGCTCTATTTAGTGTAAAAAGCGGTAGTCTCTAAAGCATAATCCACAAAAAATATAATGATGTTATTTTATTTTATCTTATCTTTAACCCAACAAGGTTTGGATACGTCTCTCGGATACTCCATCATTATTATGATACTCCAAGAAACGTGAGTTGTAGAACAATTTCATAACTCTTTTAGATGTTCGCTGAAACTCGTAATTCAAATATTTCCACCATGATCCTATCATAGATATTTGAATTTTCTATTACGATGATTTCCACTTCATGCTGAAATTTATTTGAATCCATTCAAATATTTCAGACTTCTTCCTTATCGAATATATCCTCATATATATATTCAATTCTTGTTGGAAGTTTTCATGAAGTAGAAGAATCTCCCGCACACAACTATGCCCAGTGAACCACATACATCATCATGTATGTTTCCACTAAGTTAGTTGCCCGTTCAACTCTTGGCCTATGAACGGTATTTCAGTCATTCCTTTTAGAAAAGATTTGCAAGTGCCAAACGATTCAAAAATCAAATGACTCCAAAAATCCATCTGCATGGAGTTTCTTCATGCGTTCCTTTCTAACATGACCTAAATGGCGGTTCCACAAATAAGTGGAATTCATATCATTTGCCTTATGGCATTTTAGTGTCAGTGTTATGTATGTGTGTTTCACCATTAAGATTTATAATAACTTATCCATCATACATGGAGTAATGTCATAATTTGAACAACTCATTGTTTTCATTTGACCAGAGCAAAATAACAATTGTTAAGTTATTTATTATAAATTCTAAGGGCTAGGTAGAATGCCAACGGCAAACATAATAACACTTTATTATGTTCCAGACGTGCATTATTACCATATTCCTTATCAGTCACTTAGGCCATCATATTCTTGTATTGCGTTGTATTGTATGACATCTCATACCAACCAATCTGGTACAAATACCCAAGAATTTCATTATGTGACCAAACAAGGAATACATCCATAACATGTATATCATCTATATACACCTGAGCTAGACTTTCTAGTCTTTTCTTTCTTTCTGCCAAAATATCTTTTGTAGTTTCTCCTTTAGCTTTCCTCATTCTTAGAAAACACTTCACCTTCAATAACTTCTAGGTCCATTGGTCAAATACCAATAACCTTGAGGTTCTTACTTTGAAGTTGATCATCATATGACAAATGTTCCAGATTTCACTATAAGTAACTTTGTAATATGATGAACAATTTCACTCATAATTTTATCCATCATATCATGACGACTTCCCGAGACCATGTCTGTACATCCTAGGCTCGTAAAGTTTAACCTTAGTATTCGCATGTGCAAATCTGGCTTGTACCCGTTGTATGCACTCGTAGAATCTATAACACCCGATCATCACGTGAAGCTTCGAAACGACGAGTCTTAGCAACGGTGCATACCGAGGACGATCATTTCATGGATATGCGAATATCGTTAGTGCCCCAATAGTTGGAGGATTGAGACGTCTAGCGTCTTCAACCTTCGTACATTCCCATAAAACTTATGAGTTTATGTAGTCTCACTAGATTATATTCTATCACCTTGCAATAAGGTCTTAGATATCACATATATCTCATACCTTGCTTATTTATGAAAACAAAATTTCCAGCTCCTTACTTTTCAAACAGATTTGAACTTCAAGTGCTAGCAAGATATATGTACTTCAAGCACGATGGATATCACAAGGAAAGTAAGCTCGGGTATAGAAATAACTGAGGCACGTGGAGAGGAGGATGTATTCTCGTGTTCCCTTCCTTTGCAAGAAGGTACGTCACGTTTGGAGGGGTGGAGGTCCCACGAAGGATTCCCCAACGCCACGAAGGCTCACCCTATTCTCCGAGCCAAACCCACGAAGTATAATGGCCCTTTCCTTATGGTTAGCTCTTCTTCCACTCCGGAAATGGAAAGCTCCAAAAGCACTTCACAAGCTCCACGAAGGAGAAGCTCGGGCCTCTTCACAATCTTCCTTGAAGGGATCACCGGAGCACCAACCGCCAAGCCAACTAGGAGGTCTCCCTCCAAGAGTAACAAGCTCACGGTCTCTCACTCGAACTAATCGTGGTGGAGAGCTCAACACATGCAATGATGCAAAGCAAGAACACTAGAGGTGCTCAAATCCTTCACACTCAAATCCCACCAAAGCAGCAAATGCTAGGATAAGATTAGAGAGGAAGAACAAAGAGGAAATCAACAAATGACTCCAAGATCTAGATCCCAAGAGTTCCCCTCACAAAGAGGAGGAATGGATTGGTGAAGTTGTAGATCTAGATCTCCTCTCTTAGATCCCTCAAGAATGAGCAAGAATCATGGGGGGAATCAAGAGATAGGGCAAGTTCTTCAAAGGCAACAATGGAGGAGAGAGAGTGGAAAAACTTGTTTTGCCCAAGGTGGAAGAATGCCTATTTATAGTGTAAGAGCAAATATAACCGTTGGGGAAAAGTTAGGCTGAGAAAACTAGTCGTTTGAGGCAGAGTCGAGCAACCCGGCAGCTGACCCGGTGGTACCAGGCCACATAACGGGCTGCCCGGCAGCAGCACCCGGTTGGTCGGGCTGACTGCCGAAATGCCCGACAGCAGCACCCGGCAGGACGGGCCAGAGGCCGGACAAACCAGGACACTGGGCCAGTCGGCACCACACCCGGTGGACCGAGCCAGTTGCTGACCCGCTCGGTAGCAGCACTCGGCAGGCCGGGCTGTGTGCCGGACTGACCGGCAGCAGCACCCGGCAGGCCGGGCCAGAGACCGGAATTCGGGACCCCTCAAAAACCTTTTCGTTTTCTTTAAACATAAAATGCTCCCGAACTACGATTGACATGAAACCAATTTTGTTGGAAAGATAACGACAAATAGAACCCAACTCCGATTGACATGAAACCAATTTTGTTGGAAAGATAACGACAAATATGGAGACTCCTCACATGATATTTTTAGATGACTCTATAGAGAGAGTCTCCCAACGTCAAGAAACAGTGAAGATGTCCAAACTCGAAAACGCAATAGAAGATGCATGCGGATTCCGTTTTCGATGAACTTCGGCTTTTTGTAAAGCTAGCAACAAGCTCAAGAACCTCACACAGAGAAATACCAAGAAGCAATAGGGATATGCAAAGTATGGAAAAGATTGAGCTCCCTAAGACGACACGATCAAGTTACCCAACCGAAAGCCCCTCTTGATAGTGCGGCTATCTATCCTATAATCCGGTCTCCCAACATCCACCTTGAGACCGGTAAAGGAAAACCTAGCAAGGCCATACCTTTGCCTTGCGCATCCCGCTTGATCTTGATGATAACACTTCAAGCTCCACTCAAGCCGGAATGCCTTACTTGATCATTGTTGCTTCGTGAAGACTCACAAATGCTCCCCCATACAACATGATGGGAAAGCTCCATTGATGCACATCTTCACATGTCCATTATCACCAAATGGACGGCAAGCTTCAAGCATATGATCCTCTTGAGATGCTCAACTTGAACTTGCCCAATTCAACCTTGATGACGATCACCACTTGATGGCATCCTCTCATGGGCTATATGAGATCTCCCTTTTGATGCATGCCCATGGAAAGATACCTAACCCACATGGACGACACAAGTGCACATATACGATGGGTTAGTTCATAAAGCATAATTTACAAGGCTTACCATACCACATGACTTCATGTGGCACATTCTTCATGCTTCATGTGTTGACCAAACTTGAATCTATTCTTCACTCTTTGTATTGGTCAACCTTGTATCTTCTCATGCTCTAACATACTATCTTGAGGTGTATAAACAATTCTTCATTTGTTTGTATGCTCTAAATCTTAGTCAACCATAGCTCAACTTATGAGACTATCATGACACCGACTTAGAGCCATAACTTGAATTCTTCACTTAGAATCAAGCACTCAAGATCTTGATCATTCATTGCTTATCACATAAGCTAGAGCATGGCTAATATTGAGTTCCACATAAGAACTCCATCTTCATTTCTTCTTCTTGATCATATCACATATATATCTTCAAATCGATGATCTTGATGCCAATACTCAAGGTGTATCTTTATCTTCATGGCATCCCTACTTGAATCCAACATATGGACTACAAGTAGTACCTATGGAATATTCCTTCATATAAACTCAATGAAAACATTAGTCCATAGGGGTTGTCACTAATTACCAAAACCACACACAGGGGCAATATACCCTTACACGATGAATATTGAATACTATATTGAGATCGATTATATATACTTGTCATATATTATTTGTGATCTTGCATGCTCTCCGTTGCTAGTAGATACTCTGGCCAAGTAAATTCTTGTGACTCCAAGACGGAGTATTTATGTTCGATAGTAGGTTCATGCCTCTAGTTTTCTGGAAGAGTGATAATAACTTCTAAGATTGTAGATGTGTTGTTGCTACTAGGGAGAAAACAACAATGTTTTATTCAAGGGTAATTATATTGTTACTTTACACACATTGTTTATGGGATAATCTATTGCTGGCAACTTAATACTGGAAGGGGTTCGGATAATAATCGGAAGGTGGATTATTAGTCATAGACGCAGTTGGATTATGGTCTATGTATTATGTTGTAATGCCCAAACGAATCTCATAGTAATCATCTTGTCATGTATGATCTTTATTCTGTCAATTGCCAAACTGTAATTTGTTCACCCAACATGTTATTTAGCTTTATGGAGAGACACCTCTAGTGAATTGTGGACCCCGGTCCTTTCTTTTACACTGATAAATTCATCTACTGCAATCTTGTTCTATTTACTTTCTGCAAGCATTGTTCCCTTCAATTCCACTTCAAACATCTCTTTCCACTCGATACGTTTAATACTTTGTGTTCAGATAAATCTGTGAGATTGACAACCTCACTGTAAGTTGGGGCAAAGTATTTTGGTTGTGTTGTGTGCATGTTCCACGTTGTTGCTAATGTCGTAGTGGGCCCTACCACAGTTCAGCTAGCAACACCTTCAGAAGTCACGCCTTTCTCCTACTGGTCGATTAAACCTTGGTTTCTTACTGAGGGAAAACTTGCTGATGTGTTCATCATACCTTCCGCTTAGGGTTTCCCAACGGTGTGAAGTCTACGCTACGATAAGCACCATCAGCGGCTTCATCGGTGAAGGCGGCGTCGGGATATGGATGCAGGATCCTGGCCCTGAGACGCAAGATTAGTGGGCACACACGCTGGATGGGGCAGGCATCGATGGCGAACGGTTGTTCTCCATCTAGCCCACGCAACCAACAACCGTCTGCGTCGATGCCGATGAGGAGGCGCAAACAGGGCCTAACCTAAGCAGGGTTGATGCTGCCAAGCAAAAGGGGAGAACCACAAGATCAGCAACTTCAACGACAACAACAACAACAAATGTTTGTGCGATGCGTGGCTAGTAACCAGCCATGACTGCATAAATGGTGCCCAACAAAAGAGCAAGTTCTACCGGGCCACGATGAGAGAAAGTGCCACAAGCCCTACAAGATGCGCATAGAGCGCACGTAAGAATCCATAAAAATATGGACCTACACCAAACAAGAGACTTCCAAGTTTTGCGCCGCTGTCGATCATTTTGTTTCCCACCACGAGAGCGGCACAGGAGTGATGGGACTAGTAAGTAATGGGCATCGTCATTCCATCTATGTATGCGGCATTTAGCATATCATAAACCTAACTTTTAGCTATTTTAGGTACCCAGGGCCTTGGAGAAGTTCAAGGCAACACATAAGAAGGGCTTCTATATGGTCCATTATTGGCACAAGATGAAGGAGGCGCCGAAGTGGATGGCTGGCTATGCGGCTTACCATGAAGCTGTGAAGAATGAGACAACCACGTTGGTCGTCGAGGGTGAAGACGACGATCCTAGGAAGAAAGCCCTTCCACCTTGTCCTCGGGGCCATAAGGCTACCAAGGCCGATCTTGCCCGGGAGGCATCAGCCCTTGCATTGAGCCAGACCTTTGAGAAGATCATGGCCGAGTCTCAAGCCGTCCTGGCCAAAAGGAACGAGAAGAGGCGCCTGGAAAAAGAGGCCTCTATTGCCATCTACCTCAACCTCACCAAAGAGACCACTGAAGTCCAAAGGATGGGTGACGAGGGTACTCCTCGGCAATGCCCTCCGTACGGGGCTTAGGGTTGATGGAATCCTGTAGGCTGACACGAGACATCGGTCTTCAAACGAGCAGGGAAAGCAATTTACCCAGGTTCGGGGCCCTCGTAGAGGTAAAACCCTTACGTCATGCATGTCTAATCTTGATTATGAAAATATCGGGTTACAATGGGGTGCGAAGGTTTCGGCTATGATCTCGTCGAGATACTAAGTTCTATGGGGACCTAGCTCTAGACTTAAGGTGGCTATGGTTGCTAAGATTGCGTGTGTCCTCGGCAGCCCCTCTCCTGGCCCTTATATTGGGAGCCAGGTCTCGAGAGATCTGTCCGGTACGACTTGGTTACAAAGAGTCCTAGTTCTAAACTTTCCTTATATCCTTCGCCTCCTTGTCTTGCTCTTCAAGAATCCTTCTAGTGAACCGACGCAGTAGCCCACCTGGCCATCGGATGTCTTTATGGGCCTCTAATTGGGCCGCAGGGGATATCATGATGACTATTACCCGAAGGGTAATGCCCACGTCAATAGCCCCCGAGTTTCTAGACAAAACTATTTCGGGTAGAGACTAAAGCATGCCTCTACCAAATGTTCGCTTCATCCGACAAATCTTGTTCTCCTTGTAATAGCACCATCTTCTTCTATCGGGTGTGCGTCCAGCGCTCCCGATGGGAGTAGCCCCCGAGTCTAAGTACGGATGCTTGCAACCATGCGTAGACTCAAGTTGTACTACTTGAATACTTTATTCTGCCGAAGCTTTCTACAGGTCTTCATAGGTCATCCGATACATTTATATCGGGGCTTCAATTTTTCAGGTAAGATTAAGTACGTAAAGGATATCGAGTAACGTGCCTAGCTTTGCTGGTTAACTGCCGATGGCAAAACAACGCTACCCTAGACAGAATCAAGTCCCGGGGCATGATCCTGGAGTGCAAAAAAGTTTCGTCAGGTATGCAACCAACGCTCCCGATGGGAGTAGCCCCCGAGTCTGGTCGCGGGTGCTTGCAACCGAGTGCAGACTTAGGTCAAACGATTCAAATATTTCAATTTTTCTTCAGATATGCTCTTCCTTGCAAGAAAATCTTCGAGTCCGAATTATGTCGGGTGCGCGTCCAGCGCTCCTGATGGGAGTAGCCCCCGAGTCTAGGTACGGATGCTTGCAACCGTGCGTAGACTCAAGTTGTACTACTCGACGATTTTAATTTTTCTTCGAATGATCCACATGGGCTTGACACTTCTCATGACATCACTGATGACGTCCCTACTGCTGTGGTTTGATTTGACGGGACGTGACCTAACGGGTCCATCCCACTTCTGCGCGGTTCAGTTTTGGAAATGACCAGTACTACTGTGCAATTACCAAGGTGTCCCCTCGATTTCCGCACTTAATGATGAAGAGAGATCCCTTTACTAAATCGAGGGCACTAACACGTGTCCACTCAATTCTCCAACTTCCTTCTACCCTATAATCTCAAAGGGTAAGAATCTCCTCTTTCCTCGCTTTCTCCTCGCACCCTTTCTTCCTTATTCGTTCTTTTTGCTCATAACCGCCGCGCCACCGCCGCTGCTTTCCATATCTCCTTCAAATCTCGCGATGGTGAAGAAGAAGAATCTCTCCCTCGCCACCAGCGCGACGACCGGCGGTGCTGCCACTAAGGTCCCCCCGAGCTCATCGAGGAGGAGCGCATCGGATGTTTCTCCCCCAACTTTGGCGCCGCCCGCGCCGGAAAACTCCGCCGATGGGCCTGCGCCCGGCGATTGGCCGGTTTCTACTACCACAAAACGCGACGAGAAGAGGGCCAAAAGCCTCGGAATAATTTCTTCCCGCGAGGGGAACATCATCCTCCCAGGTGCGACTTCGCGGCCCAATCCCCCTGTCGGTTTTACTGTGATGTTCTTGTCCTTCTTGTATCAAGGTCTCTCGCTTCCTGCTCACAAATTTCTCCATCGCCTCCTTCGTGTGTATGACATCCAACTATGGCAGTTTACCCCCAATTCAGTCCTTCATCTTGCCATCTTTATCACTCTCTGCGAAGCATTCCTGGGCATCGAGCCCCATTTTGGTTTGTGGAAGAAAATTTTCTTTGTGAAGAGATACAACTGCAGTTGTGGGTCTTTTATTATTGGCGGAGTTGGGTTTGTTGTCCGTAAAGAAGTAAAATACTTCAACTTCCCAATGAAACAATCCGTTCAAGGATGGAGGCTGAAGTGGTTTTATATCAAAGACTCATCAGCAATCGACACCCAACTTCCCCAATTCTCCGACGTCCTGGAAGCCGTGCCTAAGAAGTCTTGGAAGAACATCCTTTCACCCGATGAAAAACCAACAGTCGATAGATTGTTCGAGAGATTCCTTGGGCAATGGCCAAACCATGATAGGTACTGAGGTAGCCGCTGTGTTCTTAAAACGTCGAGTCCAACCTATCATGTCTAGGGCTCATCCAATGTGGTTGTATTCGGGCCCCAAGGATGAGACCAGAGTGAATGTCGCCGAATTATCTGAGAAGGAACAGCTTGATGAGGTTAGGCGCCTTACTCTCTTTAGCCAAGAAGACTCAATCCCACTAATATCTCTCCAGCCGCCGTTCGACGCTGACCATCTACCAACCGAGGTAAATTTTTCTTTGTGCTATCATTAATCTGTTTCTTTCAACCTTCACTGTTTTCATTATTCTTACTCGATTAATTCGACAGATCCCTACAGCTCCCTAATGTTTGCAAGAATTGTCGAATGATGCTTCCGAGAGAAGAGACTCTTCAATCCCTGTAGAATCCCATACCGAAGGAAACATGGATCTAGAATACGAACATGATGATCCAATGAATCCTGAAGCTTCTTTCATCGATCCTCAATCCCTTGCCGACGACATAAGTGACACAGCGGGATCAATTCATGACGACGACGCTGATCGCGCTGCCTTTGTTGATGCAGCTGCGGAGAAGGCCGATGCGCTTCCCACAAAGAGATCATCCGGCGGCTTTGTCGACGAAGACGATCTCTTTGATCTGTAAGTCCTCACTACTTTCTCTGAAATTAAACTTTTGACAACGACTATCTGTACTTGATTCTCACGTTACCAGCTTCTCACCCTTGTAGTGATGAGGGTTTCATCGAACCTCCTTCCAAGAAGGCCAAAACGAGCACCAGTAAGCCGGATCCAGCAGCCTTCGAGGCTTCGACTCCTGCTACAGCCCCAGCGGCTCAAATTTCAACAGCTTCTTCCCTCTCCAAAGGGAAAGAAATTCCTTCGACTGCCGCAGCTATGATTTCTCCTTCTGAGAAACATGTAAGCCTTTTCCATATCAATAATATGTCCATCTCTGGTAGCTCCCGAATGGATCTTCATCAGATTATAAACTTGCTAACGATTAACTTCTTGTTTTAATAATAATCATCTTCTCCTACTTCCTCAGAACTTACGAGCCGTTATCTCTTCTCTGGAGGCCTTCTCCTCCCGATATACTTCTCTTGAAGCTGATAAAGCTCGGCTGCAAAAGGAGATCGAGTCTTCTTCTTCAAAGCTGGAGGGCGCAATCAAGATTGCTGCCGAAGCTCGCCAGAATGCCGATTCTTTGAAGGAGGAGCTCGAAAAGCTGAAAGGGAAGTTGAAGAATGAAGAGACATCAAGGCTTGCTGCCGAAGCTCGAATGAATGAAAAGGATGATCTTCTTCGCCAATCTGTTTTGGCCTTGCTCGGTAAACCCATTTGGCTTTCTCTTCAAAGTTCCCTTTATTGATTCAATTTATAGCTAGCAAACTCTTCCTTTTTGTTCCTTGCAGAAGCTGCCGATATCCCCGCTGAAGCCTTGGACAAGCTTCCGAGTAATTCTCCTGCAAATGCTTTGTCGCTGACCCTCGAGTCTCACAAGCTTGTTCAAGCCCTTCTCCAGAAGGGTAAAGGCGCTATGGCGAGGATGCACTTGATGATCTTTCCCAAGGTTGACCAGAACAGAACTTTGGGACAGTTCATCGATGCTTTTGCCGTCAACACGAAGGACGTTATCGAGGTATTCAAACGTACTTCGCGCACCTATGGCGCCCTCCTAGCTTTTCAGCTTATGATGGGTCACGGTTTCAAAGCCGATATTGAAGAAATGTCCAAGGACTTGCCGAAGGACCAAGATGGGCGATTTGTCGACTTGGGTATCTTTTAAACCCCAGCGCTTAAATGTGCTCGCCAGCTTCTTGAATTGGTCTCGGCAAAGAAATCATCTACTGGTCCAAGCTTGTCGAACCAGACCCAAGCTCTTTGACTTTATTCATGTAATTCTTGCTTAGTTAAAACAATTTCCTGTCGTAAGCCCTTATGGTTGTAACAACTTTTGTACTGGCAATGTTGCCAGTACCCTTATGTGATAATACTTTTATTTGCACCCTCCCGATGGGAGTAGATTCCAGTGTTGGACTCATATAATCCATCATGCTTATGAATAACTTTTGTAGGTTTTTCCTGTGCCTTCATTTACCGACGATTCTTCGGGTGCCTCATCTGAGAATGATCGGCTCCAACTCATGAAAGATCGAATTGCTCAGATGGAAAAGGATATGCGGAGTACTTATGCCTTGGCTGCTATTATCAGGAAGAAGAACGAGCTGGCAGCCGACGCAGAACGTTATGCTCTTGCTGAATTGCATAATGCCACAGAAAGTTTGAAATGTAAGTGCCCTTAACTTTATGCTCTTTAACCTCTAAAAAGGGTATCTTCTCATCTTCCTTCGTTACTCCTTCTATTCATAGCTCTAAACCCAGCCGAAGAAAACAAGCGTATCCATGAAAGCGTAAATGCATTGACTCAACTATCATCTCTATATGAGGTTTTCTAGAAGAATAAATCAAAGGCTTCCACTGTCGTGAAGTTCCAAGATCGGGTTCAACAGGTCCACCGATTCTTCGACAAGTGCTGCAAAGTGCTAAGAATAATCTGGAAGACAATCTTTCCTCTGAACAGGGTTCCTCCTATGTTGCTGACTTTAATGTCTGAGTTTGGTAACATCAGGAAGATCCGAAGGTTGATCCGTTCACAAGTGATTGCTGGGGCTCAATCTGCTTTTGCTCTTCTTTTGTCAAAGCATCCAACCATAGATCTGGTAGCCGTCGCAAATGCCGAAGGTGATGTAGATCATCTTTTCGATAAGGCTTTTATCCCTTCTTGCATTGTGGCCGATAGGATAGAACATAACTCGAAGGTAGGCGAAAAGATTGCAGAGGAGGAACCCTGAAAAAGTCTTCATGCTTAAACAATGTAAACACTTGTTGCACCCGAATATTCGGGTGTGCTTGACCCGATGGGAATTGTATATATGTATAACCTTTTTAACTGCATGTAAATGTCGTTGGCTATTTTCATTAAGTGGAGTAAATCTTAATTACCCGTTGCACATCTGTATTATGATGTATTTGTATGTTTATCGGCAACAAAATGTTTGAGTGATCAGCTCGTGTTGCAGGTTTTGCTAAACCTGTTGTATGTGCAACTTTTGCTTTCAACCGACGTATGACTTGATAGCAGCTCCCGAATAAATCGGTGGAACTAGACCTGCTGATGACTCTGTCGTTCGTTAGTACTTCTGTAGTTTAAAGTACCGAACATAGGTTGTTTTTATATGTGTTTCATGATCTTGCTATCTGCGGCTCTCTTATACTCTCGAGGTGTCTGTAGCAAGGGAGAAAAGCAAGATTCTCACCGATTTTGCCTCGTAGCACTCATAGTTTCAGAGGCTTTTTAGAGTGCAATCTTGGGGGTTGTTTCAATTAGACCAATGTTCGCTGTAGTGTACGAACTAAAGGTCTTTATAATCTTGTTCGGGTAACCCGAATTACTTCAATGCTTCAGAAAAACAAAACTTGAGTCTTCATTAATAACATAAGTAAGCACTAAGGGGCTAAGATGGCCCCTTATTGAGAAGCGAAAAAACTAAAAAATAACGACACCCATCCTTTTAAGCAAGAGGAGGGTTCTTCTTATCTTCGGTCTTATCCAACGTGCCGATGGCTTTGGAGGCATCACTGGCATCATTAGGAGTGCTTGCGGCAAGTACTGTAGTTTTGCTTCCTTCAATAATAACCTTGCCACCAGCTGCCGAAGGTTCTACTGTCGAAGTTTTCAGAGCGAGCTGAGGTTGCCCGGTTTCTTCTTCTGCTTCTTGACGCGTTCGTCTTCCTTATCGTCGAGTGTTAACAATTTTGAAGGGAAGTCGTCAGGTTCTTGTTTCTTTCCAAACTTGGCAGCAATCTTCTGAAATTCTCGATCACAGTTGTTTGAGCGTGAAAAACTTCCATGGACTGTGATGTTCGTTCCATTGTTCCTAGGCATCTTGAGCTTGAGGTACGCGTAATGTGGCACAGCCATGAACTTGGCATAAGCTGATCTCCCGAGTATAGCATGATACTGTGATTCCCAGTTTACTACTTCAAACTCGATCTTTTCCTTCCTGAAGTTGCCGGGTTTCCCAAAGACAACGTTCAAGTACACTTTGCCAAGAGAGTATGCCGGTAAAGTGGGGAGAATCCCGTGAAAACAAGTATATGTTTCTTCCAGCATCCTCATTGTGATTCCCATGTTTTTGATTGTGTCGAGGAATATCATATTTAATCCGCTTCCACCGTCCATGAAGACCTTGCTCATATTGAATCCTCCAATTTGTGCTTCGACTGCTAAAGCTGCATGTCCTGGCTTTGGGATTGTCATCGGGTGGTCCTCTCTGCTGAATAGAACGCTCTGAGATGACCAGTCGATGTATTCATGAATATTGGCCATGATACTTTCCACCAAGTTTATCTCCTGGGTGAGCTTCTTCATCTCCCGTCTCGAGACACCAGTTCGATGGATCATGCTCATTTGTCCACGTGGTGGCGGGAAAGACTCGTTAGAGTTGCGAGGCTGGACCTGCTGAACTTGGTGCTGAGGTGGTGGTGGTGGTAAATTCGGCTGCTGCTGCTGGATAAGCTTCTGCATCTCAATGAACTGTCGACAATCCCTGACCAAGTGACTCGACTTCTTCTTATCGTCCTTAGGATCAAAATACGCGTTCAAGTAGCAAGGAGCGTTTATCTATTCGGCAAAGGGCAACTCAGGGGTCCTTGGAGGCCGTGGTTTGTAATTGCCACGGTTCCCAGAGTTACTCCGATTGCCGTCCTGTCGATCGTCTTGCCTATCATCATACCGATCGTCTCGATGATCAGAATATCCCGCAGCTACTAAGTTATTGTCATCGTAGCTTCGGTCTTTCCTCTTCTTGCGACGATCCCTTCGTTCACCCGAGTCATGCCTCGGCTGATCGTCGTCTTTGTCGTCACTGCATGGTCGCGGCCTTCGTACGTTGTCCTCGTCATCAACCCAACTGTTGGCGATTTCCATTAACATAGTTATGGTCTTTGGTTTTTTGCGCCCGAGCTTCTCTATGTAAGTTTCACGTCGAATACCATCACTGAAGGCATCGATTGCTCTGTCGACGGAAACGTCTTCGGCAGAGTTCAAGAGCTTGGTAAATCTCCCGATGTAAGTGCGCATCGACTCCTTTGGTTTTTGCTGGCAGTGCCGCAATTCGTCGATTCCAATAGGCCTTTTGTACGTCGCCTGGAAATTCTTGACAAATGCGTCTACCAGATCGTCCCATGACTTAATGGACCCCTTCGGCAGGCCTCTCAACCAGGCTCGTGCCGAATCCTTGAGGTAGAGTTGCAAGCACTGCATTGCCGCTATTTGGTTTCCTTTGTGTAAAATCACGGTCTGCAAGTAATCGTCTATCCAAGACCTCGGCTCTTGCTGTCCATCATACTTGGCGGCATCAGTGGGGTAGGCTTCAACCTTTTGGGTGGCATAGTCTCACGGATCTTGTAACTCAAACAGTCAGCTCCCCTCATCTCGCCATCGTGCTCCTGGCTTTCTTCGGATTCATCGCTGTCGTACTCCTCCGTTGCAGCTCGTCGTCGCCTGGCTCTGTCGATTCTGCTCTGGGTGATTTCGTCTCGGGCGTCCCTCGAACGGTGCTTTGAGCCGCTGGCTTGAAGCGTAGATTTATCTTTCCGTGGAACTAGACTGTTTCCCAGGATTGCTAGACTTTCCAGGGCACCCCGATGGGCTTGAGCCATGGGATCTTCGGGTGCTGGTTGCTGGTTGATGAGGTATGCCGTAAGATTGGCGGTTGCTCGCTCGACAGTTTTTGGCCTCAACATACCTGTTGTGTCCGTGGTCATGAAGGACTTGGTTAAATTTGACGTTATTTCTCTAGCATCGTCTTCCGAAAGTCGGGACAGCCTTGATCGATGTTTTCCTGCACCTTGGCTGCTTCGAGACGCACTTCCTCGCGAGCCCCTCCGTCGTTCACTAGATTGATCCGCTGCTAGCAAACGCCGCTCGAGGGTGGCTTGCTCGTTCGACAGTCGCTGCCTATTCTTCTCCAAGATAGTGCGATAGGCATTAAGGGTCCCAACCGAAGTTCCGGCGGGTAGTGGCGTGTTGTTGAATATGGCTGCCCGAGCTGCTACCCATTCTTCCTCCGCGATGGTGCAATCGTTGTCGTTGTTACTAGCATTGTTTTCAAAGTTACATCGTCTGCTAGAGCGGGGGGTTCGATATCCTTCTTCTCCTCCGTTTGCCGCGTTGGTGGCGTAGATTTGATGATCGGTCGTCTTCCAGGTGGTCATCTTGGCGGCGCTGTCGATACTTTCCTCTCCCGATGAAATATCGGGTGCTGCAGATGAATGGTGTGTCACTCGATCCCAATCCGTGCCTGGTGTCGCAGTTCAAGCAGTAGTACGAGGTCATATCTAACGACCCAGAGTCATCGGGTCCAGTCGACATTGACGATACTGAACGAGGCGTCGATGGTGGGGACGAACTCGTCGAATCCGTTAAGCCGGCTGAAAGATCAATCGATGGTGACATGATCGATCCTGCTGCCAATGGGACGATTTCCTTGCCGATCTGGGGACGAACGGCTACAACAGCCGAAGAACTCCTTCTGCGTTGACGTTGCAGTGGAAGTTTCCGAACGTCATGCCCAGGTTCCCTTGCAAACCCGAAAAAGTTGAGCGAGATGAGTCACTGTGCGGGGAGAACTCGTAGGAGCCGAATCGAATCGGGCTCCCCGAGCTTGGTGATGTCGGCAGTGTTGATGATGCTGCCGACGACATGGCTGGATCTGCCGATGACGAATCTTGTGCCAACAGGGTTCCCACAGACGGCGCCAATTGACGAGGGTACTCCTCGTTAATGCCCTCCGTATGGGGCTTAGGGTTATGGAATCCTGTAGGCTGACACAAGACATCGGTTATCAAACGAGCAGGGAAAGCGACTTACCCAGGTTCGGGGCCCTCGTAGAGGTAAAACCCTTACGTCCTGCCTGTCTGATCTTGATTATGAAAATATCGGGTTACAATGGGGTGCCGAAGGTTTCGGCTATGATCTCGTCGAGAGACTAAGTTCTACGGGGACCTAGCTCTAGACTTAAGGTGGCTATGGTTGCTAAGATTGCGTGTGTCCTCGGCAGCCCCTCTCCTGGCCCTTATATTGGGAGCCAGGTCTCGAGAGATCTGTCCGGGTACGACTTGGTTACGAAGAGTCCTAGTTCTAAACTTTCCTTATATCCTTCGTCTCCTTGTCTTGCTCTTCAAGAATCCTTCTGGTGAACCGACGCAGTAGCCCACCTGGCCATCGGATGTCTTTATGGGCCTCTAATTGGGCCGCAGGGGATAGCATGATGACTATTACCCGAAGGGTAATGCCCATGTCAATGGATGTCGAGGCAAAAAAGGCAGACGCCGATGCCAAAATGCTTGACGCCGACGCCAGAAGGATGGAGGCCAACGCCAAGATCCAGGGAGTGGATACAAGGATCATGCTGGCCAACTTGGCCACCATGGAAGACGACACTAGGGTCTGGTTCCTGATGAAGAGCACTGAAATCTGCGCGTGAGACGTCTGATTAGTGGCAACCAAGGCCTAAACAATGGCCTTCTTTTGGACTATATTTGTTGTTTTGGCTATGTTGTGCCCTTTTCGACTACATTTTGTGTCATACCGTCTGCACAATCTGTTGGACTTATTTGAGACTCAAATTTGAGCCAATCTAATAGCCATATTTTGGTGCAGTTTGCTTATTGTGATGTTTTGGGGGATTTTTTTTAAAAATGCACAAATGGACGCAGCGGTCAATTTAAACGTCCGTTTTGTGTGGGCTCGCTGGAGGTGCCCTAAAGGAGCCCAACCTTGGTCCGGCATAGGCCATGGCAGGCTGGATTTTCTCACTGAACCTCCTACTGGCTTTAGGACTGACAACACATGGTACTTTGCCCTTCAGAATTTCATCCACCGTCTGTTTTTTTTTTCCGAAGTTGCCAAACTCCAGGTGAGCATGAGGGCATCTTCAAAGGTCCGACGCAAGCGATCGTTTGCGATCGCGCAGTCGAAAAATGGGTCTCCAACTAGGCCTAGCGACCCGACGCATAGTGACTAGGCTGTCCGTGGAGACGCAAACGCGGCCTAAATATGCGTCTCGGATACGTCTCTGCTAACGCTGTGCGGTCACGCCGCGTGACCGCTCTCTTCTGGGCATACGTTTCATCGAGCCCGCCTGGCCGCAACCCTGGCTCGATGCGTCTTCTCAGCGGCGCCAGTACTAGCGACGAGTGGTGTCGCTTCGGTAGTCTGCGACACGTTAATGGCGATGCCTCGCCTGCCGAGTGGCCGCTGCCCACCTCTGCCAAGGAACTTAATGGCGATGTCACGCGTGTCCCTCGGCTGCGTCCGGCGTATATAAAGAGGGGCGCGCTCGGCTGCCTCATCTCATCTCCTTCACACAAACCCTAGCCGCCGCACAACATCCACCGTAGCGCCACTTCCCACAAGCCCGCGAGGGAATTCATGGCTGGTACAGGTGGCCGGTGAGGTGGTCGAGGCTGTGGGCGTGGTCGCCGCGGCCGGGGCCGCTATGCTGGAGCACCACCACCCTGCCTCTCGTCGTCGCCTGCGCCATCGTCGCCTTCGAAGGAGGCAAGGTGCTTCGAGTTCATCCTCCGCATCGACGAGGACCCGCTCGGCATCAAACGGCTGCCGGACAAGTTCGCCGAGTTCATCAACGGCGCCGAGTTGGACGAGTTGTAGCTGCGGGAGGCTAGATGTGGTTTCTGTCGTTGTCCTATCGAGGTCTTGTTCGACGGGTAGAGCAAGATGTACCTGCACACCGGATGGGACAAATTCGTCCGCGCTCACAACCTCGAGGCCGGCTTCCTGCTCACCTTCTTCTATGAAGGCGACGGCGAGATGACCATTAAGGTGTTCGACAAGACATCCTGCCGCAGGCACTACCACACGGACGAGTCCGGCAAGGACACTGACAGCTAGTGATGTTCAAGTGTTCTTTCTTTGCAGAGAAGATAGCCACCGGCCAATTGAAGCCACTAGTGTAGGTTTTTGAATGTTTTTCCTGCACATCTAAGAATATAGGCACACAGAACCCAGCTGGATTTTCTAGTTTGGACGACTGGGTGTGTGAGAGTATTCTTTCTTGACAGCGAAAGAACAAAACTCACGAGTCCAACACTAGTTAGGTTTTCTTATTTGCAATTTTAAAACTATGTTTCAAACTATGTAGTAGTTTGTGTAATGTTTCTATCTATGGTTAAATGAAAAATAAAAAAATAAAATTATTTATGCATCAGCCCGATGAAAGCACCCCATGCGCAAAGGGACGCGCAATGTGTGGCCCTGTTGAAGATTCCCTGATAATCATATCTCTAATTCCTGTTGGTACAGAATCGAGCAAGTCAAAAAGCCATTTGTCCCCGGTGTTATGTATAGAACATGCCATACCTCCCTCATGCAGTCCCAAATCTTCATCAGTGCATGGAATGAGTCCTCGTCCGTCATGCCGCATATGCGACAAGTTCCTACGACATGTAAGTGTTGAGACCGATGGAATGATCGAAGTGAGCCCAACTTTAAATTAACGAAGCCATCAATTGGCTAGGAGTTACACCAGAAATTACGACAAACACGCGCTAAGTGCACAACGAAACCTAAACGGAAGACACCACAGATAGTGCCAAGCTGAAGCGCCAACTTGATCTAAGAGGAGGGAGCCTTGTCTTCTACAGCACCGGAGCAATCACGACCATGTTGATACAAACAAAACTTCCACCGCACCAAGACTGCAACCCACAGGAAACTCAACGACGGGCCAGCCACCTAGCAGAGCTTGAGGAACCAAGAATGCGTCATCGTCGTCGGAGGAGACAGACATCATGCAAAGTTTTCACCCAAACCTAAGAGCCACCACCCCTGGAGCTCGGGCTAGGTCCAGACCAAGAACACACCATCTTGCCCTGGTGTAGAGGTCGACCTAGGAAGGACATCAGCTACCGCAGCAAACCGTGTAAAAGCAACCAGACAGACGCTGCGAGAGGACTGCGACACCAGCGAGAGGTCACAGGGTGATCCACAAGACACTACTAGAGAAGCATGCACAAAGTAAGAGCCCCAAGGAGAGCAGATTGGGGCGGAGGGACAGAGTCCATCACTTCGAACAAGAGAGACATCATCGGGACGCCTTCAACAAGGGAGTGACACCCGCAGGTGTCGCCGTCACCGTCACATGCCACATCCATGTGCAGCTTTCGCAGAGGTCCAAAACTGATCAAAATTTTGGTCGCCATCGCCGAGGACGTAGAGTAGACATAACAACAATCACAACCCTGCCCCCAACCAAAGCCGCACTATGAACTAGCCCCAAAAAGATTCATCCGCAAGGTGAACCACACACTGGCTGGCAATGCCCGGTCAGACCCAGATCTAGACATCAATGACGCTAGAATGGCGGCAACCCAACGACCTCACCATCCCCAGGCCGCTAGCACCTGCACTAGTATGACCAAACTGGTCAGAGGGAGAACTAGACTACCGTCACGGGAGCAGCTGCAGTATTGGGCATGCTACCAACCCGGCAAGCATGCGCCGGCCCAGGGACCCATCCCGGATAGCCAGCAAGGACATCATCCCCAAGCAACATCAAAACCACCGGAGAGCCCCGAGAACGCAGGACTCCGACGGCAGCGAACGAGTCGCCGGGTCCAGGCCCGCCAGGAGCAGACCAACATGGCGGTGGAGGAGCCACCAGGAGCACCCATGGCCACCCGCAGCATGAGATTCGGCCAGGCCCAGATCTGGGCCCACAAGCCGAGATCCCGCCTCCGCACGCCAACCCTAGGTGACCAAGCCGCCAGTGGACCAAACGGCGCAGCGTGCGAGACTCCACGCCGTAGCCGTCGATCACACGGCCTCCCACGGCCGGAGCAGCGCCAGAGCGAGCCCGCCTCGACGGGTCACCACCGCGCGCGGGAGAGAGGAGCCCCGCTCCCTAGCCCCAGGAGACCAAGCATGGCCGGAGCCGCGTCGGCCGGCGCCTTTCGCCGCTGCAAGGACGAGCCCGCCCCGTCGGGTCACCACCACGAGCGGGGGAGAGGGAGGCCGCCGCCGCCAGCACGCCCGGGCTTTTCCCGGCGGCTCCTGGCGGCGGCGATGGCGACGGGGGAAGGGGGAGGAGTAGGCCGCCTGGGCAAGGAGGCGGTGGCGCCACAGCCGCCCTCGGGTGGGGGGGGATGGGAGCAGGGAAGAGACCGCATTTTTACATCTATAGCCAAGGCACCGGAGATGATTTTCCAGGCAAAAAATTTCATCTTCTCAGTTAGAGATGAATCCCACACCAGCTTCCACACAGGTCTAATTCCACATGGCCAAGAGCTAGATGCACCACCGACTTTGTTAGGGCCGGTACAATGGTAGAGAAGGCATGCCTTTCCTTACTCGCCACATCAGTTAGAGAAGGCATTAGATATAAGTCACACAATGGATTATCTCTTACAACCATCTCTAGAAATTAATACGAATAATTAAATTTTGGTAGGAAATTTATTGATAAGGGAAGACATATGATACAATGGAGAAAATAGTCTTCCCTTATTTTCTAAGAGATGATCCCTTATCTAAGGGAAGACAACCTTCTCTCCCTCCATTCTCTCTCCTCCAACTAAGCAAAAATCTGACGTGGCATCTCTAAGGAAAGGCTGACATCACCGCATTGTACGTGCCCTTATCAATATGAGCTGAAACAGCAAGGTGATACGCTCTCCTAAACAGTAAAATTACCTGTTTTCTCCGGATGCCAAGCCAAGAAATCTTGTTGCAATCTTGGTGAAGTCCTAATCTTCAGGATAGCTTCTATATCAACAGGTAAGAAGTATCTGTTCAAACGATCAATATTCCGGGCACCATTTTCATCTATAAAGTCAGATACTCTATTATAGTTACAGTCATCTTAATCGAGATAGGGCGGAAGGTTGGTCCTTTCGGTATCCAGGGTCCCTCCAGGCTCTTATACTTGTGCCATTACCTACTCTCCATATTACACCGTTTTTTTTAGTAGTTCCAAGCCATACTCTATCCCTTTCTAAAAAGCCGACGAATTAGCAACAAAGACAGTATCGATCAGGTTGCCTGTAGGGTAGTATATGGCTTTCAGAAGGCGTGCACATAGACTGTCAGGGTTATCAATTAATTTCCAAACTTGTTTTACTAGCAAAGCTTGATTAAACATTCTCATATCTCAGAAGCCCATATCTCCGTGAGATTTGGGGTGAATCAAAATTATTCCATGCAAGCCAGGCCATTTTCCTCTTCCCCTTCTGAACTCCCCACCAATATTGGCGCATCAGCTTAGTCAACTCATCACAAACTGATGCAGGTGTTAGGGCAATATGCTTGTTGTATTACCAGGGGGCCAAAGGCCACAATATATAGTACATGTACAGGTGCACATATGCAGAAAGCTCCCTAACATATGGGGAAACTACAATATACAGATATATACATCTAACACCCCCTCAAACTCATGGTGGATCCACAACACTGAGTTTGGAGAGTAAGAAATCATGCTGCGCTCGAGTCTGTGCCTTCGTAAAGAAATCCGCCAACTGCAAATCTAAAGGCACATAATGAACCGCAACAACATCATCCTGCACCTGAGCACGTGTGTAAAAAGCATCAACACCAATATGCTTGGTCAGCTCATGCTTGACCGGATCACGTGCAATACTGATAGCACCTGTACTTTCAAATCACTCGCCCACGTAGCATCCGATTAGCACTGGAGCTGGAGAGAGCTAGAACGGGGAAAGAAAAGGCGACGAGTGATCGTGCCACGAAGGTAACGAAGAACACGGAGGAGATGACTATAGTGAACAGTGGTAGGAGCTAAGACAAACTGACTCAGAATATGAACAGGATAAGAAATATCAGGACGAGTGACAGCAAGATAAACAAGACTCCCAACAAGATGGCGATAACGGGTGGGATCAGGAAGAGGATCACCATCAGTAGGACGAAGCTTAACATTAAGCTCCATAGGAGTATCAACCGTGCGCTCATCCCCAAGAGCAGCACGAGCAAGAAGATCCTGAATGTACTTTTCCTGAGAGATAGAAAAACCATCAGAAGTGGAGGAAACCTCAATGCCAAGAAAATAGCGAAGAGGACCAAGATCAGTCATAAGAAACTGATCGCGAAGACGAGCCTTGACGAAGGCAATATACTCAGAATCATCACCAGTAATGATCATATCATCAACATAGAGAAGAAGAAGAGTACGTCCACGAGGAGAAGTGTGAACAAAAAGTGCTGGATCATGAAGACTAGGAGAGAAACCAGCAGCAGTCACCACAGAGGCGAAGCGCTCAAACCAGGCACGAGGGGCCTGTTTGAGACCATAGAGAGAACGTCGAAGACGACAAACCATCCCATCGGGAATAGAATACCCAGGAGGAGGCTGCATGTAAACCTCCTCACTCAACTCGCCATTAAGAAAATCATTCTAAACATCAAGCTGGGAGACAGACCAGCGGCAAACAGAAGCAACAGCAAGAAGGGTACGCACAGTAGTCATATGAACCAAAAGGCAAAAGTCTCATCATAGTCACGGCCGTGCTCCTGCTGAAAACCACGAGCCACAAGACGCGCTTTATAGCGCTCAAGAGATCCATCAGAGCGAGTCTTAATTTTATAGACCCACTTACACGTGATGGGACGAACACCAGAAGGGGGAGAAACAAGATCCCAAGTGCCAGTGCGCTCAAGCGCAGCGATCTCCTCAGCCATGGCAAGCTGCCATTCAGGATGACGCTCGGCATCCCGATAAGATGTCGGCTCGGAAACGACAGAGAGACCATACTAACTAGGAGAGTAACGAACTGGAGCACGACGCTGACGAACAGGCCGTGAAGGGGGAGGCTCATCTGCAGAAGACAAGTCATCAGAAGAAGAGGAAGAAGGGACAGCATCGGAAGGATCCGAAGCCGGAGAACGAGGAGTACTAGGTGGACTAGACGAACGAGAGGATGGCGCCGAAGGGGGCGCATCAGAAGTAGGAGGGGGGGAGGGACAGCAGGGGTGCATCCGGAAAAAGAAGAAAAGAGATATCATCCACCGGGTAAGTACCCGAGGTGGGGCGAGGATAGAAGGGACGCGTCTCATCAAACTTGACGTCATGAGAGATGCGCATCCGATGACCAACAGGGTCCCAACAGCGATAGCCCTTATGCTCATCACTGTATCCGAGAAAAACACACTCAACAGACTGAGCGGTCAGTTTGGTGCGTTCGCGAGGAGGGAGAAGAACATAGCAAACGCAACCAAATAAGCGAAGAGTCGAGTAATCTGGAGAGCTACCAGAAAGACGCTCGAGAGGAATGCCACCTTGAAGGGCAGCAGAAGGCTGAATGTTAATGAGGTAAGTCGACGTAGCGACAGCCTCAGCCCAGAAATGCGGCGGAAGAGAGGAAGCAATCATCATAGCACGGGTAGTCTCAAGAATATGACGATGCTTACGCTCGGTGACACCATTTTGAGCATGGGCGCCGGGACACGAGAACTGGGCAAGGGTGCCCTGCTCAGCAAGAACACCACGCAGGTGCTGGGAGATATACTCCGGTAGAATCAGCACGAAACACACGAATAGGCGTGGAATACTGAGTACGAACCATGGCTGCAAAACGCTGATAAATAGAAAGCACCTCACTGCGAGAGTGCATAAGAAACAACCAGGTGTACCGTGAAAAATCATCAATAAACAAAATATAGTATCGATGACCCCCTTTCGAAGGAAAGGGAGCCGGACCCCAAACATCCGAATGAACTATATCAAAAGGTCGCTGAGATACAAACGCACTAGTAGGATAGGGAAGCTGAATCTGTTTGCCTAACCTACAACCCTGACACGAATGCAAAGACACATCTCCTGAGACAGACCCCAGAAGACCACTACGAACTAATGACGATAAACGGGAGCCACAGAGGTGACCCAGCCGATGATGCCACTGCTGAAAAGATCTAGTGACAGAAGCAGCAACCGCAGGAGAACTGGCAGATGAAGTGTCAGCAGAAGGAACGCGGAGCCAGTCTAACTCCCAGAGCCCCGGGGACTCAAGGCTGCGAGGGCCAGCTCCAACCAGGGCCTGTGTACGACGATTGATACGTCTCCAACGTATCTATAATTTCTTATGTTCCATGCTACTTTTATGACAATACTCACATGTTTTATACATACTTTACATCATTATTATGCATTTTCCGGCACTAACCTATTAACAAGATGCCAAAGCGCCAGTTGTTGTTTTCTGCTGTTTTTGGTTTCAGAAATCCTACAAAGGAAATATTCTCGGAATTGGACGAAATCAACGCCAGGGTCTTATTTTTCCACGAAGCTTCCAAGACCGAAGGAGATACGAAGTGGGGCCACGAGGTGGCCAGACCATAGGCAGCGCGGCCGAGGGGGCCCGCGCCGCCCTATGGTGTGGGCCCCCGCTCCGCCTCCAACCCTACCCTTCCGCATACTTAAAGCCTTCGTCGCGAAACCCCCACCGAGAGCCACGATACGGAAAACCTTCCAGACGCCGCCGCCGCCAATCCCATCTCGGGGATTCAGAGATCGGCACCCTGCCGGGAGAGGGGAATCATCACCGGAGGGCTCTACATCATCATGCCCGCCTCCGGATTGATGCGTGAGTAGTTCATCCTTGGACTATGGGTCCATAGCAGTAGCTAGTTGGTTGTCTTCTCCTCTTGTGCTATCATGTTTAGATCTTGTGAGCTGGCTAACATGATCAAGATCATCTATTTGTAATGCTACATGTTGTGTTTGGTGGGATCCGATGAATATAGAATATTATGTCAAGTTGATTATCAATCTATCATATATGTGTTGTTTATATTCTTGCATGCTCTCCGTTGCTAGTAGAGGCTCTGGCCAAGTTGATACTTGTAACTCCAAAAGGGGGTATTTATGCTCGATAGTGGGTTCATGCCTCCATTGAATCTGGGACAGTGACAGAAAGTTCTAAGGTTGTGGATGTGCTGTTGCTACTAGGGATAAAACATCAATGCTTTGTCTAAGGATATTTGTGTTGATTACATTACGCACCGTACTTAATTCAATTGTCTGTTGTTTGCAACTTAATACTGGAGGGGTGCGGATGCTAACCTGAAGGTGGACTATTTAGGCATAGATGCATGCTGGATGGCGGTCTATGTTCTTTGTCGTAATGCCCTGATTAAATCTCATAGTGATCATCATGATATGTATTGAATCTTTATTTGTCAATTGCCCACCTGTAATTTGTTCACCCAGCATGTTATTTATCTTATTGGAGAGACACCACTAGTGAACTGTGGACCCCGGTCCATTCTTTTACATCTGAATACAATCTACTGCAATCATTGTTCTCTCTTCTTTGCAAACAAACATCATTTTCCACACCATACGTTTAATCCTTTGTTTTCAGCAAGCCGGTGAGATTGACAACCTCACTGTTACGTTGAGGCAAAGTATCTTGATTGTGTTGTGCAGGTTCCACGTTGGCGCCGGTTTCACTGTTGTTGCGCCGCACTACACTCCTCCACCAACAACCTTCACGTGTTCCTTGACTCCTACTGGTTTGATAACCTTGGTTTCATACTGAGTGAAACTTGCTTCTATACGCATCACACCTTCCACTTGGGGTTCCCAACGGACGTGTGCTTCACGCGTGTCAAGCTAAATTTCTGGCGTCGTTGCCGGGGAGATCAAGACACGCTGCAAGGGGAGTGACGTGGGCATTACCCTTCGGGTAACCAATGTTGCTCTACCCTATACGGTTCAACTGGAGGCCCATGAAGGTACCCGATGGCAAGATGGGCCACTAGGACGGTGCGGCGGAAGATTGCTTGGAGTTCAAGACACGGAGGAAGCCGAACAAGGAAAGCTTGAAGATAGATCTATTGTAAACCTACTCGTACTCGATGAGATCTCTCGGGACCTGGCCACCTATATAAAGGCCAGGAGAGGGGCTATCGGGGGACACACAATCAACCTTAGCAATACTAGCCAGCAGAAGCTTAGAACTAGGTTACCCTAGCAACTAGCATCTCGACGAGATCACAGCCGAACGATTCGGCACCCCATTGTAACCTGTTTTCATCATAATCAAAGAACAGAGGCGGGACGTAAGGGTTTTACCTCATCGAGGGCCCCGAACCTGGGTAAATCGCTTCCCGCTTGTCTGTGTACCGATGTCTCGTGTCAGCTTGGATTCCATCAACCCTAAGCCCCTATCGGAGGGCATTGCCGAGGAGCACCCTCGAGGGGTCTTCCACATCCAATCTCTTTACTTTGTTTTTGTCTTGCTTTATTTTATTTACTGTCTTGTTTGCTTTATATTCAAAAACACACAAAAATTAGTTGCTTTACTTTCTGTCTTGTTTACTTGTTCTATATCAAAACACAAAAAATTAGTCAATTGTCTTTAATTTCTTTATTTTATTTGCTTAGTTTACTTTTATTACTGCTAAAATGAGTAATACTGAAGTTGAAGTTCGTTCTTTTAAGCAACAAGGTGGAGAAAGTTTTAAAGATGCTTGGTACAGAATTAGTAAGCTCACCATAGGTGCATTAAGAAACACTCCACTATTATCCTTCTTAGGAACTTTTATGTTGGCCTATCTAGTTGGAATAGGTATGTTCTTGATACTCTTTTGGGAGGTAATTTCCTAGGGACTCCCTCTTTAGAAGCTAGTTGCATCATTGAGAGTCTAGTTGGAATACCACCTGTTAATGAAGTTAAAACTGAAATCTCTCTAGAGGATGTCATGAAAAAGTTGGAAGCCATAGAGAAAATTTTTCCAAGCGTTGAACCTAGATTGGGAATATTACTTGATAATACTGATAAACTTGATAAATCCCTAGGAGAAATTAATGAAAGAATTGCTGTCCTAGAAACTTGTGTTATCCATGATAATCAAACCAATAGGATTAGTGAACTTGAAAAAGCTATGGGAACCTTGGGTTCAACTTTTTCTTCTCTTAAGTTTAAGGAGAAAGCTTATGTGGGTAAAGAGCAAAAATTCATGTATGTCTCTAAGGTGCCTAAACCAAAGAATTATTGTAGGCCTAAATTGATAAAACCCCTAGCACCACCATGGGGAATTTAGATAATGGAGCATCTAAGGTACCCTCTGCAACAAATTGTGTTTGTAAGAAAAATTATAATGTTGATGCTTCTTCTCTTGATAATACTTGATTTGCACTTTCTGCGCCTAGCTGAAAGGCGTTAAAGAAAAGCACTTCTTGGGAGATAACCCATGTTTTATTTTACTACTGTATTATTGAGTCTTGAAAGTTGTTACTACTGTAGCAACCTCTCCTTATCATGTTTTTGTGCCAAGTAAAGTCTCTATGGCAAATTTGATGCTAGATTTGGATTACTGCGCAGAAACAGAATTTCTGTCTGTCACGAATTTGCGTAGATCTCTCTGTAGAAACATCAAAAAATCAGCCAATTTACGTGCGTGATCCTCAGATATGTACGCAACTTTCATTAGTTTTGAGTTTTTTCGTTTGAGCAAGTTAAGTGCCTCGAAAATTCGTCTTACGGATTGTTCTGTTTTGACAGATTCTGCCTTTTATTTCGCATTGCCTCTTTTGCTATGTTGAATGGGTTTCTTTGTTCCATTAACTTTCAGTAGCTTTGTGCAATGTCCAGAAGTGTTAAGAATTATTATGTCACCTCTGAATATGTGAATTTTTGATTATGCACTAACCACTACTAGGGAAAGGCTTATAGCAGCACTCCTTACCGCCGGCGAGTACGGTTTGCAAATGCCGGCGGTAAGACCTTCCAGGGTGGCCTAAACCTACCGCCGGCGAGTTGGACGCAAGGCGCCGGGGGTGCGGGCTTTACCGCCGGCGAACACGGAAAGCAAAATGCCGGGGGTAACGAGTGGCTGGGCGGGCCACCCAGCCTGCACTTACCGCCGGCGTTTTGTGCCAAACCGCCGGGGGTAGCGGGTTGTACCGCCGGCGAACCCGAAAATGAAAATGCCGGGGGTAACGAGTGGCTGGGTGGGCCACCCATCCTGCACTTACCGCCGGCGTTTGTGGGCCGTAGGTGCCGGCGGTAATGGCCCTACCGCTGGCAAACGCACATGTAGGCGCCGGCGGTAACCTGGGATATGCCATAACTCGACCAGCCACCTACCACCACCCTCACACACTCATATGTGATGGCAAATCAACCCAAGCACTTGTTATCTCATTCTCCCACCCATTTTAGCTATTTCAACCAACAAAATATGATGTATTTGAGCAAATCATGCACTACCTAGCCCCTCTAGCATGATTTGCATGATCTAGATCTAGATCTATCTCCTCCCACCACCTTTTCCACTAGATCTAGCTAGATCTCTCTATTTGTAGATCTCTCTAGATCTCTCGAGCATAAAGTCGACGTGTGACGTCTCTCCGGTGCTTTTGGACGTCGCGTCAACTAATAGGTATATAACTAATGAGTGGAATGTTCATGAGTTGGTGAAAAGTCGCGGTTACACTAGTAGAATTGCAAAAGGCGCGGTTCCATATATGTAAATGCATTGTTTTGCATTTGTTTACGCGTGCAGGAACATTGAGTTGCCAATGTTTTGCCGGAATGTTGATTAACTTCCGTTCCGGCGAATTTTGGAACTCCAGCATGACAATATTTAGCAAAGGTCATGCCGAATTTTTTCCGTGAAAACCGAGACGGCGGTGTAATCAATTATCTTGTCTTGTAGGCGGCGATGGTCATCGCGATGAGGGAAAGCGTCGTGGATAGATACGTGGAACGCGCGACGGCCGACATGTATCGAAAAAAGCGAAAGGATATAATGTGTCCTTGTCGAAGATGCAAGCTAGGATCGTTGTTTGACCCCTTCTCAGGCATAGTGAATCAACACCTGCTCAGGTATAGTTTCATGGAGGGGCATACTCAGTGGATGAGTGATGATGGAGATGATGATATCGATGGTGATGGAGATGATGATGGTGGAGATGATGATAACGAAGGTGATGGAGAGGATGCCCCACACGACAATGGAGACGAGGTTGAAGAGGATGGCGCACACGTTGATGGTGATCAAGAAGGCCGGGAAGAACATGCGGCCGACGAGGACATGAGTAGAAATACCCCGCTAACCGCGGCCGTGCAGGACCGTCATGTTCAAGAACTTCTTCTCAGCAACACATCGACCGACCCCAAAATCGCTGGTAGACGGAAGGCTAAGCTAGATCAACTCGAGGTAGACTCGAGAACTCCGTTGTACGATGCAGCTCGTGGGACGGAGGAGAGCCGTCTGAGATACGCTCTCGATATTATGGAGATGAAGGCAAAGCACAAATGGACGGACACAAGCGTGGACGAACTCTTCGGATACTTGAAGATCCACTTTCCTAAAGATAACACGTGTGCCGGTAGCCTACAGGAGGCCAAGAAAATCGTGTGCCCTCTCGATTTACCGCACCAGAAATACCACGCATGCATCAGTGACTGCGTAATATATCGGAACGAGCATGCCAATCTCGATACATGCCCACAGTGTGGCGAATCTCGATACAAGAGAGGGACAAGAAAATCTCCTCGAAAAGTTGTGTGGTACTTCCCGCTCACGCCCCGTCTGCAGCGGTACTTCGTGGACCCCAAGGAAGCAAAGCTCATGCGCTGGCACGCGGAAAGAAAGGAGGCGGTGATGCGTGATGTAGAACGGGTTGAAAACCCAGTGCTAACACACCCTTCGGATGCAAGCCAGTGGAAAACATTAGACGATGAGTATTACGAAGAATTCGGGAAAGAACCAAGGAACATCAGGTTGGGTGCAAGCACCGACGGACTCAATCCGTTTGGGAACCAAAGCAGCAAGCACAGCACCTGGCCCGTGTTTGTATGGATGTACAACCTCCCTCCATGGCTATGCCTGAAGAAGAAGTACATACACATGAGTATGCTAATCCAAGGGCCGACGCAGCCAGGGAGCGATATCAACCTGTATCTGGAGCTATTGAAGGAGGAGCTAGTCACTCTGTGGGAGGAAGGGACAGAAACTTGGGACGCCTACGGACAAGAAACTTTCCGTATGAAAGCCGCACTGTTGACGACGGTGCAGGACTATCTTGGATACGGATATATCGCGTGCCAGGTGTGCCACGGACACAAGGCATGTGTGAGGTGCATGGAAAAGACGCCATTTTTACAGCTGGGTAAGGATCCCGGGTCTTCAAAAACCGTCTACATGAGGCATCGAATGTGGCTTCCCAAGAATGACCCGTGGAGGAAGCGTGGAGACCTGTTCAATGGGAAGGATGAGGTCGAGGGACCTCCACCTAGGCGAAGCGGCGAAGAGATAGATACTCTGTTGAAAAACTGGAAAGACTGCCCTCCGGCGGGTAAGATAAAGATCCAGAAGCGGAAGAAAGGAGACAAGAGAAAGAAAAAGGAACCCGGGCCGCTCTTGGGGGTATGGAAAAGGAGGTCCGTGTTTTGGGACTTGCCGTACTGGAAGATCCTCGGTACGCCTCATAGCCTTGATGTCCACTACAAGAAAAGTTCTGATAGACAACGTCTCAAAATCGTCCGCTAAGGGGTATTTTTCGTCGCCTATGGGCCTAACCCGACCGATATGGGTCGAAAGCGTCAGGCAAAGTCCAACGACGTTTTTTCGGTCCGTCGCGCTTGGCGCCTTCCGCCACGGAAAATCGGACCGTTGCGCAAGTGTTTCCGGGAGCCCGTTGACTGCGACGTCATGGCGACACGTGGCGTACGCGTTATCGCGATTAATGGCGTTAAGTGAAACGTGGTAGATGGTAGGCCCACACGAGGGCTGCCACGTCTTAAGCGGGCCGGGTGACATAGTTTGACCGGTCAACTATATAGCAGGCTGGTCCATTAGTTACGTGGGCCGGGCCTAACCTCTAAGGTTGACTGGTCAAAACTTAAATGGGCCGGCCCATTTAACATGTGGGGTCAACCTTACGCAAGGGCCGCCCAAGAAGCAAGTGCGCGGGCCAAAACACAGTGGGTCCCACTTTCTGTTAAAGGGCGGCCCATTTAGTGTGTGGGGTCCACCATATAGCAAGTGGGTCGGGCCAAACACAGGTGGGTCCCACTTTCCAGTTAAAGGGTCGGCCCATTTAGTATGTGGGGTCCACCATATAGCAAGTGGGCCGGCCTAACAAGATAGTGGGCCGGGCCAAAAACACAGGTGGGTCCCACTTTCCTGTTAAAGGGCCGGCCCATTTGGTGTGTTGGGTCCACCATATAGCAAGTGGGCCGGCCCAACAAGATGGTGGGCCGGCCCAACAAGATGGTGGGCCGGGCCAAAAGCACAGGTGGGTCCCACCTTCTGTTAAAAGGCCGGCCCATTTAGTATGTGGGGTCCACCATATAGCAAATGGGGGCCCAACAAGATAGTGGGCGGGCCAAAAACACGGTGGGTCCCACTTTCCGGTTAAAAGGCCGGCCCATTTAGTATGTGGGGTCCACCATATAGCAAGTGGGCCGGCCCAACAAGATAGTGGCCGGGCAAAAACACGGTGGGTCCCACCTTCTGTTAAAGGCGGCCCATTTACCATGTGGGACCACCATATAGCAAATGGGCTGGCCCAACAAGATAGTGGGCCGGCCCAATAAGCATGTGGATCCCACTATCGTGTAACCGGGCCGACCTACTAAAGAAGTGGGCCGGCCCAAAATGAAAGTGCGTCCCACACTACTGTAAGTGGGCCGGCCCAATCTGTTGTAGTGCCCTACTTGTTTGACTAGTCAACTTGCATTAAATTTCATGAGCCTAAAATCTGATATCAATGATACACACAATTACATACACAAATAAAACAAGTAGGAAAATTACAAGGCAATTAATGTGCCCAAATAAAAAAATTACATAGAATCATTGAGGACTTCTATTAGCATCATCAATAACACGTTGACATTTGGCAATCGCCTTGATTGAATCTTGTGTACTCTTTGTCAACATATCAGCTACAGATCTTAAAGCAGCAATACCATGTCTTTTATAAAGTACAGCCTTGAGATATTTACTGTTTGATGAAAGCAATGGTCTAGGTTGACGGCTATGAGAAGATGCATCAGAAGAAATATCAGAACTTTTTGTGGGCCTCACTTCTAATGAAGATTGCTTCATCACAACTGCATTCTGATAATAATGCAAAAAGAGTTAAACAATGAACTATGCAAACATTTATTATGCAATGTAGATATAAGATAATAACAAGTTGCATAAATAAGACAATGTATGGAACTTGTACTAAGCACAAACTTACATCATAATGTTGCACAGGGTCGCTACAGATCCTTTTTTGGCGACTATCTTCTAATGATGACTGCTTCATTAAAACTGCATTCTGGTAACATTGCAAACATAGTTACAACAATTAACTATTCAAACATGTATTACGCAATGTAGAGATCAGATAACAGCATGTAGCAGAAATAAGCACAAGATAAGATAAGATGCATGTACTAAGCACATACTGGCTCGCTGCAGGTCCTTCTCTTGCGTGCACTAGTCGTGGTCAACATGCCTGTCATTTTAGGTTCAGCCATCAAGTGAAATGCTAATCCTCCTGCTCCATTGTCCTTAATCTGTGTTTAGATATCACATTTAAGACCAAGTCAGCTGGTTTCAAATAACAAAAAACTTGAGCTGCCAAATGAATAAGCTAATATTTACCAGATATCAGATTAAAACCAACTAGATGTTGCTTTGCATGAGATACGAATTTCAGACATTCAGATTTAGAGTAGGGTAATGCCAAGGTTTTCCACATAAAGTAAACTGGCATTAAGAATGACCAAATGTCAGGTTCAAATCACCTTCGCAGTTTCTCCAAGACAAGCATATCAAATAGGCAGAAACATAGTAAAGCATGAATGGCATTGCTATGGCAGGGTTCCAAGTGTTAATCTCTTGCATAAGGAACAATGCATATAGGTTATAGATAATAACGGAAGTAAACTACCAAAATTACCAACCAAGAACTCAGATTCCAACCTTCCCTAGCGTCCCCGCTGTTAATGTTGGATGTTCTAATAAGTGGTTCGCATGATCAAACCCTAGGAAAAATAACATTGACAAGTCAGTCTACGATAATACAAAGACCAGACATGCACGCAGCAATAACTATATAAGCTAAAGACGATGTATAAGAGCAAGCAGATTGGAAATGCACATAGCATGATTATAAAAGCAGTGTGAGAATAGCAGACACGAGAAAACAGCTAGCAGCTAGCGGTGAGCCAATGACGTGGTATAAGAACAAGCAGATTGGAAATGCCCATAGCATGACTATAAAAGCAGTGCGACAATAGCATGCAGTACAAAAACAGTTGGCAGCAAATGAATGGGTATAAGGCTATAAATATGTGGATGCACACAGGTGTCAGTAGAATGAACAGGATGGTAGCGACCGGATAATGCTTTTGTACTGTACAATATTTAAACAAACTTCATGCGAAGCAACACATCAAGAAAGTTAACGGCATATGAGATCTGCAAATAACTACACAAAACATGGCTAAAGAAACACCGCGATCTAACGGGCCAGCGTACTAACCAAGCTGCGGCGGGGTGGACGGGGGCGGCAACTTGCATTCCGGCGGCGAACGCGGGAGACGATGAATCGACCCTGTTTCAGTAGAAGCGGGCGTTAGTGAAGCAGATCTGGTTGGCTGGCAAGGGATTCGGTGAAGTTGATACAGCCGCTGCGCCGAGGTAGTCGGTGGCGAGGTCGGCGGTGAAGCAGATCCGTCGGTGGCGAGGTCGGCGGTGAAGCAGGTCCGTCGGTGGCGAGGTCGGCGGTGAAGCAGATCCGTCGGTGACGAGGGCGGGGGAGCGGATCAGGTGGGTGGACAGCCAACACGAACAAGGCTACGCTGTGGAGGAGTATGCCGGCGGCGAAGCAGATCTAGTACTGTAGAGAGTCAGAGCTTTGGCGTGTGAGAGTATTTTTGAGCTAATGGGGCGAATGGTTGGTGGGTGGGTGTGGGCCTGTGGGGAGGGTTCGGGATCTAGGCAAGATATTTCATTGTTACCAAATGAGCCCTCCATGGTCGGTGGGTTGTAGCTTCCGGACCAGGGTTAAAAGGGTAAAACTGGTCACGGGATTTTCGAATGGATGCGGCGGGATGATTTGGCGCGCGGCCGAAATTTTCAGTTTCAAGCTACGAGCAGAACGACAAAAATAATGTTCTTCCCCAGGGAGCTCTCATTTCTTCCTCTTCTCTTTCTCTCTCGAGTCTCTCCCACTCCCCCGGCTCCTCTCCCCCTTCTCTCCGGCGGCCTCGCCGGCCGGAGACGAGGCCGACTTCTCTCTGTATATTGTACACCCTCCGAACTAAATTAATTGATTCAACTTTCCTTAGACGTGTATGTATCTAGAGTAAAAACATGTGTGGATACATCCATATTTAGATAAGCAAAGTTGAGTCAGCTAATTTGGATCCGAGGGAGTTAGTGTTGTTGTAAGCTTAGATCCAGTGTTTCCCATGAGCAGAATGGCGCAATGGAGTCGGGGATCTCGTCATCGGCTTCAGATCTGGCCTATGGTGAATCTGGCGGATCTTGCCGGCCAAACCCCGATCTGGTGCCATCAATGTGATGGCGCTAACGGTGAGGCTTGCTTTGGTCAGTGCTTCAGATCTGGCCAATGGGGAAGTCAAGCTGCTAAAGTTCACAAGCTCGGGGCATACGACGGCGTCATCCGTCTTGCCCATGCACATCTTGGCCTTTCAGCGGCCCTTCTCAGAGCCAATATGCCGTTGCTGAGGCCCTTCTTCTCCTTCGTCCTGGCGACTACCGGCGACACCGTCCCAAGTGGTGCGTCCCCGGCGACGGAGTTGCTGGAAAGGATGCGGAGCAGAGATCTGATGTGCGGTCGAGAAGGACTCGATTGATTTTCTTCTATATGTTTTGGGGTCCTTTTTGTAAAGTTGCAGGTTCTATTAGTTATTGTCTAGTACTTTTGGTCCTCTATGTAATTTTTTGGACTAGTTTCCATTGGCACTGATAAACTTGAATTTTGACAAGTTCATAGGGAAAAAAATTCCTTTGCACATATGGCCTATCATGTATAAACATTCTTGAGATTTAAACTATATGTAATGTGCCATGCATTAACCCTAAACCATATATATGTAACTAACCCTAGCTGATCAAACCCTACTTAATTAAAACAAATAACCCTAAACTATACGCATGCACGCAAAGGCGCGGGTGACTCTAATAATGTGTGTGCGCTCGATCGATGATCCCTAAACCTTATACAACCCTGAAACCCTAATCCCTAAACCCTAAACACCCTAAACACTAAACCCTATACCCTAAACCCTAACCCTAACCCTAATTAAACCCTATATATAGGCCAACGACACTTAATTGTGCATCAAGCAGGCCAGGGGTGCCTCGCGGTCCTCTAATTAAATTAAATGTGCCATGCATTAACCCTAAACCATATATATGTAACTAACCATAGCTAATCAACCCTACTTAATGAAAACACATAACCCTAAAGTATACTAGCTATAACCCGATCTAATAAAAACATGCTCTATATATAGCAGCTAGCTAGCAAACCGTAGATTAACACCAATTAATATATACATGGCCTATATCGATCATGTTGTATAACATATCCCTGAGATTCATTAATTAATTATATAATTATCGTGATAAATTAATTAACTCTAATTTTGACAAGTTCTCTCGAATGAAAACACATTTGATTAAGTTGCATCATAATATATATATAATTAGTGTGCATGCATGGCCTACCATGCATTCGTGCATATATTTTAATGTATATTTGAACATATTCTTGGGGATTTCAATCTCTCTCTCTCGATCATCTATATATCGTTGGTGGCCAAAAAACACACATATATATGCATGCAATTTATGCGTAAAGGCGCGGGTGCCTCTAATAATGTGTGTGCGCACTCGATCGATGATCCCTAAACCTTAAACAACCCTAAACCCTAAATCTCTAATCCCTAATCCCTAAACCTAAACACCCTAAACACTAAACCCTAAACCCTAGACCCTAAACCCTAACCCTAACCCTAACCCTAACCCTAAACCCTAGCTAACCCTAAACCCTAATTAAACCCTATGTATAGGCCAACGACACTTAATTGTGCATCGAGCAGGCCAGGGGTGCCTCGCGGTCCTCTAATTAAATTAAATGTGCCATGCATTAACCCTAAACCATATATATGTAAAACTAACCCTAGCCAATCAACCCTACTTAATTAAAACACATAACCCTAAACTATACTAGCTAGCTATAACCCGATCTAATAAAAACATGCTCTATATATATAGCAGCTAGCTAGCAAACCGTAGATTAACACCAATTAAAATATACATGGCCTATATCGATCATGTTGTATAACATATCCCTGAGATTCATTAATTAATTATATAATTATCGTGATAAATTAATTAACTTGAATTTTGACAAGTTCTCTCGAATGAAAACACATTTGATTAAGTTGCCTCATAATATATATATAATTAGTGTGCATGCATGGCCTACAATGCATTCGTGCATATATTTTAATGTATATTTGAACATATTCTTGGGGATTTCAATCTCTCTCTCGATCATCTATATATCGTTGGTGGCCCAAAAAACACACATATATACGCATGTACTTTATGCGTAAAGGCGCGGGTGCCTCTAATAATGTGTGTGCGCACTCGATCGATGATCCCTAAACCTTAAACAACCCTAAAACCCTAAATCCCTAATCCCTAATCCCTAAACCCTAAACCCTAAACACCCTAAACACTAAACCCTAAACCCTAGACCCTAAACCCTAACCCTAACCCTAACCCTAACCCTAGCTAACCCTAAACCCTAATTAAACCCTATGTATAGGCCAACGACACTTAATTGTGCATCGAGCAGCCCAGGGGTGCCTCGCGGTCCTCTAATTAAATTAATTAAATGCGCCATGCATTAACCCTAAACCATATATATGTAACTAACCCTAGCTAATCAACCCTACTTAATTAAAACACATAACCCTAAACTATACTAGATATAACCCGATCTAATAAAAACATGCTCTATATATAGCAGCTAGCTAGCAAACCGTAGATTAACACCAATTAAAATATACATGGCCTATATCGATCATGTTGTATAGCATATCCCTGAGATTCATTAATTAATTATATAATTATCGTGATAAATTAATTAACTTGAATTTTGACAAGTTCTCTCGAATGAAAACACATTTGATTAAGTTGCCTCATAATATATATATAATTTGTGTGCATGCATGGCCTACAATGCATTCGTGCATATATTTTAATGTATATTTGAACATATTCTTGGGGATTTCAATCTCTCTCGAACATCTATATATCGTTGGTGGCCCAAAAAACACACATATATGCACGTACTTTATGCGTAAAGGCGCGGGTGCCTCGATCTAATAATGTGTGTGCGCTCGATCGATGATCCCTAAACCTTAAACAACCCTAAAACCCTAAATCCCTAATCCCTAATCCCTAAACCCTAAACACCCTAAACACTAAACCCTAAACCCTAGACCCTAAACCGTAACCCTAACCCTAACCCTAGCTAACCCTAAACCCTAATTAAACCCTATGTATAGGCCAACGACACTTAATTGTGCATCGAGCAGCCCAGGGGTGCCTCGCGGTCCTCTAATTAAATTAATTAAATGCGCCATGCATTAACCCTAAACCATATATATGTAACTAACCCTAGCTAATCAACCCTACTTAATTAAAACACATAACCCTAAACTATACTAGATATAACCCGATCTAATAAAAACATGCTCTATATATAGCAGCTAGCTAGCAAACCGTAGATTAACACCAATTAAAATATACATGGCCTATATCGATCATGTTGTATAACATATCCCTGAGATTCATTAATTAATTATATAATTATCGTGATAAATTAATTAACTTGAATTTTGACAAGTTCTCTCGAATGAAAACACATTTGATTAAGTTGCCTCATAATATATATATATATATAATTAGTGTGCATGCATGGCCTACAATGCATTCGTGCATATATTTTAATGTATATTTGAACATATATATATTCCTGGGGATTTCAATCTCGATCTCTCTCTCTCGATAATCTATATATCGATCGTTGGTGGCCAAAAATCACACATATATACGCATGCACTTTATGCGTAAAGGCGCGCGCGTGTGCCTCTAATAATGTGTGTGCGCACTCGATCGATGATCCCTAAACCTTAAACAACCCCTAAAACCTTAAATCCCTAATCCCTAATAATCCCTAATCCCTAAACCCTAAACACCCTAAACACTAAACCCTAAACCCTAAACCCTAACCCTAACCCTAACCCTAACCTAACCCTAACCCTAACCCTAACCCTAAACCCTAAACCCTAAACCCTAAACCCTAAACCCTAAACCCTAAACCCTAAACCCTAGACCCTAAACCCTAACCCTAACCCTAACCCTAAACCCTAGCTAACCCTAAACCCTAATTAAACCCTATGTATAGGCCAACGACACTTAATTGTGCATCGAGCAGGCCAGGGGTGCCTCGCGGTCCTCTAATTAAATTAAATATGTCATGCATTAACCCTAAACCATATATATGTAACTAACCCTAGCGAATCAACCCTACTTAATTAAAACACATAACCCTAAACTATACTAGCTAGCTATAACCCGATCTAATAAAAACATGCTCTATATATAGCAGCTAGCTAGCTAGCAAACCGTAGATTAACACCAATTAAAATATACATGGCCTATATCGATCATGTTGTATAACATATCCCTGAGATTCATTAATTAATTATATAATTATCGTGATAAATTAATTAACTTGAATTTTGACAAGTTCTCTCGAATGAAAACACATTTGATTAAGTTGCCTCATAATATATATATAATTAGTGTGCATGCATGGCCTACAATGCATTCGTGCATATATTTTAATGTATATTTGAACATATATATTCTTGGGGATTTCAATCTCTCTCTCTCTCTCTCGATCATCTATATATCGTTGGTGGCCCAAAAAACACACATATATACGCATGCACTTTATGCGTAAAGGCGCGGGTGCCTCTAATAATGTGTGTGCGCACTCGATCGATGATCCCTAAACCTTAAACAACCCCTAAAACCTTAAATCCCTAATCCCTAATAATCCCTAATCCCTAAACCCTAAACACCCTAAACACTAATTAAACCCTAAACCCTAGACCCTAAACACCCTAAACTAAACCCTAGACCCTAGCTAAACACCCTAAACACTAAACCCTAAACCCTAGCTAACCCTAAACCCTAATTAAACCCTATATATAGGCCAACGACACTTAATTGTGCATCAAGCAGGCCAGGGGTGCCCTCGTGGTCCTCTAGTTAAATTAAATGTGCCATGCATTAACCCTAAACCATATATATAACTACCCCTAGCTAATCAAACCCTAGTTCATTAAAACACATAACCCTAAACTATACTAGCTAGATATAACCCGATCTAATAAAAACATGCTCGATCTATATATAGCAGCTAGCTAGCAAATTAAACAGTAGATTAACACCAATTAATATATACGACATGGCCTATATCGATCATATGTTGTATAACATCTCCCTGAGATTCATTAATTAATTATATAATTATCGATGATAAATTAATTAACTTGAATTTTGACAAGTTCTCTCGAATGAAAACACATTTGATTAAGTTTCCTCATAATATATATATAATTAGTGTGCATGCATGGCCTACCATGCATGCATTCGTGCATATATTTTAATATATATTTGAACATATTCTTGGGGATTTCAATCTCTCTCTCTCTCGATCATCTATATATCGTTGTTGGCCAAAAAAACACACACATATACACATGCACTTTATGCGCAAAGGCGCGTGTGCCTCTAATAATGTGTGTGTGCGCACTCGATCGATGATCCATAAACGTTAAACCCTAAATAAACCCTAATCCCTAATCCCTAAACCCCTAAACACCTTAAACATTAAACCCTAGACCCTATACCCTAAACTCTAACCTCCTAACCCTAAACCCTAAACCCTAATTAAACCCTATATATAGGCCAATGACACTTAATTGTGCATCAAGCAGGCCAGGGGTGCCTTAGCTCGCGGTCCTCTAATTAAATTAAATGTGCCATGCATATATATATGTGTTTAATTTGGGGATTTCAATCGCTCTCTCGTATGTAGCTCTCTCTCTACCTCTCTCTCTCTCTCTGTCTCTCTCTCTCGTTAATTGGTGGCCAACAACACACACATGCACTTTGTGCGCAAAGGCATGCGCCTCTAATAATGTGTGCGCAGTCGATCAATCTAGTTTTGATTAATCATAGCACACAAATAAAGAAGTTGTATTTGAATCCACACAACCTAATCTAAAACACATAACCCCTAACATGGCCTAATTAATTAACCCCTTCTCTCTACCTAATTAGTGGAAATTGCACAAAATCAAAAGGGGTCCCTCACTAATTGTGCATATCTGCTAGATTGTGATAAACTTTTGCCCCATATATATTTGGTGGATGGGTGCATCTTGGCATGTAAAACAATTAGTGTTTGCAAATGGCGTTGTCAAAATTTATGTACAAATGATTTCTTTCCATCCAAAGTGCATAAAATGGGAGTTTTAATGAAGAAAGTACAAATAAAACAGCTCAACATGCTTCCACACCCCGATTTTCACACGAAGTAGAGCATATTTAAAGGATAATTCCAGAGTTTTACTATTTTTCAAGCAACTTTGCTAATTTTCCCCCACTCACATGACTTTATGTCGATTTAACGAAAATATGGCGAATTTAAACTACATGGGCGGGATAGTTTGAATTGTGCGCGCGGCAAAGGGAACCGCCTATTCCTCAACCTTGTGCACGGCAAATTACACACGCAACTCCATTAAACGCCACCTACCGACCTTAATTATCACCCCGGCGGCCCGGCCGCATGACCCCCCACCCACCCCTACACAACTTATCCCCGTCCGTGCGAAGAGCTTCCCCTCCCCGTCCCGTCCGTGCGAAGAAGAAGCTTCCCCTCCCCGTCGTTCTTCTCGAGACGCACCGGCGGTCAAGTTGATCCACGGTAGGGCTGCTATCTCTAGCTCAATCATGTATCGGGCAAGACGGCCTAACGATTTATATTTTCTTGATGCTGCTAAAAAAATTCGTCAGTATGCTCGAACTAATTGGCACTTTATAGTTTTCCGCTTGATTTGTCATCGATCAATTTGTTCATTTGCGTGGGCATATAGAGTCAGTTCTGCACTCGATCCGTTAATTTGCTGAAATGCCATGGCAGAGTTTTGTACACGATCTGTTTGCTAAAATGTCGATGGGCATTTTTTGTTTTGTACTCGACATGATTGCTGAAATGCATAATCATGTGAATAAAAAAACTGATGAAGGAGCCAAATGTATGTCTCTGGCTGCCTGGGACATGGTATGCAAACCAAAAGACAAGGGTGGCTTAGGAGTTCTAAATATGAAAATTCAGAATCAAGGGCTTTTATTAAAATTCTTGGACAAGTTCTATAATAAAAAAGATGTACAGTGGGTTCAGCTTATTTGGGACACATATTATCAAAATGATATACCTCATGCTACTAATGCTTGTGGTTCATTCTGGTGGAGGGCTATCATGAAGCTATCTCCCATTTTTCGAGGCATTGCACATTGCAAAATTGGTACAGGTGACACATGTCTGTTTTGGAAGGATGAGTGGGGAAATGGTGTTATGCAAGATAATTATCCATGTTTATTCTCGTTTGTGAGGAATGAGGATCTCTTAGTTAAAGATTTCTGCTCAACAATGGATATTGCTGAAACTTTTCACTTACCTCTATCCCCAGAAGCTTTCCAACAATATCAACAAATTCAACATCTCACACAGCCAATGATTTTGACTCAAAATACCAAGGATGTCTGGTTATTCCAATGGGGGATTCTTTTTCTTCTAGAAAATATTATAAGTTTGTATATAGATCTGTGAGTCCCCGGTGGCATTTTCATGGATTTGGAATTCTAAAATATGGCCGAAGCTCAAGGTTTTCACATGGCTATTACTGGTTGACAGACTTAATACTAGAAATATGCTGAAAAGAAGACATTTATATATTCGAAATGATTACTCATGTCCTCTTTGTTCTACAGGAGAAGAGGAAACTTTAGAGCATTTATTTTTCTCATGTCCTTTTAGTGCCTCATGCTGGCTGACTGTTAATATTAATTGGAATAGAGGACTGGGAACAATTGACAAGATTATTGAAGCCAGATCAAATTTTCAGGGACCACTTTTCTTTGAGATCTTTACAATAGTTGCTTGGGGGATTTGGAAGGAAAGGAATAATAAAATCTTCAAAAATATTGATCCCTCAAGAGCTTCCTGGAAGGCAAGAGTTATAGCTGATCTAAATCTTTTAAGGTTTAAGGTCAACCAAAACCTTCAGAACACAATCTCCTCTTATATTAGTAGATTCTGATTTGTAAACTTTGTAAGGTGGGTGTATGCACCCGAGATGATGTAAATATTATATCTTAATATAATACAGTAGGAGCCTCTCCTACTGTTTATGGTTCAAAAATGCATAATCATGTAGTATAGTTTTGTACTCGATGGATATACATTTCCTACTTCGCCTTAAATTAATCACCAACCACTGTATCTCATAATTAAACAGATGGACAGAACTTGGATACTACATGGACACTTATGTTCCCCTTCATATATAAATGGTGTTCAACCCTTTATGGGGTTTATTAGAGCTCATGAAGGTCACAACCTGGACGTGTATTGCCCGCGCTGCACATGTATGAATGGTGAGAAGAGGCCTCACCCTGTAGTGGCAGATCATTTACACATTTTTGGGATGGACCGCACATATGTTAGGCGGGTTTAGCATGGTGAACCATATGATGATCCTTTAGCAGGAGAAGCAGATCTTGCTCACACTGTATGTGTGCTGGCATATGTAGTTAATTATTTATATTGATGCTGCCGCTGTTTCAATCAATAGTTTGCATTGCTGTGCAAGGTTCTGTACTCAAATTTAACTTGTTGCAGATGGATGGACGGGAAGGAGAGAAAAAGCGCTTGCTTCAGGAAACGGGTTTCAGCTCTGGGACATGTGCTGTGCCAGATGAGAAGGTAAATATGTAAAACGGCATTTGTTCAGGTTGCATCCCTTAGATGTTTGTCTAATCGGTTGATGTACTAATTGCAGAAGCATAGAGTTAAAGAGGTCTCTCAGTTTGATGGGAGATTTGAAGATGAATCTCAGTTTGATGCACCTGTGGATGGTATTGATGACGAGCCTTTCATAGACGAAGGTCCTGCACCTGAGATTATCCAGCCTACAGAAGGAGGCCGTGGACCGAGTACACAGCTTTGCGTTGAAGTGGATGCACGCCCGGAGATCATCAGGGGCGTCCGGGTAGTCTCAAGACCACCCAGCCCTGATGCACCTGTGGATGGTACTGATGACGAGCCTCTCATAGACGAAGGTCCTGCACCTGAGATTATCCAGCCTACAGAAGGAGGCCGTGGACCGAGTACACAGCTTTGCGTTGAAGAGGATGCACACCCGGAGATCATCAGGGGCGTCCCGGTAGTCTCAGGACCACCCAGCCCTGATGCAAAATGTTGAGCTACTTTATGATTCGTACTCTTATGTTCTGGTGCTGTAGTATGTTATGATTTGTACGCCTTTGGCGCTAGATTAAGCATTCAATGGATGATCGCGTTGCAAAATTCGACACCCACACAATCAGTTCATCGTATGAGTAGTAGCACAATTACTTCTACAGCGATTCCTGCCAGCGCATTAGTTGGTAGCATGAAACACTTTTAGGTACTCCCCTCTGATTCATATTAATTGACTCAATTCTGTCTAGATATGGATGTATCTAGATGCATTTATTAACTAGACTAACAAACTTGAGTCAGTTAATATGAATCCGTGTAAACCGCCCAGTCCTCGAGCAGCTAGTTTATTGACTCTGGACTCCAAGCCTCTCGCGGCAAGCCATCGACGAAGCTTTGACCAGATCTTGGCCCGCAATTTTTTGTGTGTGGCGAATAGCAAAGCTTTGACCAGTTCCTCTCGGGATGCAGCACGCCGGTGAGCTTGCACGGTTGCCATGAGCACTTTCCGGCGGAACTTCCTCTTCAGCGCCCTCAAGCCGCTGCTGCGAGACAGCACGCAGTGCCTCGAGGTGGACGGAATTCTGGATCTCAGGGCGGGGGTCCGCATCGTCCGGGAACGATCTCCAGCGGGTTAACGAGGACATGCATGGCGGCCAGGGGATTTGTTTTTTTTTTGGTTTGAGCTTGGGATTTGGGGTTTTTTTGGATAGGGGAGGAGGAACCGAGGAAGAGGAAGGAACAGCCGCGTGCTTGGCGCGTGGCGGTGCGCAATGCATTGCTTCAAGTGAATTTGGGGTGCCACGCTATGGGCCCTAGTTTCAGTGAGACATGTAATGACTAGTCACATCAGTAAGTTCACTGTGTAATAAAATATGTTACCCCTCCCCTTTATGTAGCACCCCTTCTCTCCCGATCGAGTGCCGATTGCCGACGGATGCAAGCCGCTAGCTCGATCCCCTCCTTTCGCCTCCACCGTCCAGGCATCCAGCTTGGAGGGGCAAGCTGCATCTAGACCAAGCGGATTAGGTAGGACTAGTAATGTTCTTTCCTTTCTCGAGATCGGTTCTTTTTTCCTCTCCTCGATATCTTGCGCATCTCTTTCCTATTCTGGGCGAAGGGGTGTCTTTCTGGTCACCCTCGAGCTGGGAGTGATTGATGGGGGTGGGGGCGGGGGCTACCTTTGCTTGGATTGGGGTGTTCTTCCTTTATTTGTTGACATTTGCAACCTTTGTAGTTTCTGCTGATCCTCACTGTATCTTTTGTCAGCTTGTACAGGAAAGGTAAGACCTCGGCGGTGGGGGCAATGGAGCGTAAGGCCACCACGCATGTGGGCAGTTGGCTGAGCCTGAGCTGCGTCCCCAGCCCCGCGAAGCAGGTACTCCGTTTGCTTATCCACTCTTTACCTTTTAAGTGTCTCTCTGCATCCTCAATATGTTCCTGTTCTGGAATATGCTTAAAGTAGCACATGTCTTCAGCTGTTTGTGCGTAAAGCCTCTGTGACACCATGCTCTATATTCTCTGTATCAGGTTGGTACCTCCAGGTTCCGTGCTGAGGCTATGGGGAACGAGAATAGCGCCCCACCTGCTGCAGGAGCATGGCCCGATCTGCAGCACAAGAAGCGAAATGCCACTGCCGAGCTGGGCAGGGACCGCCCAGGGGTAATTTTTTTAACCAACTTACCATGATGTAGTCTGAATCTGATACTCCCTCAGATCCAAATTAATTGACTCAACTATCTGTAGATACGGATGTATCTAGATGTGTTTTAGCTCTAGATACTACTGCCTCCATCCCAAAGCTTTGGGCTTATATTATTTTTAGAAAGTCAAACTATACCATGTTTGACTAAGCTTTTACCAAAAATCAGTAACATGCAAAATACAAAATTAATATCATTAAATAGATAATAAAATATATTTTCCTATGGTATCTACACAGTATTATATTTGTTGATAGAATGTTCTAAAATTTTGGTCAAACTTTGCTTGTTTTGATTTCTCAAAAATAAATAAGGCTTAAGCTTTTGGATGGTGGTAGTACATTCATATCTAGACAAAGCTGAGTTAACTAGTTTTTTGTCTGTCCATAGCTAGTGTTCACGCTGCAAAAGGCTAAGAGCATCCACTATATGCATCAGTCTATCTCATACAGTAATTCAATATCACTGCTGAGGTCTGCCTTTTGTTTTGCTATTCATATGCAGACTGAAACTTTAGGGCCTTTACTCAAAAGGAAGATCAAAACTGCGGCTGATCAGGCTGCCAGTATGTTGATGCTGCCCCCATCTTCTAAATGCCTCTACAAGCACAAGGCCACGCGCCAGCTGGGTGGTGATCTTTTAATGAATATGGTATATTTTCTTAATCCACAAAACATGCCTTGATTTTTCTCTGTTTATTGTCGGTTTTTTCTATGCTTGCCAAAAGTTTACAACAACAACAACAACAACCAAGCCTTTCAGTCCAAACAAGTTGGGGTAGGCTAGAGTTGAAACCCATAAGATCTCGAAGCCAAAAGTTTAGAAACACCAAATTCGTTTGCTTACAATCATCATACAGTAATGTTCATCTACTCCAGTTCCCCTAACCCAACAAAAAATGATGTTAATTACGATTTTTAGATTAAAAGAGCACCATTAGGCGCTGTTAATTACGACTTTGAGATTAAAATGTCATTTGCAATTGTTAATTACAATTTTGAGACAAATGGTTAGTTTAACCTCGATCTCTTCTGCTCTCCATTTATCCCAACCGAACAAAAATTTAACCATTCCATTCCTCTGAAATGGAACCATTCCATTCCATTCCACGCTGTTTCAGAACCGAACACACCCTTGCATTGTTGTGAACTGTTGTCCATACACGGCCATACCCTTCCACTTACATCCAGCACTATATGCATCAGTCTGTCTCAGAGTCATTCAATATCACTGCTGAGATCTGTTCCCATTCTTATGCAGGCTGAAACTGCTGCGCCTTTACTCAAGTGGATGCAAAATGAGGCTAATGAGGCTGCTGTGAGGACGATGGTGCCGGCCATCTTCCAAAAACCTCTACAAGCACGAGGCCATGGGCTAGCTGGGTGGTGACCTTTTAATGAATCTGGTATATTTTCTTAATCCACATACATGATTTCATTATTATCTGTTTAATTACTGTTGGCTTTGTCTAATGCTTACCAAAAGTTCAGAAACACTGTGTTTGCTTACAATCATCATACACTAATTTTTCACTTTTCAGTCTGTCTCATCCAGTATATAAACTGTTGATTTCCATTGGCTTCTTTTGTAATCATTTGCATTGTTGTCAACTGTTCTCTATGCACAACCCTATTCTTCCACTTACACCCGCACTATTTGCATCAGTCTATCTCATAGATTTATTAAATATCAATGATGAGTTCTGTTGCTATTCATATGCAGGATGAAACTTCTGTGCCTCTACTCAAATGGATAAAAAATGATCCTGATGAGGCTGCTGTGAAGACGATGGTGCCGCCACCATCTTCTGAAAACCTCCTCAAGCACAAGGCCACGGGCCAGCTGGGTGGTACCCTTTTCAGTAAGCAGGTATATTTTCTTAATCCTCATACATGATTTGATTTTTGTCTGTTTATTGCCGGCTTTGTCTAATGCTTACCAATAGTTCAGAAACACACACACCTATTCTTACACTTACATCCAGCACTATATGCATCAGTGTCTCATAGATTCATTTTATATATCACTGCTGATGTCTGTTGCTCTTCAATTTTCATATGCAGACTGAAACTGCTAACCCTTCATTGGTCAAAAGGATTGCAACTGCTGCTGATGAGGCATCTGCAGAGGCTGCCACCAAGTTACTGTCAGCCCCACCTTCTGGATGCTTATATAAGCTCAAGTCCAAGGACCAGCCGGGCCGTAACCATCCAAGGGTTCGGGTATATTTTCTTAAGCCACATAAACATGCCATGATTTATGTCTGATATTATCACCGGCTCTGTCTAATGCTTTTTGGAATTCGGAAACACCAAATTAGCATGCTTATATTCATCATACACTAATTTTTCACTGTTCAGTTTGTAACATAGTGTTATGCACTCGCTTGTCAACATTTGCATTGCTCTGAACTATGCACTTTACACAACCTAATTCTTCCACTTACATTCAGCGCTACGCACCAGTAGTACCTCCCATGTTTCCTTCACCATCCCGATGCCGAGCTTGCGGGAATATGGCGGGCCCATGTACATACCCCGCATATAACACCTCCTATGGCTCTATCTACCTTTCTAGTAGCTCCTTCACAGAGTTACAGGTATGTATTCTCAGTGGTTTAGCATGAATTGGCATATAGTAAAGTCTTGTTTTTAGTCTTCCTACTTCTTACATTTGTATCAATTTTCACATGCAGACTGTACCTTGTGAACTTCGTCCAATGATTAACCAGATGTGTCCGCATGAAGGGTCTTTCACTATGCATGGCAATGGCAAATTGATGAACACATACACGGTCTATGAGGTGTATGTCTACAAGACGCAGGCCATCACATATTTGTATGGACATGATTGGAGAAAGTTTGCTTTTGACTACGGTCTGAAGAAGGGCGACGAGCTCAGAAACTCAAACGGGCAGATATACGTAACTGCTTACAGAGTTGGAGACACTTCCAAATATATAATATGTAACTTTTTTCTACTCATATCTTTTGATAACATTCTGAGCAGTTGTTCTAAACCATTCCCTCTGTTCTAGCTTGCTGGGTTTAACATGATCAAAGCTGCAGATCCCCTGATGGAACATGAGCGGATGTCACAAAGGGCAACCACACCAGCACACCGGCTTCCCACTCTCTGCATCGGCACCGGTTCCTGTACCAGCTCCGTTTACTGCATCTACCCAGCAGTCCCCTACATCAGCATTGGTTCCTGTAGAGGCCCCATATACTACACCTGCCCAGCGGCTCCTGCATCGCACTGGTTCCTCTAGCTGCACCGTTTCTGCACCCTTATGATCTCTGCATCGCACCGGTTCCTCTAGAGGCACCGTTTACGCTGCCCAGCAGTCTCCGCATCAGAACCAGCTCGTGTACCAGCCCAGGCTCCTGCACCTGCCCCAGCCAGATCACCGAGGTCTCAGCTCATTGCTGTGGCCACCCGTGTGGTGACCAGGACGCATCTGAAGGCTATGTTCGTGAGTATATGACAGCATAACTGCTCTTATCTTGATGTCTTCTCTGCTCAAAGTCTCACATGGTTCAGTGCATTGGTGCCATTGACTAATTTTTGGTGGTATCTCTTGCTTTGAATCAGAAATTGCCTAAAAGTATCTCCAAGGATCTCAATGCTGGCCGAAGGGGCAAGATATCCCTCGTCATGGAGAGTGAAGGTCTCACCGTGGAGGGACGATACTCCGTCAGTCCCACAGATGGCCGCTTGGCTGTTACTTCCAGGTGGAAAAAGTTCATTGACGGTGCCAAACTTCGCATTGGATCAAAGTTGAAGGTCAAGATCTTTCGATGCCGCTGTGACATGCTGGTCATAAAGTTCGCGGTTGTCTAGTTCTGTTGCCCCATGAGCCCTTAGCAAATGCATTTGTAGTTATACTTATATAAGGTTATCTTATCTGAACTGCTAATTAATTGTATGGGTGGTAAAACTCTGGCAAGCTTTTGCTCTTAGCAAGTATGTATGTATGATCAGCTATTATGATAACTAATGTTTGTGTTCATCTTAATTTGCATTTCCGTTTTAGAAAAAAACTTAATTTCTATTTTGGCTGACCTGTTAGAGAACTATCAGATTGAACCCACAACATGATTCAAATAGATTCATTACACCGAGCCACATGTCTTGACCTTGCTATACACTACTTCCATTAATCAGTGCAAGAAGGCTTACCTGAGCTGCCTGAACCATGGCAGATTCGAATCCACCTTATCTATCTAGAAATACAACCTTTGCAGAAAGAGGATTTGCAGTATGGGGAGGCTGACATTGGGGACCCATGAGCCAGCAGCGTCCTACGTTTTAAAGGTGGCAGGAGATCGAAAGAAAAAATAAGCCAAAAATCAGTTGGTAAACAAATTCAAGAAAAGAAACATTTACCTTTCTGAGAGGATGACATGCGGGACCCATGAGGCAGCAGCATCCTCAACTATTTCAAGGCGGCGGGGATCAAAAGAAAAAGGAAATAGCCGAGAAATTAATTAGGGTCAAAAATAAATCCATCAAAGGAAACTTTTATTGTTCATAGAGGATGACATGTGGGACCGACTTGCCAGCTGCGTCGTCATCGTTTCAAAGGGGCGGGGGATCAAAAGAAAAAGGCAAATAGCCAGAAATTAGGGGAAAAAAATAAATCCAACAAAGGAAACTTTTATTGTTCATAGAGGATGACATGCGGGACCCATGAGCCACAGCTTCCTCAACGTTTCAAAGTCGGCATGAGATTGAAAGAAAAAGGCAAGTGACATAATATCAGGAGCCAAAAATAATCCAAGAAAAGAAACTTCATTATACATAGAGGATGACATGCGGGTCCCATTTTGTAGCAGCGGTCTCAACGCTTCCAAGGCGGCACAGGACCGAAAGAAAAATGAAGTAGCCGAAATCAGGGTGTGAAAAAAATCCAAGAAAAGAAAGATTTCAATTGGGCTGTATGGACATCTGGGCCTTCGAACTATCTTGCTGGGCCTTTTGACTCGTACAATTTCAGCCCACTCCAAAACAGGAAAGGTCGGATTTTTCTCAAAAAAAAAAAAACAGGAAAGTCCTATGCTTCGCAAAAACAAAAAACAAGGAGATTCAACATATAAGTTTGTTTATGCAGATATAAAGATTTAATTTATCCGTTTGCAATAGCTCAGAGCGAAATACAACGTTTATTGTCTGCAAAATAAAATATCACATGTTTCTTGTACGGGAGGCTGACATCGGGGACCCATGAGCCAGCAGCGTCGTCAACGTTTCAAAGGCGGCAGGGGATCGAAAATAAAAAAAAAGCCAAAAATCAGTTGGTAAAAAAATAGAAGAAAAGAAAACATTTATCGTTCTGAGAGGATGACATGCGGGCCCATGAGGCAGCAGCATCCTCACTACTAGGAAACAGCTCTTTAGTGGCGCACCACTTTTCCCCTTCAGTGGCGCACTGCTGGTACGCCACTACTATCACGCCACTGCTAAGTTTTAGTAGTGGCGCACTACTGGTGCGCCACAACTACCCTAAGTAACAGTGGCGCACTACACTGTGCGCCATTGAAATGACTAGTGGTGCGCCACTATTACCCCAAAGGCGTGCGCCACTGTTGTTGAGCAGCAGTGCGCCACTACTGCCTGTTGTTGGTGCGCCACTACTGCCTCCTGGGGTGCGCCACTGTTACCTCGAGCTGGTGCGCTATTGCTGGTTGTCGAGGTGCGCCACTATTGTATTTCAGACGTGCGCCATTGCTAGCAGCTTTGGTGCGCCACTGCTACTTTCGAAAGGGATCACCAAGTAGTGCGCCACAGGTTGCAGAGTAGTGCGCCACTGCTACTTGTGTGGCCGTGCGCCACTCATGGTCCACCAGTGCGCCACTGCTAGGAGTCCCTGGTTTTTATTTTTTGCATTTCTGGCTGGTATTTGTACATGTTGTATAGAACAGTATAACAACACAAATACAGGATATATAACACATATAAACAACAGCACAATATATCAATACATAGTTCTTCACATTAGCCTCCATGATTCACAAGATTTCAAATATTAGACGAGTTACGGAGTTACAAATTCACAAATGAGATAGTGGTTACACAAGGTCGATCATCTAAACGACCATCACATAGAAGAGAGCTAGAGTGACTACTAGCACCGTCCCGATGAAAGTGGTCTTCATCCGGTTCCTCCTCCGCTCCGTCCTCTCTCCCGCCAGATAGCGTGCGTATCTGTCTTCGGCCTCCGCTCTAGTGGTGTACCCTTTGTAGCTGTTACCGCTAAAACGGTGAACCTGTCTCCGACACTCCTCCCAGTCGTTGTAGACTCCGGGAACCTTGCCCTTGTACACGACATACCACGTCATATCTGCACATATATGAACAAGCCAAAGAAACATTAGTGCACGCTCATAGATGTTTGCAACGAATAAGAGCAAACTCAAAAACGATCCAAGTAGTATGAACTAAAAGGCATGCCTCATACATTGTTGGTCGGAACAAATATTAACATTCCGCGAAGGGGTAAGTGAAACCAAGTAGGATGCACAAGAGATTGATACTTGTGTCATCGCACCAGGTTCACTTGCCCCTCCCCAGAGAGTTGACCAACCATTATAATCATCGGCCAATGCAATTAAGAAGTACCAATTCAAATAAGAGACAAGTAGCTAGTATGAACTAAATGGAATGCCTCATATTTTGCTGGTCGGAACAAATATTAACATTCCGTGATGGCGTAAGCGAGGCCAGGTAGGATGGACAAGAGATTGTTATTTGTGCCATCACACCAGGCTCGCTTACGTCACCACGGAGTGTACAGTTGACCGAACATTCTAATCATCGGCATTTTGAGATACCAAAGCAAATGGAAGAATGACAAGGGCCTCATACTTTGTCGGTCGAAACAAATATGAACATCCCGGGATGGCGTTAGTGAGGCCAGGTAGGATGCACAAGAGATTGATATTTGTGCCATCACACCAGGCTCACTAGCGACACCCCGGAGTGTACAAGTGACCAACCATTCTAATCATCGGCCAATGCAATTAAGAAGTGCCAACTCAAATAAGAAGATAAGTAGCTAGTATGAACTAAATGGAATGCCTCATACTTTGTCGGTCAAAAAAAATATTAACATTTAGGGATGGTGTGAGCGAGACCAGGTAGGATGCACAAGACATGGATATTTGTGCCATCACACCAGGCTCGCTCACGCCATCCCCAAGTGTACGGATGACCAACCATTCTAATCATCGGCATATGCAAACAAAATTAACGACCAAATCAAGTGCGGAAAACGACAGAGCCATATATATAAGTTCACAAACATAGCCGAACTAGTAATTAATAGCAAGTAAAGTGTTGGATAAAGTTTATTACAACAGAAGCTCGTCTTTAGTTCACAACTACATAACTAGGCTCGCACATCAAGACTTTCCACTCGGAGCGTGGATAAAACCGCCGCCTTTCTTCAAGCACATCCATGAGCGGTAGTCGTCACCCTGCATTTGGAGCATCGTGTCTATGTCACTGTTTGACGGCTGATGGCCGGCGTAGAACTCCCCCGCGCTTCTAATGACATCTTGATGGATGATTTCACAAAACTCTACTTGGATGCGGAAGAAGTCTTGCTTGATGCCGTCGTCAGGGACCCGCGCCAATTTGTTGGCCCAGTCTCTGAGATGCTCAGGTAGCGTAAGCTGCTGCTGGTCCCGTATGAACTTATCCATGTGATAGAGGGCGTAGTAGGCATCCTTGTTACTAGAAGGCGGCTTCTTGACGCAGGGAAACTTTGTTTGGTGCTTGAACACATGCTTCCCGTACCTAATATTTGGCCTCTGCATGTTGCCTTTCGCTTTGACGTAGCCATTGAGAGCATCATCAAGTACGGCCTTGACATTCGTGTAGTCCGTGGTTGACTTACCGTCCGCATCGAGGTATGTGGCCATGGAATGTTTCGGGGTTATGGAGATGAGTGTGCAGGTTTTGTCTCTGCGTAGAAGACATAATGTTTAAGAACATGACGATTGAAATCTAAAAAAATCACGAGTTAAGACCGGTACGGTGAGGGGGTGACTTACTCGGGAAATACAGGCAGGACGATGTTACACTTCTTCTGGTTCGCTAGAAAGAAGTCTTTGAGGTATCCACTCGCGACTGCCCGGTCTCCGGCGGTGGCCAAGTGGACGGCACGCATGTAGAAGGGGTCGGCTATCGCGATGTCCGGGATGTTGTGTCTAATGATCCGCATCGCCTTGCTGAGCGAGTATAGGCGAATGAAGGTGTAGTGCAGCGGATAACTGTTCAGCATGGCGAAGATGTCATCATACCGCAGGAAGATCTTCTCCGCGAAGCCACTATCGACAAAGCCATGGCCCAAGGGCACCTTGGCAATATACACCGGGTATCCATGATCTTTCTCCCTGATACGCCGCTCCTCCATAAACTGAATACCGTCAACCAGAGATCGCATAGGACCGGGTGCAGCATCGTACAATCTTTTAATTAGCATCCGCTCACCCGACACATGCACCCTCGCCTCGATATTCTTGGGCACTGGTGGCCCGTCCTGAGCACGGATAGGTGCCGGCTGGCTGGCAGACTTGTCGTCCTTCTTCTTTCTTTTCCGTCCCTTCGGCTTCGTATTTACTGGGACTGCATTCTCCTCTTCGCAAGCCTTCTTCAGTGTGTTAGGACTGATAACACTTCTCACCTCGGCTATCGGCTGAGTCTCGGTGAAGTCGGCAGCTGGAGGCGTCTCCTGAGAACAGAATAGGCGCCGCTTGTTGCAATAGGTTTTCCCCTCGGCGGCAGCTTGAGAGGGTTGGCTACTGAGATCGTAGTCCATCACCCCAAAATCGAAGTTGCAGTCCAGGTTGGCGAACGTACTGTCCTCGTCCGGACCGTCGTTCGGATCCTGTGCCATCTGCATGTCCACATCAGCTGATGGCGGCACCGTTGGGGTGGTCTTGCCATGGCTTGGCGCCGGCACGGCTGGGGGTGCTGTCTGTGGGGTGGTGTCCCTCGCCCCCAAACGAATCTGGCTCTTTGGCCAAACCATGGACCAATTGAAGCAATGCTGGAGGGTAAGGACCTCATCTTCGTCGGCACCATGGGGTTGAAAGGGAGGTACCACGTCGTCGTAGCCGCTAAGCACCCGAACCAGTTGAATCCTATACACGTCGGGTTGCATGGGTCTACCGTGTAACTGGCGGTTGCTCGGTTGAACGATTTTGGCCTTGGCAACATCGATCAACTCGCCGTTCACAAAGTGCAGGAGAGTGCATGGGACGTCGACGGCGGAGCTCTGCGGAAAACATGTAGGGCGTTAGGGATGGCTAGCTAGTCAAAGGCAAGGATATGGAAGTCATTGGCCGAGGGTTGGTTACCGTGATGGCGTCCAGCTCGGCTAAGGTCGAGGCACCGCCGGCGGCGGGCGTGCAACTGATGGAGTGGCCGCTTGTTGGCGCGGTGCCGGGCGGCGTATTATCCGCAGCGACGGGTGCATTGAGCTGAAGTAATGGCGCCGCGGGAGACACCAACGTTGGCGCCGCGGGAGACACCAAGGTTGGCGCCGCCGGAGCCACCAAGGTTGGCGCCGCCGGAGCCACCAATGTTGGCGCCGCCGGAGACACCATTGTTGCCGCCTGCGGACTCACCGATGGCTCCACGTTGTGGGAGTTGCTGCCCGTGAAACTGGGAACCGGGGGAGGCCCCTTTTTTCCTCCCCTATACCACTCGTCAAGACCGGCAACCAAGGTAGGGATGATGGAGCTAAGCGTCGTGCCCACTTGGTCCTCCACTTGCTGTCGTTGCATCCTCTGTTGGGTCTCCACGATTTGTTGCACTTGTTGCCGCACTTGCTCCTCGACCAATGTCGGGATCTGCGCAACTTGTGCCTTGAGCTGTGCGACCTCCTTCTCATCGATGGGGGCCTTTCTCTCCTTTTTCCCCGACTTATAGTAGTCTGACCATTTCATAGAGCATCCTTCGCCGGCCACACGACCAGCCGACGTCGGCTTACTCAATGGATCCCTCTTCTTGTGGGCATTCAACGCCCTATTTAAAGGGTTGTCCCAAGGGGCACACTGCGAGGAGCTCGTGGACCCCGCGCCGCTACTAGCTTCCTTTTCACTTTCCGCAGCGATCTCCTTAGCCTACGGGAGGAACATGCATGAACCATTTAGAAATTTGGATTCATCAATAAGAATGCAACCATAAAGGCGCTAATTAAGCGGGTGCATTCCTTACCAGAAGAGTCTCAAACTCCTTCACCTCCGGAGTGGTGGTGAGCTCCTTTGTTTTCGGGTCAATACGGTACCGGGCCAGGAGAAAGTTCCTGGTTTGCTTGTTTTTGTATTGCGAGAAGAGGGGCTCGAGGCCGTTCTTCACACGCTCCTCATCCGCGGCGTCCCATTTCGGTTGCGCCACCCTAAAACCGCCAGGACCTAGTTTGTGGGTGCCTAAGTTCAGTTTTCGCATGTCCTTCCCCCACTGACTAGAATCCGACGTTGACTCGCTCTCGCACTTGATCTTGAAATCAGCGTAGTCTTGCTCGGTGATCGAGGGATTTGACTCCTTGATCTTGTCGTAACTCGCACCACTATTAATCATTTTCTTCACTCGGTTCCTCCAACTAGCGAGGGCGGTGCTCATCTTCGTGAGGGCGGCATTGTGCACTTTGTTCCGCATGAGACGCTTTTCTGAGCAGTCCACCGGGAACTCGTATCGTTCGTGCAGCTTCTTGAAGAGGAGGGTGCGCAAATTCGCTCGGTCAGGATGCCTGAGGTTCTCGGTGTTGATCGAGACCGTGCTCCGGAGGATGCACCCGAGTTGGGCAGAGTACCCTTTGACTAAATCAGGGGGCGCCGTTGGATGCCCACTGGCGTTCACTTCGGTGAATGCCTGCTTCACGGTGCTGAGCACATTCGGGCGACGCTCCCTCCGTAGCTTCTTCGGTGCGCCGGTGTCATCCTCGGCGGCACCATCCAGTGGTGTCATCCTCGGCGGCATCATCCGCTCGGTACTCTGGATCGGTGCCATCATCCTCGCCGTCGTCGCGGCGAGGTTGTGACTCCATCACCTCCATTTCATCGGTTAGCATCCAGAATGGCTTGCTACCGCTGCCGCCGGCCTCTTCGTTGTTGGCCATGTTCGAACTAAGTAGGAAAAAATGCATAAAGTTAGCGCAAGATTTCACGGAAAAATTGGGCATGACCTATGCTAATTTATGGACATATGAGTGCCCCATTTTCGCCGAAACGGAAATGAATCAACATTTCGGCGATAATGGGCAACTCTGTCGATCCCTGCACAAGAATATGACAATATATAGGTGCACGACAGAAATGTTGATACCACCACATTCACACCAGCAACAAACTAGCAGAAGCTAGCAGCAGCTAGCAGCATGCATCAACAGCAAGCAAGCAGAAGCTAGCAGCAGCTAGCAGCATGCAACAACAAGCAAGCAAGCAGCAGCAGCTAGCAGCATGCATCAACAGCAAGCAAGCAACCTTGGAGGATGCGGCGGCGGTCTTCTGCAGCGGCGTTAGCAGTTGAGGGCGACGGCGGCGTGCTTGTCCTGCTCCTGCTCCAAGTCTCAGCCTTGCAAATGTTCAAAATAAAAAGTCAGTAAACTTTAAGGACCTAGCAGCAGCAGCAATCAACCTAGCAACTAACAACCTAGCAACTAACAGCAACCTAACAACCTAGCAGCAGCAAGCAAGCTAACAACCTAGCAGCAGCAACAAGCAAAAAATACCCAATTTTACAGCCCTAGCAAGCAGCAGCAGCATCAAGCAAGCAAGCAACCTAGCAGCAGCTGCAGCAGCAACCAAGCAACCTAGCTCTGCTCTCTCACTCTCTACATTCTAGCTTAACAGCAGTAGGAGTGCTGATGCTCATACAGACACAACACTAGTTCAGAGAGGGAGGGAGGGGAGAAGGGCCTCACCTGCGGCGACGGTGATGGCGGCAAGCAGCGTGCTTCTCCTGCTCCTGCTCCAAGGCGCGCGTAGCGGTTAGGTGCTCAAGTCTCAGCCTTGCAAATGTTTAAAATAAAAAGTTAGTAAGCTTTGAACTCTGAAAATAAAAGAGCTACAGTTGCTACTATGATGGCAGAACTGCACCTAGCACTAATATGCATGCTAGCAGCAGCACCTAGCACTAATATGCTAGCAGCAGCACCTCCACCACTTAATCTTGTAAGGTACCTAGAATAAAGATGAAATCCTCATGCTACAGTTTACGGTGTTCATTCCAAAACAAAACCTTGCAAGATATATACTATAGCAGCCAAATACAGACACAACACCAACTACATATTTACCATGAATTTCTTTGATCAGCCAAATGAAGCAAGTGTGCTATTTGTATGAACAGAACCACAGAACTAGATATGAACATGCCCACATTCAAGAATGGTTTCACCTTTTCCTCCTATTTTCTTATAGTGGAATACAAGTTCAATAATCACTCAATACTGCTTGATATATTGCTCCTCTAAGGAAAATTATATCCTCAAATTAAGTTTTAGCATGCACGCCAACCCACTTCTCAGCATCTAGGCCTAACACCCATTTCTCATTCATCAAGTCGGGCAGATTTAATAAAAATCAAGTTTAAGCTACTTTGGTGAACTACTGGTCCAGACCAGCTCCAGTGATCTCCAGGTTCTGCCCATATTTAATAAAAATCAAGTTTAAGCTTCACATTCATCAAGTCAACTAAACAACAAGTTCAATAAAATCTCAACCATAATTCAAAGCTAGAGCTACAAATGGTCTGATTCTCAATTTATTTCTTGTTAAAAGAAGAAATTCACATAATTGCTGACAGGGTTAATCTTGACATTCATAAAGTTGACCAAACAGAGCCCACGAGTTCAATAAAAACTCAAGGATAATCCAAAGTTAGAACATAATACGTTGCATTTTTAATGGATTCAAATGAAGCACACCATAGCAACTCAATAGACTTTAGAAACAAGATTGTGTATTTAGAAACATGGTCACAAATCGGATTCTTCTGTACTACACTTGGAACTATTCAAAAAAAAATTACTAGCACGTTGATCAGCTATTTAAACATGTTAAATCAAGAAAACAACACTAACCCAAACAAAATATAAGCACATTGCGTCAGGACATGATCAACTAAACAAATCATGATGAATTAAAAGCTTGTGGCTGCTGTACTACTCCATCAACACTTAGGTGAATCAACACTTGCTTCTCACCAGCACATGAACAAGATAGCAGATAACACACATAATTGCTTCTCGAGGGGAAGCACCGAGCAGCAGGAGTAGCGGCGGCTCGAGGGGGAGCACCGAGCAGAAGTAGCAACTAACCTAGCAGAGGAGAAGGAGGGGAGGAGCACGGCGGCTACCTGGGAAGGATGCGCGGTGGCGTCAGCGGTCGAAGGCGTCAGCGGTCCTCTGCGGCGGCGTCAGCGGTCGAAGCGTGGCGGCGTCAGCGGTCGAAGGCGCGCTTCTCCTGCCGGTGCTCCACGACGTGTTGCGGCGAGTACGGCGAGCAGGTGGGGAAATCTCGATCTGGCCACAGTGGGGAATGGAGGGCGAGCAGGTGGCTTCGGAGATCCAGGAGAAGGTGGGAGGGCGCAGTGGTGAATGGGCGCAGGGCGTCGCCGGCGGAGAGGAAGAAGGGGAGGGGTGGCAGCGCGAGGCAGATCGAGGGACGGCGGCGTCGCTCAGGGGAAGAAGGGGAGGGGTGGTCAGGTGGGATCTGGTCGGGACGGGGGAAGAAGGGGAAATTTCTAAGTCCCCTGACGCCTTAGCAATAGCGCACCTCTCGGGGTGCGCCACTATGAGCCTTAGCAATGGCGCACCTCTAGGGGTGCGCCACTGCCTCCTTATGTCTGGGTCAAAACAATAACGCGGGGGGGATTGACATATCCCGCTTAGTACCGCACTGGCTCTGTCCCTGGTTGGTTTGTGCCAAACCCCTGCCGGCCAGGTTCGAACCCTGGCGGCCCCATTTTTTTCCTTTTCTTTTTAAATTGATTTAACACTATAATAAACATCCAAAATAGCATAATACACCAACATAAAAGGCATAAATAATTATAATTATGTAGAATATTTAAAATACTATAGAATCTAGAAAATATCCAAAAATATGAATTATATGTCTATTTTGATCGGTACAACATGTGTAGATTAACAATATGACATCCATTATTCATACAAGAAAATGATACATAATTATCTTTTCACAATCTTCTTGCCCTTCTTTCTCGCGGTTGAATAATTTAGCCCCGGAACTCCTAGACTTCTTCTCTTGAACGGACGGCCTTTAGGTAGGGTGGTCCTGCTTCTTCTTGTTGTGTATGGTTCTTCATCATCGTCGTCGTCATCTTCCATCTTCGGATCGCCGTACTGGTCAAAGTCTAGCTCGTTGGCGGCTCCATCCATTCCGATGATGCTCCTTTTGCCTCTCCTCACGACAACACGGCTGGGCTTTTGCGGGTCGGTAATGAAGAAGCATTGGTCCACTTGGGAAGCTAGTACCCATGGCTCATATTTCGCGGTGACCTTTGCGCCCGCTGTCTTGGATTTGGCTTCGGGTATAACCATGGTGGTGAAATGTCGGTCTTCTTTTACGACGTTCTTGGCCCACCTGACACGGAACATCGGCACATTCTCTCCGGCGTAGCTCAGCTCCCAGATCTCCTCGATCTTTCCGTAGTATCTCTGCTTGATGTCACCGGTGTAGGACTCCATCGTTACCCCGGAGTTCTGATAATCGCTCTTCATGTCCTTTTCCTCGGTGTAGAATGTGTAGCCGTTGATATCGTACGCCTGAAATGTCATCAGGTTGTGTTCGGCGCCCTGTGACAAGGCGAAGATGAGTTTTTCTTCCGCAGAAGAATCCTCGTCTATAGGGTATGTCAGCATCTTGTCCTTGAACCACCGCGTGAAGGTTGAGTTGTGCTCTTTGATTATATCTCCGTCCGTCCTCTGTTTGCCCTGATCACTGTACGTCTTTGCGATGAAGGTTTTGTGCTCTACCACCCAAGGATCGACCACGTCTATGTGTTGTAGCGCGACTAGGTTTGCTCTTTCAAAGTCGGCGATTCGACCCTTGAAGTCGACATGCATTTCGCGGCTACCCTCGCGGTGACCCCATCCAGCGAGCTTCCCGAGGTGCCTGTTTACGGGCAGACCGACGGGATTCTCGATTTCTAGATAACTCGTGCAGAAGGAGATGCACTCTTCGGTCAGAAAGCCCTTGGCTATGCTTCCGTCTGGACGTGCCCTGTTGCGAACGTACCCTTTGATGACACCATTCATCCTTTCGAACGGCATCATGCTGTGCAGGAACGTCGGCCCCAGTTGGATGATATCCTCCACGATATGTACCAGCAGATGCACCATAACGTCGAAGAATGCGGGCGGGAAGTACATCTCAAGCTCGCACAGTATCACCACGATCTCTTCCTGTAGCCTTCTAAGTTGCCTCACGCCAACAGACTTCCGAGAGATGACGTCGAAAAAGTTGCATAGGCCAAAAAGCGTTTCACGGACGTGCGCGTCCATGATCCCACGGATTGCAACCGGAAGTATTTGCGTCATCAGCACGTGACAGTCGTGAGACTTCATCCCGCTGAACCTCTGCTTCGCTTTGTCTAGGTACCTGCTTATCTTCCCCGCGTAACCGTAAGGAAGTTTTACTCCTAGGAGACAGTCGAAAAACTGCTCGATCTCCTTCTGACTTAGAGTGAAGCACGCGGGGGGGCAGTAATATTCGATCTTCTTGGCCTTTTTGCCCTTGCGACGACTTTGCGTGTCCTCCGCCTCATCATCGTCATTATCATCATCATCATCATCATCATTAGGGCGTCCCGCGTGAAGCTCCTCCCTGATCCCAATTGATAGCAAGTCGTACCTTGCTTTCGGCCCATCTTTGGTCCTCTCTGGCATGTTGAGGAGGGTACCAAGCAGACTCTCGCACACGTTCTTCGTGATGTGCATGACATCAAGGCTGTGAGGCACACGTAAGATCTTCCAGTACGGCAAGTCCCAGAAAACAGACCTCGTCTTCCATACCTTGAGCAGCGGCTCCGGCGCCTTTCGCTTCTTTCCCGGCGGTGGGCACTCATTCCAATTTTTCAATAGCTCGTCTATTTGCTCGCCGCTTCTCGTACGTGGCCGTCTTCGGGGTTCGTCTTGACCATCGAACAGATCCTTGCGTTTCCTCCATGGGTCTTCGTCGCGAAGCCACCTTCGATGTCCCATGAACACCGTTTTCGAGGACCCCGGATCTCTATCTAGCTGGCGGTACGTTGTGTCATCCATGCACCTGACGCATGCATTGAATCCGTGGACCACCTGCCCCGCGACATATCCGTAACCGAGAAAGTCGTGCACCGTCGTGAGCAGCGCGGCTCTCATAGGGAAATATTCTTCCGCGGCGGCGTCCCACGTATTGGCAGGCGCGTCCCATAGCGTGGCTAGCTCCTCTTTCAGAAGCCCCATATACAGATTGATGTCGTTCCCTGGTTGTTTCGGCCCTTCAATTAGCATACTCATTTGAATGTACTTCCTCTTCATGCACAACCAGGGGGGAGGTTGTACATCCACACAAACACGGGCCATGTGCTATGCGTGCTGCTCTGGCTGCCAAACGGATTGACTCCATCGGTGCTCGCGCCCAGCCTTATGTTCCTAGGATCGTCCCCAAATTCTGGGTACTCGAGGTTCAACGCATTCCACTGGCTAGCATCCGAAGGGTGTCTCAACATCCTGTCCTTTTTCTTTTTCTTCGGATCATCAACGTCATCTTCTCCCTTCCTCATCTCCGCGTGCCAGCGCATTAGCTTTGCTTGCTTAGGATCCGCGAAATACCGCTGCAGACGAGGAGTGATCGGAAAGTACCACACCACCTTCCGAGGAGCTTTCTTCCCCTTCTTGTACCGACTGACGCCGCACTCCGGACATATGGTACACTCCGCGTGCTCGTTCCGATAAATGATGCAATCGTTCAAGCACACATGATATTTCACATGCGGTAAATCCAGAGGACACACGATTTTCTTGGCCTCCTCGATACTAGTCGGACACGTGTTACCTTTGGGAAGACGTTCGTGCCAGAATGACATGTTGTCGTTGAAGGATGTGTCGGTCATTTTGTGCTTTACCTTCATCTGCAGAGCCATGAGCGTTACTTTCAGGCGGGTATCCTCCGGCCTGCATCCTTCATACAATGGAGTAACCGCGTCTACCTCCAGTTGATCCATCTTGGCTTTCTCTCGGGCGGCATCCCTTGCGTTACTCGTCTGCTTGAGAAGCAGCTCTTGAAGATAAGGGTCCTGCACCCAGTCCATCGACGATGGTCCATCGTCTTCATCTTCATGATCTTCATCATCGGGTCCTCCATCTTGATCTTCCATATCATCGGGTCCATGATCTCCTACATTGTGATCATGATCATGGCCGGGATCTTCTACATCCTGATCATGTCCGGGAACTTCTACATGGTGCTCACCACCTTCCTTATTTCTTGTTGAAATCCCATGGACAAATTCATAATCATCTTCGTCGCCTTCCCACCGATAGCCATCCATGAAACCACGCACGAGAAGGTGGTCCCGTACCATATCGGCTTTAGGGTCCATAAGGCTCGTCAGCTTGCATCTTCGACACGGACATCTTATCTCCTTTTGGTTATTTCTAATCATCTCGGCCGTCGCAGCTTTCAAAAACCTAGCCACAACGCCTTCGCTCATCATGCGGACCATGGTCGCCTGCGGGTATAGAGAAAATGGATATCTTAGCATACCAAAAGAAAATTTTGGCATGACCTTCCCTAAAAATAGGACATATGTATATGCGTAGTATGCCCACTATTCGCCGAAACGGAAATGAATCAACATTTCGGCAAAATATTGGCAACTCCATCGCATTTCAAATCCCTGCAAACAAAAACATGCATGCAACACATGTGTGGAGGCTTCGCATATACAACACATGTGTGGAGAGGCTTCGCATACAACACACATGCACGTGATAGAGACGCTTTTCGCGCATGCGCACAACACATGAGCTTCACATAACATATGTGCACACACACGTGTGTGTGCAAGACGATCGGAACCGGTCACACACAAAGCATAAAACCAACAAAGTTACCGATACGACGAGACCTAGAGTGTTGGATGAGGTGAAAAGTTGAGATTGAGTAGGGTATTGAGCTAAGAGAGCTTCACCATTACTTACCTATGAAGAAAATTTAAGTTTACCAACTTAATTTTGGTGAATGAAGAGGTGAAAATGAGGTGGGAAGGAGGGGCAACACGACCAGATCCAGATTTGGTGGGAGGTGGTGGTGGAAGAGTGTTTGGGGAAAGTGGGTGGCACATGTGAGTGGAGGGTGAAAAGCAGGAAATGGTCCCAGGTTAGCAGTGGCGCACCACCTAGTCGTGCGCCACTACTAGGGTGACATAGCAATGGCGCACTGCCAGGTGGTGCGCCACTGCTAAGCCTCTCATCTCTAAAGGGGCTCTGGCCACCCCCTAGCAGTGGCGCACCTAAAGACATGCGCCATAGGTAACCTATGTAGCAGTGGCGCACCACTGATGTGCGCCATTGCTAAGCCTATCATCTCTAAACGGGCTCTGGACACCTCCTAGCAGTGGCGCACCACTTTAACGTGCGCCATAGGTAAGTAATGTAGCAGTGGCGCACCCCGGAGACGTGCGCCACTACTAGGTTGGGGGAGGAGCTGGCCTCCTGTCACCACTTACTTATGGCGCACCACATTCGAGGTGCGCCACTACTACTTTTGTAACAGTGGCCCACCATTTTGTGGTGCGCCACTGCTAAGTAGTAGTGGCGCACGGCAGTCGTGGTGCGCCACTGCTGGCTGTCTTACGGCTAGGCCTTTTCCTAGTAGTGCCTCAACGTTTCAAAGTCGGCATGAGATCGAAAGAAAAAGCCAAGTGACATAATATCAGGAGCCAAAAATAATCCAAGAAAAGAAACTTTATTGTACATAGAGGATGACATGCGGGTCCCATTTTGTAGCAGCGGTCTCAACGTTTCCAAGGCGGCACATGACCAAAGAAAAATGAGGCAGCAGCATTCTCAACAATTCCAAGGCGGCAGGATCAAAAGAAAAAAAGGAAATAGCCAGAAATTAATTAGGGGTCAAAAATAAATCCACCAAAGGAAACTTTTATTGTTCATAGAGGATGACATGTGGGACCGACCTGCCAACAGCGTCCTCATTTCAAAGGGGGCAGGGGATCAAAAGAAAAGGCAAATAGCCAGAAATTAGGGGTCAAAAATAACTCCAAGAAAGGAAACTTTTATTGTTCGTAGAGGATGACATGCGGGACCCATGAGCCAGCAGCTTACTCAACGTTTCAAAGGTGGCATGAGATCGAAAGAAAAAGGCAAGTGACCAAATATCGGGAGCCAAAAATAATCCAAGATTTATTGTACATAGAGGATGACATGTGGGTCCCATTTTGCAGCAGCGGTCTCAATGTTTGTAATGCGGCTTGAGATCAAAAGAAAAAGAAAGTAGCTAGTAATTAGGGGGTGAAAAAAATCCAAGAAAAGAAAGTTGATGGACATAGAGGATGACATGCGGGTCCCTTGAGCCAACAACTTACTCAACGTTTCAAAGGGGGCAGGGGATCAAAAGAAAAAGGCAAGCCAAAAATCAGAGGGTGAAAAAAATCCAACAATGGAAACTTTTATAGCACATAGAGGATGACATGCGGGTCCCATGAGCCAGCAGGTTCCTCAACGTTTCAAACGTGGCATGAGATCGAAAGAAAAAGGCAAGTGACCAAATATGAGGTGCCAAAAACTCCAAGAAAAGAAAGTTGATTGCTCATAGAGGATGACATGCGGGTCCCATTTAGCTGCAGCGGTCTCACTGTTTGAGAGGCGGGGATCGAAAGAAAAGGCAAGTGACCAAATATCGGGAGCCAAAAATAATTCAAGAAAAGAAAGTTTTATAGTACATAGAGGATGACATGCGGGTCCCATTTAGCGCAGCGGTATCACCGTTTGAGAGGCGGGGATCGAAAGAAAAAGGCAAGTGACCAAATATGAGGTGCCAAAAAAAATCCAAGAAAAGAAAGTTTTATAGTACATAGAGGATGACATGCGGGTCCCATTTAGCAGCGGTATCACCGTTTGAGAGACGGCAGGGGATCGAAAGAAAAAGGCAAGTGACCAAATATGAGGTGCCAAAAAAATCCAAGAAAAGAAAGTTTTATAGTACATAGAGGATGACATGCGGGTCCCATTTAGCAGCAGCGGTATCACCGTTTGAGAGGCGGCAGGGGATCGAAAAAAAGGCAAGTAACCAAATATGAGGTGCCAAAAAAAACTCCAAGAAAAGAAAGTTGATTGCTCATAGAGGATGATATGCGGGTCCCATTTAGCAGCAGCGGTCTCAAGGTTTCCAAGTCGGCAAGGGATCAAAAGAAAAGGAAGTAGCCAGAAATCGGGGTCAAAAAATTCAAGAAAAGAAAGAAATTTGGTTCATAGAGGATGACATGCGGGACCCATGATCCTGCATCGTAAACGGCTCGATCGGAGAGCGTTGAACGAGATGGCGCGATCGAGAAAAAAATAATGCTAGAGAGGCTGCCATCTGGGCCCTACATCCCTGGGCGGTGCGGATTTGCGTTGACTCGGCCGGCGAACCTGAGAATTCGCGATGCACCACGTTCCGGGCCACCATACGCGACGTTTTGGCCGCTTTCGTCGGGCAAGGTGGCCTCAAAAACGAGAAAAAAAAAGTTTTCACATGCACAACGGACAGACCAAAAATCGTCGGCCATGGTACACCAGCAACCACGGCGCGACTTCAACTTCCTCGGTACGCCTCATGCCTTGATGTCATGCATATCACGAAGAACGTGTGCGAGAGCTTGCTTGGCACTGTGCTCAACATGCCGGAGAGGACCAAAGACGGGTCGAAAGCAAGACACGACCTGATGGCCCTTGATATCAGAAAAGAGCTTCATTTCGCCCAGGTTGACCAGGAAACCGAGGAGGAGGAGACGGATGGTCGCAAACGCAAAAGGGTGGCCAAGCAGCGCGAAACTCCTCGCCCCTCCTGCTTCACTCTAAATCCCGATGAGCTCGAACAATTCTTCAAGTGCCTACTAGAAGTCAAATTTCCCCTAGGCTACGCGGGGCTGATACGCAGATGGCTGGACCCGACGAAAAAAATCTTCAGCGGGATGAAGTCTCATGACTGTCATGTCATGATGACGCAGATACTTCCGGTTGCTATCCGAGGGATAATGGAACCGCACGTTCGTGCGACGCTGACTGACCTGTGTAACGTCTTCGACGTCATCACTCGAAAGTCGATAACCGTCAAGAAACTCGGGAGGCTGTAGGAAGAGATTGTCACCATCCTATGCGAGATGGACATCGATCAAGCTCCCATTGATACGTTCATCGCCGAGCTCGACGCCGACGCGGTTTCTCCTTACAAGCCACCCGCCGGTCATATCCTAAAGAAGAAGTTGTTCCTTTCACAAGAAACGCCCGAGCAGGAGGACACTACCGCCTTCACCGCTCCGCCCCGAGTTGGGCTTACCCCGAGGACACTCCTTGGTGCGACCACGGAAGGTATGAAACAAAACGCCGCTCCCAGTTGCAGTAAGAAGAAGGGCAGGAAGCGGAAGAAGTCGGGAGATGTTGCGGCAAGCAAGATAGTGGTTAATGACAAGTTGCCGACCCCGTGGAGGAAGTTGCATCACTTAGGCGAGCCGATGCTGCCGGCACACTATGTCAACAAGTTGACGCCGGATATGAGGAGCGTGCATGATGCTATTCTAACGAAGGAGAAGCTACTTCTTCAAGATAGAAATCCATCGTACCCGATTTTGATCGCCAAGGTGCCCACTGGCTTTGGCTTTGTCAACACATACCCTGCGGACTTGATATTCATTCGGTACGAAGACATCTTCAGGCTCTTGCACATGCAACAGCTAGACCGAAGCTTGGTCCGCCTCATATCGCTCAGCATGGCGCACGATATCGCCATGGAGAACACAACGCACATCGCTATCATGGACCCCTACTACATGACTCCAACTGTCGCCCAGACCGAACAAGCGTTTCTCGCCAACTATATCAAGAATTTCTTGGTGTTAAACAAGGATAAGAATTGCTTTGTCATACCATATTTCCGCGAGTAAGTATTTGGTTACTAAAGTACCCTATATTACATTCTTTCATGAATTTCCTTAATAGCTGAGTATGATGGTTTATTTCCATTTTGCGCAGATTCAAGTATTGCACCCTCCTCCTCTTTCACCCGTATCATTCCCATGTCACTTATCTCGACTCCGGGCTTGATAAGGAGAAAGACTTCACCGACCTTAAGTCTACACTTGATAAAGCCCTCAGCGGCTTCATAGCTGAGGTTGGCGTCAACAAACTCAGGCATGAGAAGAAAGTTAAGGGTTGCCATGTGTGCAACCACATAACCAAGTTCCCCTGCCTAAAGCAATCGGTGGATGACAATGGGATGGAGGCATGGTTTGCCATCCTACAGATGAGGGCGGTTGTAAGGTCTCAGAACGATCTCTTGTTGCCATCTGCTCTGCAGGGGAAGTTCGTGAACATGGCGGACACCACCGATGAAAACGTGAGAGGCGACTTCCGTGCCATCCAGCGGACCATTTGCACAATACTCTGGAGGGATGTCATCATGAATGGTGGCTTGTTCAACTATGCCTCCGCACTTTCTAATTCCGAGATAGAAGGCCGATTAGAAGATGGATGTGACGAGAGAACATTCAACACGCTCGAGGGCATCCGTCCCTTCCCGCCGAAGTAGACTTGAGTCAAAAACTTTTGTGTCCTGCAAATGTTAGTCATAAATTACATAAGTATTTTTTATGTTTGTTCTTTTGCACACCTATATGTTATATCTCTCTCTATGGATGTACTAACAACTTACATTTCTTTGTTGTGTGTTTGCATAGATGACGTACTATGTCGTCTACCACGGCAGGGTTCCTGGAGTCTACGAGGACTGGGAAGACTGTAGGAGGCAGGTCCACCGTTTCAGCGGCAACAGCTACAAGGGGTACACCACTTTGGAGGAGGCGGAAACTCGATACGCCAACTTTCGAGCGGGACAGAGGAGGGAGATGTGGAGGACCCCTTTCATCGTGATGATGCTTGCCGCCACCGTCTCTCTAGTTTATTATGTCATTGTTGTTTAGCTAGGTCATCGACACTGGACTTATATGTATTTCTGTAACATGTGCTACTTCGAGTCGTGATGTTATGGTCAACTATCTACTATCTAAACTTGTCTTATTAATGCATGCATGTTGTGAACATTTGGGACTTTCTATATAACTGTGTATCTGTGTATCTGGCTGTATTTCTAGTAATATCTGTGTTATACTTTGATGTGTGTATTCTTGTGTATGTACTGTGTATTCTGGTCTGTATTCTGGTGTGTATTCTGGTGTATATACATTACATTTCGAGTTTTATTTTTTTAATCCTGTGATCAATACCACCGGCGCTCCTAAACTATACCTCTGGCGAAATTGGAATCGCCAGCGGTGCAGCCGATTACCCCCGGCGAATTGGTAAGACGCCGGTGGCCGGCGATTTGAGAAAAGCGCGGGGATAATGCACTTACCACCGACGATTTGGAAAACGCGGCGGTAGTTACCACCGGCGAGGAGGTCGCCGTCGAACACGAAAACGCCGGCGGTAAGGGTTTCTGGGGCGCCGGCGGTAGTACATTTCCTAGTAGTGAACCCTCTAATGAGTTTGCTTTAAGTTTGGTGTGGAGGAAGTTTTCAAGGGTCAAGAGAAGAGGATGATACAATATGATCAAGAAGAGTGAAAAGTCTAAGCTTGGGGATGCCCCGGTTCATCCCTGCATATTTTAAGAAGACTCAAGCATCTAAGCTTGGGGATGCCCAAGGCATCCCCGTCTTCATCGACAACTTATCAGGTCACTTCTAGTGAAACTATATTTTTATTCCATCACATCTTATGTTCTTTACTTGGAGCGTCTGTTTGCTTTTATTTTTGTTTTGGTTTGAATAAAGTTGGATCCCGCCATCCTTGTATTGGAGATATTACACTCCGCTTTTTCATTTTAACACTTGTGTTCTTAGTTATGCTTTAATGTTCATGGCGAAGGCTGAAAATTGCTTCGTTGATTGCTATTTGGTTGGAATCAGAAAATGCTTCATATGGTTTGGAATAACTTGATACTTGGCAATTGTTTTGAGCTCTCATTAGATCATGTTTAAGCTCTTGCATCATGTAGTTTAATCTACTAGTGGAGAACTACCATAGAGCTTGTTGAAATTTGGTTTGCATGATTGGTATCTCTAAGGTCTAGATATTTTCTGGTGAAGTGTTTGAACAACAAGGAAGACAGTGTAGAGTCTTATAATGCTTGCAATTGTTCTTGTGTAAGTTCTGCTGTACCTGTTCATACTTGTGTTTGCTTCAAATAACCTTGCTGGCCAAAGCCTTGTACTGAGAGGAAATGCTTCTCGTGCATCCAAACACCTTGAGCCAAAATCCAAGCCATTTGTGTCCACCATATCTACCTACTATGTGGTATTTTTCTGCCATTCCAAAGTAAATTACTTGAGTGCTACCTTCAAAATTTCATTCCTTTATCTTTGCAATATATAGCTCATGGGAAAAATAGCTTAAAAACTATTGTGGTGATGAATATATAGCTATGTGTCTTAGTTCTTATAAGTTGCTTGTTGAGTGGTAACCATGTTTCTGGGGATGCCATCAACTTTTTACCTTTGTTGGATATCATGTGAGATGCTATGCATGTTCGTCTTGTCTGAAGTAAGGGCGATTTATCATGATCAAATGGTTTGAGTATGCATATGTTAGAGAAGAACATTGGGCCGCTAACCAAAGCCATGTATCATGGTGGAAGTTTCAGTTTGGACATTCACCCTCAATCTCTTATGAGAATATTATTTGTTGTTGAATGCTTATGCATTAAAGAGGAGTCCATTATCTGTTGTCTATGTTGTCCCGGTATGGATGTCCTAAGTTGAGATCTATTAAAAACGAGAAATCAAATGCAATTGATCTCCTTGGACCTTTGTACAGGCGGCATAGAGGTACCCCTTTGTGACACTTGGTTGAAACATATGTTATGCAATGATAATCCATGTAAATCCAAGCTAATTATGACAAGGTGCGGGTATTCTATGCATGAGGCTTGCAACTTGTAGGAAGTATTATGCATAACACATATGAATTATTACTACCGTTGACAAAATTGTTTCTATGTTTTCAAAATAAAAGCTCTAGCACAAAAATAGTAATCCATGCTTCCCTCTGCGAAGGGCCATTCTTTTACTTTATGTTGAGTCAGTCTACCTACTTCTTTCTATCTTAGAATCAAACACTTGTGTTAAGTGTGTGCATTGATTCTTACATGATTACTTATTGCACTTGTTATATTACTCTATGTTGACAATTATCCATGAGATATACATGTTACAAGTTGAAAGCAATTGCTGAAACTTAATCATCCTTTGTGTTGCTTCAATGCCTTCTACTTTGAATCTATTGCTTTATGAGTTAGCTCTTATGCAAGTCTTGTTGATACTTGTCTTGAAAGTACTATTCATGAAAAAAATTTCTATATGATTCATTTGTTTAGTCATTATCTCTTTGTTAGCAATCTATTGCTTCAGATCACTCCATTCATCTCATATGCTTTACAATAATTTTGATCAAGATTATGTTGGTAGCATGTCACTTCAGAAATTATTTGTTGTTATCGTTTACCTACTCGAGGGCGAGTAGGAACTAAGCTTGGGGATGCTTGATACGTCTCCAACGTATCTGATGCGCGTAGATGTACACGTCCGTTGGGAACCCCAAGAGGAAGGTATGATGCGCACAGTGGCAAGTTTTCCCTCAAGAAAACCAAGGTTTAATCGAACCAGGAGGAGCCAAGAAGCACATTGAAGGTTGATGGTGGCGAAATATGATGTGGCGCAACACCAGGGATTCCGGCGCCAACGTGGAATCTGCACAACAAAACCAAAGTACTTTGCCCCAACGAAACAGTGAGGTTGTCAATCTCACGGCTTGCTGTAACAAAGGATTAAGCGTATCGAGTGGAAGATGATTGTTTGCAAAACAGTAAAGAACAATTGCAGTAGATTGTATGCTATGTAAAGAATAGGACCGGGGTCCACAGTTCACTAGAGGTGTCTCTCCCATAAGATAAAAGCATGTTGGGTGAACAAATTACAGTCGGGCAATTGACAAATAGAGAAGGGCATAACAATGCATGTACATGATATGATAAATATAGTGAGATTTAATCCGGGCATTACGACAAAGTACATAGACCGCCATCCAACTGCATCTATGCCTAAAATGTCCACCTTCAGGTTATCATCCGAACCCCATTCAGTATTAAGTTGCTAAGCAACAGACAATTGCATTAAGTATGGTGCGTAATGTAATCGACAACTACATCCTTAGACATAGAATCAATGTTTTATCCCTAGTGGCAACACATCACAACCTTAGAACTTTCTGTCACTGTCCCAAGTGTCAATGAAGGCATGAACCCACTATCGAGCATAAATACTCCCTCTTGGAGTTAAGAGTAAAAACTTGGCCAGAGCCTCTACTAATAACGGAGAGCATGCAAGATCATAAACAACACATAAACAATAGATTGATAATCACCATAACATAGCATTCTCTATTCATCGGATCCCGACAAACACAACATATAGTATTACAGATAGATGATCTTGATCATGTTAGGCAGCTCACAAGATCCAACAATGAAGCACAATTAGGAGAAGACGACCATCTAGCTACTGCTATGGACCCATAGTCCAGGGGTGAACTACTCACTCATCACTCCGGAGGCGATCATGGCGATGAAGAGTCCTCCGGGAGATGAATCCCCTCTCCGGCAGGGTGCCGGAGGCGATCTCCTGAATCCCCGAGATGGGATTCGCGGCGGCGGCGTCTCTGGAAGGTTTTCCGCATCGTGGCTCTCGGTACTGGGGTTTTCGCGACGGAGGCTTTAAGTAGGCGAAGGGCAACGTGGGAGGCCACACGAGGGCCACACCATGGTCGGCGCGGCCAGGGCTGGGCCGCGCCGCCTATGGTGACGGCCTCGTGGCCCCACTTCCTTCCCTCTTCGGTCTTCTGTGCAAAAATAGGACCCTGGGCGTTGATTTCGTCCAATTCCGAGAATATTTCCTTACTAGGATTTCTGAAACCAAAAACAGCGAAAACATCAACTGGCTCTTCGGCATCTTGTTAATAGGTTAGTTCGGAAAATGCGTAAATATGACATATAATGTGCATAAAACATGTAGGTATCATCAATAAAGTAGCATGGAACATAAGAAATTATCGATACGTTGGGAAACGTATCTATAATTTCTTATGTTCCATGCTACTTTATGACAATACTCACATGTTTTATACATACTTACATCATTATTATGCATTTTAGGCACTAACCTATTAACAAGATGCCAGCACCGTTCTGCTGTTTTTGGTTTCAAAATCTAAAAATATTATTTGAATTGGACGAAATCAACGAGTCTTTTTTCCGAAGCTCCCGGGAGACCGAAGGAGATACAGTGGGGCCACGAGGTGGCCGGCATAGGCCGGCGCGGCCGAGGGGGCCGCGCCGCCTATGGTGTGGGCCCCTCACGCCGCCTCCAACCCTACCCTTCCGCCTACTTAAAGCCTTCGTCCCCCACACCGAGAGCCACGATCGGAAAACCTTCCGAGACACCGCCGCTGCCAATCCCATCTCGGGGATTCAGGAGATCGCCTCCGGCACCCCCGGAGAGGGGAATCATCACCGGAGGGCTCTACATCATCATGCCCGCCTCCGGATTGATGCGTGAGTAGTTCATCCTTGGACTATGGGTCCATAGCAGTAGCTAGTTGGTTGTCTTCTCCTCTTGTGCTATCATGTTTAGATCTTGTGAGCTGCCTAACATGATCAAGATCATCTATTTGTAATGCTACATGTTGTGTTTGGTGGGATCCGATGAATATAGAATATTATGTCAAGTTGATTATCACTCTATCATATATGTGTTGTTTATGTTCTTGGATGCTCTCCGTTGCTAGTAGAGGCTCTGGCCAAGTTGATACTTGTAACTCCAAGAGGGTATTTATGCTCGATAGTGGGTTCATGCCTCCATTGAATCTGGGAGTGTGAAAGTTCTAAGGTTGTGGATGTTGTTACTAGGGATAAAACATCAATGCTTTGTCTAAGGATATTTGTGTTGATTACATTACGCACCGTGCAATGTCTGTTTGCAACTTAATGGGAGAGGTGCGGAACTGAAGGTGGACTATTTAGGCATAGATGCATGGATGGAGGTCTATGTTCTTTGTCGTAATGCCCTGATTAAATCTCATAGTGATCATCATGATATGTATTGAATCTTTATTTGTCAATTGCCCACATGTAATTTGTTCACCCAGCATGTTATTTATCTTATTGGAGAGACACCACTAGTGAACTGTGGACCCGGTCCATTCTTTACATCTGAATACAATCTACTGCATTCTCTCTTTGTTCTTTGCAAACAAACATCATTTTCCACACCATACGTTTAATCCTTTGTTTTCAAACCGGTGAGATTGACAACCTCACTGTTAGTTGGGGCAAAGTATCTTGATTGTGTTGTGCAGGTTCCACGTTGGCGCCGGTTTGGTGTTGCGCCGCACTACACTCCTCCACCAACAACCTTCACGTGTTCCTTGACTCCTACTGGTTCGATAACCTTGGTTTCATACTGAGGGAAACTTGCTTCTGTACGCATCACACCTTCCACTTGGGGTTCCCAACGGACGTGTGCTTCACGCGTGTCAAGCTAAATTTTTGGCGTCGTTGCCGGGGAGATCAAGACACGCTGCAAGGGGAGTCTTCCACATCCAATCTCTTTACTTTGTTTTTGTCTTGCTTTATTTTATTTACTGTCTTGTTTGCTTTATATTCAAAAACACACAAAAATTAGTTGCTTTACTTTCTGTCTTGTTTACTTGTTCTATATCAAAACACAAAAAAATTAGTTACTTGTCTTTACTTTACTTTATTTTATTTGCTTAGTTTACTTTTATTACTACTAAAATGAGTAATCCTGAAGTTGAAGTTCGTTCTTTTAAGCAACAAGGTGGAGAAAGTTTTAAAGATGCTTGGTACAGAATTAGTAATGCTCATCATAGGTGCATTAAGAAACACTCCACTATTATCCTTCTTAGGAACTTTTATGTTGGCCTATCTAGCTGGAATAGGTATGTTCTTGATACTCTTTCGGGAGGTAATTTCCTAGGTACTCCCGCTTTAGAAGCTAGTTGCATCATTGAGAGTCTAGTTGGAATACCACCTGTTAATGAAGTTAAAATTGAAATCTCTCTAGAGGATGTCATGAAAAAGTTGGAAGCCATAGAGAAATTTTTTCCAAGCGTTGAACCTAGATTGGGAATATTACTTGATAATACTGATAAACTTGATAAATCCCTAGGAGAAATTAATGAAAGAATTGCTGTCCTAGAAACTTGTGTTATCCATGATAATCAAACCAATAGGATTAGTGAATTTGAAAAATCTATGGGAACCTTGGGTTCAACTTTTTCTTCTCTTAAGTTTAAGGAGAAAGCTTATGTGGGTAAAGAGCAAAAATTCATGTATGTCTCTAAGGTACCTAAACCAAAGAATTATTATAGGTAAAATTGATAAAACACCTAGCACCACCATGGGAAATTTAGATAATGGAGCATCTAAGGTACCATCTGCAACAAATTGTGTTTGTAAGAAAAATTATAATGTTGATGCTTCTTCTCTTGATAATACTTGATTTGCACTTTCTGCGCCTAGTTAAAGAAAAGCACTTCTTGGGAGATAACCCATGTTTTATTTTATTACTGTATTGTTGAGTCTTGGAAGTTGTTACTACTGTAGCAACCTCTCCTTATCATGTTTTTGTGCCAAGTAAAGTCACTATGGCAAATTTGATGCTAGATTTGGATTACTGCGCAGAAACAGAATTTCTGTCTGTCACGAATTTGCATAGATCTCTCTGTAAAAACATCAAAAAAATCTGCCAATTTACGTGCGTGATCCTCAGATATGTACGCAAGTTTCATTAGTTATGAGTTTTTCCGTTTGAGCAAGTTAACTGCCTCTGGAAAATTCGTCTTTGGACTTTCTGTTTGACAGATTCTGCCTTTTATTTCGCATTGCCTCTTTTGCTATGTTGAATGGGTTTCTTTGTTCCATTAACTTACAGTAGCTTTGTGCAATGTCCATAAGTGTTAACAATTATTATGTCACCTCTGAATATGTGAATTTTTGATTATGCACTAACCCTCTAATGAGTTTGCTTTAAGTTTGGTGTGGAGGAAGTTTTCAAGGGTCAAGAGAAGAGGATGATACAATATGATCAAGAAGAGTGAAAAGTCTAAGCTTGGGGATGCCCCGGTGGTTCATCCCTGCATATTTTAAGAAGACTCAAACATCTAAGCTTGGGGATGCCCAAGGCATCCCCTTCTTCATCGACAACTTATCAGGTCACTTCTAGTGAAACTATATTTTTATTCCATCACATCTTATGTTCTTTACTTGGAGCGTCTGTTTGCTTTTATTTTTATTTTGGTTTGAATAAAGTTGGATCCTGCCATCCTTGTATTGGAGATATTACACTCCGCTTTTTCATTTGAACACTTGTGTTCTTAGTTATGCTTTAATGTTCATGGCGAAGGCTGAAAATTGCTTCGTTGATTGCTATTTGGTTGGAATCAGAAAATGCTTCATATGGTTTGGAATAACTTGATACTTGGCAATTGTTTTGAGCTCTCATTAGATCATGTTTAAGCTATTGCATCATGTAGTTTAATCTACTAGTGGAGAACTACCATAGAGCTTGTTGAAATTTGGTTTGCATGATTGGTCTCTCTAAGGTCTAGATATTTTCTGGTGAAGTGTTTGAACAACAAGGAAGACAGTGTAGAGTCTTATAATGCTTGCAATATGTTCTTGTGTAAGTTATGTTGTACCTGCTCATACTTGTGTTTGCTTCAAATAACCTTGCTGGCCAAAGCCTTGTACTGAGAGGAAATGCTTCTCGTGCATCCAAACACCTTGAGCCAAAATCCATGCCATTTGTGTCCACCATATCTACCTACTATGTGGTATTTTTCTGCCATTCCAAAGTAAATTACTTGAGTGCTACCTTTAAAATTTCATTCCTTTATCTTTGCAATATATAGCTCATGGGAAAAGTAGCTTAAAAACTATTGTGGTGATGAATATATAGCTATGTGTCTTAGTTCTTATAAGTTGCTTGTTGAGCGGTAACCATGTTTCTGGGGATGCCATCAACTTTTTACCTTTGTTGGATATCATGTGAGATGCTATGCATGTTCGTCTTGTCTGAAGTAAGGGTGATTTATCATGATCAAATGGTTTGAGTATGCATATGTTAGAGAAGAACATTGGGCCGCTAACCAAAGCCATGTATCATGGTGGAAGTTTTCATTTGGACATTCATCCTCAATCTCTTATGAGAATATTATTTGTTGTTGAATGCTTATGCATTAAAGAGGAGTCCATTATCTGTTGTCTATGTTGTCCCGGTATGGATGTCCTAAGTTGAGATCTATTAAAAACGAGAAATCAAATGCAATTGATCTCCTTGGACCTTTGTACAGGCGGCATAGAGGTACCCCTTTGTGACACTTGGTTGAAACATATGTTATGCAATGATAATCCATGTAAATCCAAGCTAATTAGGACAAGGTGCGGGCACTATTGGTATTCTATGCATGAGGCTTGCAACTTGTAGGAAGTATTATGCATAACACATATGAATTATTACTACCGTTGACAAAATTGTTTCTATGTTTTCAAAATAAAAGCTCTAGCACAAAAATAGTAATCCATCCTTCCCTCTGCGAAGGGCCATTCTTTTACTTTATGTTGAGTCAGTCTACCTACTTCTTTCTATCTTAGAAGCAAACACTTGTGTTAAGTGTGTGCATTGATTCTTACATGATTACTTATTGCACTTGTTATATTACTCTATGTTGACAATTATCCATGAGATATACATGTTACAAGTTGAAAGCAATTGCTGAAACTTAATCATCCTTTGTGTTGCTTCAATGCCTTCTACTTTGAATCTATTGCTTTATGAGTTAGCTCTTATGCAAGTCTTGTTGATACTTGTCTTGAAAGTACTATTCATGAAAAGTTTTGCTATATGATTCATTTGTTTAGTCATTATCTCTTTGTTAGCAATCTATTGCTTCATCACTCCATTCATCTCATATGTTTTACAATAATGTTGATCAAGATTATGTTGGTAGCATGTCACTTCAGAAATTATTTGTTGTTATCATTTACCTACTCGAGGGCGAGTAGGAACTAAGCTTGGGGATGCTTGATACGTCTCCAACGTATCTATAATTTCTTATGTTCCATGCTACTTTTATGACAATACTCACATGTTTTATACATACTTTACATCATTATTATGCATTTCCGGCACTAACCTATTAACAAGATGCCGAAGCAAGTTCTGTTTTCTGTTGTTTTTGGTTTCAGAAATCCTACAAAGGAAATATTATCGGAATTGGACGAAATCAACGCCCGGGGTCTTATTTTTGAAGCTCCCCGAAGACCGAAGGAGATACGAAGTGGGGCCACGAGGTGGCCAGACCATAGGGCGGCGCGGCCGGAGAGGCCCGCGCCGCCTATGGTGTGGGCCCCTCGCGCCGCCTCAACCCTACCCTTCCGCCTACTTAAAGCCTTCGTCGCGAAAACCCCTGTACCGAGAGCCACGATACGGAAAACCTTCCAGAGACACCGCCGCCGCCAATCCCATCTCGGGGATTCAGGAGATCGCCTCCGGCACCCTGCGGAGAGGGGAATCATCACCGGAGGGCTCTACATCATCATGCCCGCCTCCGGATTGATGTGTGAGTAGTTCATCCTTGGACTATGGGTCCATAGGTAGCTAGTTGGTTGTCTTCTCCTTTTGTGCTATCATGTTTAGATCTTGTGAGCTGCCTAACATGATCAAGATCATCTATTTGTAATGCTACATGTTGTGTTTGGTGGGATCCGATGAATATAGAATATTATGTCAAGTTGATTATCAATCTATCATATATGTGTTGTTTATGTTCTTGCATGCTCTCCGTTGCTAGTAGAGGCTCTGGCCAAGTTGATACTTGTAACTCCAAGAGGGGTATTTATGCTCGATAGTGGGTTCATGCCTCCATTGAATCTGGGACAGTGACAGAAAGTTCTAAGGTTGTGGATGTGTTGTTGCTACTAGGGATAAAACATCAATGCTTTGTCTAAGGATATTTGTGTTGATTACATTACGCACCATACTTAATGCAATTGTCTGTTGTTTGCAACTTAATACTGGGAGGGGTGCGGATGCTAACCTGAAGGTGGACTATTTAGGCATAGATGCATGCTGGATGGCGGTCTATGTTCTTTGTCGTAATGCCCTGATTAAATCTCATAGTGATCATCATGATATGTATTGAATCTTTATTCGTCAATTGCCCACCTGTAATTTGTTCACCCAGCATGTTATTTATCTTATTGGAGAGACACCACTAGTGAACTGTGGACCCCGGTCCATTCTTTTACATCTGAATACAATCTCTGCAATCATTGTTCTCTACTGTTCTTTGCAAACAAACATCATTTTTCACACCATACGTTTAATCCTTTGTTTTCAGCAAGCCGGTGAGATTGACAACCTCACTGTTACGTTGGGGCAAAGTATCTTGATTGTGTTGTGCAGGTTCCACGTTGGCGCCGGTTTCACTGGTGTTGCGCCGCACTACACTCCTCCACCAACAACCTTCACGTGTTCCTTGACTCCTACTGGTTCGATAACCTTGGTTTCATGAGGAAACTTGCTTCTATACGCATCACACCTTCCACTTGGGGTTCCCAACGGACGTGTGCTTCACGCGTGTCATCGATCCTGAACAACACAAGAATCAACGTCAAGAATGACGCGACAACTAGAATCAGTAAGCTGACTAGCAGAAAACAGGTTCATCTTAAGACTAGGAACATGAGAAACATCAGGAACAGAGAAAGAGGAAGTAGAAAGGGTGCCTCGACTGGAAACAGGAAGAGAGGTACCATCAGCCGTGATAACACGAACAGGAGAAACAAGAGAGCGAAGAGCAGAAAGAATAGAAGACGCAGAGGTCATATGAAAAGAAGCTCCAGAATCCAGATACCACGGGGATGACGTACCTGACTGTGTAGAAGGTGGTGGTCGCGCGGTGCCAGAAGAGCCAGGCACAGAACCAGCAGTACCCGTCGAGGAAGAGCCTGTACCAGCGAGCAGACCACGAAGACCACGGATAATGTCCTGATCAGATAGCGCAACAGCAGAAGATCCTGAAGAACCAGCCTGACGACGAGTATGCTGCGGCGGACGTAAGCTGGGATCCCTCTGCCAGCAAGTAGAGATAGTGTGGCCAGTCCTGCCACAGTAGGTGCAAGGAAGTGATGTCGAACCACGAGGCTGCTGGGGCTGACGCTGGCCCTGGAATGGAGGAGTAGGGAGTATCGGCTGTGCCGGAGACCGCAACGAAGCCGGCGGCATAGGAGGTCCACGAGCAGACGACACAGGAGGACCACGAGCAGCAAGAACAGAGGGAACCTCAAGAAGACCAGCACCACGAAGACGAGTCTCCTCAGCACGAAGCTCAGCAAGTACCTCAGAGAGCGGAACACGACCACGGGCAAGCAGCTGGGCACGGCGCGGCTCAAACTCCTTGCGGAGCCGCGACAAGAACTCAAAAACGCGCTGAAACTCCAGATCCGCGCGCACAGTCAGACAGCAGGGACAGGTGGCACACACAGCTGTACGAAGAGAATCAAGCTGACGCCAAATAGCAGCACTCTGAGTGTAGAACTCATCAATAGTAGAATCACCCTGCTGAAGGGCATGCTCCTGGCGGACCACAGACAGGTAAAGAGCATCCCCAGACGGCTGATAGCGCTGACGAAGAAAAGCCCACTGAGCAGCAGCGGTGGGAAGACCCATAAACTCAGCAGCATACTGAGGCAGAACATTGGAGGTGAGAAAATCAGCAGCACGAGCATCCTCCTCTATCCACTGAGTGTACTCAGCCAGATCCAGTCGGTAAGTCACAACGGCAGTAGAGTCGTCCTGGACCTTCCGGTCATAACCAGCCAGAGCAGTGTCATCAACACTCTTGGCTGCATCCTTATCCGCCTGAGTAGCATCAGGAGCAAGGGCAACAGGTGGCAGGTGACAAAGGATTAATTGTCAATGCCTACAGATTGTAGGCTAGGGTTTTGCTAGAAGTAGAGGGCAAGTAGATCTCGAAGGTTTCAGTCGAAAAGTACTCGACGATTATGAAAACTAGGGTTATGTTGACAGAGATTCGATCCTTTCTTTGTCCCTCGACTCCCCCTTATATAGGAGGTGGAGCCGAGGGTTTCGTAGTACACAAGTTACAGAGTTCGAGAGGGATTCGTACCCAACCCGTAAGATTACAAATCTCTATCTTTCCTAATACAAATTATCTTTCCTTAACACTAAATGGGCTTCCAAATCTTCTTATTCTTCGAGTCCTGGGCCTTTAGTAAATCCCGGGTACCATCTTTGGCAGGCCCATTGGGGATGCCTATGTCAGTAGCCCCCGAGATTTTTCTTGAATCGAAGAATCAGGGAAAATCTCCAACTTTACTCATTACATAATCTTTCGATATGCAAACACTATTTTGTACAGGGATAACGGTAGTTGGGGCTAGTTCATCCGACGGATCAGGTACTAGTTAACTGCTCTAGTGGCAATCCGCAAAACCTACTTCAAGATCGCGTCCCTGGACATGATCTGGTGTAAACTTCGCAGGTGCCGCTTAAGGTCTTACCATTCTGTCGAGTCCCAGTCATATTTTATCGGGTACCTAACGCGTCCGTTAGGATTTTTCTTCGTATCTGTTGATACGGAAAATAGTAGCAATCCGCCGTCAGAGACGGTGCCACGCCGCTCAGAACGGATCTGGGGTCTTACCTTCGCAAAGTTTTGCGGCATTCAGAGATTTATTCGCGACTTTTAGCGCTCTGAGAATATTTTGTCGAGTGCTTTTTCGGCTGCTGGAATAGCACATTTTATCGAGTCATATTTGATGACTTATTTTGTCCTCCCGATGGGAGTATATGTAGAGTTATCGTGTAACTCGAAATATACTCACTCCTACTTCTTTCTTTTAATGAAAATTCATCGGGCACGCGAACAGCGTTCCCGATGGGAGTAGCCCCGAGGCTACAGCCAAGGACTTGTGCTTGGTGTAGACTCCACAGATTAGTATCCTTTGCCGCTATGTTTATAATCCTTCTCGATATTTTTCTATTTATCGGGTGCGCGACCAGCGCTCCCGATGGGAGTAGCCCCCGAGGCTATGAACAAGTGCTTGCATTTGGTCATAGGCTCTCTTCAATTCTATCTTGTCATACTCGAAATTTTCTTTTTTCCAGAGTAGCCCCCGAGCGTTTGGGCAAAAACTTGTATTTGATCAAAGGCTCCCGAAATAATCTTGCGTTGTCGATAAACTTTCCAAGCTTCATAGTCGAGCTTTTCTTTTACCTTGATGACGTCGTTGCTGATGATAGCCACGATTTCTGTTTTGGAAATATGCGATGACCGCTTCTCTCACTGCCTTGTGGGTCCTAAGTAACCATTATCTTGACACGTCGTTCTAGTGGGGGACACACGTCCTCCGCTTTTTCTGGCGCACGTACCGTAACTTCTCAATGTTAAAATACTGTTTTACCCTCGTCTCCACGTGGTTATCATCTGCCGCATACTTTTCCATCCAACGGTCCGCCGCTTCACCGCACCTCTATATAAGATTTCCTTCTTCTACCTTGAGCACTTCCGCTCGCCGTTCCCCTGCTTCTACCTGCAAACTTCCTCTGCGCCCCACAACTCTCAGAGCTCATCCCTTCGCAGCTGCATTCCTCCGCCATTGTTGATGCCACCGCGTCGCTTGACCGGCACACCACGCCGGAATCATCAATGGCTGCCGCGGATCTAGGAACCGCGGAGGGAAAGGTCCAAGATCACGAACCAGGACATGAATCTCTTGAAGAAGCTGGGGATTAGCAAGAAACCCAAAGCGGTGTGCTTCCCAGTGAAGAAAGCTACCCAACCCCTCCAATGGGGTATCGGGTAAGTTTTGTTGATCATCTCATCCGCGGTCTTTCCGCCCCCATTCATCCTTTTCTTCGAGGATTGCTTTTTGTTTACGGTCTCCAACTTCACCACCTCACGCCCAACTCAATCCTTCATATTTCCATCTTCATCACCCTCTGCGAAGCCTTCCTTGGTGTCCAGCCTAACTGGGCATTATGGAAGCGCATTTTCTTCTGTCGCCGTAATGGCTCTTCCAATGTCGCCTATAATATAGGCGGCGTTGTTATTTCCGTTCGCTCCTCAGTCAATTACTTCGACGTCAAACTCCCCGACTCCGTTCAAGGATGGCGCAAGAAGTGGTTGTATATTCGGAAGAAAACCATGGATGCGCTGAAGACAATATCCCTCCTTTTGATGGTGCCGAAAAAATCCTTCGCCGCCGTTCTTGGGATGCAGAGGCTACCGAAGAGGAAAAATCTTCGACAGAGGCCTTGATGACTCGCATCCATGAGTTGCACGAATACTCGTGGCAAAGAAGCGTCTGGTATCCAAATTACAGCGTATTTTAGAGGCAGTGCAGCCTCTTCAGCCCGCAAAACCCTCTCTGGAATTATGCTGGTGATGAAGATACGGATCGTTTGTCGAAAAATCTGGAAGTCAAGGATTTGGATAGGCTTGTCCGAAAAATCTCATCTCTCAACAAGAAAGATCCCATTCCTTCCTCTTGTCGTGTAAAACCATACAGCGCCACCAATGCGCTTCCTAAGGTAAACATTGTCGCTTAATTTGTTATTGCCGTGCTATTTTTATTGTTACTTCTTTTTTGACATCCTTCCCTATTTTTATACAGGACCATCCAAATCTTGTTTCGCTTCCTCCCCTTCCTGAAGGTGGAGAAGTCGAAGAAAGGGCGGTTATTGCCGATGATAACCAAGATGCCCCCTCTTTTGTGACTGAACCCGCAGATTCTCGAAAATCTGCGGGATCTGATGAAAAGGAGGGTGCCTCTGAAGCCACTGCATCGGCACAATCTCCTCCTCCTGCTGTTTCTCCGAAGAACAAAAGGAATGATCCGAAGATTCCGGCACCTCCAAGCCCGAAGAAGCTGTTCCTTCACGCCAGAAGGCAGCTTATGATCCATATCTCGAGACCCTCATCAGTTCGTAAGTTCCTCTTTTCTCTTTTTTTTTTTACTTGAAGATTTTTGTCTATATTGCTTTTTATATTGCCGACATTTAATCGTAGTGATGATGAGGAAGTAGTACCAGCTTCCAATGTGGCGGCTCGAACGAGCACGTCACATACTCTAGTCGCCTCAGAGACGCCAGTTGAAGGAGAGGAAACTTCGCCTCCTCAACAAAACGTCGGCGCTGCTACTCCTCCTTCAAGCCCCCTTGTCCCTTCACCAAAAAGGGCAAGGGTTGACACAATCCCGGAGCCTACTCTCCAAATAAGTAGCTCCTCTAACCCTCTCTTGGATGATGTAAGTTCTTAATTTGCTTTGTCATTATCTATATTTCCTTCGTTTGCTTCTGTATGCCATCATTTTCACCATACCGATATTTTCTTTCTTTGTCCTTCCTTGATAGCCTATGATCAAAGAACTTCTTCGCATTGGTGCCCAATTCGTTGGGTACCGTGATTATGCCAGTAAAACTGAAGGTAGTGCCTTGTTGCTTCTTTTTGCTTTTGCTTTCTTGCTCCTTTGTTGTCGACGTTTTTAACTAATTTTAACTTTCTTTGCAGAAAAACTGGCAGAAGTCAACGAGCGTGCCGATACACTTGCTCAAAAATTAGAGCAAAGTGAAGAGGCTCGTAAGAAGGCCGAGTCAGATGCCGTTCAAGCTAGGCGAGAAGCTGACAAAGCCAAGGCCGATGCTGCTGGTGTCGAAGATCTTCGGAAACGTCTGCATGATGCCGAGACTTCGTTAAGCGAGCACATAACTGCACAAATCGCTCGTGAAGAAGCGATTACTAAACGTCTAAGGACGCAAAATCGTCGCTTTGTCAGTAAGTATCTGAACCACTTCATATCCTTTGGATTTTTCTTTTCTGCACTCATTTGTTGATCGGATTTTTTTTTATTTTGACAGATAAGACCTCTCAAGAATTTGAACTTGAAGATCCCGACAATGATCCTCTTCTTGACGCCGTTTCATTCCTGGAATTTCATGGGACAGAAGCGCGTGAGGGCATTGATGAAGCCAGGACAGGGCTGTCGCGGCTTTTCCCCTACTTCTTCCCGAAGAAAGAGGAACCCGCAACTTTCCTTGCTCTTGCCAAGTGCTTTAATCCTCCCGAAGATCTTGGGCTGAAGATGCGCCATGAAAATATGAAGGTTGCCGTTGAAAGCACTGTTGCCTTGGTTGCTGATAGTCAACAGACCATTGACTGGGCGAAAGTGGGCAACACGGAGCAGATAGAGCAAGCAAAATGGCGATCATTGATCAAGGCGGCGAAGCTGAATACGAAGAAAATCCTGGCCTATCTCGGGATCAAACCATCTTCAACTCCTAGCTCGTCAAGGCCGGAGGTCTAATTGAATGCCTTTGCCTTTTCTATATTTTGCTTTCTTTATTTCTTTTGCTGTTGTCGCCATTCTAGCCTTGGCGACAATTACCCTGTTAGTCCCTTTGGAGAACTTCTTTTGTAATGACCGTGTAAACTTTCTAGAAAGCAATGAAATTCCTCTTGGTACTATCATTGATCCTGGGATTTTCTTTTCCAGTTAATATTTGATAATTATTCAACCAACCCTTGCTCTCCCGATGCTGCGCCTGCGTCTTCCTTCTCGAAGAAAGTAAAAGCCGATGATAATCTCCTTGAAGGTTCTTCAAGCAAACCTTTGTCGGAAGATTTACAAGAACTTCGACAACAACTTCAATCCATGAAAAAACAAACTCTGGCAATGATGGAACAATCTCGGAAAGCATCTGAACAAGAGAAACTTGCTCTTCAACAAGCCAACGAGGCTATGGTTGCCAAGGACACTGCTGTATTGGAAGCAAAAGGAGCTACTACCCGAGAAAATAGCATGCTCGAGCTAATGTTGGAAGCTAGCACGGATATGTTAGGTATGTTTTTCCAACCTCTCAATGCCTCCTCTTTATTTTGCTGAGCCTTCTTCCAAGTTTCTTGCCTTGTTGCCTAATAGGCTCGGTTCTTGATGCTGCCGCCGAAGATCTAAGAGTGAACGAGAGAACGAATCTTCTTGTCAATCTTTCCCTTAACCATGGCTGTTTATTTTGGGCCACCCCTGAACGAACCCAGCAGATTGTCAGGTTCCAAGATCGTGCTTGCCAAGTGCGCGAATTTCTCAATTTTTGCACGACAACATTAACCCTTGTTTTCAAGACTTTGTTTCCTCGAAATGATGTTCCTACAACTCTTCCTGAATTGCTGGAGACCTTCAGAGATGCTCCTCGTATTCATAATTTTGTGCGAGCTCAATTGACTGCTGGAGCAAGATTTGCCATGATTATGATACATATTTGCCATCCAAAATTAGACCTGACGAAGATTGTCGTTGATTGCCTGGCGAAAAAATCGCGGCGGAAGAATAATATTGATACAATCAATGAAATGGTGACTCCTGTGGCCGAGTCGATGATAGATGAGCTTCTTCGGATGGACTCAGAATTCTTCGTCAAGGGATCTTATGCTGAGCATAAAACAACCAGAGGCTTGTCAATAGATACTATTTTAGGTTCTGACTGATTTGTTCCATATTGCAAAACCTTGTCAAAGAAATTTGTTGTATATCACAAAGTGCTCTATATTGTTGGAGCCCCCGAGCCTTTTGGCTAGAATTTGTACTATTTTTCCCTTTCAAAGATTTCTCCTTTTGTTGTAATAAAACATCTTGATGGACTGCAAGCCCTCGAGTATCTTAGTGTCGAAGTTCTATATTTCTGTTGCCAGGTTCTTGGACCAAAGCAATGAGATTTTTGACGTGTATACTATATTTAACATTACCAGCTTCCGATTTATTTATTTGGCGAGGTATTATTGTACCAAGGCGAAATATTTCGGTAAGTCGAGTTTGTCTGTTTTGTACGTATTTTGAGGCTTGAAGGTGTAGAGCCCCCGAGTGTGTCGACGAATAAGAAGTATATCTTTACTATTTTTATTATATTGCAGCACCGCGAGCCCGCCTCATTAAAAACCTTTCTCGGCCCCACTCGCCCCGAAAAAGGAAAAGAGTGCGTCTGAAAACTCGCGGGCGTTTCAGTACATTGTATGTTTACAGAGGAGACTATATTTCGGCATCTAAGCGTAAAAACGCCTGAGCTGCGCCACGTTCCAAGGATTTGGCTCAACGTTCCCCGTCTTCTTGTCCTTGATTCTGTATGCTCCTCCTTCGATTACTTGTGACGATGTAGGGTCCAAGCCATGGTGACTCGAGTTTTTCATGACTTTTTTGGTTGAGTCGCAAAACTAAATCACCAACTTGAAAAGATCTTGGCCGCAATCGTCGACTGTGGTAATTCTTCAGGTCCTGTTGATATTTAGCGACTCGTGACAGGACTTCGTCTCGAGCTTCGTCAAGTGCATCGACGTCGTCCTCCAAAGCTTTTCTCGAGGTTTCTTCATCATACTCTGTAACTCTTGGAGAATCATGCTCTATTTCTATCGGCAGGACTGCTCGGCTCCATGGACCCGAAAACGGCGTTTCTGCGTCGCCGTATTTGGTGTTGTTCGGATACTCCACAACACACTTGGCAGCTCGTCTGGCCAAGTATGCCAAGCTTTTTCCAATGGTCCTAGCAGGCGCTTCTTGATACCATTGCAGATGATGCCATTGGCCTTCTCGACTTGACCGTTGGTCTGTGGATGTGCAACGAGGCAAAACTCAATTTGATGCCCACTTCTCGCAGTATGCTTTGAACTCCTTGGACGTAAAATTGTTGCTGTCTGTGACAATGCTATGAGGGACTCCAAATCTAAAGACGATGCTTTTCACGAACTTAATCGCTGACGCGCCGTCCGGTGAATTTATCGGCTTTGCTTCTATCCACTTTGTAAATTTGTCGACGGCGACAAGCATATACTCATAACCTCCTGGCGAAGCTTTGTGTAATTTTCCCACCATGTCGAGACCCCATTGGGCAAAGGGCCAAGACAATGGGATTGGCATAAGTTCTGCTGCGGGAGAGTGAGGTTTGGCGGCAAACCTTTGGCACGCGTCGCAAGTTCTCACTATTTCCTTCGCGTCCTCGATTGCTGTTAACCAATAAAATCCTGCTCTGAAAACTTTAGCTGCGATAGCTCGGCTACTCGCGTGGTGTCCGCATATTCCTTCGTGCACATCTTTCAGGATGATTCTTCCTTCTTCGGGTGTAACATCTCGTAGCACGCCCGAAATGCTTCGTTTGTACAACTCCCCTTTTACCACGGTAAAAGCTTTTGATCTCCTAATTATTCGCCTTGCTTCAACTGGATCGTCGGGTATTATTTTCCTTAGGATGTATGATATGTATGCTTGCATCCATGGAATTTGCACCATCATGACTAGCTCCTGCTCCTCTTCTTCTTCTCGTGTCGTTGGTGGTACTCGAGGATTTCTCTTTTTCTCCTTCTTTATTTTCGCTGGCTTTGTTGATCTCTCGCTTATCTCTTCCCAAAACACGCCTGGAGGAATCGCGAGACACTGTGACCCGATGTTTGCAAGAACATCGGCTTCATCGTTACTCAGCCTGCTGATGTGGTTTACCTCGCATCCATCAAATAATTTCTCCAGCTCATTGTACACCTCTTTGTATGCTATCATACTTTCGTTGACTGCATCACATTGGTTCATAACTTGCTGTGCCACCAATTGTGAGTCGCCGAAGATTTTCAATCGGGTTGCACCACAAGCTTTCGCCATCTTCATCCCGTGTATGAGAGCTTCATATTCTGCTTCGTTGTTAGACGCATTTGGAAACGTCATCCTTAAGACATATTTCAACTTGTCGCCTTCAGGTGATACCAATATCACGCCTGCTCCAGCACCTTCCAACCTTTTGGACCCGTCGAAGTTCATGGTCCAAGTTCTCGATAATCTGGAGGCCCCGTGTTTTGTAGCTCCATCCATTCTGCAATGAAATCTGGTAAAACCTGCGATTTTATTGCTTTTCTTTTTTCGTGATGTCCCGAGGAGAAAGTTCTATTCCCCAAAAGGAGACACGACCCGTAGCTTCTCAGGTTGTTCGGTATATTTGACAAAGGGAGCTTCATTGACCACTATTGGGTGCGCCGAAAAATAGTGTCGCAATTTTCTTGCCGTGAATACTCCATACGCCGTTTCGATATTGCGGGTACCGCTGTTTTGAAGGCGACAATCGCTGATGAAATATATTGCCTCTGAACTCCATGAAGCTTGCTTCTTCTCTCTCGACTACTAGAGCTGTGCTGACCACGAGGTGTGGCTGCAATGTATAGGAGGAGAGGTTCTTTCTTTAGGCGCCACGGGATTGGTGGTGTCGAAGTGTCCGCTTCGAGGTTCTCGAAGGCCTTATCTGCTTCCTCGTTCCATTGAAATTTTTCCCCTGTTTGATCAATGCGAGGCGGCAATGCCTTTTCTCCTAGCCGGCGACGAATGCGCAAAGCTGCGACTCGTCCGTTAGCTGTTGTACTTCTTTCAACTTTGTTGGCTTTCTCATAGTCACGATGGCCTGGATTTTTCAGGGTTGGCTTCAATCCCTCTTGCTGATACTAAGAACCCGAGAAGTTCTCCTGCAGGAACTCCAAAAGAGCACTTTGTCGGGTTCAGCTTGAGGCAGAACTTGTCGAGGTTGTCGAAGGTTTCCTTCAAATCTTCGATCGAGTCGACCCCTTCTTTGATGTTATTACGACATCGTCAATGTAGACTTGCACATTTTTTCCAATCTGTGTTGCTTCGCATCATCCGATATGTTGCTCCCGCGTTTTCAAACCAAAGGGCATTGTTTTGTAGCAAAACACGCCGTAAGGTGTGATGAACGCTGTCTTGGCTTCATCTTCTTCTTTTAATCTGATCTGATTGTAACCAGAGTATGCGTCCAAAAAGGAAAGGCGTTCGCATCCTGCCGTGGAGTCGATGATTTGATCGATCCTTGGGAGGGGAAAGTGATCCTTAGGACAATGTTTATTGAGACACGTGAAGTCGACGCACATGCGAAGGACTATTGTGTGTTTTTTCGGCACCATCAACTGGGTTAGCTACCCATGTGGCTTCTGTAGATATTTCTTTGATGAAACCAGCATCTTTGAGTCGATCTATTTCCGATAACATGGCTTTGCGGCTAGGTTCCGAAAAACGCCGCAAAGGTTGCTTGACTGGTCTTGCGAGAGGATCCAAATTGAGGTGGTGCTCGGCGAGTTCCCTGGGTACTCCTGGCATGTCAGCTGGACACCATGCGAAGATTTTCCAGTGCTCACGGAGGAACTCGACGAGCGCGCTTTCCTATGCGACGTCCATGTTTGCGGCAATGGATGTCGTTTTCTTTGGGTCTGTCGGGTGATCTGTACCTCTTTTGAATCCTTGGTTATGTTGAAAGTAGGCTCCTTAGAAGATCTCCCTACCTCTGGTAGCACATCATAATCAGTGAACCTTGGCGCCGCATATTCTGCTTGCATCCCGAAAGTTTCGACAGTCGATGAAAATCCTTGTCGCATTTATCAGATAACGCGAAACTTCCTTTGATTGTGATAGGTCCCTTGGGCCAGGCAACCTCCACAACAGATATGTATAATGCGGCACGCCATGAACCGGCATACGCTGGTCGTCCCAACAGAGCGTGATATTGCGACGGAAATCCACAACTTCGAACTCCAAATTCTCTATCCTGTAGTTTTCTCGGGTTCCAAACTGAACGTCGAGTTGATCTTACCCAATGGGTAACTTGGCTTCTCTGGTGTAATCCCATGGAAACGTGTCAGTTGGTTTCAAGTTTGCCAGGGATATGTTCATCTTCCTCAATGTATCTGCATACATAAGGTTTAAGCTGCTGCCGCCATCTATGAAAACTCTCGACACGTCAAAACCAGCAATTCGCGGGTAAGATGAGTGCTGATTGTCCTGGTCGAGGAACTTGTGCGGATGGTCCGCGATTTTGAAGCCGATGTCTTGCCCCGACCAATTTAAGTACTCGACTGTTGGTGGGGGCATTTTCTCTGCCATGAACACTTGTCGTGAGATTACCTTCTGCGCCCTGTTGAATGGCCTAGCTTTCTGAATCATCGAGACCGCACCGTTAGAATTAGGATCAACATATGGAGGTGGGTGTGGTGCTGCCGCTATTCGAGCTGGTGCCGGTTTTCGTCCGTAATTGCGGGAGGAGGTGGAAGGTGGATCTCGCTCCTTGGCCCCCGGGGGTTTGTTCGTGGCTTGGGCATTTGCGATTCCCGCGGCTCGCAACATTGCCTGAAAATTTCGGCCTCTTTCCGGAGATGCCCCGACCGCCTCTTTCCATTATTGTCAAGATAAAAGTGCATTTGACACGGACCATTCATCATCTCTTCGGGGGACACATAAGGTCTTTGAAACCTTGGTCCACTGTTTTGTCTGTTGCCGCGAGAACCGCCTCTATTGTCGCCTTGATTCTCGTTACTCCTTTGATAGTCATCTCGACTGTTCCCTCCAGGATTTCCTCGGCAGCCGATATATGGCCGGGAGCATCGTTGTTGTAGAACGCGAGAAAATCGTCTTCTATTTTGATAATTTCGACCACGATCCTCTTCTGGCGACTGTGTCGCTTGTTGTATATTGCGTCTTCTCCATCTGCCCACTTATTGGCTATCTCCATGAGTCTGATATGGTCTTGGGTTAGTTCTCCCTAAGTCCTCGCGAAGTCTCCTCGCGAATTCCGCCACGAACGCATCTATTTCTCTCTCGTCGATATATCTTCTGCCGAGTTTTTTATAATGTTCCACCGCTGTATATATTTTCTCATCGACTCGTCATGTTTCCGTCGACACGCCCTTAACTCTTCCAATGATGCAGGTTTCTTGCAGGTGGATCGGAAATTTTTCACGAAGATATCCTCAAAGTTATCCCAGCTGTCGATGGAACTTGGGGGAGTTTCTTTATCCAAGATCTCGCGGCACCGCTCAAGTGAACTTGGATACTTTGCATGGCTGTTGCTCTGGTTCCTCCTACCAGCTTTACCATCTCTAGATAATCAACGAGCCAATCTTCGGGATCCGTCGAATTTCTTGAAATTTTCGGGTAACTTGAATCCTTTTGGGACTCGAGTTTTTCGAACCCTTCGTAAAGCACGGGAGCCCACACATATCTTCGTCGGCAACTTCTGGTGAGTGCCGACGCTCCCTTCTTTCTTGTCGCGCTCGTCCACCCTTACTTGGACTGCTGTGTCTCTTGCTCCACTTGTTCTTGGTGGGTCTTGAACTGCTGCGGTGGGTCGTGGACTATTTTGCCTAGGATTTTCTTCGGGAGGCGTTGCTGCGAACGCTGTTCCCATAACTCCAACTCCCGCCATTGCCATATTAAACAATGGTTCTCTCGGGTCCCCAGGGGGTGGTCTGGACGCCAAGATGTAAGCTTGCGTTGCCATGTAACCTGCTTCTGGCGTTTTTGGGATGATATTTCCCCTTTCATCAATCGACATAAAGGACATGTCGAGATTTTGAATTATGTTTCCTCTCTCTGCCGGGTATGTTTTGCAAAGAGACATTGCTCTCCTCCGAGCTTCTCGTGACTGTCTCCCGAAGTTCCCGATTGTCGACTTAGCTCGTCCGCCTCGACGCGGAAGTGCTCTCTTCTCCTATTCAGGATGTTGTCTGTTTTTCCAATTCTCTACTTACCCGAGCTTGCCTATATTGATATGCTTGTAGTTCTTGTACATAGCAGTGGTATTCATTGGTTCGAACCATCCATGGCTCTTGCAGCCCCATCCCACGCTGCTTGCGGGAGTTGGACTTTTGCGCGAGTTGAAGATCCAACATATTTAGTGCCTAGACCTCTCGAGATCAGCGGGATTGACGTATGGATTTCCCAAATCGTCGAAAGCCTCGACGTTTGGTTCTGATCGGCCTGCTTCTTCTACTGCACAGATTTGATGATATTTTGTGTATTGATTTTTATCAGGATTGGTGACACCATCATATAGAGTGGTGAAGACCTTCCCGATGGCGACAGATTTGTCGATGAAGTTGAAGCTGTCGATGTTGTCGGAATCGCTGCTTATAAAGGAGTCCGCAGACGACTCGAAGGATGTGTTGCTGAAGATCTTGGCGAGCTTTCCGCTTGCCTTCTTTGTCGACGAAGCTTGGCGAAAACTCCCCGTCACTCGACGACGAAAGCTCGCCGAGAATTCCGACGAGGTAACTTCGAGATCGTAGGATCCTTCCTTGTTGACGCCAAATCGAATTCTCGAACGTCATGATGATGGGCTCTTCCAGATAGGCACATGCATCCACACGGGAGGGCGGGTGAGGAATAAAATTGACTAGATCAGTTTTTTCCTGGTTACCTCGATCCGTCGCATTGCTTGCCACGAAGTCGACGATCGTGAACGTGCCATCGAGATCAGCTCCTTGCAACCTCTAATCCCCACAGACGGCGCAATTGACAAAGGATTAATGTCAATGCCTACAGATTGTAGGCTAGGGTTTTGCTAGAAGTAGAGGGCAAGTAGAGATCTCGAAGGTTTCAGTCGAAAAGTACTCGACGATTATGAAAACTAGGGTTATGTTGACATAGATTCGATCCTTTCTTTGTCCCTCGACTCTTATAGGAGGTGGAGCCGAGGGTTTCGTAGTACACAAGTTACAGAGTTCGAGAGGATTCGTACCCGTAAGATTACAAATCTCTATCTTTCCTAATACAAATTATCTTTCCTTAACACTAAATGGGCTTCCAAATCTTCTTATTCTTCGAGTCTTGGGCCTTTAGTAAATCCGGGTACCATCTTTGGCGGCCCATTGGGGATGCCTATGTCGTGAGGCAACATGCACCGTAGGAGCAACGGGCGCGGCGGACAGGAGACCTCGCCAGAAAGCACACCCCAAAGACGAAGACCGCGCATGTGGACGCGCATAAAGGCAGCGAAATCAGGGTAATTCGCCATCAAAGATCACCGGGCAGCGATGTATCGCAACATAGCCCGAGGAAGACATAGCTCTTTTTTTCGCTTTTTTTTTTAGACGAAGACGATACCGATCAGATCAGATCGGGCCGATTCTCCCAATCGAGAAAGACAAACCAGGAAGACGAGGCCGGCGGGAGGAGGCCCGGGGGACGACGACGGGCGGCGGGAGGCGACAGCGGCGGGCAGCCAGCGGATCGGCGGCGGGCCCGGCGGCGGGCAGCAGCAGCGGAAGGCCGCACGAAAGAAGAGGACGGGGCAGCGACCAGGGAAGAGGAGGCAGCAGGCAGCGGGAGATGGGCGGGACGGGGCCGGGGAGAGGCAGGCCGGCCAGGGAAGAGGACCGGAGGCGGCCGGGGAGCAGCCGGCGATGGCCGAAGGTGCGGCGAGACGGCCGGAACAACCTTCAAGGACGGCCATACGGACTAGAGGAGGAGGAGGACCAATTTTTTGCTTTGATACCATGTTAGTGCAATATGCTTGTTGTATTACCAGGGGGCCAAATGCCACAATATATAGTACATGTACAGGTGCACATATGCAGAAAGTCCCCTAACATATGGAGAAACTACAATATACAAATATATACATCTAACAGCAGGAAGCCTAAACACACTCATCATATAAGTGGGTATAGCTTGTGCCACGACCTTGATTAATATTTCTTTCGCTCCAGAAGACATATATTTCTCTGCCCAATCCACAAGTCCCCTGCTCATACTTGCATGAAGCGACTCAAACCGGCCTTTGTCCATTCTGCCATCCGGCACAGGCATGCCCAAAAATTTTGGATCAAGAAACCTCTAAAATTTGCTTCACTTCAAGAGCTACATTGAAATGAAGATTATGGATACACCTTATGAAATGAAGATCGATAGATTACATTTCACCAAGTTTTATTTGATCCCAGACTACTGCACGGTATATGCATTAGCAGGATGACATTAACGCATTGATTTAGTAAAAAGGTGCGGCAATTTGCATGGATTTGTAAAATGATTCTGGCACTATTTCGTGAGAAAAAGTACATTTCATGTATAGTCAAAGTCGTACAAAATTACGAATGCAATGTTTGAATGGAAACCACATTTCATCATGTTTGTCATATAAAATTAGGCGTTGTAGGGCTAGACCTGCTTTGGTGGGTCTCGCCGGTGGTGTTTTCCTCTCCCGGCCTTGTAAACTTTCTCTTTCGAATTCAATACAACGATGCACCGATCTTTCACAGGTTTCTCAAAATTATCATCTTTGTCACTCATATTTAGGATAATTTTTTTTAATCATTGCTGATAATATCTTATAATTTTGTGGCGAAGCACGGGCGGCATTCAACTAGTGCGGATTGAAGACAATCGCATGCCAATGGGGCAATGAGACCAAAAAAAAAAACTGCAGAACTTCAATATGCAGAAGTACTCTACAGAATTTGTAATAGGCAAAAAGGGAGTTGTCTTAGCCCAGGTTCGAACTGGGGACCTTTAGTGTGTGAGACTAACGTGATAACCGACTACACCACCAAGACTTTTTGTTTGAAATGCAATTGTAGTATAATTATCCAAAGCATAGAATTGGTACCGTTTGAGTCAGTCGGTGAGAGTTTGAGGCTGACAGCCTGAGACCCGTCTATTCGACTATTCCGTCCGCCGGTTGTTGCCACGCCGCCGCCATTGTGGCATCCCGTCTACGGCAGCCCATCCTGCCTGCCCACCATGGGCAAGAAGAAGTCCGGCAAGAATGGCGACTATCCCGAACCCAACACCTCCACCCGCAAACGCAAACGCCGGAAACCTCGAGACGCCACGCCCGATCCCGGTTCCGGCTCAGAATCTTCGCCCCCATCCTCGCCGGCCTCCGTGCGCCGCCTTCTCGAGCCATATTCCAAGCCCCGCCTCGTCGCATTCCTCGCGGGCGAGGCGGCCGGCGACCCCGCTCTGCTCGCGCGCGTCCGCGCCGCCGCGGACGCCTCCCCCTCACACCGCAGGATCTTTGTCCACGGCCTGCCCCCGCACGCCGACGGCCCCGCCCTCCAGGCGGCGTTCTCCGCGTTCGGCCTCCTCTCCGACTGCCACGTCCTCGCCGACCGCGCCTCCGGGCGCTGCAGGGGCTACGGCTTCCTAACGTTCCTCTGCCGCTCCGCCGCCCTCCGCGCGGTCCGTGCGCCGTGCGCCATCGTCGCGGGCCGGCCCGTGTCCGCGCAGCTCGCATCGGCCGGCCCCGACCCCTCTGGCGCCGCCGCCGCCGGGAGGCGGGTGTACGTGACCAACGTCGCGCCGGACGCGAGCGCGGAGAGGCTGGGCGCGTTCTTCGCGCGGTTCGGGGAGCTCCAGGGCGGGCCGTTCGGGTTCGACGCCCAGACGGGGAGCTCCCGCGGGTACGCAATGTTCCTGTACCGCGCGGCGGAGGGCGCCAGGAAGTTGCTCGAGGAGCCGTACCGAGTCTTCGACGGCCGCACGCTGCACTGCCAGCTCGCCGCCGACCCCGCGCGGAAGAAGAGCAAACCGTCGCCAGCATCTTCTGTCGCTGCGGCAGCGTCGACCGCGCTGCGTCCGGTTCTCGATGCCGTCGCGGCCGCCGGCGCGGGAGACCTTGCGATGTACGCGCGGAACCCCGCACAGGCCGCGGCGTTGCTCGGCCAGAACCCGGTCCTCGCAGCCGCCGCGCTCAGCTCTGCATTGGCATCCACTGGCGTTGTGCTGAGTCCGGCAGCGCCGACGGCGGCGCAGAGCCCGGCAGCTTTCAGTCATGTATCTTGTCCTGTTGCTACTGCTGCGGCGACGAGGAGCCCGTCTGGACCAGCAGTGGCACCACCACCGGTGAAGGTTTGGAGCAGACCAAATGGTGCTGCGGGGCTGCTTGGACCGTACAAGCCGCCGTCCTCTCACCTGCAGCGACCGTCCTCACCGGGGAGGAAATGGGCAATGCTAGGGAACTGATGGAGTTCTCCGGCACGGATGTCCGATGGTAAACCGTCTCTTGCTGCCAGAATGCCTGCTCAATCGCTTGTCCTTCTAAGGCTTTGCTTGTCAGAATTTAACAATGTCATCAAACTTCTGGTGTGTTTGCTTTGTTTCAAAACCTGGTGCACAGACTACGAAAGCTTGCGGTATTCAATATTCATGATGTGTGGACAACATTTGTATCACAGAGTAATTCGTCAGAGAACCCATTCATCAGAACTAATTTCTGACGGCATAATATCTTAATTGCTGAACAGCATATTTCACATAAACTCATTTCATCACAACTCAATTGCTACCAACTGAGCAGATCTCACATGATGCAAGAAGATGCTCAACACAAGTGGTATTGTACAATGTGTGGTTTTTTCAGTTGGAGGGTCAAAGCTAGAAGAAGATAAATGGCATTCCCATTTGTTAATCGTTACACATCAAGCCTTCCTCAATCAAGAAACTGACTGCATTATGTACAAGGTTACAAATCATTTCCTTCTTTTGTCACAGCGTTTGGTCTTCTATAATGCTATAACTAGTAGGATTAGCTCCTGGGTCATTGCTGATGTATGCCACTGTTGCTTCTGTCGATATGTGGGTTGTAGCATCACACCAGGGGCATGCCTGGCACTCGCCGATCGTCGACGGCACTGCAAAGCGCACCTTAAATAAGGGACCATGACACCTCAATTCCACCTCTTGGAGTTTTTCATCGATTTCGATTTCTGCTTGCTTTGTTGGAAGGCCTGCACCTTCTGTTTCTTCCTTGCAATTTTCTCCGCCTGCATTCAGGTTCAGAAAAAGGATATTATACTTCAGGCCATGGTCACAATATGACGAATGCAGTGCAGTTCAGAAGCAAAAATACATATCAGACATTTCACCTTGGACATTTTTGACTTGGCTTTTACTTTTGGGGCCTTTTCCTCAAGCTCTTCCGCACGTGCAAGTTCCCTCTCTCGGGCCTCAAGGTTCCTTTCAAGGTAATACTGCAAAGATAAAGATGAATATTTCATCACTTCTAGCTTTTAAAACGACCTGAGATGGTTATTGCAAATTTTATTACTGCATATCCACTCAATGGGTTATGAACTTCTGATTTATTATCTTTGATTATGTGATTGTCACCGTGATATCGCAATATGATTTATCTCTTGATTTACCGAAATGCTGAAGTTGCTGACATACTATTTTGTACGGCTGGCAGCTAATAACATTGTTAAAAAGGTGAAACAGTTTTTTCTTTGCGAAATGGAAAATATATTGATCACTCAAACAGAGTACATTTGTCCTGGCAGAGAGCCGTTACATCCCCAGGGCCTGATCCAGGCCAAAGACTAGTTGCGGCGTTAGAACGACCTAACTTAACTCATCATATATCATATATGTATGATGTGAAGATATATAAGCAGGAAATAGTTCAAAATATTTCAGACCAAATACAATCACAAATCTGAAGCAAGTATATTTTGTAAGGTAGTATAGATAATTAGGAGCATTGGAGAACTTACATTGTAATCTCCTTGATAGTCCTGGATAGTTTGATCTTTAACTTCAATGACTCTATTAACTATTTGTTTTACAAAATACCGATCATGAGAAACTGTTATCACGGTGCCTGTGTATTCAGATATTGCCTCCTGTCATGCATGCAGAAGTACTTATTAGAACTGCATGCAGCAGAAATACCAATGGAAATTCAAGAACTGGTAGATCAGACAATAAGAATAAAAAATGATTTGATTTTGCAAAGAGTGAAATTCCATCCAACCTCAAGCATTTCTTTTGATGGAATATCAAGGTGATTTGTTGGTTCATCCAAAATCAGTAAAGTAGATGGGGTCACCATGAACTTGCAGAAGGAAAGCCTCGCCTGATGAAATAACACACAAACGATCAGTAAATGTACACAAAGTATAAACATTGTTATATCCTATACGGAGATCAGAACTAACATGAAAATGCACATTACCTTCTCTCCGCCACTTAAAAATTGAACCTTTCTATCCAGCATGTCATCCCTAAAATTACAACGACCAAGGAGACCTTTGATATCATCAATTTTCCAGTCCTCTGCAGCATCAGCCACAGTGTCCAGCACGGTTTTCTCTAGATCGAGAGCTTCTGCCTGGTAAAAGAGCATATCCCATGAATCAGAATGGGAGAACAATATGAATGATTACTTATTAAATAATGTTGCAGTTTAAGCGGCACTATTGCGACCAAATGCCTAGCAAGATTTTACTTGAGTAAACTTATCAACCCTATTATTACCTGAACAAAGAACATATAAGATAATGAAAAAACATCATAAGTAGAAAACATCAATTTGAGAAATCTGGTGTACCTGATTCTGCTCGAAATAGTTTGGCAGCACATTATGCTCCCCAAGGATCACTTCACCTTCTTGTGGTTTCTCCATCCCCAAAGCAAGTTTCAGTAATGTGCTCTTCCCACATCCGTTGGGGCCAATAATGGCTATTTTTTCGCCTCTCTCAACTATCAGGTTAGCATTGTTGAACAATGTCTGTACACAATATCAAAACAGTAAGGATATATTTAGAATGTGTTAAAAGTGCAGACTGCAGAATACCGCTTTGTTAATCAAAAGAGTACAAGGTTGAAAGAGTTTGCTATAGAAATATAGAATAATCTGACCTTGTCCCCGAATCCAAATTTGAGATTGTTTATTGCTAACACAGTTCTGCCGCTTCTCCCACGCTCAGGAAACCTGATCTTTAACTGCTTTCTTTGGAAAGGCTTCTCAATCAACCCTTCTTTCTCAAGCTTTTCCAATTTCTATAGTTTCAAACAGGACAAAATTAGTAATCACAGGAAAAGTAAGCAACAATGAATTATACAAACAGAGGTTGAAAAATAATAACAATCAATCAAATTGATTTGATGCAAGCAACAAACATGGAATTCATGCAGTTACCTTCTGCTCACTTGAAGCACGCCCTGAGCTAGCTCCAGCCCCAAGCCGAGCTATCAGTTCCTTTGTGTGCTCAATCTCCTTCTGCTGCTTCTCCCACGCCGCACGCTGAGTTTCCACCCATATCGCCTTTTCTAGAATATATTCTGAATAGTTACCCTTATATGTTTTGGAGACACCAAATTCAGTCTCCACTATCTTGGTACAACACTGATCAAGGAAAGCCCTGTCATGAGATATGATGACCATCGGCACATCCTGCGTCTTAAGGTAGCTCTCGAGCCACTCAATGGTGTCCAAGTCGACGTGATTTGTGGGCTCATCGAGTAGAAGCAAATCAGGATCCTGCACATAATCAAAATTGCTATGTTAAATACACACAAAATTGAACTTTATACTTGGTCAGATAAAACTAAAGTCAGTTGCAATTGGACAATCTATCTAAATTCATTGACAATGCCATTCTATGTTCTCTGAGTTAGGAGTTCACCACTTGTCTACCATTGTCAGTTTGTCACCATCATTTCCTATATGTAAAAAGATTATCTATACCTGAAGAAGTATCTTCCCCAGCGACATCCTCATTTTCCAGCCGCCACTGAAGGATGCTACGAGTCGATCGGCATCCTCCGGCACGAAGCCCAGCTCGGGCATGAGCTTCTGAATCTTGACCTCCACCATGCCAAGGTCGACATCCTGCGACTGGCGCTGCAGGAGGTCAAGCTCATCGAGGAGCCTCCCCATGAGGTCCATGTCCTCGGTGGCGCGCTCGAGCGCCGCCTGAACCTGGTCGAGACGGTCCTTGACACCCATCTCTTCCTGGAAGGCACTGAGGAACTCTTCCCTGACGGTCCGGGAGGCCTTGACCTCGAATTCCTGGCTGAGGAAGGCGATCTTCATGTTCTCCTTGGCCTTGATGACGTTGCCGCCGTCTGGGTCCTCGAGGCCGGCGATGATGCGGAGCTGCGTGGTCTTGCCAGCGCCGTTTACGCCGACGAGTCCCACCTTCTCCCCGCGCTGCACCTCCCAGGACACGTCCTTGAGGACGGTCACCCCCTTGTACGACTTGGAGATGTTCTCCAGCCGCACCCCGGACGGGATGCTCGAGGCGCCGCTGTTGGACCGCTTCTTCCTTGACCCGGCGCCGGACGCGGCTTTGGCGGAATCACCAGAGAGGAGGGCGGAGAGGTCCTGGTCTGCGTCCCCCTCGGAAGTGGTGGTCGCGGAGGAGGATAGGGAGGTGGTGAGGCGGCAGTGGATTGGGGAAGGACGGCGATGGCGGCGGGAGGGAAGAGACGGGGACGGGCGAAAGGGGGCGTGGGGGTGGAGGGAGGAGCGGAGGAGCTTGGCGGAGAGGACGTCCATGGTGGCCATGGAGTTCTCGGGAGTCCTCTGCTCTCCCTCTGGTCTGGTTCTGGGTGTGGAGGGAGAGAGGCCACACAAACCCAAGAGAGGGGAGTGTATATGGGTGAGGGAAGAAGAGGAGAGCAAAAGTAATTTCGTTTTTCTTTTTAATCAAAAATTCAAGTGATTTTTTGGGGAGAGGATGAGTTTGAATTTCGTGCCATTTATACCCCTAAATTCTAGGGAATAAATGTTATTCAGGTGATCTTCTTTCTTCTGTTGAGGAAAGTCTAGCTTTATTTTTATTTTGAGGGAAAAAGTCTACTTTTACATATTTGAAATGAAGTAGAGCAAGAAATAGTTTCTTTTCTTAAGTTATTGAATTCTAACTACTATCCAATTTATCTAATTTTATGTGGTAGCAAAAAATAAAAAAATAAAGGCAAAGAGCCTCCCCTCCAAGCCCCAAAGTGCATTTATACATATAAAAAGTAGAACCTTTTTTAGAAGAAAAAAGCTTTAAATTTCTATTGCTTTCCATCCATTATTGGATTGATTGTAAACATTGTGTGTTTCCCCGGTATTTAGTTCAAGTGTGAGTGAGACACAAAAATCACATCCATTCCAAACTCACCTTAAGAGGGTTTTGTTATGCAGTTCTAAAATTATGGTTTGGTTCCAAACTAGTGGTGGGGTTTCCCCTCCAAAACCCCTTGATCACCGATCAAATTTATTTATGCATCTCAAGTAGTAGAGATGATCTTAATCCATTTTAGAGCCTTTATGGTCCAAAGGAATAATATATAAAGTTTGGAGGATTTATTCTATGAGCCTCTTTTTTTTTTGGTTTGTACGGTTGCAAATCATAAAGATTTCTCCTGCTACCTCCATCCCAAAATAACTTGCTCAAATTTTTCCAGATACGGTATGTAGACAAAGTTGAGCAAGTTATTTTGGGGTAGAGAAAATATGACAATTTCATAGGATATGTTTCTACATAAACTATGGTATGCATGTACCTAAACCCCCAACAATATTAGTGCAATGTTTCTGTTGCAGCCAAATAACTTTTATTATACTTTTTTATATCTTTGATTCATGTAATATTTACATAAGACATGTGAATGTTAAGTCTTTCCTATTACTGTATTTTAAGAATCGTGCGAACCAAAAAAAAAAACCCTAAGAGACAACTGTGACCTTGATTGCTAAACAAACAGAGCCTTACATTGTTGGTTGAGTCAATCACCCGTTTTGATTGTTATTGATGGAGTTCATCACCCGTTCTTATTGTTGTTTCTAAAGATATTCTCGCTTCGTTTCAAAATATATGATGTTTAAATTTATCAAAAATCAATGCTTCCAAATATACAGGTAGAAAATATATAATACCAAATCTAAATAGATCCACCATAAAGTATATTTTTATTGTGTATTTTTTTATATTTTAGATATTGGCATTTTGTTCTATATATAAACTTGCTGGTATTTGACCTTTTTTTATTAAAGACAAAGTACCAATATTTTGCAAATTTCTTAATTTTCGTAACACCGTTGTTGTACGCACGCACCAAAAAAAGATTGTTCCCCTGTTCACGAAAGTCACATGGTGTTAAACTGTTTGACATACATGAACGATTATCTGCCGTACATGCTGCCAATTTGGTATGCAAACTTGACCAGCACGAAGGGAGGAAAAACTCTGGTGGCTCACGCTCGTTGGGACTTGGAAGTAGACGACGACGGTAAGTCGCAATGCATGGATGGGTCGCCAACCGGCCGGGCGTGTGGCCGTCCATGGACGGAATCCTGCGAGGCTCCGTGGCCAGCAGGAGACCACCCACGTGTCCACTGGGCAGGGCTCTAGCGGTGATACTTGTTAGGATTTAATTAAGAGGTTAATTAAAGGACAGACACAACCCTTCCTCATACCTCTTCGAACGGACGTGACCCATATTCACGTCCCTTCCCCTTGTATATAAGTTGTGAATCATCAATGGATTCAATTCATTCTCTGGTTTTGCTCTCTCTCGATTCCTACTCGAAACACGTTATCAGCACGCTCTACATCTGAGCGATTCCGACTCCGACGAACTCGCCGGAAGAAACAAGAACGGGTAAAAGAAGATGAGAAATAGAACAATGGAAGGTCTGATGTCCCTGCTTCTTCACCTTCAACGCGACTACGGCCGTCGCCGCCGCTTCGTCGTGCGCCACCACCACCAGGGTGTAGGCGGACTTCGCCGGTTCCAGCGTCGCCAGCGCGACCTCCGCCGCGTCCGGCGTGGAGATTGGAACCAACAGCGCCGCCACCGCCGGTTGTCGACGTCCACGCAGCCGCACCGCGCCTGCCGTCCTCGACGCCGGCTCCTCCGACTTCGCCGTGCGCGGGGGTTTGCCGTCGCCTCTTGGCCCTCGACGCCCCGCTGGCGAGCTCGCCGTCGACCGGCCGCTCCGGCACACGGAGCCCCGCGGCGCTCGGGCTCACGAACGGCGCCTCCAACGGCGTCGCGTCCGGCCACGCCACCTCCTGCACCGTGCGGCGGCGCTCGACGCCGGCTTCTGGCTCTCGGCCTCCCGCTGGCCAGCCCGTCGGCGGACTCGCCACCTTGCAGCCGCGGCCACAGCGCCGGCACCTGGAGCCCGGCCGCGCTCGGGCTCGCAGATGGCGCCTCCAATGGCGTCGTCCCGGGGACCCTGCTCCCTAGAGGATCCTGCAACGAGGAAGAGGGCGGCCGGAACAACCTTCGCCGGTGATGCGTTCGGCCAGCCTCGTGCTCTCCGCTCCGTTCGGTCGAGGATGTGGGGAATTGGGGATTGAGTTGCTGGGGATTTCTTTTCCTGGTCTCTTCCTTATCCTTTGCTTTGACCGATGTACTGTGTAGTCTGGAGAGTGCATGCGGCTGAGAGTCTGAGACGTTGAGCACTGACCATGTGCATGCTGCCCTTCAGGAACTAGTAGACTTGTTTAGTGTTTGCTGTTTATTTCAGTACACTACTCGAGTACCTATTTGTTTGCTGCTGTAGTAGTGCACTAGTCTAGCTTTTTAACAGATTAGTCATCCAGCAGTAGTTCCAGCAGTATATTTAAATTACAGTATTTAAATTTTAGTACTGTAAATCTGTAGAGTACTTTGTATTCCAGATGTGTGTGATGTAATATATTTCCATGTTTATCACATGTTGAGATTAATTACATCCATTGCAATTGAGATTTTAAATTTCTTGCAAAATAAGAAATCAATTCATCGTATCAATTGAGATTTTGTCTTAATACGAGCACGAATTGATATGCAAAATTTGAAGTGATTTCCTCAAATTGATGTTTTGGGATCACAAGGTGGTGTGTAGATCTACTGCATTGCAGATTATCTACCACTACTAATTAAGCCTACATTTTGTCATGATTGACATTTTGATTGCTTAAAGTGCTCTCCCATACATTTTATTAAGTTATGACATAAGGCACTAGAACTATGAGTATCTACTGATTCCATCGGATTATACTCTCTAGTGCTGAGAGACGGACTCCAAAATTTCTTTTGGAGATTATCTACAAAATGTCATACTTAACAATTTGAGGTTCACACTAATGATTTCAAGCCAACGCCTTGAATCTTTATTAATTTTGCAAAGTTCATTACAACATAACCATGATGGTTTTTGATTTACCAATTGTAAATTAATAATCTCTGGTTCACCCATGTAAATAAATGATGGCCGAAAAAGGATTTGAGGCATTTGCCCTCAATGGCCACAACTACACTACATGGAACATGACCATCAAGATCACTCTTGCGTTTCATGGGATAATGCGTGCAATCCAAGCCCCACAGGATTCACCTCCAACTGGAGCCACGCCGCTGACAGAAGAGTAAAAGTATGTTGTCATGTACATCACAAGGCAACATACATCCAGATCGAGTGTGAATGCTATACGCATATGACATAGGAATGCCACACTAACAACATCTGGTTATTCTGTATTAACAATCCCTAGCATGCAAAGGACCTCAGGGAAAAAGGTTTGAAGCTCACTTCAACCTTCATCCAGATTGCACTAATAGAGATGGTTGTTCGCGAGATGTTCCTCTTCGACATTGCAACACCATGACTCTCTAGTGGTCACGGGACCCTATGTGCACGGAGAACATGACCATTGAGTATGCCTCAACCGACATGTTTGGAGACTTTAACTAGTCCCATTATCTCCTTAGTGAACGATTTATTCATGTCCATTTTTGTTGTTGTAATAGAACATATATATTGTATTTCACAATATATTTTATCAGCACTCTGGTATGAATAAGATTGAATGTCTTCTATATATTTGATAAAGATTTCCACAATGGAAACTCTCTAATTCGATATATAGATTTCTACGGGAGCCAATCCGATGGATGAGGAACAAGTATTTGAAAAGGTACCCTCTCTATTGTTTGGATTGTACTACACGTATAACCAACCCGTAGCACATGTTGCCTACAAATCAATTCCATTGGTCATGATTTGCATGAAGCTAAGTTTCTCAATCATCGGATATGTAACCCATTTTAAGGTTCTCATATACCTCAAGATCAAAGCTGGATCACTTAAGTCTCTCGATCGAATGCATTCGAGGTGATATTGGTGGCCTCTTCCAACCATAGTGTGGACTGAAAATGAATTATAATCAATTCGAATGGACAATGATGCAAAATTCTCTTCATGTGCCTCCAATAATTATTGCATGGCTTTCGAAGATTGGAGTTCAGCAATTTGTCACATATGTCCATACACAAAAGGTTTGGTTGAATATCTGAGCAAGAGGATCGGGCTCATTGCACGACCTTTGTTAATGAGTTGAAATTTTACCAACTTCACTTTGGAGTCATGCGGCTTTACACACCCTTGACTAACTAACTGCATATCGCAGAACTTCCCCTCTGCAATTGATACGTGGAAATCCTCCGAGCATTTCCCATCTGCGTAAGTTCGGAATCGCTTCACGCGTACCGATCTCACCACCGCAGCGTACATCATAGGCCCACAAATTAGGGATCTATGTGGGGTACAGATCTCCGTCGATCACTAAGTACCTTGAACTCCTCATAAGGGATCTGTTCATAGCCTCGTACTTTAATTGCAAATATTGAAGGATGGATATTTCCAGGCATTAGGGGGAGAATTGAAGTACCAAATAGAATGCCAGGAAATCATTTGGAACTCCACGTTCCTCTTCATATCCACGTATTCAAGAATCTGGACTATACGTCTACGATTCACAAATTTGCACTTTGCAAATAACCTGCCATATTCATTTACTGATCTCAAAGGTGTTATATAATCCTTTAATCCGGCTAGAAATACGCCCGAAAGAGTGGATGTACCAATAAAAACCACTCAACTCTCAATTTCTTAAAAGAGGGGAGTAGTACGGCCTCTAACCAGGATCTAGCTTCCTACAAGCAACAAGGAAAGACGAGGAAAAATCCTCTGAATCAGTAAATACATATCAACCTAGCGTTGATAAACACCTGATGGGTAGTATACACCCAGTGGACGGGAAACCTCCACAACCTAGCTTCAGTTTGCACACACTGGCTGGGACATCGGAACACCCGGACTCACGCGTATTGGGAAATCACGAAGAGTCATCATGGGTGCTTAGATTTCCTCCAACTATATCGATTCTGGAGAATCATATGATCAAAGCCTACAAATGTCGACAATATTTCTCTTGTATGATTGCAAACATCCTTCATAATGATTCATATCCAAAGACCATGGCCATGGCAGAGTGTAAACCACTTGCTTGGATTGAAACAATCAAAGGATGCAATCCAAGCAGAATTAGCCTCGCTCCTCCAAATGAAATCCCTATGCGGTTCAATATGTTCTCTTCCAGCAACGGAACGAGATAACAAGGTGGTGAGAAAGCAAGGCTTGTAGCACAAGGTCGGATTTACGCAGAGATCCGAGACCTAATCTCCAGACGCGAGTGAAATCCTATTTCCGATACATTATATCATTGGCAGTACAAAATCATCTATCTATGCAGTTGATAGATGTAGTGACTACATATCCAAGTGGATCACTAGATTTGGTCATGTATGGTTCTCGATGGAATCACAATCCGAATCGAAATGAAATGCAACATGTATTATGTAAATTTAATAAGTCACAACATGGCTTATTGTTGTCGGTATATTCTGGTACAACCGATGTAGTGAGTTTGTTATACACAAGAATTACTCCTACAATGATGATTACTCATGCGTTTTTGTCATACACAAGTATTTCTCTTGCAATGATGAAGCACGTGATCATCCTAAAGACGGAATTTGAGATGAAGAATTTGGTTTAACCCAAACAATGCTTGATACTACAAGTCAAGCTACTTCACTCAAGTATTATGGTACACCAAGTTGCCTATATTATAAATATTGGAGAAACTGAAAATGGACAAGTCATATCCATCTCCCATGTTGGTTGTTCGATCTCTAGACGTAGAGAAAGATTCACTCAAACCACGGGATGATGTAGAAGGGATGTTGGAACTTGAAGTTCCATATCTCAGTGCCATTGGACCCACCAATGCAATTGGTTGGGAATCAAGAATATCTTTCGATATCTCCAAGGCACCACACATTACTTGACATATTCTTGTAATTTCAGAGAAATCTGAACTCCAATATCATCAGGATACACTGATGTTGGCTACTTGAATGATCCCCACAATGTGTATCAACATGGTAGAATTGTCGCTCCATTGATGTCTTCGAGACAGACTCTGGTGACTGCACCTACCAATCATTCTAAAATACAAAGCCGTGTTAACACGTGTAGCTTTACGGAATGATAAACCACATATATGAGTCATGTGGTATTGGTTCTCTTGAACCATCAATCATTATCTACACAGATAATGTTGCTTGTGTTGCATGGATGCGAACATGATACATCAAGAGCAATATCACTAAGCATATTGCCTCTAGATTGTTTTATCTCCATGAACTTCAGAAGAGTTGGGAAATAAACATCTTGCAAGTCAAATCACACAATAATGTTGTTGGTTTGTTCACAAAGTCTCTACCAATTTCAACGTTCCAGAAGTATTTTATGGAATTGGTATGCGACGGCTTCCAAAATTGCAAGAATCAGGGGGAGTATCTTCCTGAATCAATCATGTTCAAAGCATCATATTACACTCTTTTTCCCCTTATGAGTTTACTACACAGGTTCTCATCAAGGTTTTTAATGAGGTAATATCAACACAAGATGATATGTCATATTTTCCGTTTTCCCCAACGGGGTTTTTAGGAAAGTATATACGACATATATTGTTCTCTAAACTCTATGGGTTTTTCCCTTTTACAAGGTTTTTCTCATATTGAGTTAACAAAGAGACAATACCAATTATATGCTGTGTCATTTTCTCCTTATTTTCCCACTGGGTTTTGAAGGAGTTTTAACAGCATATCTAACCATTATATGTTGCATCATTTTCTCCTTATTTTTCCACTGGGTTTTAAGGAGTTTTAGCAACATATCATACACACTACTCTCCTCATATTTTTCCCACAGGGTTTTTAGAGGAGATGATTCCAAAGATGATTCTAGAGATGACCAAGCACAAGGACAAGGAAGGATTAGGGGGAGTGTTAGGATTTAATTAATAGGTTAATTAAAGGGGTAATCCTCCCTCATGTAATACTCTATGTTGATTGGTTTGTCAACAGACACAACCTTTCCTCACACCTCTTCGAACGGACGTGACCCATATTCACGTCCCTTCCCCTTGTATATAAGTTGTGAATCATCAATGGAACAGAACAGTTCAATTCATTCTCTGGTTTTGCTCTCTCTCGATTCCTACTCGAAACAATACTAAACCAAGTAACGGCTCACACACGTAGGCTACTACGCTCACAAGTCACCTCGTTTGTTTATCTTAACTAGTAAGTGGGCACGATACTTAATTTATGCAAATTGATAAGAATTTATAAATAATACTTACTTCGTTTAAAAATAAGTAACTAACTTTTTATAGATACAATGAAAACGTGGCTGGACATAATTGTATCTACATAAAGTTGAATCACTTATTTATGGATGGAGACGGTAGAACACAGAATACATCACCCGGGTCTCGTTATCTACATACCTCCTATCTTCTCCGCTTTTTACTAAATGTTTGTGATGTGGGTCTTAGACTTTACAAGCAAAAGATGCTCGAGATTTGGGTGCTAACTATGTAGCCAAAAGCCTAAACCTAAAAATACTGGACGATTGAGGAATTATATGCCACCATAATATATCAAATTAAGAATATTCCACAAAATGATTCAGAAATTATGTTCAAAATGAAGTCTCTTGGTACACCTGGGCAAAACTCGGGCCGGGCCGGGTTTCGGGCCAAGCCCGAAGCTAAAATGTCAAGCCCGAACCCGGCCCGGCCCGACCGTCGGGCCTATAAATCGAGCCCGAACCCGGCCCAAAGTGGCAAAAGCCCAGCCCGACCCGACAAGCCTGGTCCGAACCTTGCCTAAATCGCAAAAACTGCAAGCCCGAGCCGCCCTGGCCCGACGTTCGGGCTCAAAAATCAAGCCCGAACCCGGCCCGAAGTGCAAGCCCGACCCGGCCTGGCCCGGGATTTTCGGGCTGGGTCAGACCGGGTCATCTGGGCCGGGCTGCCCATGCCCAGCTGTAGGTAGTGTAAACGACATGGAAATGTGAGTATGTTTTGTCCGCCAATGTCGATTCTAGTACTTCGGTACACGGTGGTACAAGCTTAGACTTCGATAAGTGGATAAAAGTTGCAACCTCTGAGAGTGCCAAAATCTAGTCCTAATCTTGTTCCTAGGTTATGGGGACGATGTTTGGCTAAGGTCATGCTATAAGTTTGATTGTGTCGAGTATGGAGAAATAACCAAACTTTGCCCAACCAATTTGTTGCTGAGCCAAGGGCCGCTAGAGTCTTCTGTGACTAGTTGTGATTATAGAATATGAAGTGGGGAACGAGAATACTTGTTTCAACCATTTTAGTGTCGTCTCTACAAATATAAGATGGTAAGTTAAATCCAACCGTTAAGCTTGGACTTGCACATATTCTAAACATTGGCATATGCTATGATTGAGAAGCTAATAATTTGAAAAGCTGAAGAATATGATAATAAAAAATTTAAGGGTGTATACATTCGAGTTTTCCTATGCTATGTATGCCAACCTTGATCTAATAAGTGGTCTTCATTAATATGCAGGATATGCCTTATGGATAGATCTTGCTTGTTATTTTATTGATTTCTTGCGAGCACACCTAGATTTTAACATGTTACAACTTAATGTCCTCGATGCTAAGTATCTTTACTATTAAATGGAAGTTGGTCGTTTGACACTCAACGCACTGTGGTGGTCGTCATTGAAAAGATCATGACCATCCAATCTATTCTCCCTACTCTGCTTCGTCCGATCAAGTTAAACACTAAATATCCCCACGCAGAAGTTAATTATGATATAATATCATCAGTCACGGTACGTTTCCTATTTCTATTTCCATTTCCATCCTAATGGCAAGATACGTTTCCTATTTCAAACGCATGCTCTAGAAAAATACATCCTTCCAGGAAACAGTCTCAACCATTTTTGGGAAACAATCTTAAACATGGTACAAATCAATCACGGTTAAAATTGATTAGGAAAGATACCTTTCCTTGGCCGGAAAAAATAAATGTCACAACCATCTCAGGCATCTCAGGGTCAGAAACTTCGTCGTCTCCTCTCTCAGCAAAATAGTTAAGTCAATAAATTTCATGTGTTGTCGGGCGTGATGAGGTATTTTGTAAGGAAGCAATTCCAGTTTCATTTCACCGATTTGATCCGATCCGATCCCACCCAGCATCTTTGTTCTCATCCCATCTCGAGAGGTTCACCCGACCTCGCTCCCCTCAGGCCACTGACACCAATAACAGCAACAAGGCTCCTCGTTCTCCAGCAGCGCTGCGTGTCGTTGGTGGCCGGCTCACTTGCGCAACACCCATCTGCCCCGACCGAAGGTAACACCTTCACATACATGAGTAAGTACATGATCATCTGTATCTGTAGGACCTGACCTTATTTAGGATCGTATCTAAGTGTTTGCTGCTGTTCCACACCATTGTGATTATAGGCCCGATGAGACACGCGGTTTCGTTTTCGTGGCTCGGTAGCCATGAAAAATTGAGATGCCAATTGCGTAGACCTCTAAGGAAATGCCAGCGATGGCAAGGTTATTTCTTTTCTAGGAAGATGTCATGGCCGTGTAAATTTTTTAATTACCGATGCCTCCATGTGTATAAACAATAGTAAGATGAATGACAAAAGGCATCCATGTCCACCAAGGCCGTTGGGGTACGGAGCTTCCAGAGCAGCTCGTAGTTGCGGCACATGGATAGGAGGTGGGAAAAGGCACGGACGATCTCCGTTAAACACCACACCTTTGTGATGCTTCCAAACGTTCCAGCAGCAGAGGATATTGAGCGCCGACGACGCCGTGGCCATACTCATTCTCGCGGGGGCGCCATACAGAAAGAGGTGGCGCACGTCGGCACCGGGCAGGAAGTGCCATCCAGCCGCTGCCCAGAAACTCTGAGCAAACGGGCAACTAAAGATCAGGTGTGTCGCCGTATCCCGCTCAGCCGCATAGATGGGTCACATGGAAAACACGGAGCGACTGTTTATTTATGTTTCACGGTCACCGGTAAGTCACCAAAACATTACGCATGTCTTATCTTTCTCCCCCTCCTCTCCCGGGCATGTTTCTTAACGCCCAGTTTCTTTCTCGATTTGTCAATGCTCCCGGACGTAATGGATAACACCCCCCTTTGTTATCCCACGCGCCTCACCCAGGACGAAGTTGGTTGAGGCGGCCACAACAAGCTTCCTGCGGCAGCGGCAATGAGCTACAACTCGATTTGGGCGGCAACAAGAGCGAATCGGACAAGTTTGACTCCGGTGGAAGGTACATTGATTCGTTCGCCGGCGGCCTCGATTCGGTGGCGGCAGGCGTGAATCACGTTGCGGTGAAGTCAAATCGGGAAAGAGTCTGGGCATTGAAAAACATGCCCGGGAGAGGAGGGGGAAAGATAAGACGTGCATAACGGTTTCGTCACTTATCGGTAGCAGTAGGACGTAAATAAACAACCACTTCGTCTTTTTCTGTTTCGCGGAACCAACTCCACGTATTTGTTGAAATATTGGGTCCACTTTTAGTGGCCCAAATTAGATTTTAGTTTTCCCTATAAATCTCAAAGCCCACATAGTGGCAGCCTTGTGAGTTTGAGCCCAAGTTGGTGGCAGCTCACTAGTGAGTGGCAAGAGGTGGGAAGTTTAGTCCCACATGGAAAGTTGGGAGGAAGTTAGACCACCTTATAAGGTGGGTTGTTTCACCACTAGTAAGTGAGTGAGAATAGGAGTGCTACACGCGCGCTCCTCCTCCTCCTCGCTCGCTCGCTCGTCTCGTCTCGACTCGACTCGACACGTCACGACGCGCGCCGCGCTCGTGGTGAGTGGATTGAGCCTCGAGCCGAGACTTTCCTGACTTTTTGAGCTCAGACGACAAGTTAGTCGGTTCGGGTCGCTCCCGGATCGTGGGCTATCTGTAACCGACTCGAAACGTTCGTGCGACGTGGGTGTGGCCCACGTTGCCTAGGGTTTCCCGAGCCTATATAATCTCTTGCCCGGCTACCGCAGAAACACACCGAATACACGAGTTAGGGTTTCCACCTCTCTCTGTTTGCACCGCCATCGTAGCCTACTCCATCCCTCGCGCCGACGTGCACCGGCGAACGGGAGAGCAGGTCTCCGGAACCGCTCGTCCTTGCGATCCTGTACGGGAGAGGGCGAATTAGGTTTTTGGGAAGCGCTCTGCGCGACTGCTCAAGTTCTTCATCACGGGTCGCCTTCCGTCCAAGTCGGGCGGTGCTGCCTTCCGTCGTCTTCAACGCCGTCTACTTCGACCCGTCGTTCCCGTCGTCAACAACGTTGTCATCAACAACGTTACTGCTGCGACATCATCTGCTACACCTCCACCGCCACCTCCACCAGATCGGTACGTGCGACATATCTCGATCTGTTTAGCGATGGATGCTTTACCGTTTGCGTTGCTGCTACTCATGTTGATTAATGCATCTAGTATGTTCGAGTTTCACATGTTAGTAGTTGCTATCATCATGTTTTATATTCTGGAATTAATCATGGAAATTGTGCCTAATTATCCAACAATCCAAAAACCTAATTGTAGGCAATTTCCTGAGTTAACAATGGCTGGTTTTGCTGATGCACTGAGGCCGGATAAGTTTACCGGTGTGCACTTCAAGAGGTGGCAAGTTAAGGCCACGCTCTGGCTTACTCATATGAAAGTGTTCGAAGTTAGTAATGGTTTACCTGAAGGAACTATATCTGACCAAGATCAGAACAAGTTCAAGGAAAACAATACTCTCTTCGTCGGATGCGTTCTGAGTATTCTTGCTGATCGTCTGTGTGATGTGTACATGCACATAACAGATGGTAAAGAGCTCTGGGATGCACTGAATGCTAAATTCGGTGCAACCGATGCAGGCAGTGAACTGTACATCATGGAGAGCTTCCATGACATCAGGATGGTAAACAACCGTTCTGTAGTCGAACAAGCTCATGAGATACAGTGCATTGCGAAAGAGCTTGAACTCCTTAAGTGTGCCTTACCTGACAAGTTTGTGGCTGGATGCATCATCGCTAAGTTGCCCCCTTCATGGAGGAACTTTGCCACAACTCTCAAACACAAGAGACAGGAGATATCAGTTGAAAATCTGATAGCGTCTCTTGATGTTGAGGAGAAAGCTCGGGCTAAGGATACTACTGAGAAAGGAGAGGGTCAGTCTAGCGCCAACATGGTGCAGAAGAAACCCTACAGCAAGAACAAAGGGAATAACAAGCCCTCCTTCAATAAGCCTATGAAGACTACAACCTTCAAGAAGAAGAAGATGATAAACAAAGCAGATCTGAGCTGCTTTACCTGTGGAGAGACTGGCCACTTTTCTAAGGACTGTCCAGAGAGGGCAGACCGCAAGAAAAAGGCGAGACAAGTCAACACGGTGACCGCTAGCAATGCTGATGGGTACGGTAATCTCTTTACTGTTCTTTCGGTATTTCAATCTCCATGTTGGTGGATTGATACGGGTGCTAATGTTCATGTGTGTGCTGACATATCCATGTTCACTTCTTACCAGGTCGCCCGGGATTCTTCCGTCTTGATGGGGAATGGGTCACATGCTTCTGTTCGTGGTGTTGGCACGGTAGATCTGAAGTTCACTTCGGGGAAGATCGTGCAGCTGAGGAACGTGCAGCATGTCCCTACTATGAACAAGAATCTCGTTAGCGGCTCCCTTCTATGCAGAGATGGGTTTAAGGTTGTTTTAGAGTCGAATAAAGTAGTTGTTTCCAAGTTTGGACAATTTATTGGTAAAGGCTATGAGTGCGGAGGCTTGTTCCGCTTTTCGCTTTCTGATTTCAGTAATAAGTCTGTGAACCATATTTGTGGCAATGTTAGTGATGATACTAGTGTTTGGCATTCTCGTTTATGTCACATTAATTTTGGTTTAATGTCTCGGCTATCCAGTTTAAGTTTAATTCCGAATTTCACCATTGCCAAAGGTTCTAAGTGCCATAGTTGTGTGCAATCAAAGCAACCTCGGAAGCCTCACAAGGCGGCCGAGGAGAGAAACTTGGCACCTCTAGAACTCATACATTCTGATCTATGCGAGATGAATGGTGTGTTGACAAAAGGTGGAAAGAGATATTTCATGACATTGATTGATGATGCGACTAGATTTTGCTATGTTTATTTGTTGCGAACTAAAGATGAAGCTTTAGACTACTTTAAAATTTATAAGGCCGAAGTTGAAAATCAATTAGAGAGAAAGATCAAGCGTCTTAGGTCGGATCGTGGTGGTGAGTATTTTCCTAAAATCTTTGATGAATTCTGTGAGGAACATGGTATTATTCATGAGAGGACGCCTCCCTATTCGCCCCAATCAAACGGGGTTGCCGAGAGGAAAAACCGCACGCTGACTGACTTGGTGAATTCCATGTTAGCCACTGCTGGTTTATCAAAGGCATGGTGGGGGAGGCTTTGTTGACTTCATGTCATGTCCTGAATAGAGTTCCTAACAAGAATAAAGATAAAACCCCTTACGAGGAGTGGTCTGGGAGAAAACCATCACTTTCGTATTTGCGCACATGGGGATGTTTGGCGAAAGTCAATATTCCAATTACTAAGAAGCGCAAACTCGGACCAAAGACAGTGGATTGTATCTTTCTAGGTTATGCTCCGCGGAGTGTAGGCTATAGATTTTTAGTAGTTCAATCTGAAGTACCTGATATGCATGTTGATACTATTATGGAATCTCGTGATGCAACATTCTTTGAGAATATGTTTCCTATGAAAGATATGCATAGCATTGCTAGAATTTCTACTGAGATAGTTCCTGAATCTAGTACATCTAATGAGTATTTTGAACAATCACATGAGATTGTTATTGAGAAGGATGACAATGAAGCTCCTAAACGGAGCAAGAGACGAAGGATTGAAAAATCCTTTGGTGATGATTTCATTGTGTACCTTGTGGATGATACTCCCACGTCCATTGCAGAGGCATATGCATCTCCAGATGCAGATGACTGGAAAGAAGCTGTCCATAATGAGATGGACTCGATTCTTTCTAATGGAACTTGGGAGCTATCAGAACGACCCCATGGATGCAAGCCTGTGGGCTGCAAATGGGTGTTCAAGAAGAAGCTAAGACCTGATGGTACTATTGAGAAGTACAAGGCGCGGCTTGTAGCGAAAGGCTACACACAGAGAGAAGGCGAAGATTACTTCGACACCTATTCACCTGTCGCTAGACTTACCACCATTCGAGTACTACTATCCATGGCTGCCTCCTATGGTCTTATCGTTCATCAAATGGACGTAAAGACAACTTTTCTTAATGGAGAGTTGGAAGAGGAAATCTATATGGATCAGCCTGATGGGTTTGTAGTAAAAGGTGAAGAAAGAAAGGTGTGCAAGTTGCTAAAATCTTTATATGGCCTAAAACAAGCACCTAAGCAATGGCATGAGAAGTTTGACAGAACTTTAACTTCTGTAGGCTTTGTTGTCAATGAGGCTGACAAGTGCGTTTACTATCGCCATGGTGGGGGCGAAGGTGTTATATTATGTTTGTATGTGGATGATATTCTGATCTTTGGTACAAACATGAAAGTAATACACGAGGTCAAGTCTTTCTTGTCAAAGAGCTTTGATATGAAAGATCTGGGAGAAGCTGATGTGATTCTGAACATCAAGCTGATTAAGAACGAGAGTGGGATTACTCTAACGCAATCCCATTATGTTGAGAAGATCTTGAGCCGGTTCGGCTATATTGATAGCAAGCCTTCTTCAACACCTTATGATCCCAGTGTGACATTACGCAAGAACCGGAGAATCGCCATAGATCAATTGAGATATTCTCAGATCGTTGGCTCACTCATGTACTTAGCGAGCGCGACTAGACCCGACATCTCTTTTGCTGTTAGCAAGTTGAGTAGGTTCATGTCAAACCCGGGTACTGATCATTGGCATGCACTTGATAGGGTCATGCGCTACCTATGTGGTACAATGAGTTATGGGATTCACTATTCAGGGCACCCAGCTGTGCTTGAAGGATATAGTGATTCGAATTGGATCTCAGATGTAGCTGATCTGTACGCCACAAGTGGGTATGTATTTACCTTTGGAGGTGGCGCAGTGTCATGGAGATCTTGCAAGCAAACCATATTGACGAGGTCAACTATGGAAGCAGAACTTACTGCTTTAGACACAACCACTGTTGAATCAGAATGGTTGCGTGAGCTCTTGATGGACTTGCCTGTGGTTGAAAAACCTGTTCCGGCAATCCTTTTGAATTGTGACAATCAAACTGTAATTGTCAAAGTGAACAATTCTAAGGATAACGCGAAGTCATCAAGACACGTCAAGAGACGTTTGAAGTCTGTCAGGAAATTGCGAAACTCCGGAGTAATAACTGTTACATATATTCAAACAGACAAAAACCTGGCAGATCCCTTTACAAAGGGACTATCACGTAATGTGATAGAAAGTGCATCGAGGGAGATGGGTTTGAGACCCGTTGATGTTACACCATAGTGGTAACCCAACCTTTGTGATCGGAGATCCCGTGAATTAGGACCTGGGAAGAACAAACTAGTGGTTTAATTGAGGAGAGTATTATGTAACCCTCTCTATGTGAAGATGCACAACTCTCAATTGCTGTAAGGCAGGTTGGCGACAAGCCTTAATGTGTTTATGTTGGCTATTATAGCAAAGATGCTGTCCTACAGAGCATTCTTGAAATAACACACCTATATGAGTCCGATTGTTAAACGTCGCAATCTATGAGATTTGGGTGATCTCTAGTAAACTCATGAAGAGACCATGAAGTATGACGCATATGCTTCACCCGCGGGGTAGGCTACTGGCAGCCATGTACTGGTCATGACTTTGAGTGAAACCCTGTTCATGCAAAACTTGCAATTCAAGGCTTAGTCCATTGTTCAAGTGTGAATGGATGTAGCTTAAGGTTCTAGGCGGAAGTTCAACTTAACAGTCTCCGCTGAAACACTGGTATATAAACAAGCAGCGAGTATTGGTAAATCTCTAAATGGGGATTTGAGATCTGGTGGGGGATTGTTGAAATATTGGGCCCACTTTTAGTGGCCTGATACGTCTCCAACGTATCGATAATTTCTTATGTTCCATGCTACTTTATTGATGATACCTACATGTTTTATGCACATTATATGTCATATTTATGCATTTTCTGGAACTAACCTATTAACAAGATGCCGAAGAGCCGGTTGTTCGCTGTTTTTGGTTTCAGAAATCCTAGTAAAGAAATATTCGGAATTGGACGAAACTTTCGCCAGGTCCTATTTTGCACGAAGCTTCCAAGACCGAAGAGATAACGGTGGGGCCACGAGGCAGCCGGGGCGGCGCGGCCCAAGCCCGGCCGCGCCGACCTACCCCCTAGGCCCCTCGTGTGGCCCCCGCGCTGACCCTCCGCCTACTTAAAGCCTCCGTCGAAAACCCCGCACCGAGCCACGATACGGAAAACCTTCGAGCCGCCGCCGCGAATCCCATCTCGGGGATTCAGGAGATCGCCTCCGGCACCCTGCCGGAGAGGGGATCTCCCGGAGGACTCTACACCGCCATGGTCGCCTCCGGAGTGATGAGTGAGTAGTTCACCCCTGACCATGGGTCCATAGCAGTAGCTAGATGGTGTCTTCTCCTTGTTGTGCTTCATTGTTGGATCTTGTGAGCTGCCTAACATGATCAAGATCATCTATATGTAATTCTATATGTTGTGTTTGTCGGGATCCGATGGATAGAGAGTACTATGATTATGGTGATTATCAATCTATTGTTTATGTGTTGTTTATGATCTTGCATGCTCTCCGTTATTAGTAGAGGCTCTGGCCAAGTTTTTGCTCTTAACTCCAAGAGGGGGTATTTATGCTCGATAGTGGGTTCATGCCTTCATTTACACCTGGGATCGTGACAGTAGGTTCTAAGGTTGTGATGTGTGTTGTTGCCACTAGGGATAAAACATTGATGCTATGTCTAAGGATGTAGTTGTTGATTACATTACGCACCATACTTAATGCAATTGTCTGTTGCTTGCAACTTAATACTGAATGGGGTTCGGATGATAACCTGAAGGTGGACTTTTTAGGCATAGATGCAGTTGGATGGCGGTCTATGTACTTTGTCGTAATGCCCGGATTAAATCTCACTATATTTATCATATCATGTATATGCATTGTTATGCCTTTCTCTATTTGTCAATTGCCCGACTGTAATTTGTTCACCCAACATGCTTTTATCTTATGGGAGAGACACCTCTAGTGAACTGTGGACCCCGGTCCTATTCTTTACATAGCATACAATCTACTGCAATTGTGTTTACTGTTTTCTTTGCAAACATCTTCCACTCGATACGTTTAATCCTTTGTTACAGCAAGCCGGTGAGATTGACAACCTCACTGTTTCGTTGGGACAAAGTACTTGGGTTGTGTTGTGCAGGTTCCGCTGGCGCCGGAATCCCTGGTGTTGCGCCGCATCACATTTCGCGACCATCAACCTTCAACGTGCTTCTTCCTACCGGTTCGATTAAACCTTGGTTTCATACTGAGGGAAACTTGCTTCTATACGCATCATACCTTCCACTTGGGGTTCCCAACGGACGTGTGCATCTACGCGTATCAAGCTAAATTTCTGGCGCCGTTGCCGGGGAGATCAAGACACGCTGCAAGGGGAGTCTCCACTTCTCAATCTCTTTACTTTGTTTTTGTCTTGCTTTATTTTATTTACTACTTTGTTTGCTGCACTAAATCAAAACACAAAAAATTAGTTGCTAGTTTTACTTTATTTACTGTCTTGCTCTCTATATCGAAAACACAAAAAAATTAGTTACTTGCATTTACTTTATCTAGTTTGTTTTATTTACCGTTGCTAAAATGAATACTCCTGAAAATACTAAGTTGTGTGACTTCACAAATGCAAATAATAATGATTTCCTATGCACACCTATTGCTCCACCTGCTACTACAGCAGAATTCTTTGAAATTAAACCTGCTTTACTAAATCTTGTTATGAGAGATCAATTTTCTGGTGTTAGTTCTGATGATGCTGCTGCCCATCTCAATAATTTTGTTGAACTTTGTGAAATGCAAAAGTATAAGGATGTAGATGGTGATATTATTAAATTGAAAGTGTTTCCTTTCTCATTAAGAGGAAGAGCTAAAGATTGGTTGCTATCTTTGCCTAAGAATAGTATTGATTCATGGACTAAATGCAAGGATGCTTTTATTGGTAGATATTATCCTCCCGCTAAAATTATATCTTTGAGAAGTAGCATAATGAATTTTAAACAATTAGATACTGAACATGTTGCTCAAGCATGGGAGAGAATGAAAACTTTGGTAAAGAATTGCCCAACCCATGGACTGACTACTTGGATGATCATCCAAACCTTCTATGCAGGACTAAATTTTTCTTCGCGGAATTTATTGGATTCAGCTGCTGGAGGTACCTTTATGTCCATCACATTGGGGGCGGCTACAAAACTTCTTGATGATATGATGATAAATTACTCTGAATGGCACACGGAAAGAGCTCCACAAGGTAAGAAGGTAAATTCTGTTGAAGAAACCTCTTCCTTGAGTGATAAGATTGATGTGATTATGTCTATGCTTGTGAATGGTAGATCTAATGTTGATCCAAATAATGTTCCTTTAGCTTCATTGGTTGCTCAAGAAGAAAATGTTGATGTGAATTTCATTAAAAATAATAATTTCAACAACAATGCTTATAGGAACAACTCGGTAATAACTATAGGCCATATCCTTTCTGCTAATGGTAATGGTTATGGTAATTCTTATGGGAATTCTTACAATAATAATAGGAGTGTACCCTCTGGTCTTGAAGCTATGCTTAAAGAATTTATTAGTACACAAACTGCTTTTAACAAATCTGTTGATGAAAAGCTTGATAAAATTGATACTATTGCTTCTAGAGTTGATAGACTTGCCTCTGATGTAAATCTTTTAAAATTGAAAGTTATGCCTAATAATGATATTGATAATAAGATTACTACTACAGCAAATGCCATCCAAGTTAGAATTAATGAGAATATAAGATTAATGGCTGAACTGCGTGCTAGGTGGGATAGAGAAGAAAATGAAAAACTAGCTAAAGAGAATAATGTAGCTAAAGTTTGGACTATTACCACCACTAGTAATGCTAATTCTTCACATGTTGCTGCACCTCCTACTATCAATGGTAAGATAATTGGTGTTGGCAATGTTTCTACTCCTAGTGCAAAGCGAACAAAACTGCCTGAAATTGCTAAAACTGCTGAAACTGCTTGTGATAAAACTGCTGAAATTTTTTCCAACCTTGGGAACAATGATCCCATTGCTGTAGCTCATAATGATTTAGATTTTGATGATTGCCACATCTCTGAAGTTATAAAGTTCTTACAAAAACTTGCTAAAAGTCCTAATGCTAGTGCTATAAATTTAGCATTTACAAAACATATTACAAATGCTCTCATAAAAGCTAGAGAAGAGAAACTAAAATTTGAAACTTCTATTCCTAGAAAGTTAGAGGATGGATGGGAGCCCATCATTAAAATGAAATTCAATGACTTTGAATGTAATGCTTTATGTGATCTTGGTGCAAGTATTTCTGTTATGCCTAAAAAGATTTATGATATGCTTGACTTGCCACCATTGAAAAATTGTTATTTGGATGTTAATCTTGCCGATAATGTTAAAAAGAAACCTTTGGGGAGGATTGATAATGTGCATATTACGGTTAACAATAACCTTGTCCCCGTTGATTTTGTTGTCTTGGATATCGAATGCAATGCATCTTGTCCTATTGTGTTGGGAAGACCTTTTCTTCGAACCGTTGGTGCTGTTATTGATATGAGGAAAGGTAATATTAAATATCAATTTCCTCTCAAGAAATGTATGGAACACTTCCCTAGAAAGAGAATGAAGTTGCCTTTTGATTCTATTATTAGAACAAGCTATGATGTTGATGCTTCATCTCTCGATGTTACTTGATTTGCACTTTCTGCGCCTAGCTGAAAGAAAAGCGCTTATGGGAGACAACCCATGTTTTTACCTACAGCAATTTTTTGTTTTGTTGAGTCTTGGAAGTTGTTTACTACTGTAGCAACCTCTCCTTATCATGTTTTTGTGCCAAGTAAAGTTTCTATGTCAAAGTTGATGTTATATTTGGGATCGCTGCGCAGAAACAGCATTGCTGTCTGTCACGAATCTGGGCACAGTTCTCTGTAGAAAATTCGAAAGAATCTGCCAATTTACGAGCGTGATCCTCAGATATGTACGCAACTTTCATTAGTTTTGAGTTTTTCCATTTAAGCAAGTCTAGTGCCAGCTTTAAATTCGTCTTTACGGACTGTTCTGTTTTTGACAGATTCTGCCTTTATTTCGCATTGCCTCTTTTGCTATGTTGGATTTATTTCTTTGATCCATTAATGTCCAGTAGCATTATACAATGTCCAGAAGTGTAAAGAATGTTTGTGTCACCTCTGAATGTGTGAATTATTAATTGTGCACTAACCTCTAATGAGTTTGCTTGAAGATTGGTGTGAAGGAAGTTTTCAAGGGTCAAGAGAGGAGTATGATATACTATGATCAAGAGGAGTGAAAGCTCTAAGCTTGGGGATGCCCCGTGGTTCACCCCTGCATATTTTAAGAAGACTCAAGCGTCTAAGCTTGGGGATGCCCAAGGTATCCCCTTCTTCATCGACAACATCATCAGGTTCCTCCCCTGAAACTATATTTTTATTCAATCACATCTTGTGTTCTTTACTTGGAGCGTCGGTTTGTTTTCGTTCTTGTTTTTGTTTGAATAAAATGGATCCTAGCATTCACTTTGTGGAGAGAGACACGCTCCGCTGTTGCATATGGACACATGTGTCCTTAGGCTTTACTCATAATGTTCAAGGCGAAGTTTCTTCTTCGTTAAATTGTTATATGGTTGGAATTGGAAAATGCTACATGTAGTAATTCTAAAATGTCTTGGATAATGTGATACTTGGCAATTTTTGTGCTCATGTTTAAGCTCTTGCATCATATGCTTTGCACCCATTAATGAAGAAATACATAGAGCTTGCTAAAATTTGATTTGCATATTTGGTTTCTCTAAGGTCTAGATAATATCTAGTATTGAGTTTTGAACAACAAGGAAGACGGTGTAGAGTCTTATAATGTTTACAATATGTCTTTTATGTGAGTTTTGCTGCACTTGTTCATCCTTGAGTTTGCTTCAAATAACCTTGCTAGCCTAAACCTTGTATCGAGAGGGAATACTTCTCATGCATCCAAAATCCTTGAGCCAACTACTATGCCATTTGTGTCCACCATACCTACCTACTACATGGTATTTCTCCGCCATTCCAAAGTAAATTGCTTGAGTGCTACCTTTAAAATTCCATCATTCACCTTTGCAATATATAGCTCATGGGACAAAATAGCTTAAAAACTATCGTAGTATTGAATATGTACTTATGCACTTTATATTTTATTAAGTTGCTTGTTGTGCGATAACCATGCTTCTGGGGAACGCCATCAACTATTGTTGAATATCATGTGAGTTGCTATGCATGTCCGTCTTGTCTGAAGGATCTATCATTTTAGTGGTTGGAGCATGCAAAATTGTTAGAGAAGAACATTGGGCCGCTAACTAAAGCCATGAATCATGGTTGAAGTTTCAGTTTTGGACATATATCCTCAATCTCATATGAGAATAATAATCATTGCTACATGCTTATGCATTTAAGAGGAGTCCATTATCTGTTGTCCATGTTGTCCCGGTATGAATGTCTAAGTTGAGAATAATCAAAAGCGAGAAATCCAAAATGCGAGCATTCTCCTTAGACCTTTGTACAGGCGGCATGGAGGTACCCCTTTGTGACACTTGGTTGAAACATGGCATGCAAAGATCCGGTAGTCCAAGCTAAGTAGGACGAGGTGCGGACACTATTAGTATACTATGCATGAGGCTTGCAACTTGTAAGATATAATTTACATAACTCATATGCTTTATTAATACCGTTGACAAAATTGTTTCATGTTTTCAAAATAAAAGCTCTAGCACAAATACAGCAATCGATGCTTTCCTTTTGAAGGACCATTCTTTTACTTTTATTGTTGAGTCAGTTTACCTATCTCCTTCCACCTAAGAAGCAAACACTTGTGTGAACTGTGCATTGATTCATACATACTTGCATATTGCACTTGTTATATTACTTTATGTTGACAATATCCATGAGATATACATGTTATAAGTTGAAAGCAACCGCTGAAACTTAATCTTCCTTTGTGTTGCTTCAACATCTTTACTTTGATTTATTGCTTTATGAGTTAACTCTTATGCAAGACTTATTGATGCTTGTCTTGAAGTACTATTCATGAAAAGTCTTTGCTATATGATTCACTTGTTTACTCATGTCATTACCTTTGTTTTGATCGCTGCATTCATTACATATGTTTACAAATAGTATGATCAAGATTATGATGGCATGTCACTTCAGAAATTATCTTTGTTATCGTTTTGCTCGGGACGAGCAGAACTAAGCTTGGGGATGCTGATACGTCTCCAACGTATCGATAATTTCTTATGTTCCATGCTACTTTATTGATGATACCTACATGTTTTATGCACATTATATGTCATATTTATGCATTTTGGAACTAACCTATTAACAAGATGCCGAAGAGCCGGTTGCTGTTTTCTGCTGTTTTTGGTTTCAGAAATCCTAGTAAAGAAATATTCTCGGAATTGGACGAAACTTTCGCCCAGGGTCCTATTTTTGCACGAAGCTTCCGGAAGACCGAAGAGAGAAGTGGGGCCACGAGGCAGCAGGGCTAGGCGGCGCGGCCCAAGCCCCGGCCGCGCCGACCTACCCCCTAGGCCCCTCGTGTGGCCCCCGCGTTGACCCTCCGCCTACTTAAAGCCTCCATCGCGAAACCCCCGTATCGAGAGCCACGATACGGAAAACCCCAGAGACGCGCCGCCGCGAATCCCATCTCGGGGGATTCAGGAGATCGCCTCCGGCACCCTGCCGGAGAGGGATTCATCTCCCGGAGGACTCTACACCGCCATGGTCGCCTCCGGAGTGATGAGTGAGTAGTTCACCCCTGGACCATGGGTCCATAGCAGTAGCTAGATGGTCGTCTTCTCCTTGTTGTGCTTCATTGTTGGATCTTGTGAGCTGCCTAACATGATCAAGATCATCTATATGTAATTCTATATGTTGTGTTTGTCGGGATCCGATGGATAGAGAGTACTATGATTATGGTGATTATCAATCTATTGTTTATGTGTTGTTTATGATCTTGCATGCTCTCCGTTATTAGTAGAGGCTCTGGCCAAGTTTTTGCTCTTAACTCCAAGAGGGGTATTTATGCTCGATAGTGGGTTCATGCCTTCATTTACACCTGGGATCGTGACAGTAGGTTCTAAGGTTGTGATGTGTTGTTGCCACTAGGGATAAAACATTGATGCTATGTCTAAGGATGTAGTTGTTGATTACATTACGCACCATACTTAATGCAATTGTCTGTTGCTTAGCAACTTAATACTGAATGGGGTTCGGATGATAACCTGAAGGTGGACTTTTTAGGCATAGATGCAGTTGGATGGCGGTCTATGTACTTTGTCGTAATGCCCGGATTAAATCTCACTATATTTATCATATCATGTATATGCATTGTTATGCCTTTCTCTATTTGTCAATTGCCCGACTGTAATTTGTTCACCCAACATGCTTTTATCTTATGGGAGAGACACCTCTAGTGAACTGTGGACCCCGGTCCTATTCTTTACATAGCATACAATCTACTGCAATTGTGTTTACTGTTTTCTTTGCAAACATCTTCCACTCGATACGTTTAATCCTTTGTTACAGCAAGCCGGTGAGATTGACAACCTCACTGTTTCGTTGGGACAAAGTACTTGGGTTGTGTTGTGCGGGTTCCGCGTTGGCGCCGGAATCCCTGGTGTTGCGTCGCATCACATTTCGCGACCATCAACCTTCAACGTGCTTCTTGGCTCCTACTGGTTCGATTAAACCTTGGTTTCATACTGAGGGAAACTTGCTTCTATACGCATCATACCTTCCACTTGGGGTTCCCAACGGACGTGTGCATCTACGCGTATCATGGCCCAAATTAGATTTCAGTTTTTCCTATAAATCTCAAAGCCCACATAGTGGCAGCCTTGTGAGTTTGAGCCCAAGTTGGTGGCAGCTCACTAGTGAGTGGCAAGAGGTGGGAAGTTTAGTCCCACATGGAAAGTTGGGAGGAAGTTAGACCACCTTATAAGGTGGGTTGTTTCACCACTAGTAAGTGAGTGAGAATAGGAGTGCTACACGCGCGCTCCTCCTCCTCCTCGCTCGCTCGTCTCGTCTCGACTCGACTCGACACGTCACGACGCGCGCCGCGCTCGTGGTGAGTGGATTGAGCCTCGAGCCGAGACTTTCCTTACTTTTTGCAGCTCAGGAAAACGAACAGAGTCCTAGACGGACGCGTCACAGTTAGTCGGTTCGGGTCGCTCCCGGATCGTGGGCTATCTGTAACCGACTCGAAACGTTCATGCGACGTGGGCGTGGCCCATGTTGCCTAGGGTTTCCTGAGCCTATATAATCTCTTGCCCGGCTACCGCAGAAACACACCGAATACACGAGTTAGGGTTTCCACCTCTCTCTGCTTGCGCCGCCATCGTAGCCTACTCCATCCCGCGCGCCGACGTGCATCGGCGAACGGGAGAGCAGGTCTCCGGAACCGCTCGTCCTTGCGATCCTGTACGGGAGAGGGCGAATTAGGTTTTTGGGAAGCGCTCTGCGCGACTGCTCAAGTTCTTCATCACGGGTCGCCTTCCGTCCAAGTCGGGCGGTGCTGCCTTCCGTCGTCTTCAACGCCGTCTACTTCGACCCGTCGTTCCTGTCGTCAACAACGTTGTCATCAACAACGTTACTGCTGCGACATCATCTGCTACACCTCCACCGCCACCTCCACCAGATCGGTACGTGCGACATATCTCGATCTGTTTAGCGATGGATGCTTTACCGTTTGCGCTGCTGCTACTCATGTTGATTAATGCATCTAGTATGTTCGAGTTTCACATGTTAGTAGTTGCTATCATCATGTTTTATATTCTGAAATTAATCATGGAAATTGTGCCTAATTATCCAACAGTATTTATACCAAAAGCTGGAGCAGCTCCACGTATAAAAAAAAAGCTGAACCAGCTCCAACTTTTGAGAACCATGAAGCTAGTGGGACATCGAAGCACTCCTCGTAGTTAATAGAAAATATAAGAATATTCTTTCGGAATAGATTAGGACCAACTTCATGTTTGAGCTACTTATATAGCTATAAAAAAACTGGTTGCTTGTAGTTTGCAAGTAGTATTTTCCTAAAGTTTTAGCTTTAATTCAATGACCTAACAAATAGGTGTCACGAATGTCATGAGCCAATTAGTCGTTGATGCTTGTAATTTCAGTGAACTGAAGATTCATTTGAGCCATCTTAGCTGAATGAAATAACATGTATTGTCGGACTGATGATGCATTTCATGATATAGAAAAGGGGAGCAAGTTGAGTACGATTTCGTGCTCAAAATTAGGACGTATGGTATATTATAGTTCTCTGATACAGTGTTCAAGTATTACTACATTATTTTAAATTAGATGGACTTGTAATTCAGTTCAGAGTATATTTTCCTATGTTGCACTTTTGGAATTTTGTCTTCTGTACTCAACCTGCTGCTGCCGGTGTCAAAGATATCAGATAAAAGGATTGCGCTGTGAAGGAACGTTGCTATTTTTAGTTCTACGAGGCTGCATTTCTCCAACAACATCTCATAGGAAATTTCCAACTACTGCCGTAAGTTTCTTTGTCAAGGCTACTTAATTGAACCATTTGTATATGCTTTCTTATACTCCATATTATGGTCATTGCCTACACTTGATATGCAGACATCCTTTTCCGTGACCAAAGCTTGATATTAGTTCATTTTCACTGCTATACTGTTGTGCATTTTCTCACCATGAATACAGTCATAAGGAAACAAGGAAAACTACTGAGGTGTGCCTGCCCTTGGTGATTACTCAAGAATTGGTGCTTTATTTCTGATCTGGCAAGAAAGGTATGGCAACAAACCATCCAAGGATGATTCTACATTTATTTTTCTGTATTATTAGGACAACATTTTGTATGCGCAACAGATATATACCTCCAACTATAGAGGCCCCTACTATATTTATAGTTCCACTTTTTGCCATTTTCAGAATGATTCCATGCTGGTTGTAGTCATGTAGTTGGAACATACATGTTCTTTAATGTCTTTTCATATTTGTCTTTCCATTGGTTGTACCACACTTCTTTCCCCCAAAAATATATTGTATGTTTCATGAATTGGTGTATCGGGTAGTTATAGTCTGATTGAAACGTCGAGATAGAGAAATAAAAATGTTGCATGACAGAATGTAAAAAAAAAAGGAAGAGCAACAACAGGAAGCTTGCGGTGACCTTGTTCCAATCCTTACGAATTACTTCAGTCATTTCCTTCCTGGTGCACATATAAAGAAGTTGTTACATACTTCATCAGTTTGCAACGAAAAAGAAGTTGATGATCTGGTCAAATCAATCGAAGACCCAGCAGCAAAGTGACTATCATCCAAAGAAAACGCAATGAAGAGAAAGGATGACAATGCTTGCAACCTCATTGTTTCCATTGCTGCATTCCAACCACCTATTGTTTATGAACGTATATGTGATTAGTCTTTTTACATGATGTGCAATGAGGAATTTGTTCTCTGATGTAATTCAATTTGTTATGGCAGATGTACATATTGGAACCTTGCATGAAATTGTTGGTGATCATTCTGCTTTTCCTCAAATCATTTGGAACTTTTACTTGAATTTTAAAATCAATGAATCCTTTGCGACTGCACCATAATTTTTGTTTCATTCTGTTGAATTTTTATTTTAAAATTGTTGTTACTTATGTTCTTTCCCACTTATGTGTTAGTATGTGTTTTTTGTCCCTTCCATATCCGGTTGCCAGGTGCTCCTTTAAAATCCCCTTTGGGGATTTGGTGCCTTGGGTTTTTACTGCTTTGCTTACAAAGCAAGCATTGAAAATATAGCACCAAGACTTGTTGTGCAACGAACCTCGATATCCTTATCTACAACCAATAAAATTCTATGAAAGTAAATTAGCATGTAGACTAGAGGGGTGAATCTTTTCATAAACAATGGGAAGGTTCTAAAAGACCTTCATACTACATTAAAGTATTCTCTTAGGAGCGACGTCGGCAACCAAGCGAGATATCACACATGGGCTCAAGGACAAAAATCCTAAATGACATCACACGAAATGCCAAGAAGGCAATGAAAACGTCAACAGTAAACCTAGACCTAGTACTACAACTATGGACAGAAGCAACCTAGCTGTCTATCCCTTCCCTACTTCGTCCGGTGAGGCCGACATAGGGGAAGGGAGAGGAGACGGGGAGGAGGCGACCCTTAAGGGGAAAGGAGGATAGAGAAACGGCGGGGAATGTGAGAGACCTTTAAATCGGGATGGGTGAATGTTTGTTGCCATATAGCGAGAATTCAGGATAAAAACAAGATTAATTTTGAGATACAATAAGACAATACACATCACTCTCAACACATACACATATAATATAAAAAATCATCTAATCAGTAATTTTAATAGATTTTCTATTATTATTTCGTAGCAACGCACGGGCATTCAACTAGTCCATTTACAAGAACTAGTACAAATATCCCAAGCAGATCCTTCTAGAATAAATTCCTCTGCTACCTAAGTTTAATCTACGCCTCTGTTTCAGGCCTGCTGAGGTGCGGCAAGAGCTGCCGGCTCCGGCGGATCAACTACCTGCGGCCGGACATCAAGCGCGACAACTTCTCCGATGAGGAGGAGCAGTCAATCATCCAACTTCATCAGCTGCTCGGCAACAGGTACTGCTCCACCTGCTTTTACTCCTTGCCGCCTCCCTCCGTCCTCCCTAGTTAGTAGTTACTCGACATTTTTATCCTGCGGAAATTGGAGCAATCAATCATTGTTCCTTGCTTCGGTTGCAAAACAGGGAGGTCTATTCTCCTTTTTCTTGTAGTGGCATATACAATTGTCGGAGCTCCAATCATCAGCAGTAGGTTCTTCAGTTAGTTCTTGTCATATACACTGACATAACAAACGATGCACGAAAAATGGGATCAGAGTTATTCCTTGTGTGCTCAAAAGGGAATTACATACGGATAGGTTGGATATGTTGATGGTTTACCGCCTCGGTTTGAGACTTTGAGTCCCTGCCTGGACCTTCTGCGTGCTTGTTGTATCAGGAGGCTCCTTGTGGTTGTTTGGCTGGTGTTTCAGTTGTTCAGCTCAGGGAGTATGTGTAAAAAATCCATGGAAAGGAAAAGCCTAGCTGCTAATGTTCTGTCCTTAAAGAGAAAATGCGAGAGGACATCTATTTGCATTTAGCTAGCTCATGCCCACCCAAGTATTTTCTATCTTTAATGATAAAGACGAGATGTTTTAATCTTCATTATGCAACTCTGTGCTCGTCTTCAGGTTATCTTCTCTGCCTTTGGATTTACTGGTGACCTGATGAGTACTTCAGGTTCACGAACTGGATCATCATGTGTGGGAGAGCCTGTGTCTCCACTCTGCCCCTGTGGTAAGTTTTACAATAGCTGAGACCCGAATGTCTATTGTTTTGAATAAGAGGTGATGCTACCAGTTGCATATGTTCCTATCTGTGATTTTTCAGAGCATATGTTTCTGCCTGTGATTTTTCAGAAAATATGGAAGTGATGATACAGTGGATTTCATTGGCCATGCACTTGCCCTCCATAGGAAGGATCGTCACCTCAATGAACCCGCATTGAGATGATACAGTGGAATCTATAAGAATCATTACAAATTACTGTATTGAAAAGGATTACTCGGTAAGCTTTTATATTCCTATCTGAACCTCATTACAAGTTACTGTATTGAAAAGGATGATACAGTGGAGTAGCTTATTGAAAAGGATGATACAGGGGAGTAGTTTAACTTGTTCAATACTTTTTCCTTGAAAAATGCAGCAAAAGGAACGTTCAAAATGCATGCCATTCAAAATGTATGCCATATTGGAGTATTTATTGAGTATGCAGCAAAGGAACATTCAAAATGCATGCCATTCAAAATGTATGCCCTTTCTTTTTACAAACCTAGGCTGTTTTAGCGCCACAGATGCTAGACCTGAGGGGCCTCTCTCTGCAGAGGAGCAGGAAAAGTTTGAGAAGGTCGATGCCATGTTTAAGGCGGCCTTGTTCAGCATTCTTGGGGACAACATTGTTGACCCGTACATGGCTTTCGACCATGGTAAAGATGCGTGGGATGCGCTCGAGGCCAAATTTGGGGTCTCGGACGCTGGCACTGAACTGTATGTCATGGAGCAATACTATGACTACAGGATGACTGATGAGCGCTCCGTGGTTGAGCAGGCTCATGAGATTCAGTCACTTGCCAAAGAACTCGAGCAGTTTAAGTGTACCTTACCGGACAAATTTGTGGCCGGTGGCATTATTGCCAAGCTTCCTCCTTCGTGGAGGAACTTTGCTACTTCTCTGAAACATAAGAGACAAGAGTTTTCCGTTTCGGATCTCATTGGCTCGCTTCATGTGGAAGAGAAGGCGAGAGCAAAGGACACACGCGCTCGTAGTTTTGAGGGAGGTTCCAGTGCCAATGTGGTACAGAAGAAGAACTTCCAATCTCACAAGTCTAAGAATAAGAACAATGGAAAAGGCAAGTTTGACGAGAAGAACAAAGCCTCCAACTCAACCAACTTCAAAAGGAAAACTCCTTATAAGAAGAAAGGGAACTGCCATGTTTGTGGCACTCCTGGACATTGGGCTCCTGATTGCCCAGAACGCCATGATCGGCGTGGGAACAGCGGCAAGTCCGCAAATGTTGTTATTGGCGTTGATACTGAGATGAAGGACGTTGGGTACGGTATTTCTCCTACTGTCCTTTCAGTATGTAATTCTCCTGATTGGTGGATAGACACCGGAGCCAATACACATGTATGTTCTGATGTCTCTATGTTTTCTTCTTATCAGGTCGCAAGGACTTCCTCCGTGCTGATGGGAAACGGCTCACGTGCTTCTGTTCGTGGTGTTGGTACGGTGGATCTGAAGTTTACTTCGGGAAAGACCATCCAGCTGAAGAATGTGCAGCACGTTCCTTCCATTAATAAGAATCTCGTTAGCGGATCGCTTTTATGTCGAGATGGTTTTAAGTTGGTTTTTGAGTCCAATAAAGTTGTAATTTCCAAGTGTGGACAATTTGTTGGAAAGGGTTATGTGTGCGGAGGCTTGTTCCGCTTATCTCTGTCAGACTTATGTACTCAAATTATTAATCATGTTTGCAATGATAGTGAGTCCGATATTTGGCATTCACGACTTTGTCATATTAATTTTGGGTGCATGACGCGGCTAGCGAATATGAATATAATTCCGAAATTTGCTATTGTCAAGAAATCCAAGTGCCAAGTATGTGTGCAAGCTAAGCAACCACGTAAGTCTCACAAGACTGCGGAGGCAAGAGACTTGGCACCGCTGGAGCTTATACATTCAGATCTTTGTGAAATGAATGGTGAATTGACAAAAGGAGGGAAAAGATACTTCATGACTTTAATTGATGACTCTACTCGATATTGTTATGTGTACCTCCTGAAATCTAAAGATGAAGCTCTTAATCACTTCAAAATCTTTAAAGCTGAAGCAGAAAACCAACTTGATCGAAAGATCAAGCGGCTAAGGTCTGATCGTGGTGGAGAGTATTTTTCCAACGAGTTTGATTCTTTTTGTGCGGAACATGGTATTATCCATGAGAGGACGCCTCCCTACTCACCTCAGTCAAATGGGGTGGCCGAAAGAAAGAACCGTACTCTAACTGATTTGGTTAACGCCATGTTAGATACATCGGGTCTATCCAAGGCATGGTGGGGGGAGGCGATATTGACTGCATGTCATGTCCTAAACCGTGTCCCCACAAAGAACAAAACCATTACCCCTTTTGAGGAATGGGAAAGGAAAAGGTTGAAACTCTCTTACCTACGAACTTGGGGTTGTATGGCGAAAGTAAATGTGCCGATACCCAAGAAGCGCAAGCTTGGACCAAAAACCGTGGATTGTGTTCTTCTGGGATATGCATTTCATAGCATTGGCTACAGATTTTTGATAGTAAAATCTGAGGTACCCGACATGCATGTTGGTACAATTATGGAGTCGAATGATGCGACTTTCTTTGAGGACATCTTTCCTATGAAAGAAACGTCTAGCTCATCAATTCAGGAGATGCCCAGTTCATCTACTCAGGAATTATTTCCTGAACCTACCATGGCTATAGAACACTTTGATAATCCTGTGGAGGATGACAATGAAGCTCCCAAAAGGAGCAAGAGACAGAGGACTGCAAAGTCCTTTGGACATGATTTCATTGTGTACCTCGTGGATGACACTCCCACTTCTATTTCAGAAGCCTATGCATCTCTGGATGCTGACTACTGGAAGGAAGCTGTCCGTAGCGAGATGGATTCCATCTTAGCCAATGGAACTTGGGAAATTACTGATCGTCCTTATGGGTGCAAACCTGTAGGATGCAAATGGGTGTTCAAGAAAAAGCTTAGGCCCGATGGTACTATTGAAAAGTACAAGGCACGACTTGTGGCCAAGGGTTATACTCAGAAAGAAGGCGAAGACTTCTTTGATACATACTCACCTGTAGCTCGACTGACCACTATTCGAGTACTACTTTCCTTGGCTGCCTCACATGGTCTTCTCGTTCATCAAATGGATGTTAAGACTGCTTTCCTAAATGGAGAGCTTGAAGAGGAAATTTATATGGAGCAGCCCGATGGATTTGTAGTAGATGGTCAAGAAGGAAAGGTGTGTAAGTTGTTGAAGTCTTTGTATGGGCTTAAGCAAGCGCCTAAGCAGTGGCATGAGAAGTTTGAAAGAACTTTAACCGCTGAAGGCTTTGTTGTAAACGAAGCTGACAAGTGTGTATACTATCGCCATGGTGGGGGTGAGGGAGTTATTCTTTGTCTCTATGTCGATGACATATTGATATTTGGGACCAGCCTTACTGTGATTAAGGAGGTCAAGGAGTTCCTATCTCGTTGTTTTGAGATGAAGGACTTGGGAGTAGCTGATGTGATCTTAAACATCAAGTTGCTGAAGGATGACGATGGTGGGATTACATTGCTTCAGTCCCACTATGTGGAAAAGATCCTGAGTCGCTTCGGGTATAGCGACTGCAAATCTTCTCCAACGCCTTATGATCCTAGTGTGATAATTCGTAAGAATAAAAGAATTGCTAGAGATCAATTGCGATATTCGCAGATCATTGGCTCGCTTATGTATTTAGCCAGCGCCACGAGGCCTGACATCTCCTTTGCTGTAAGTAAACTCAGCCGCTTTGTGTCTAGACCTGGAGATGTTCATTGGCATGCTCTTGAGAGAGTTTTGCGCTATCTAAAAGGCACTGCGAGTTATGGCATTCACTATACTGGGTATCCAAGGGTACTTGAGGGTTATAGTGATGCAAATTGGATATCTGATGCTGATGAGACTAAGGCCACAAGTGGTTATTTGTTTACACTTGGAGGTGGCGCTGTTTCCTGGAAGTCTTGCAAGCAGACCATCATTACGAGGTCAACTATGGAAGCAGAACTCACAGCATTAGACACAGCCACTGTTGAAGCAGAGTGGCTTCATGAGCTCTTGATGGACTTACCTGTGGTTGAGAAACCAATACCCGCTATTCCTATGAACTGTGATAATCAAACTGTGATCATCAAAGTAAACAGTTCTAAGGATAATATGAAGTCATCAAGGCATGTGAAGAGGAGACTGAAAACTGTCAGGAAAATGAGAAACTCCGGAGTTATAGCGTTGGATTATATCCATACGTCTAGAAACCTGGCAGACCCCTTCACAAAGGGACTATCACGAAATGTGATAGAAAATGCATCGAGGGAGATGGGTATGAGACCCACACTATGAGCTGCCCACGGTGGTAACCCACTCTATGTGATCGGAGATCCCGTGAATTAGAACTGGGAGACAAGCTGTTGGTCAGCTGGGAGGAGAGTATATATCCCTATAGCAATTTTACCACTCCGTAAGATGCAATACTCTCCTAATCTGCATGGCAGGTTGATAATTATCTTAATGTGTTCTAAGTGGCTTATTTTAGCAGAGATGTTGTCCTGCAGAACATCTTTTGAAGAACACACCTATATGAGTCTGATTGTTAAACGTCGCAATCTATGAGAGTTGGGTGCTCTCTAGTAAACTCATGAAAGGCCCTCAAGTATCTCTACTATTAAGAGCAAACTGGTGAATGCCTGGTGTCACATTTTCAGGATGGACAATAATACCCCATGTCTACTATTCAAGATGATTTATCTCAACGCAACAAACAACTCCACACCATTAGATCTAGGAGGTTTTTTAGGTACTGTTGCTACCTAACTAACAAATCCTATCGAACAAAACTATCTAGGAGGTTTTTTAGGTACTATTGCTACCTAACTAACAAATTCTATCTATCCCTCAAAAAAATCCTATCTATCTATGTGTGTGGTGACGACCTGGACTAACCAACTTCCCGTGGCACCAAAAATTGGGCAGCGACCTGGACTGCATGTGCAAATAATTGCATGCGCTTTTACGAAAACTGGTTAGCGACCTGTGCGTGTTCCAGTATGTTAGGTGTGTTTTATTAATACATCGCTTATCATAGGTTTGTTCTAGCTCTGAAGTCATTTTGTTTATTTTAATCTCTACTATTAAGAGCAAACTGGTGAATGCCTGGTGTCACATTTTCAGGATGGACAATAATACCCCATGTCTACTATTCAAGATGATTTATCTCAAGGCAACAAACAACTCCACACTATTAGATCTAGGAGGTTTTTTAGGTACTGTTGCTACCTAACTAACAAATCCTATCGAACAAAACTATCTAGGAGGTTTTTTAGGTACTATTGCTACCTAACTAACAAATCCTATCTATCCCTCAAAAAAATCCTATCTATCTATGTGTGTGGTGACGACCTGGACTAACCAACTTCCCGTGGCACCAAAAATTGGGCAGCGACCTGGACTGCATGTGCAAATAATTGCATGCGCTTTTACGAAAACTGGTTAGCGACCTGTGCGTGTTCCAGTATGTTAGCTGTGTTTTATTAATACATCGCTTATCATAGGTTTGTTCTAGCTCTGAAGTCATTTTGTTTATTTTAATAAGTCTATTCCCATATTTTGGAAAGTCATGCATAATTTGTTTAAATAAATAGGTACCGTACACCTATGGGTGGTTCTTCAAAGGGTTGATAATAATCATGTATTTGTGTTCATCCATTTCACAAGTAAGAGCATCTCCAGTCGCGTCCCCCACAGCAATTTGGGGCACGCCGGACCGAAAATGCGTTCCAGCCGCGTCCCCAAAGCCCATTTTTGTCCGGCGCGGCCCGATACGGTGTCCGGCGCCCCGAGCCCGTCCCCGTCCCACAGGGGACGCTCCGGGCACGCCGGACACAACGAAAAGCGAGGCGGGGAGTGGCGGGGCCGACCCGTCAGCGACTCATTCAAGTTTGGACCTAACCGTCGCCTACCTCGCGTCGGAAGTTAATCGCGCGACGGCATCTTTGCCTTAATGGCGACGGAGGGGCAGGCGAGACGTCCCGTCGATGCTGCGCAGACTCCACGCGTCGCCGGCGTTCGCACGCCACCGCCCGTTCCCGCGCGATCTTCCCGCCTCTTCTCGCCTCTTCCCGCGCTTTCTTCCCGACGCCGGCGTCTATAAAAGGCCTCCCGGCGTAATTGGTAGCCACCACAGCCGCCGGCAACAAACACAGCCCTCGTCGCTCCACCGCCGTCTCCTCCACCACCAGTGGCAATGGCGAACCGCCCCGGCGCTGGCCAGTTCCCTCCACCGCCGTCTCCTCCACTTCCAGTCCCGGATCCGCAGGTCGACATCGACCGCGCCGCCCGGGATGAGCGGAGGCGGTACGGGACGCCGCTTTGGCCTGGCTCTCGTCAGCAGCGGCGGGAGGTACTCGAGGAGGAGGCCCGCCAGCGGCGTGAGGCGGCGCACGCGGCGGATCTAGCGGCGTTCTACGCCCCTGCCTCCGCAGCTGAGGAGGCCGCGATTGCAGCAGCGTGGCACGAGCAGACGATGGCGGGCACCAACAATGCGGTCGCCGCCTCGACGGCAGAAGAGGCGCGACGGCGCCGGACGGAGGTGATGGAGCAGCAGTGGGCTGATGACCTCCGCCGCCAGCAGGTGGAGCGGGACACGCTGTACCGTGAACGGCGGGAAGCGATCGAGCGCCGGCGGCGGGACTCGATCGAGCGCCAGCAGAGCTGGCGGCGGAGGAGCGTCGCAGAGGGACAATAATACCGTACGAATAAATAGGTACCGTACACCTTTGGGTGTTTGGTTCTTCAAAGGGTTGATAATAATCATGTATTTGTGTTCATCCATTTCACAAGTAAGAGCATCTCCAGTCGCGTCCCCCAAAGCAATTTGGGGCGCGCCGGACCGAAAATGCGTTCCAGCCACGTCCCCCAAAGCCCATTTTTGTCCGGCGCGGCCCGATACGGTGTCCGGCGCCCCGAGCCTTTCCCCGTCCCACAGGGGACGCTCCGGGCACGCCGGACACAACGAAAAGCGAGGCGGGGAGTGGCGGGGCCGACCCGTCAGCGACTCATTCAAGTTTGGACCTAACCGTCGCCTACCTCGCGTCGGAAGTTAATCGCGCGACGGCATCTTTGCCTTAATGGCGACGGAGGGGCAGGCGAGACGTCCCGTCGATGCTGCGCAGACTCCACGCGTCGCCGGCGTTCGCACGCCACCGCCCGTTCCCGCGCGATCTTCCCGCCTCTTCCCGCGCTCTCTTCCCACGCTTTCTTCCCGACGCCGGCGTCTATAAAAGGCCTCCCGGCGTAATTGGTTGCCACCACAGCCGCCGGCAACAAACACAGCCCTCGTCGCTCCATCGCCATCTCCTCCACCACCAGTGGCAATGGCGAACCGCCCCGGCGCTGGCTAGTTCCCTCCACCGCCGTCTCCTCCACTTCCAGTCCCGGATCCGCAGGTCGACATCGACCGCGCCGCCCGGGATGAGCGGAGGCGGGACGGGACGCCGCTTTGGCCTGGCTCTCGTCAGCAGCGGCGGGAGGTACTCGAGGAGGAGGCCCGCCAGCGGCGTGAGGCGGCGCACGCGGCGGATCTAGCGGCGTTCTACGCCCCTGCCTCCGCAGCTGAGGAGGCCGCGGCGGCAGCAGCGATGGCACGAGCAGCATGGGCGCACCACCATTGCGGGTGCGACGGCGCCGGACGGAGGTGATGGAGCAGCGGTGGGCTGATGACCTCCGCCGCCAGCAGGTGGAGCGGGACACGCTGTACCGTGAACGGCGGGAAGCGATCGAGCGCCGGCGGCGGGACTCGATCGAGCGCCAGCAGCAGCTGGCGGCGGAGGAGCGTCAGCAGCGGGACAATAATACCGTACACAATATATTGGTACCGTACACCTTTGGGTGTTTGGTTCTTCAAAGGGTTGATAATAATCATGTATTTGTGTTCATCCATTTCACAAGTAAGAGCATCTCCAGTCGCGTCCCCCAAAGCAATTTGGGGCGCGCCGGACCGAAAATGTGTTCCAGCCACGTCCCCCAAAGCCCATTTTTGTGCGGCGCGGCCCGATACGGTGTCCGGCGCCCCGAGCCCGTCCCCTACCCACAGGGGACGCTCCGGGCACGCCGGACACAACAAAAAGCGAGGCGGGGAGTGGCGGGGCCAACCCGTCAGCGACTCATTCAAGTTTGGACCTAACCGTCGCCTACCTCGCGTCGGAAGTTAATCGCGCGACGGCATCTTTGCCTTAATGGCGACGGAGGGGCAGGCGAGACGTCCCGTCGATGCTGCGCAGCACTCCACGCGTCGCCGGCGTTCGCACGCCACCGCCCGTTCCCGCGCGATCTTCCCGCCTCTTCTCGCCTCTTCCCGCGCTCTCTTCCCGCGCTTTCTTCCCGACGCCGGCGTCTATAAAAGGCCTCCCGGCGTAATTGGTTGCCACCACAGCCACCGGCAACAAACACAGCCCTCGTCGCTCCATCGCCGTCTCCTCCACCACCAGTGGCAATGGCGAACCGCCCCGGCGCTGGCCAGTTCCCTCCACCGCTGTCTCCTCCACTTCCAGTCCCGATCCGCAGGTCTACATCGACCGCGCCGCCCGGGATGAGCGGAGGCGGTACGGGACGCTTTGGCCTGGCTCTCGTCAGCAGCGGCGGGAGGTACTCGAGGAGGAGGCCCGCCAGCGGCGTGAGGCGGCGCACGCGGCGGATCTAGCGGCGTTCTACGCCCTGCCTCCGCAGCTGAGGAGGCCGCGGCGGCAGCAGCGTGGCACGAGCAGCATGGCGGCACCAACACGCGTCGCCGCCTCGACGGGGAAGAGATGCAACGGCGCCGGACGGAGGTGATGGAGCAGCAGTGGGCTGATGACCTCCGCCGCCAGCAGGTGGAGCAGGACACGCTGTACCGTGAACGGCGGGGAGCGATCGAGCGCCGGCGGCGGGACTCGATCGAGCGCCAGCAGCAGCTGGCGGCGGAGGAGCGTCAGCAGCGGGAGGCGGCGCTGGCGGCAACGGAGGCGGCCTGGGGGAGGCGGGCGGACGAGTTGGCGGCGGAGGCCGACGCATTGGCGGCGGCGATGATGGAGGCGCCAACGGATGTGGAGGAGGAGGCCAAGGCGGAGGAGGAGGAGACCGAGGCGGAGGAGGATGACGACGACGACGACGAGTTCGAGTGGTCCGACGACGACGGGCCACACCCGGACGAAACGGCCGATCAGCAACGCGCGCTCGTCGAGTCGTTCGAGTCGGAGAAAAGCTCCAGGACGACGCCCGTGCCCGCGAGAGGCGCAGATTCGTCGAGCCGTCGAGCTCCAGCAGGGGATGGGACGTCGACGCGGTGTTGGAGCAGCGCGTGTGAACTCTAGATATTTTTCTAATATAACATTTGCTAATTTTGTAGCGCATCGTGCGGGTTGTTCATGTTAAATTTTATGGAATATTGGACAGGTGATACGTCTCCAACGTATCGATAATTTCTTATGTTCCATGCTACTTTATTGATGATACCTACATGTTTTATGCACATTATATGTCATATTTATGCATTTTCTGGAACTAACCTATTAACAAGATGCCGAAGAGCCAGTTGCTGTTTTGCTGTTTTTGGTTTCAGAAATCCTAGTAAGGAAATATTCTCGGAATTGGACGAAACTTTCGCCCAGGGTCCTATTTTTGCACGAAGCTTCCAGAAGACCGAAGAGATAACGAAGTGGGGCCACGAGGCAGCCGGGGCTAGGGCGGCGTGGCCCAAGCCCTGGCGCGCCCTACCCCCTGGGCACCTCGTGTGGCCCCCGCGTTGACCTTCCGCCTACTTAAAGTCTCCGTCGCGAAACCCCCAGTACCGAGAGCCACGATACGGAAAACCTTCCCGAGACGCCGCCGCCGCGAATCCCATCTCGGGGGATTCAGGAGACTCCGGCACCCTGCCGGAGAGGGGATTCATCTCCCGGAGGACTCTTCATCGCCATGATCGCCTCCGGAGTGATGAGTGAGTAGTTCACCCCTGGACCATGGGTCCATAGCAGTAGCTAGATGGTCGTCTTCTCCTTGTTGAGCTTCATTGTTGGATCTTGTGAGCTGCCTAACATGATCAAGATCATCTATATGTAATTCTATATGTTGTGTTTGTCGGGATCCGATGGATAGAGAATACTATGTTATGGTGATTATCAATCTATTGTTTATGTGTTGTTTATGATCTTGCATGCTCTCCGTTATTAGTAGAGGCTCTGGCCAAGTTTGTACTCTTAACTCCAAGAGGGAGTATTTATGCTCGATAGTGGGTTCATGCCTTCATTGACACCTGGGACAGTGACAGAAAGTTCTAAGGTTGTGATGTGCTGTTGCCACTAGGGATAAAACATTGATTCTATGTCTAAGGATGTAGTTGTTGATTACATTACGCACCATACTTAATGCAATTGTCTGTTGCTTAGCAACTTAATACTGAATGGGGTTCGGACGATAACCTGAAGGTGGACTTTTTAGGCATAGATGCAGTTGGATGGCGGTCTATGTACTTTGTCGTAATGCCCAATTAAATCTCACTATATTTATCATATCATGTATATGCATTGTTATGCCTTTCTCTATTTTGTCAATTGCCCGACTGTAATTTGTTCACCCAACATGCTTTTATCTTATGGGAGAGACACCTCTAGTGAACTGTGGACCCCGGTCCTATTCTTTACATAGCATACAATCTACTGCAATTGTGTTTTACTGTTTTCTTTGCAAACATCTTCCACTCGATACGTTTAATCCTTTGTTACAGCAACCCGGTGAGATTGACAACCTCACTGTTTCGTTGGGGCAAAGTACTTTGGTTTTGTTGTGCAGATTCCACGTTGGCGCCGGAATCCCTGTTGTTGCGCCGCATCACATTTCGCCACCATCAACCTTCAACGTGCTTCTTGGCTCCTACTGGTTCGATTAAACCTTGGTTTCATACTGAGGGAAACTTGCTTCTATACGCATCATACCTTCCACTTGGGGTTCCCAACGGACGTGTGCATCTACGCGTATCAAGGCGATAGGCTTTCTGACTGCATCACTCAGGTATTATTTTTGTTTAGAGACCGTTAGTAGTATCTTGCATCTTAAATTATTAATTTACAATATCAATGTTTCTTACTACTTTGTAGGAGGATATGAAAGCATTCCGAAGAAAATTAATTGCCATATTGCATGATTCGGAACTAAACAAAATAAGAGGCAGTCCGATATATAATCAATCTAAAGATCAAGAAAATGGATCCGACTCTGATATTACGGAATTGCCAAGTCTAGGTAAAGAACACCAAGGAGATTTAGCAAAAGAAAATATCCAGCTTCCTATTTGCACCTTGTCCACCAAACCACATGAGTTTGTTGACGAGATATGCAAATACATCATGTCCATTGACGATGCAACCTGTTTGAAGTAAGCCTCATAAGATAATGATCAAGCGTCGGTGCATATTATTATCATATCATTATTCTTATCAATTATTTTGCAGAAAAGAATGACGCAATCATACTGGCACAACAAGCTTATATCTTGAATCCATGATCAACAAGAAATTGGCATGTGGCAGGCCCCTCTTTTGGAACTCTACCACGTAGACGTACGCCTTCACAACGCCTACGATATGCTCCTTAGTCAGCATATCTTTCATGGTCTCTAGCTTGGCCCTGAACACTCGAGCCACAAGATCAGGTCGGTCCTGCGCGGTTTGGCTAGGAAACAACTCATCCTGTATCTCTGGCCAGTTAGGATTGCAGGTCATCAAAAGAAAATATCCAGCTTCCTATTTGCACCTTGTCCACCAAACCACATGAGTTTGTTGACGAGATATGCAAATACATCATGTCCATTGACGATGCAACCTGTTTGAAGTAAGCCTCATAAGATAATGATCAAGCGTCGGTGCATATTATTATCATATCATTATCTTTATCAATTATTTTGCAGAAAAGAATTGCGAAGCTCCACGCCTTATCCACTAGGATTAACTCTAAAGCAAATTCAGGACATACTCAGGATGGACCAGCCAATGGACAAGGATTGTTTCAACATGGCTGTGCGCATAGTGGCATGTGATGAGATACAATTTTTGATAGAGCCTCCCGTGCATAACATGGACTTAAGATTTTGTGTAAGTTATTATAATCGCATATTTATTGTCACTGTTATGGTTCTAAACCTTTTTTTCATCTCAGTCGGCGATACTCGATGGTAGAAAACATCCACTTTGGCGTGTTAAGCCAGATATTAAGGAGTTGGCAACATTTTTTCATAGCTGGCCTGGGATAGACCATAATATATCATCATGCAACATGGTAAGTTAGATCTCTTTTCCATTATTAACATGATTTATGTGTTTTAATGCTCACCACTTGCAGATTTTTTTGCCACACGCATTTCTTGGCAACTTCATCTTGTTCACCATCGACAAACATGAGTGTCGTGTATGTATTTTAGACCCATGTTCTGAACCTCTATCAGAAGAGAGGTACTGATGGCGTGTAACTCACACGTTCGTTGGGAACCCCAAGAGGAAGGTATGAGATAGCGCAACCTGGAAAGAAACCAAGGTTTATTTAGAGCCAGGAAAAGCACGTTGAAGGTTGCTGGTCGCGAAATGTGATGCGGCGCAACACCAGGGATTCCGGCGCCAACGCGGAACCTGCACAACACAACCCAAGTACTTTGTCCCAACGAAACAGTGAGGTTGTCAATCTCACCGGCTTGCTGTAACAAAGGATTAAGCGTATCGAGTGGAAGATGTTTGCAAAGAAAACAGTAAAACAAGTAGATTGTATGCTATGTAAAGAATAGGACCGGGGTCCACAGTTCACTAGAGGTGTCTCTCCCATAAGATAAAGCATGTTGGGTGAACAAATTACAGTCGGGCAATTGACAAATAGAGAAAGGCATAACAATGCATATACATGATATGATAAATATAGTGAGATTTAATCCGGGCATTACGACAAAGTACATAGACCGCCATCCAACTGCATCTATGCCTAAAAAGTCCACCTTCAGGTTATCATCCGAACCCCCTCCAGTATTAAGTTGCAAAGCAACAGACAATTGCATTAAGTATGGTGCGTAATGTAATCAACAACTACATCCTTAGACATAGCATCAATGTTTTATCCCTAGTGGCAACAGCACATCACAACCTTAGAACCTACTGTCACGATCCCAGATTCAATGAAGGCATGAACCCACTATCGAGCATAAATACTCCCTCTTGGAGTTAAGAGCAAAAACTTGGCCAGAGCCTCTACTAATAACGGAGAGCATGCAAGATCATAAACAACACATAAACAATAGATTGATAATCACCATAATCATAGTACTCTCTATCCATCGGATCCCGACAAACACAACATATAGTATTACAGATAGATGATCTTGATCATGTTAGGCAGCTCACAAGATCCAACAATGACGCACAACAAGGAGAAGACGACCATCTAGCTACTGCTATGGACCCATGGTCCAGGGGTGGACTACTCACTCATCACTCCGGAGGCGACCATGGCGGTGTAGAGTCCTCCGGGAGATGAATCCCCTCTCCGGCAGTGGTGCCGGACGATCTCCCGAATCCCGAGATGGGATTCACGGCGGCGGCGTCTCAGAAGGTTTTCCGTATCGTGGCTCTCGCACCGGGGGTTTCGCGACGGAGGCTTTAAGTAGGCGGAGGGTCAACGCGGGGGCCACACGAGGGGCCCGTGGGGTAGGGTCGGCGCGGCCGTGGCCTGGCCGCGCCGGCCTCCCCTGGCCGCCTCGTGGCCCCACTTCGTTATCTCTTCGGTCTTCTGGAAGCTTCGTGCAAAAATAGGACCCTGGGCGAAAGTTTCGTCCAATTCCGAGAATATTTCTTTACTAGGATTTCTGAAACCAAAAACAGCAGAAAACAACAACTGGCTCTTCGGCATCTTGTTAATAGGTTAGTTCCGTAAAATGCATAAATATGACATATAATGTGCATAAAACATGTAGGTATCATCAATAAAGTAGCATGGAACATAAGAAATTATCGATACGTTGGAGACGTATCAGCATCCCCAAGCTTAGTTCTGCTCGTCCCGAGCAAACGATAACAAAGATAATTTCTGAAGTGACATGCCATCATAATCTTGATCATACTATTTGTAAACATATGTAATGAATGCAGCGATCAAAACAAAGGTAATGACATGAGTAAACAAGTGAATCATATGGCAAAGACTTTTCATGAATAGTACTTCAAGACAAGCATCAATAAGTCTTGCATAAGAGTTAACTCATAAAGCAATAAATCAAAGTAAAGGTGTTGAAGCAACACATAGGAAGATTAAGTTTCAGCGGTTGCTTTCAACTTATAACATGTATATCTCATGGATATTGTCAACATAAAGTAATATAACAAGTGCAATATGCAAGTATGTAGGAATCAATGCACAGTTCACACAAGTGTTTGCTTCTTAAGGTGGAAGGAGATAGGTAAACTGACTCAACAATAAAAGTAAAAGAATGGTCCTTCAAAGAGGAAAGCATCGATTGCTGTATTTGTGCTAGAGCTTTTATTTTGAAAACATGAAACAATTTTGTCAACGGTAGTAATAAAGCATATGAGTTATGTAAATTATATCTTACAAGTTGCAAGCCTCATGCATAGTGTACTAATAGTGCCCGCACCTCGTCCTACTTAGCTTGGACTACCGGATCTTTGCATGCCATGTTTCAACCAAGTGTCACAAAGGGGTACCTCCATGCCGCATGTACAAAGGTCTAAGGAGAAAGCTCGCATTTTGGATTTCTCGCTTTTGATTATTCTCAACTTAGACATCCATACCGGGACAACATGGACAACATATAATGGACTCCTCTTAAATGCATAAGCATGTAGCAACAATTATTATTCTCATATGAGATTGAGGATATATGTCCAAAACTGAAACTTCAACCATGATTCATGGCTTTAGTTAGCGGCCCAATGTTCTTCTCTAACAATTTTGCATGCTCCAACCACTAAAATGATAGATCCTTCAGACAAGACGGACATGCATAGCAACTCACATGATATTCAACAATAGTTGATGGCGTTCCCCAGAAACATGGTTATCGCACAACAAGCAACTTAATAAAATATAAAGTGCATAAGTACATATTCAATACTACGATAGTTTTTAAGGCTATTTTGTCCCATGAGCTATATATTGCAAAGGTGAATGATGGAATTTTAAAGGTAGCACTCAAGCAATTTACTTTGGAATGGCGGAGAAATACCATGTAGTAGGTAGGTATGGTGGACACAAATGGCATAGTAGTTGGCTCAAGGATTTTGGATGCATGAGAAGTATTCCCTCTCGATACAAGGTTTAGGCTAGCAAGGTTATTTGAAGCAAACTCAAGGATGAACAAGTGCAGCAAAACTCACATAAAAGACATATTGTAAACATTATAAGACTCTACACTGTCTTCCTTGTTGTTCAAAACTCAATACTAGATATTATCTAGACCTTAGAGAGACCAAATATGCAAATCAAATTTTAGCAAGCTCTATGTATTTCTTCATTAATGGGTGCAAAGCATATGATGCAAGAGCTTAAACATGAGCACAACAATTGCAAAGTATCACATTATCCAAGACATTTAGAATTACTACATGTAGCATTTTCCAATTCCAACCATATAACAATTTAACGAAGAAGAAACTTCGCCATGAACATTATGAGTAAAGCCTAAGGACACATGTGTCCATATGCAACAGCGGAGCGTGTCTCTCTCCCATAAAGTGAATGCTAGGATCCATTTTATTCAAACAAAAACAAAACGAAAACAAACCGACGCTCCAAGTAAAGAACACAAGATGTGATTGAATAAAAATATAGTTTCAGGGAGGAACCTGATGATGTTGTCGATGAAGAAGGGGATGCCTTGGGCATCCCCAAGCTTAGACGCTTGAGTCTTCTTAAAATAGGGGTGAACCACGGGGCATCCCCAAGCTTAGATCTTTCACTCCTCTTGATCATAGTATATCATACTCCTCTCTTGACCCTTGAAAACTTCCTTCACACCAAACTTCAAGCAAACTCATTAGAGGGTTAGTGCACAATTAATAATTCACTCATTCAGAGGTGACACAATCATTATTTTCACTTCTGGACATTGCATAATGCTACTGGACATTAATGGATCAAAGAAATAAATCCAACATAGCAAAAGAGGCAATGCGAAATAAAAGGCAGAATCTGTCAAAAACAGAACAGTCCGTAAAGACGAATTTAGAGATGGCACCAGACTTGCTCAAATGGAAAAACTCAAAACTAATGAAAGTTGCGTACATATCTGAGGATCACGCTCGTAAATTGGCAGATTTTTTCGAATTTTCTACAGAGAACTGTGCCCAGATTCGTGACAGACAGCAATGCTGTTTCTGCGCAGCGATCCCAAATATAACATCAACTTTGACATAGAAACTTTACTTGGCACAAAAACATGATAAGGAGAGGTTGCTACAGTAGTAAACAACTTCCAAGACTCAATAAAACAAAAAATTGCTGTAGGTAAAAACATGGGTTGTCTCCCATAAGCGCTTTTCTTTAACGCCTTTCAGCTAGGCGCAGAAAGTGCAAATCAAGTAACATCGAGAGTAGAAGCATCAACATCATAGCTTGTTCTAATAATAGAATCAAAAGGCAACTTCATTCTCTTTCTAGGGAAGTGTTCCATACCTTTCTTGAGAGGAAATTGATATTTAATATTACCTTCCCTCATATCAATAACAGCACCAACAGTTCGAAGAAAAGGTCTTCCCAACACAATAGGACAAGATGCATTGCATTCGATATCCAAGACAACAAAATCAACGGGGACAAGGTTATTGTTAACCGTAATATGCACATTATCAATCCTCCCAAAAGGTTTCTTTTTAACATTATCGGCAAGATTAACATCCAAATAACAATTCTTCAATGGTGGCAAGTCAAGCATATCATAAATTTTTTAGGCATAACAGAAATACTTGCACCAAGATCACATAAGGCATTACATTCAAAGTCATTGAATTTCATTTTAATGATGGGCTCCCAACCATCTTCTAACTTTCTAGGAATAGAAGTTTTAGTTTCTCTTCTCTAGCTTTTATGAGAGCATTTGTAATATGTTTTGTAAAGGCTAAATTTATAGCACTAGCATTAGGACTTTTAGCAAGTTTTTGTAAGAACTTTATAACTTCAGAGATGTGGCAATCATCAAAATCTAAATCATTATGAGCTACAGCAATGGGATCATTGTTCCCAAGGTTGGAAAAAATTTCAGCAGTTTTATCACAAGCAGTTTCAGCAGTTTTAGCAATTTCAGGCAGTTTTGTACGCTTTGCACTAGGAGTAGAAACATTGCCAACACCAATTATTTTACCATTGATAGTAGGAGGTGCAGCAACATGTGAAGAATTAGCATTACTAGTGGTGGTAATAGTCCAAACTTTAGCTACATTATTCTCTTTAGCTAGTTTTTCATTTTCTTCTCTATCCCACCTAGCACGCAGTTCAGCCATTAATCTTATATTCTCATTAATTCTAACTTGGATGGCATTTGCTGTAGTAGTAATCTTATTATCAATATCATTATTAGGCATAACTTTCAATTTTAAAAGATTTACATCAGAGGCAAGTCTATCAACTCTAGAAGCGATAGTATCAATTTTATCAAGCTTTTCCTCAACAGATTTGTTAAAAGCAGTTTGTGTACTAATAAATTCTTTAAGCATAGCTTCAAGACCAGAGGGTACATTCCTATTATTGTTGTAAGAATTCCCATAAGAATTACCATAACCATTACCATTAGCAGAAGGATATGGCCTATAGTTATTACCAGAGTTGTTCCTATAAGCATTGTTGTTGAAATTATTGTTTTTAATGAAATTCACATCAACATTTTCTTCTTGAGCAACCAATGAAGCTAAAGGAACATTATTTGGATCAACATTAGATCTACCATTCACAAGCATAGACATAATCACATCAATCTTATCACTCAAGGAAGAGGTTTCTTCAACAGAATTTACCTTCTTACCTTGTGGAGCTCTTTCCGTGTGCCATTCAGAGTAATTTATCATCATATCATCAAGAAGTTTTGTAGCCGCCCAATGTGATGGACATAAAGGTACCTCCAGCAGCTGAATCCAATAAATTCCGCGAAGAAAAATTTAGTCCTGCATAGAAGGTTTGGATGATCATCCAAGTAGTCAGTCCATGGGTTGGGCAATTCTTTACCAAAGTTTTCATTCTCTCCCATGCTTGAGCAACATGTTCAGTATCTAATTGTTTAAAATTCATTATGCTACTTCTCAAAGATATAATTTTAGCGGGAGGATAATATCTACCAATAAAAGCATCCTTGCATTTAGTCCATGAATCAATACTATTCTTAGGCAAAGATAGCAACCAATCTTTAGCTCTTCCTCTTAATGAGAAAGGAAACACTTTCAATTTAATAATATCACCATCTACATCTTTATACTTTTGCATTTCACAAAGTTCAACAAAATTATTGAGATGGGCAGCAGCATCATCAGAACTAACACCAGAAAATTGATCTCTCATGACAAGATTTAGTAAAGCAGGTTTAATTTCAAAAAATTCTGCTGTAGTAGCAGGTGGAGCAATAGGTGTGCATAGGAAATCATTATTATTTGCATTTGTGAAGTCACACAACTTAGTATTTTCAGGGGTATTCATTTTAGCAACAGTAAATAAAGCAAACTAGATAAAGTAAATGCAAGTAACTAATTTTTTTGTGTTTTTGATATAGAGAGCAAGACAGTAAATAAAGTAAAACTAGCAACTAATTTTTTTGTGTTTTGATTTAGTGCAGCAAACAAAGTAGTAATTAAAATAAAGCAAGACAAAAACAAAGTAAAGAGATTGAGAAGTGGAGACTCCCCTTGCAGCGTGTCTTGATCTCCCCGGCAACGCGCCAAAAAGAGCTTGATGGCGTGTAACTCACACGTTCGTTGGGAACCCCAAGAGGAAGGTATGATGCGCACAGTAGCAAGTTTTCCCTCAGAAAGAAACCAAGGTTTAATCGAACCAGTAGGAGCCAAGAAGCACGTTGAAAGTTGATGGTCGCGAAATGTGATGCGGCGCAACACCAGGGATTCCGGCGCCAACGCGGAACACAACACAACCAAGTACTTTGTCCCAACGAAACAGTGAGGTTGTCAATCTCACCGGCTTGCTGTAACAAAGGATTAAGCGTATCGAGTGGAAGATGTTTGCAAAGAAAACAGTAAAACAAGTAGATTGTATGCTATGTAAAGAATAGGACCGGGGTCCACAGTCACTAGAGGTGTCTCTCCCATAAGATAAAGCATGTTGGGTGAACAAATTACACGGGCAATTGACAAATAGAGAAAGGCATAACAATGCATATACATGATATGATAAATATAGTGAGATTTAATCCGGGCATTACGACAAAGTACATAGACCGCCATCCAACTGCATCTATGCCTAAAAAGTCCACCTTCAGGTTATCATCCGAACCCCCTCAGTATTAAGTTGCAAAGCAACAGACAATTGCATTAAGTATGGTGCGTAATGTAATCAACAACTACATCCTTAGACATAGCATCAATGTTTTATCCCTAGTGGCAACAGCACATCACAACCTTAGAACCTACTGTCACGATCCCAGATTCAATGAAGGCATGAACCCACTATCGAGCATAAATACTCCCTCTTGGAGTTAAGAGCAAAAACTTGGCCAGAGCCTCTACTAATAACGGAGAGCATGCAAGATCATAAACAACACATAAACAATAGATTGATAATCACCATAATCATAGTACTCTCTATCCATCGGATCCCGACAAACACAACATATAGTATTACGGATAGATGATCTTGATCATGTTAGGCAGCTCACAAGATCCAACAATGACGCACAACAAGGAGAAGACGACCATCTAGCTACTGCTATGGACCCATGGTCCAGGGGTGGACTACTCACTCATCACTCCGGAGGCGACCATGGCGGTGTAGAGTCCTCCGGGAGATGAATCCCCTCTCCGGCAGTGTAGGAAAACGTAGCATAGAAAACAAAAAATTTCCTATCGCGAACACGCAATCCAAGCCAAGATGCAATCTAGAAGACGGTAGCAACGAGGGGATGATCAAGACTAACCCTTGAAGAGATTCCAAAGCCTATAAGAGTAGGCTCTTATTGCTGCGGTAGACGATCACTTGCCGCTTGCAAAAGCGCGTAGAAGATCTTGATCACGATCGGTTCCGGCGCCACGAACGGGCAGCACTTCCGTACTCGGTCACACGTTCGGTTGTTGATGAAGACGACGTCCACCTCCCCGTTCCAACGGGCAGCGGAAGTAGTAGCTCCTCTTGAATCCGACAGCACGACGGCGTGGTGTCGGTGGCGGTGGAGAATCCCGGCGGAGCTTCGCTAAGCGTGCGGGGAAGAAGGAGGAGTGGGGCGGCTAGGGTTTGGGGAGAGGGGTTGGCCGGCCTCAAAGGGTGCGGCCAGCTTGTGGCTTGTTGTGGTGGCCGGCCCCCTCCCCTTGGCCCTCATTATATAGGTGGAACACCCAAGAGTTGGTCTACAAGTCTTCGAATAAGACCCCAAACCAAAACCTTCCATATGACATGAAACCTACCCAAGCTAGGACTCCCACTAGAGGTGGGATTCCCACTTTCCCTTGGGAGGGGGTGGCCGGCCACCTTAGGTGGAGTCCACCTGGGACTCCACCCCCTAGGGTTGGCCGGCCATGGTGGTGGAGTCCCTTCGGGACTCCGCCTTCCAAAGTGACTTTCTTCCGGACTTTTCTAGAACCTTCTAGAACCTTCCATAAATGCACCGGATCATTTTCAAACACATAAAATGACATCCTATATATGAATCTTATTCTCCGGACCATTCCGGAACTCCTCGTGATGTCCGGGATCTCATCGGGACTCCGAACAAATATTCGAACTCCATTCCATATTCAAGTACTACCATTTCAACATCCAACTTTAAGTGTGTCACCCTACGGTTCGTGAACTATGCGGACATGGTTGAGTACTCACTCCGACCAATAACCAATAGCGGGATCTGGAGATCCATAATGGCTCCCACATATTCAACGATGACTTTAGTGATCGAATGAACCATTCACATACAATACCAATTCCCTTTGTCTCGCGATATTTTACTTGTCCGAGGTTTGATCTTCGGTATCACTCTATACCTTGTTCAACCTCGTCTCCGACAAGTACTCTTTACTCGTACCGTGGTATGTGGTCTCTTATGAACTTATTCATATGCTTGCAAGACATTAGACGACATTCCACCGAGAGGGCCCAGAGTATATCTATCCGTCATTGGGATGGACAAATCCCACTGTTGATCCATATGCCTCAACTCATACTTTCCGGATACTTAATCCCACCTTTATAGCCACCCATTTACGCAGTGGTGTTTGGTGTAATCAAAGTACCTTTCCGGTATAAGTGATTTACATGATCTCATGGTCATAAGGACTAGGTAACTATGTATCGAAAGCTTATAGCAAATAACTTAATGACGAGATCTTATGCTACGCTTAATTGGGTGTGTCCATTACATCATTCATACAATGACATAACCTCGTTATTAATAACATCCAATGTTCATGATTATGAAACTAATCATCCATTAATCAACAAGCTAGTTTAAGAGGCATACTAGGGACTTCTTGTTTGTCTACATATCACACATGTACCAATGTTTCGGTTAATACAATTATAGCATGGTATGTAAACATTATCATAAACACAAAGATATATAATAACCATTTATTATTGCCTCTTGGGCATATCTCCAACAGTCTCCCACTTGCACTAGAGTCAATAATCTAGTTTACATATGTAAAGATATAACACCTTGGCCTTCTGGTGCTTTATCATGTTTTGCTCACGGGAGAGGTTTTAGTCAACGGTTCTGACATGCTCAGAAACGTATGTATTTTGCAATTCATATGCGTCTCAGCGCATCACTCATTTTCCAAATGAGTCGGCATATATGCTTAGTCCTCTGGTGGAACCTTAATTCCGCGGTCTGAAATATGTCACTAATATTGTCACACACAATATAGCTTCAAAGTTCTGACTTTGTCGGAACTACACCAAGTTCTCAAAGAACCTCCTGACTTAACATCCTTTGTCATTGTCAAAACAATGACATATTCTGCCTTCTTTTGTAGAATCCATCACAATATTTAGAACTCTTCTAAATCTAGTATAGACAACTTCTAGCTCATTGTGCTACCTTTTAAACAACACTTAGTCTAATTTGAGATTTGAAATTATATTTTATATGTGACAAAACCAATATCGGTGTAACACCTTACAGCGATTTGTTTGTCATTTCTTCATACAAAAATATATATATATATCCTTAGTTCTTCTAAAGTACTCAAGGATATTCTTACTGTCGTTCAATGATCATCATATGAATCATTCTGGTATATGCTCATAACACTTTATAGCACATGATATCTGATTGTGTACATGTTATTCGTGATCTATAATCACTCATGTGTTTTTACTCATTGAGTGTCAGATACACTCAAGTCTTGTTAAACCTTCACATGACAAGAACATTTTCTTAATATTTCTATATTGAACTACTTCAATATCCATCATATGTACTTTGACTTAAACTTATTTATGTGTTTCAATCTATCTTCATAGATCTTGACACTAAATTTGTTTCAGTCCATATCCTTTCATTGAAGTTAATTCTCAATGAAACCTTTTAATCAAGTATATAATTACATCATTTATAACCAACTATATGTCACTTACATAAAGTATTATAAATGTGTCTTAGCGCTCCCACTTAATTTCTTGCAAATGCAAGCATCTTCATCGTCTCTGATGAAATCAAAAACTCTTTGACTATTTCATCTGGTGAAGATTCTAACTCCGTGATACTTACTTCATCCAATTGAAGTTCGTATACCTATCTAGTATTCCACGGACCAGCAAAACTCTTGGTTGTATCTTGTATACACCTTTAATACACACTTCTGTTAAGTAGTGTATTTTGCCATCCTACTAGCATATCTCATAAAAGAAATATGTAGTGATTACTAGAATAATCCACATAGACTATAAGCATTGCTACGGAAGATCTAATCTTATCGTAGTCAACTCTTTGAACTTTGTCGTAAACAATTTTTCGACAAGTCGAGCTTCTTTAAGGATATTTCATCCAAGTCTATAGATCCATTTACTTTCAAAAAGTATTCATCTATTATGGATTTCATGGCGCATGGCCATTTTAACGGAGTCAGGGCCCATCATAACTTCTTTGTTTGTAGTTGGTTTATCATTATTCAAAATCAATCCTTTGTTCACAAATCATTTATTTGATCACAAAGTAAACCATACCTACAAGGTTCAATATGTACTTCGATCTCCATGGCTAAAACACTTTGTAGTCATGGGAGCCATGATCGTCGTGGCCGCTTCCGAAACAAATTCCGATGCTGCGCTACTCTGATCATTATGCTCAGGTTCATAAACCTTATCAAATTATATTGTCTTCCCACTCAAATACTTCACTAGAAACAATTTCTCGGAAATAAGAAACATTGACAAACACTTTTGTCTTTGTCTCGTGGAAAGAATTCCCAATTAAATCTCTGGGATAACCAACAAAGACATTCATCCGATTTTGGTTGTAAACTCTTAGACCAAAATTTAAAGAAAGACTATTAGGGTTCATACCCATGCCATAACTCGTATGGTGTCATTTCAACGGATCATGATGATGCTCTATTCAATGTAAAAGCGGTAGTCTCTAAAGCATAATCCACAAAAATATAATGGCATCAATATTTTATCTCATCATTGATCCAACAAGGTTTGGATACATCTCTCGGATACTCCATCATCACTATGATACTCCAAGAAACGTGAGTTGTAGAACAACTTCATAACTCTCTTAGATGTTTGCTAAAACTCGTAATTCAAGTATTTCCACTATGATCCAATCATAGATATTTGACTTTTCTATTACGATGATTTCCACTTCATGCTGAAATTTATTTGAATCTATTCAAATGTTTCAAACTTCTTCCTTATTGAATATATCCACATATATACTCAATTCATTGTTGGAAGTTTTCATGAAGTAGAAGAATCTCCCGCACACAACTATGCCCAGTGAACTACATACATCATCATGTATATTTCCACTAAGTTAGTTGCCCGTTTCAACTCTTGGCCTATGAACGGTATTTTAGTCATTCTCTTTAGAAAAGATTTGCAAACGCCAAACGATTCAAAAATCAAATGACTCCAAAAATCCATTTGCATGGAGTTCCTTCATGCGTTCCTTTCTAACATGACCTAAATGGCGGTTCCACAAATAAGTGGAATTCAAATCATTTGCCTTATGGCATTTTAGCGTCAGTGTTATGTATGTGTGTTTCACCATTAAGATTTATAATAACTTATCCATCATACATGGAGTAATGTCATAATTTGAACAACTCATTGTTTTTATTTGACCAGAGCAAAATAACAATTATTAAGTTCTTTATTATAAATTCTAAGGGCTAGATAGAATACCAACGACGAACATAATAACACTTTATTTTTGTTCCAGACGTGTATTCCTATCATATTCCTTATCAGTCACTTAGGCCATCGTATTCTTGTATTGCGTTGTATTGTATGACATCTCATACCAACCAATCTGGTATAAATACCCAAGAATTTCATTATGTGACAAAACAAGGAATACATCCATAACATGTATATCATGTATATACACCTGAGCTAGACTTTCTAGTCTTTTCTTTCTTTCTGCCAAAATATCTTTTGTAGTTTCTCTTTTAGTTTTCCTCATTCTCAGAAAACACTTCACCTTCAATAACTTCTAGGTTTGTTGGTCAAATACCAATAACCTTGAGGTTCTTACTTTAAAGTTGATCATCATATGACAAGTGTTCCAGATTTCACTATTAGTAACTTTGTAATATGATGAACAATTTCACTCATAATTTTATTTATCATATCATGACGACTTTCTGAGACCATGTCTGTACATGCTAGGCTCGTAAAGTTTAACCTTAGTATTCGCATGTGCAAATCTGGCTTGCACCCGTTGTATGCACTCGTGGAATCTATAACACCCGATCATCACGAGATGCTTCGAAACGACGAGTCTTAGCAACGGTGCATACTAAAGACGATCACTTCATGGATATGCGAATATCGTTAGTGCCCCAATAGTTGGAGGATTGTGACGCCTGGCGTCTTCAACCTTCATACATTCCCATAAAACTTATGAGTTTATGTAGTCTCACCAAATTATATTCTATCATCTTGCAATAAGGTCTTAGATATCACATATATCTCATACCTTGATTATTTCTGAAAACTAAATTTTCAGCTCCTTACTTTTCAAACAAATTTGAACTTCAAGTTTGACGGAGACAAGATAACTTTAGGTACTAATTGAAACCATAGTTCTTTGATTCAACAATGTGAGGTTTACTAAAAGTTTGCAATAGGACTTAATCATTTCTTGATTCTTTAACAATACGGTACCAGTCCGTAAAGTTTATTTTCAGATTTTAACAGTATTTCTATCTCAATAACAAGACTAGCGCTTGGTAGAAAAACGGATGCCAATACTACAAATTAATTCAAAATACTACTCAGACTATGTTTATGATAATTAGTTCATATTTTAATCTAATTACTAATGAACTCCCACTTAATACAACATCCCTCATAGTTGTTAAGTGGTACACGATCCAGATCCACTACACCAAAACCGATCATCACGTGAGATGATGTAGCTTCAATGGTGAACATCAACATGTTGATCATATCATCCATATGACTTGTGTTCAACCTTTCGGTTTCCGTTGTCCCGAGGCCATGTCTGTACATGCTAGGCTCGTCAAGCAAACCCAAGTATTCCGCATGTGCAACATGGCTTACACCCGTTGTATGTTGAGTTTATCACACCCGATCATCACGAGATGCTTCAAAACGTCGAACAATGCAACGGTGCATACGAGGGAAGAACACTTTATTATCTTGATATTAATGTGAGGGATCATCTTATAATGCTACCGTCGCGATCTAAGCAAAATAAGATGCATAAAGGATTAACATCACATGCAGTTCATATGTGATATGATATGGCCCTTTTGTCTTTGCGCCTTCGATCTTCATCTCCAAAGCACGGACATGATCTCCATCATCAACGGGCATGATCTCCATCATCGTCGGCGTAGCGTCAAGGTCCATGGCGCCGTCTTCATGGTTGTTCACCTCATGTAGCAACTATTACAACTACTTTGAAATACTACTCAACATGAAATTTAAAGACAACCATAAGGCTCCTGCCGGTTGCCACAATACAATAATGATCATCTCATACATATTCATCATCACATCATGGCCATATCACATCACCAAACCCTGCAAAAACAAGTTAGACGTCTCTAATTTGGTTTGCATATTTTACGTGGTTTAGGGTTTTCGAGTGAGATCTAATCTACCTACGAACATGAACCACAACGGTGATACTAGTGTTGTCAATAGAAGAGTAAATTGAATCTTCACTATAGTAGGAGAGACAGACACCCGCAAAGCCACTTATGCAATACAAGTTGCATGTCAAGCGTGGAGCAAATCTCATGAACGCGGTCATGTAAAGTTAGCCCGAGCCGCTTCATCCCACTATGCCACAAAGATGCAAAGTACTCAAACTAAAGACAACATAAGCATCAACGCCCACAAAACAATTGTGTTCTACTCGTGCAACCATCTATGCATAGACACGGCTCTGATACCACTGTAGGAAAACGTAGCATAGAAAACAAAAATTTTCCTATCGCGAACACGCAATCCAAGCCAAGATGCAATCTAGAAGACGGTAGCAACGAGGGGATGATCAAGACTAACCCTTGAAGAGATTCCAAAGCCTATAAGAGTAGGCTCTTATTGCTGCGGTAGACGATCACTTGCCGCTTGCAAAAGCGCGTAGAAGATCTTGATCACGATCGGTTCCGGCGCCACGAACGGGCAGCACCTCCGTACTCGGTCACACGTTCGGTTGTTGATGAAGACGACGTCCACCTCCCCGTTCCAGCGGGCAGCGGAAGTAGTAGCTCCTCTTGAATCCGACAACACGACGGCGTGGTGTCGGTGGCGGTGGAGAATCCCGGCGGAGCTTCGCTAAGCGTGCGGGGAAGAAGGAGGAGTGGGGCGGCTAGGGTTTGGGGAGAGGGGTTGGCCGGCCTCAAAGGGTGCGGCCAGCTTGTGGCTTGTTGTGGTGGCCGGCCCCCTCCCCTTGGCCCTCATTATATAGGTGGAACACCCAAGAGTTGGTCTACAAGTCTTCGAATAAGACCCCAAACCAAAACCTTCCATATGACATGAAACCTACCCAAGCTAGGACTCCCACTAGAGGTGGGATTCCCACTTTCCCTTGGGAGGGGGTGGCCGGCCACCTTAGGTGGAGTCCACCTGGGACTCCACCCCCTAGGGTTGGCCGGCCATGGTGGTGGAGTCCCTTCGGGACTCCGCCTTCCAAAGTGACTTTCTTCCGGACTTTTCTAGAACCTTCTAGAACCTTCCATAAATGCACCGGATCATTTTCAAACACATAAAATGACATCCTATATATGAATCTTATTCTCCGGACCATTCCGGAACTCCTCGTGATGTCCGGGATCTCATCCGGGACTCCGAACAAATATTCGAACTCCATTCCATATTCAAGTACTACCATTTCAACATCCAACTTTAAGTGTGTCACCCTACGGTTCGTGAACTATGCGGACATGGTTGAGTACTCACTCCGACCAATAACCAATAGCGGGATCTGGAGATCCATAATGGCTCCCACATATTCAACGATGACTTTAGTGATCGAATGAACCATTCACATACAATACCAATTCCCTTTGTCTCGCGATATTTTACTTGTCCGAGGTTTGATCTTCGGTATCACTCTATACCTTGTTCAACCTCGTCTCCTGACAAGTACTCTTTACTCACCGTGGTATGTGGTCTCTTATGAACTTATTCATATGCTTGCAAGACATTAGACGACATTCCACCGAGAGGGCCCAGAGTATATCTATCCGTCATTGGGATGGACAAATCCCACTGTTGATCCATATGCCTCAACTCATACTTTCCGGATACTTAATCCCACCTTTATAGCCACCCATTTACGCAGTGGTGTTTGGTGTAATCAAAGTACCTTTCCGGTATAAGTGATTTACATGATCTCATGGTCATAAGGACTAGGTAACTATGTATCGAAAGCTTATAGCAAATAACTTAATGACGAGATCTTATGCTACGCTTAATTGGGTGTGTCCATTACATCATTCATACAATGACATAACCTCGTTATTAATAACATCCAATGTTCATGATTATGAAACTAATCATCCATTAATCAACAAGCTAGTTTAAGAGGCATACTAGGGACTTCTTGTTTGTCTACATATCACACATGTACCAATGTTTCGGTTAATACAATTATAGCATGGTATGTAAACATTATCATAAACACAAAGATATATAATAACCATTTATTATTGCCTCTTGGGCATATCTCCAACAAGCAGGTGCGGAGGCGATCTCCTGAATCCCGAGATGGGATTACGGCGGCGGCGTCTCGAAGGTTTTCCGTATCGTGGCTCGTGCTTGGGGTTTCGCGACGGAGGCTTTAAGTAGGCGGAGGATCAACGCGAGGGGCCACACGAGGGCCCAGGAGTAGGCGCGGCCAGGGCCTGGGCGCGCCGGCCTCCTCGGCCGCCTCGTGGCCCCACTTCGTTATCTCTTCGGTCTTCTGGAAGCTTCGTGCAAAAATAGGACCCTGGGCGAAAGTTTCGTCCAATTCCGAGAATATTTCTTTACTAGGATTTCTGAAACCAAAAACAGCAGAAAACAGCAACTGGCTCTTCGGCATCTTGTTAATAGGTTAGTTCCAGAAAATGCATAAATATGACATATAATGTGCATAAAACATGTAGGTATCATCAATAAAGTAGCATGGAACATAAGAAATTATCGATACGTTGGAGACGTATCAGGTACCAACTAAAATTACAAAGGTGTTCATTCTATCTAAATGACGCTCTTGAGATAGCGCAACCTGGCTGGAATTCCGATATTTATTTCTGGCCACGTAAATATCCTCACAATATCCCAATACCAACAAGCCCCGACAGGTGATCTTTCTCAGGTTATCTTTACAAGCAGCTTTTTTTATCGCCATTCTAATGACCAAGATAATGATATGTTCCATTTATTTGCAGAAAATTGTCTGGATACTTAGTATTTAGTTTTATGCTTTCATGGGATGGTAAAAGATTTGTTCATCCAGTTTGCAGCGTGAGTACTCTATGTTCACAATCTTATATTTTTGGTGGGAAGAAAACTTCATGTTAACATGATAGACTAATTGTGCAGGATGGTTACGAGCTAAGGAAAAAGTTTTTGATACACATACTCAAGTATCTGGCTAATGAAGTTGAAGACAACATTCCTGAGATCGTGCGAGAATACCTTAGACGCGTCAACGGACCATGGCTTTAATAAATAGTGTATTCAGTCATTTCTCTTCTACAAAATGAATTGTGCGAAGTGGATCTTTAAATATTTTATGTATTATATATTTATTTTATATACTTTAATATTTGCATGCATTATTTACACGCTTATGCATTTGACACTACGTTAAAGGTCCGTGGCGAAGCACGGGCATTCTACTAGTGACGTATAAGCTCCAAACCGCGAGGAAGCCTCGCGGCAGCCTAGTATCGGTCTAGGCTTTGTATGAAGCTAGTGCGCAGAAAACTTGTAGTTCAAGGCATAGTCCACTATCCAAGTTGCAATCTAGTGTAATATGAAGCTTTAAGTGGAAGTTCAACTTAACAGTCTCCACGACATACCGGTATATAAAACAATGTTCTGGAAACTTATTGATGAGATGTGCCAATGAGAGTTTGTGGGGGATTGCTGGAATTTGTGGGCATTTGGCCTTTGGCCCATGGCCCATTATCAAATTCTGAAACTCACATGGCCCATTTCAATAATCAGTGGCAGCACTAGTGGGGGCTAAAGTTTAGTCCCACATTGCTAGTTGGGAGAGAGTTGGAGTGGTATATAAGGTGGGCTGTTCTAGTCCTAGTAAGTGAGTGAGAAGAGAGAGCCCTCGCGCACTCCTCCTCCTCCGCCGCCCGCCTCGCCACGCCTCGCCTCGTCACGACGCGCCGCGGGTTGCGGGAATCTCGCCGAGCCGAGCTTATCTTTTTGCTGTTTGGGAAATTAATTGTGTAATCAATTTTGAGTCATTAACGGACGCGTTACTCAGCCGTTTTGCCTTCCGGTTTTTCTGGATCGTGGCTGTGCCGACTCGGACGTGGGCTGCGCCCCACGACCTTCCCGAACCGCACTATATAAGCGCGGACGAGAACCCTAGCCTGTACGAGCCACATATGCGACTACCTGTTTCCAGTTCATTGCGCCGCCGCCTTCGTCTTCCTCATCCCGTCCGTCGGCGTGCACCGACTGCCGGGACAGTAGGCCTCCGGAACCCTGCCTCTCGTGAACCTGTACGGGTGAGGGGCAATCAGGTTTTTGGGGAGCGCTCCGGCGCGACTACTGGCAGCACGACGTCGTCTTCGGACGACGAGTTCCTCCACACCGACAACTTCTTCCCGGACCTCAGCGACTTCTTCGACAACCTCAACATGGGCGACAACGACGCTGCTGCGAAGTATGTGATCTTGTCGTTTCTCTTTCAGTTTCTGTTAGAGTTTCTTCTTCTAGTATATGTGGTAGATGCGATCGGTTTGTCTACTTTAGATGTGATCTGTTCATCTATCTTACTAGACTGCACGTTTAGTTTATTCGTTTACATAGTCATGATTTATCAATTACTTGTACGGATTATTTCATATGGATATTTGCTTATATATTCAACAAACAGAGGCTGCAGACCTGGAAGAGGAAGACAGAGGGCGCGGAGGGCGCACAGGGCGTGGACGGCGATGTTCTCCTGGTCGACTGTCAACACCCGGATTTTTAAGTCCAGGTGCTGTTATGCCATACATCGCAATCCCAGGAATATTGTTGTTGCGAGACATAACAGTTGAATATCATAAGTCATCATTCATTACAAACCATAAAGTCTTACAACTTGGAATCACATGATCCATATTACACAAATAGTTGATCTAGTGATCAACGAACTGATCAACGAACAAACATAAGTTCATAGCGGAAGCGTAAGATACAAGGACTCTATAGTCCACAGGCCAACGCTTGACGTCAGGAGTAGTCCTAGTTGTCGTAGACGTCCTGCTGTCCATCATCTTCATACTGCTGCGCCTCTTCATAGTCTGGCCATTTGAATAGCCAGGGACACAGCCGTGAGTACTTTAAAGTACTCGCAAACTAATACTAATGTAAGTGCTATTAAATCTAGAAAAGGGATACTAAGCTCTAGTTTCTTTTGCATAAAGCCAATTTTAGTTCACAAGTATTTGAAATAAAGACTCTTCATGTACTAACTAACTCAAGTGGGAACATTAGTGTCATTCCCACAACTCAAGTTGTGATTCAAAAACAAGTCACCAATTCACCATTCATTGCATCACTATTTTCAAAGAATCTGACACTGGTAACAGTATGGCCTTTCCAACCGTCCGTAACCGTGGACACGACTATTCGAATAGGTTTACACTCTGCAGAGGTTGCACACTTGTGCCACAACATTTGATTTCATCCGTCGGGATAACCCCGAATCATCGTAACACAGTACGCGGATCATCAACCATAACCTTTCATTTACAAACTCTAGTATGAGCACCTCTCCCCATGAGCTTGGCCTCCCAGTGATGACCAACTGTCATCCTGGGAACTGCACAGGGCTTGGCCGTACAATTCACCTTCAATTCACATCATTCATCAACAACGGAGGCAGCCTCGGCATAACCCCTATGATGTGTGTTTAGAGGGAACCCATACTAAGGTACATAAACTTCTAGTTAAGCCCTTACCCATAATCAGGTATTGTGGGGGTACTTATGAATTGGAAAGGTATCGCATCCAAACCAATATTAGTTTTATATCAAAAATCACTATCTTCTCTTGGTCATATTCACCTTCAAAATTCATTTCATAAATTTCATCATCATCATTATTTCACCACACATGTTCCCATCTAGAGTAGTCATTTTTAATTTAGCACTAGCATCTAGATATGAGGGGTGCTAAGTATATTGCTTTGCTTCTAGGCTAACTTTGATACTCTTGTACTAATCTAACATTAACCTCATTGAATCATGAATCAAAAAGTACTTTGATAACCCAAAGCAATAAAGCTTGCAAATAAAACTTGTAGTAAAACTTGGGATAGGCTTATGCTTCATAAGAAAAGATGAGAGTGCCTTGTCCTTGGTAGGACTTTGCACTTGCAAGAATATTAGCTTGCAACAGTAGAGCTTGCAATAGTGTTAGCTTGCCTTGGTTGTTGATGTGGTCAAAGTTCTCTTCTTCTTCTGGGTAGAATCCTTCCTCTTCCTGGTATTCTCCGGTACTAGCGTCTATACACGAATACGAGGATACAATCACCACACCAGTTCAAGAGCTATACTAAGCACACACATAAATCACACAAATTATTCTAGTGGTAACACATTGCCATCATGTTGGTTGGTATTGTTTTATCCTTAAGAAAAATAATTTCCTCTCATTGCATATATTAGTGTTTCTATTTAATTTATGGAAAATAATTTCCTCTCATTATATATGTAAATGATAGTTCCCTTTTGTCCTTGAAGAATAATTTCCTCTCATTGAATCTTCTTAAGATTTAATTTCTCAAACAATCCTGCATGAGTTTAGATTGACCTAAGTCAACCCTTCATCCTCATTATTTGAGAAAATGATTTAAATGAGGTAGAGTACCTCATACCATTTAATAATGCCTATGATGATTTAATATCTCCAAGCATTTCATATGATATCATTTGACCAGGGGTCCAACTTCATATGAATGCATTTGAGACAAGATTTAAATGAAGCATAATACTTCATATGATTTACCTAATATTTTTGGACAATACTACTTTAATAAAATAGCCATATTGTCCACTATTTTAACTAGGGCATGATCATGCAAAGTGACCACACCATTTTATTGCATAATCAATTAGTGTAAGTCAAATGTGAGCTAGTAGAGTTGGAATTAACTTAATATCTATTTTATTTGATTTTTAATAATTATTTGAATAGGGAAAAGTCCCTGCTTTGTTATTTTTATCAAATTAATTCTACAAGGAATCTGGTCATGAGACCAGTGGCATGTTGTATATAATTTTACTAGCTTTCTAACCATATAAAATTCACCAAATTTGGTTTAGCCAATTTGATTCTATTTAATTTTGAAAAAGCATGCAGCAAGCAATTTGATTTAGATTAATTCAACGAATTTGAATTCGTGGGCCAGCGCGGGAAAATTAACGGGCCGAAACGGGGGAGAGGGAGGTGGGCTGGCCCAACTGCGCGTCCAGCGCGAGCAGGCCGCCTGACAATGGGGTCCGCGTGTCAGCGGGTGGCTTACCGAATCGGTACGGGGCGCTGAGGAGCGTTGGATCAGAACGCGAACGGAGCGTCGTCGTCGTCGTCGGGGAGAAGAGGTTGCTGCCGCGGCGGAGGTAGGGGGTCGGCGGCGAGCTGGACTCCGGCGAGGATCAGCGACGGTGCCGGACGACGTTGTCGAGGACGAGGAAGCAGATGGCGCAGACGACGGCTCGAATGGTGGCCTAAATCGACGGCGGCGATCTCAGGTCCGCCGCGGGCTCCGGCGTTCGATTGGGCGGCTCCGGTGAGTAATTGAGTGAGAGGAGTTGACGAGGAGGATCAGAAGAGGGTGGGGAAGAACTTTGCTGTGGGGAGATAGCGGGGACAGCTCTATTTATAGAAGCAGGGAGGTCTGCGGGGGTGTGGCGAGGGCAAGCATGGCGACGGCGCTCTGGACGGCGAAGGGGCAAGGCGGCGTGCGCGTGAGCTTCCTGGACTCCAGGCGGTTCCGGAGCACGTGCTGGCGAGGCTAGGCGGGGTCTATCCGTGTCGGCGCTGATACGTCTCCAACGTATCGATAATTTCTTATGTTCCATGCTACTTTATTGATGATACCTACATGTTTTATGCACATTATATGTCATATTTATGCATTTTCTGGAACTAACCTATTAACAAGATGCCGAAGAGCCAGTTGTTGTTTTCTGCTGTTTTTGGTTTCAGAAATCCTAGTAAAGAAATATTCTCGGAATTGGACGAAACTTTCGCCCAGGGTCCTATTTTTGCACGAAGCTTCCAGAAGACCGAAGAGATAACGAAGTGGGGCCACGAGGCGGCCAGAGGGGTGGCCGGCGCGGCCCAGGCCCCGGCCGCGCCGACCTACCCCTGGGCCCCTCGTGTGGCCCCCGCGTTGACCCTCCGCCTACTTAAAGCTTCCGTCGCGAAACCCCAGTCGAGAGCCACGATACGGAAAACCTTGCGAGACCGCCGCCGCGAATCCCATCTCGGGGGATTACGGAGATCGCCTCCGGCACCCTGCCGGAGAGGGGATTCATCTCCCGGAGGACTCTACACCGCCATGGTCGCCTCCGGAGTGATGAGTGAGTAGTTCACCCCTGGACCATGGGTCCATAGTAGTAGCTAGATGGTCGTCTTCTCCTTGTTGTGCTTCATTGTTGGATCTTGTGAGCTGCCTAACATGATCAAGATCATCTATCTGTAATACTATATGTTGTGTTTGTCGGGATCCGATGGATAGAGAGTACTATGATTATGGTGATTATCAATCTATTGTTTATGTGTTGTTTATGATCTTGCATGCTCTCCGTTATTAGTAGAGGCTCTGGCCAAGTTTTTGCTCTTAACTCCAAGAGGGAGTATTTATGCTCGATAGTGGGTTCATGCCTTCATTGAATCTGGGATCGTGACAGTAGGTTCTAAGGTTGTGATGTGCTGTTGCCACTAGGGATAAAACATTGATGCTATGTCTAAGGATGTAGTTGTTGATTACATTACGCACCATACTTAATGCAATTGTCTGTTGCTTTGCAACTTAATACTGGAGGGGGTTCGGATGATAACCTGAAGGTGGACTTTTTAGGCATAGATGCAGTTGGATGGCGGTCTATGTACTTTGTCGTAATGCCCGGATTAAATCTCACTATATTTATCATATCATGTATATGCATTGTTATGCCTTTCTCTATTTGTCAATTGCCCGACTGTAATTTGTTCACCCAACATGCTTTATCTTATGGGAGAGACACCTCTAGTGAACTGTGGACCCCGGTCCTATTCTTTACATAGCATACAATCTACTTGTTTTACTGTTTTCTTTGCAAACATCTTCCACTCGATACGCTTAATCCTTTGTTACAGCAAGCCGGTGAGATTGACAACCTCACTGTTTCGTTGGGACAAAGTACTTGGGTTGTGTTGTGCAGGTTCCGCGTTGGCGCCGGAATCCCTGGTGTTGCGCCGCATCACATTTCGCAACCATCAACCTTCAACGTGCTTCTTGGCTCCTACTGGTTCGATTAAACCTTGGTTTCTTTCTGAGGGAAAACTTTGTGCGCATCATACCTTCCTCTTGGGGTTCCCAACGAACGTGTGAGTTACACGCCATCAAGCTCTTTTTCTGGCGCCGTTGCCGGGGAGATCAAGACACGCTGCAAGGGGAGTCTCCACTTCTCGATCTCTTTACTTTGTTTTTGTCTTGCTTTATTTTATTTACTACTTTGTTTGCTGCACTAAATCAAAATACAAAAAAATTAGTTGCTAGTTTTACTTTATTTATTGTCTTGCTCTCTATATCGAAAACACAAAAAAATTAGTTACTTGTCTTTATTTTATTTGCCTAGTTTACTTTTTGCTTATTTCATCATGCTTAATCCTAAGTTTACTTTGGAAGAGATACCGGTAGGACGAGGGTGTATCATTGGAAGAGATAATATAGAAGAATTTTTCACCCATGTTAGTATGGATGAAGATTTTGAAGATATACCATTATTAAAAACTGCTCCTACTTATGAAAGTGCTTCTGCCTGTTTGATACACATGTTAGAAACTAGATTTGTTAATCTCAATCCCATAATACAACATATGTTTCTTACACTTTCGGATATGGAGATGGGGGAAAAGAGAAATTTTGTTTTAAAAGTCCTTGTTAGAGAATTTGAGGATATAGTTAAAGAAGCTAGAAAGGTTTTTATTAAGCATAAGAGGCTTGGTTTCTTTCCTAATTTTAAACAAATACTTGAAAAGATGGATATGGATAGAATTAAGTATACTAATAATGTTAATGATGGTAGGGAAATTAAAGCGCCAATACCTAGTAAACTACTAGGAATGCATGAAGCTTTGGAAAACAACTATGCTTGGCTTGTTCCTGAAAATTTGTTTGATGAGAATAGTAAGCCTAGGAGCAATGAGAGAGGAGTTACCTATATAGACCAGATACAATGCATTGTTGAGAAAACTCCCAACACCCCTGGTAATAATGTTGATGCTTCATCTCTCGACAATACTTGATTTGCACTTTCTGCGCCTAGCTGAAAGGCGTTAAAGAAAAGCGCTTATGGGAGACAACCCATGTTTTTACCTACAGCAATTTTTTGTTTTGTTGAGTCTTGGAAGTTGTTTACTACTGTAGCAACCTCTCCTTATCATGTTTTTGTGCCAAGTAAAGTTTCTATGTCAAAGTTGATGTTATATTTGGGATTGCTGCGCAGAAACAGCATTGCTGTCTGTCACGAATCTGGGCACAATTCTCTGTAGAAAATTCGAAAAAATCTGCCAATTTACGAGCGTGATCCTCAGATATGTACGCAACTTTCATTAGTTTTGAGTTTTTCCATTTGAGCAAGTCTGGTGCCATCTCTAAATTCGTCTTTACGGACTGTTCTGTTTTTGACAGATTCTGCCTTTTATTTCGCATTGCCTCTTTTGCTATGTTGGATTTATTTCTTTGATCCATTAATGTCCAGTAGCATTATGCAATGTCCAGAAGTGAAAATAATGATTGTGTCACCTCTGAATGAGTGAATTATTAATTGTGCACTAACCCTCTAATGAGTTTGCTTGAAGTTTGGTGTGAAGGAAGTTTTCAAGGGTCAAGAGAGGAGAATGATATACTATGATCAAGAGGAGTGAAAGCTCTAAGCTTGGGGATGCCCCGGTGGTTCACCCCTGCATATTTTAAGAAGACTCAAGCGTCTAAGCTTGGGGATGCCCAAGGCATCCCCTTCTTCATCGACAACATCATCAGGTTCCTCCCCTGAAACTATATTTTTATTCAATCACATCTTGTGTTCTTTACTTGGAGCGTCGGTTTGTTTTCATTTTTGTTTTTGTTTGAATAAAATGGATCCTAGCATTCACTTTGTGGGAGAGAGACACGCTCCGCTGTTGCATATGGACACATGTGTCCTTAGGCTTTACTCATAATGTTCATGGCGAAGTTTCTTCTTCGTTAAATTGTTATATGGTTGGAATTGGAAAATGCTACATGTAGTAATTTTAAAATGTCTTGGATAATGTGATACTTGGCAATTGTTGTGCTCATGTTTAAGCTCTTGCATCCTATGCTTTGCACCCATTAATGAAGAAATACATAGAGCTTGCTAAAATTTGATTTGCATATTTGGTCTCTCTAAGGTCTAGATAATATCTAGTATTGAGTTTTGAACAACAAGGAAGACAGTGTAGAGTCTTATAATGTTTACAATATGTCTTTTATGTGAGTTTTGCTGCACCTGTTCATCCTTGAGTTTGCTTCAAATAACCTTGCTAGCCTAAACCTTGTATCGAGAGGGAATACTTCTCATGCATCCAAAATCCTTGAGCCAACTACCATGCCATTTGTGTCCACCATACCTACCTACTACATGGTATTTCTCCGCCATTCCAAAGTAAATTGCTTGAGTGCTACCTTTAAAATTCCATCATTTACCTTTGCAATATATAGCTCATGGGACAAAATAGCCTTAAAAACTATCGTAGTATTGAATATGTACTTATGCACTTTATATTTTATTAAGTTGCTTGTTGTGCGATAACCATGTTTCTGGGGAACGCCATCAACTATTGTTGAATATCATGTGAGTTGCTATGCATGTCCGTCTTGTCTGAAGGATCTATCATTTTAGTGGTTGGAGCATGCAAAATTGTTAGAGAAGAACATTGGGCCGCTAACTAAAGCCATGAATCATGGTTGAAGTTTCAGTTTTGGACATATATCCTCAATCTCATATGAGAATAATAATTGTTGCTACATGCTTATGCATTTAAGAGGAGTCCATTATCTGTTGTCCATGTTGTCCCGGTATGGATGTCTAAGTTGAGAATAATCAAAAGCGAGAAATCCAAAATGCGAGCTTTCTCCTTAGACCTTTGTACAGGCGGCATGGAGGTACCCCTTTGTGACACTTGGTTGAAACATGGCATGCAAAGATCCGGTAGTCCAAGCTAAGTAGGACGAGGTGCGGGCACTATTAGTATACTATGCATGAGGCTTGCAACTTGTAAGATATAACTTTCATAACTCATATGCTTTATTACTACCGTTGACAAAATTGTTTCATGTTTTCAAAATAAAAGCTCTAGCACAAATACAGCAATCGATGCTTTCCTCTTTGAAGGACCATTCTTTTACTTTTATTGTTGAGTCAGTTTACCTATCTCCTTCCACCTTAAGAAGCAAACACTTGTGTGAACTGTGCATTGATTCCTACATACTTGCATATTGCACTTGTTATATTACTTTATGTTGACAATATCCATGAGATATACATGTTATAAGTTGAAAGCAACCGCTGAAACTTAATCTTCCTATGTGTTGCTTCAACACCTTTACTTTGATTTATTGCTTTATGAGTTAACTCTTATGCAAGACTTATTGATGCTTGTCTTGAAGTACTATTAATGAAAAGTCTTTGCTTTATGATTCAGTTGTTTACTCATGTCATTACCTTTGTTTTGATCGCTGCATTCATTACATATGTTTACAAATAGTATGATCAAGATTATGATGGCATGTCACTTCAGAAATTATCTTTGTTATCGTTTTACCTGCTCGGGACGAGCAGAACTAAGCTTGGGGATGCTGATACGTCTCCAACGTATCGATAATTTCTTATGTTCCATGCTACTTTATTGATGATACCTACATGTTTTATGCACATTATATGTCATATTTATGCATTTTACTGGAACTAACCTATTAACAAGATGCCGAAGAGCCGTTCTGTTTTCTGCTGTTTTTGGTTTCAGAAATCCTAGTAAAGAAATATTCTCGGAATTGGACGAAACTTTCGCCCGGGGTCCTATTTTTGCACGAACCTTCCAGAAGACCGAAGAGATAACGAAGTGGGGCCACGAGGCGGCCGGAGGGTGGCCGGCGCGGCCCAGGCCCGCCGCGCCGACCTACCCCTGGGCCCTCGTGTGCCCCCTCGTTGACCCTCGCCTACTTAAAGCTTCCGTCGCGAACCCCCCGGAGAGCCACGATACGGAAAACCTTCAGACGCCGCCGCCGCGAATCCCATCTCGGGATTAGGAGATCGCCTCCGGCACCCTGCCGGAGAGGGGATTCATCTCCCGGAGGACTCTACACCGCCATGGTCGCCTCCGGAGTGATGAGTGAGTAGTTCACCCCTGGACCATGGGTCCATAGCAGTAGCTAGATGGTCGTCTTCTCCTTGTTGTGCTTCATTGTTGGATCTTGTGAGCTGCCTAACATGATCAAGATCATCTATCTGTAATACTATATGTTGTGTTTGTCGGGATCCGATGGATAGAGAGTACTATGATTATGGTGATTATCAATCTATTGTTTATGTGTTGTTTATGATCTTGCATGCTCTCCGTTATTAGTAGAGGCTCTGGCCAAGTTTTTGCTCTTAACTCCAAGAGGGAGTATTTATGCTCGATAGTGGGTTCATGCCTTCATTGAATCTGGGATCGTGACAGTAGGTTCTAAGGTTGTGATGTGCTGTTGCCACTAGGGATAAAACATTGATGCTATGTCTAAGGATGTAGTTGTTGATTACATTACGCACCATACTTAATGCAATTGTCTGTTGCTTTGCAACTTAATACTGGAGGGGGTTCGGATGATAACCTGAAGGTGGACTTTTTAGGCATAGATGCAGTTGGATGGCGGTCTATGTACTTTGTCGTAATGCCCGGATTAAATCTTACTATATTTATCATATCATGTATATGCATTGTTATGCCTTTCTCTATTTGTCAATTGCCCGACTGTAATTTGTTCACCCAACATGCTTTATCTTATGGGAGAGACACCTCTAGTGAACTGTGGACCCCGGTCCTATTCTTTACATAGCATACAATCTACTTGTTTTACTGTTTTCTTTGCAAACATCTTCCACTCGATACGCTTAATCCTTTGTTACAGCAAGCCGGTGAGATTGACAACCTCACTGTTTCGTTGGGACAAAGTACTTGGGTTGTGTTGTGCAGGTTCCGCGTTGGCGCCGGAATCCCTGGTGTTGCGCCGCATCACATTTCGCAACCATCAACCTTCAACGTGCTTCTTGGCTCCTACTGGTTCGATTAAACCTTGGTTTCTTTGAGGGAAAACTTGCTGTGCGCATCATACCTTCCTCTTGGGGTTCCCAACGAACGTGTGAGTTACACGCCATCAGGCGCGTGCGAGGCCGTGGCGGAAGGGCGGCGATGCTGAGCGGGGGAGCTTGTCTGGCGGGCGACGGTCATCCAGTGGAGCTAGCTGGTGAAGGGAGAAGGCGAGAGGGGCCTCGGGTCGACGGCGCACGTGTCCGCTCTGTGGCGTCCAGGGCATGCCGATGCGCACCCTGGCGCGTCCTGGACGTCGTGGGCGCGTCCCGTTCCCAGCGGTGACGTGTCGTTCACCGGCCCTAGCTAGGTTAGGCATGCTCAGGGAGGCATGGTGGAGGGTTTGGGCACCAGGGCCAGAAGTGGAGAGCAAGGGGAGAGGGAGGAGAAGAACATGGCCGGCATGGGGTGTGCATGGCCATGTCTTGGTTTTCCTAGGGTTCTTCTTAGGGGTGCTGTGCTGGTGGAGAGGAGAGGGGACAAGGGGATAGGGTAGAGTGGTGTAGGGCATTAGGGTTGGGTGTAGGACACTATTTGGAATAGTGTCAAATAGTTCCCTATTTGTATTTCACAAATTTTGTCCAAATTTGGTTAAGTTCACATGGTTACAAAATTTGAAAAAGGTGGGTTTAGGTGAGGGGTAGATGACCAGAGAGAAACATGGGTGGTGGTGGAATTTCGAAAATCAAAGAGTTGCTAAAATGCAAAGTTGGAGATTGTTGCACTTAATAAAAAGTGCCAACTTTGCATGAGCATAGCATTTGACCTAAAAGGAATTTGGCACGGTTGTCTTTACAAAAGTTGTTCACCTTGATGTCCTCTTGGATGACATGCAAAGAGTTGAGAAGTTTTATTTTAAATTTTTCGAAATGCAGGGGCTCAAAGTAGTGACCAGATTATAATGGGCAGATTTGACCATTATTCCATGTGACCTAAATTTCCATTTGAATTTGATTTGATGGGTGTTTCTATGATTCACAAAGTTGTAATAAGTGTTTATTATCATATTACAACTATTGGTTAAGACCAAAGTGGTCTAGGGTCAAGATTTATAAAAATGGCATAAACCATATGGGAGGGTTTTGTGAATTTCTCACCTTTATTCTTTTATTTTTCTTTTGCTTCATTTTGACATGAGTGAGATTGATTTGGTGTTAGATTGAGTTAGGTGAAAGGTTCAAACCATTTTGAGGTAATGGAAGTGGCTAGGTCCATATTTGATAATTTGGCTAAGTGCCACATATGCCTCTATGCATATGTTTGATTTCATTTTGTTTCTCACTTGAATGGGTTGGTAGGTGCTTGGTTGAGTGTGTTGAGGTATTTCCATTCATCTACTCAAGGTAGACAAAGCAAAGCTGATCATTTTCAAAAAGTAGCCATAGGCTTGCATATGCTTTTTTCTTAAATAAGATCTTTTCTTTTTATTTTATTTTTCAAAGATTGATGACAAGAGGAAATGAGGTTTTAGGTTTAGTGGGGTTTACCACCTTTTAGCAAGGTAAGAAAAGGTAGGGTTCAAGGGTTACACATTAAGGCTATAGGCCCACCTATGTCTTTTTCTTTATTTTAAGTTTCTCAAAATAGATCCAAAATATTTTTGAGAAGGTTTGGGTTTAGGGTTTTTCTTATTTGATTTCTTTCTCTGTTCATTTTTATTTAGTTTGTGATCTTCACTTGATCACTTTGAGGTTTTAGGGTTTATCACATAAGCATAAATACACTTATCATGGCAAAAACACAAGTAATAGGTATGAGTACTATGCATAGCACTCTATGTAGGAAAAGTTTTTGTTGGTTCTCATTTTTGGAAAAAGGAATTTCATTTTCTGTTTGTTTTTTTTTAAATTTGGGATGTTACATCGACCTCCTTCGTCGCCGCCCGTCGGTGGCGGACGGGGAAGATGATGGCTTGGATTTCGATACTTGGACTAAAATTGTAAAGTTTTAGATGTATTAGGGGGGTTTTCAGAAAAGTGCAAATGAACAGAGCGTCCGACGCCTAAATCTACACGGATGGAGTACGGAATTTCGTGGGTCAACAAATTTTTACCCAAACGAAATACGGAGTATATTTTTTCCTCGGACGGCACCTTCCTTCGGGTCCCTATAAAGTGAGCGGACGCGGCGCGTCCACCGGCCCAAATCAAAAACCTAGGGTTCCAAATCTGTAGCAGCAAATCCAAATTCCGACGAAATCAGTTTTCTGGTGAAGCGTTGCGTCTCGTATCTAGCCGTGGCCGGTGGGGAGTGTACGGCAATGTTGTCCTCCATCGATTCCAGGCTCGAAGGTCGGTATCACCAAAAGGATGAAGGCGGAGACGGGGTGGCCGGTGAGAAGGGGTGCACCACCAAAAGTAAGGCGGCGGCCAGCAACGGCGATGGTGGACTGAAGGAGGAGAAGCTGCAGGTGGAGGTGAAGCCCTTGACCCTGATCTTGGACTCTGAAATTAACCAACCTGAGGAGCTCGACACCCTAATCTCCAACAGCAGTGAACCTGATGAATCCAAAACCCCGAGCCCCAACGGCAACCTATCTGAGGGATCTGACGCCGACTGCAGCGAACCTGAGGATCTCGATGAATGTGTCTCGGATGAATATATGTCGGCAAAATGGGCGGAAATGATGGCTGAATTAGGCTTCGAGGACTCTGATTTCGCTGACTACAGAGAGCTCTTTGCCGTGGATAACCAACAGGTGGAGGAGGCTGCTTGATTTCGATGAGCATTACTTTTGGCCAACATATGTGTTGTCCATCTGAAAAAACATATGTCCTGTCTACTCGTCTATTTATGGTCTATATTAGTGTGAATGAATCCACCAGCCAAAAGGCTGGTGCTTGATGTCTACATGTGTTACCAAACTATGTTGTTATCCACGTTCCTTTGGCTAAATCAGGCCTTGATGAACTCTATGTATCCTAATTTGTTTTAGTACAACCCTGTTTGTGAAATCCTGCTGATCTGTGTCTGCCCATGGTGTTGTGCTTATTTGTATTCGTGGTGATGAAGTTTTCAAGATTTCTGGAATGATTGATTGTGTTTCCATAGCTGCACAACGTAATTATGTCGGGACTCTTTGCATGACCAGCTTATTTATATGTTGCAATCTATTTTATGTGCACCCACGAACTGCACGCCAACAGTTCAGTTGTATTTTGCTTACCAGGGAAGGCAGGTTAAGATAACTGGCATGTTACGCGAGGGATTTCTGTATGGTTTGAATCTATATATGTATGCAAAGGTTGATGTAGTTTATCTTGTTCTGCTGAAGTGTGGCCAAGAGTAGTGGGACATATTGTTTGCACAATGTAAGTTAATACTATCTCTAGCTTGCTAAGTTGTCATCAGAGAACCTGAATCTAGCATAATTTGGTGATTTCTGATTATTATACTGATTATCATGTTTCCAATTGTAGATCCATCACACACTCTTATGTTGTTCACGTAACTGAAACATGAGGATGCCTACAAGCTACTGCTGAAATGCTTGTAGGCAAGGTACCAAAACTTGTGGAAAGGAACATTCTCTTATTCTAGTTTTTTTTCATTTGGCAATGTCAGTCATTTGAAATTTGTCTTTTATTTTCTAAGTTGTATTTGACAGCAAGAATGTCTGACATCTATTTTCTCTACATTCTTCACTACTTAACTAAGATACTGGAAAGCTTGGCAGAACTTTATCTCTGTTTGCTGGAATATTTTATGTTTTGCCGTTTGGTTAACATTATATCTCTTCCTTTGAACTTCATGCACGTGATTTAATGGTTGTGGTGGCTGTTCTTGCTTTACTAGTTTCAGTTTCAATACATGTAGGTTCTCCGATTATATTTGAAGGTTTGGTAGTCTTGGCCAGTGTCCAGCAACAAAACTCACCCTAAGACCTTGTTTGGATTGGGCATAAGCAGTGTTTCTCAAAAAAATCACACCCAAAATCACATCCACTCTAAGAGGATTTTCTGTTTTTCTTTATGGTTAGATTAACCTAAATCTTTTAATTTCAAAGCTAGTGGTTTGATTTGTTTTTTCCACTAAACAACTAACATTAATCAGGGCTCCTTTTGATGTGGCTTAAGTCACCAATTGATGTCCCAATTCACGAATTGATCAAGGGGATGATGAAGGAGATGACAAAAAGAGGGATAAAACACCAAAAAAAAACACAAACTCACATGCCCGGATACAAATCGAATTTAACCTCCTTAGCTCGATTAATTAAGCCAATAGAATCATCCAAGGAGAGACCAAGAGGTAGAATCCTTGGATGAGAGATTGGTGATGAGATCCAACACTAGGGTATGAGGGAGAGAGTGGAGTTCCACTAGAATCACTCATAAACAAGCATCAAATTCGAGGTAGCCTTGATTACATAGTAAAGATTATCCCAGAGGTAGAGGAGCAAAAGCTCAAGTGGATAATCCCCAAACTATGTCTAACCGTAGTTCATGCGGGTACGGAGGCACATATAGCCCAAACCAAGTCAGGGGTAAATTAGGCATTACAATAGATAAATAACATAGCCATCGATGGGCAAAGGAACGGTTCAGATCTGGGTAACTTTAGTTGTGGCCGGTGGTACCGGTAGTGCCACCGGTGTTGGTGGTAAAAGACGAGGAGCCAGGGGTTAGAAGCCATCTCCTTCACGTACCAGCGGAGGTACCACTGGTGGTGGTACCGGCCGGCTCCTGCCGGTAGTATCGGCCTCGTGGGGCGCGGTCGGTGGGGCTGCTCGGTTGCATTGTTGTCTGGGTCGAGCCGGACCGGCCCGGACGGTAGTACCGGGTCACCATGTCCGGTCGTACTGGGCCGCCATGGCCGGTAGTACCGGGTCACCATGTCCGGTCGTACTGGGCCGTGATACGTCTCCAACGTATCGATAATTTCTTATGTTCCATGCTACTTTATTGATGATACCTACATGTTTTATGCACATTATATGTCATATTTATGCATTTTCTGGAACTAACCTATTAACAAGATGCCGAAGAGCCAGTTGCTGTTTTCTGCTGTTTTTGGTTTCAGAAATCCTAGTAAAGAAATATTCTCGGAATTGGACGAAACTTTCGCCCAGGGTCCTATTTTTGCACGAAGCTTCCAGAAGACCGAAGACCTAACGAAGTGGGGCCACGAGGAGGCCAGGGGGTGGCCGGCGCGGCCCAGGCCCTGGCCGCGCCGACCTATCCCCTGGGCCCCTCGTGTGGCCCCCGCGTTGACCCTCCGCCTACTTAAAGCTTCCGTCGCGAAACCCCCAGTACCGAGAGCCACGATACGGAAAACCTTACAGAGACGCCGCCGCCGCGAATCCCATCTCGGGGGATTCTGGAGATCGCCTCCGGCACCCTGCCGGAGAGGGGATTCATCTCCCGGAGGACTCTACACCGCCATGGTCGCCTCCGGATTGATGAGTGAGTAGTTCACCCCTGGACCATGGGTCCATAGCAGTAGCTAGATGGTCGTCTTCTCCTTGTTGTGCTTCATTGTTAGATCTTGTGAGCTGCCTAACATGATCAAGATCATCTATATGTAATTCTATATGTTGTGTTTGTCGGGATCCGATGGATAGAGAGTACTATGATTATGGTGATTATCAATCTATTGTTCATGTGTTGTTTATGATCTTGCATGCTCTCCGTTATTAGTAGAGGCTCTGGCCAAGTTTTTACTCTTAACTCCAAGAGGGAGTATTTATGCTCGATAGTGGGTTCATGCCTCCATTGAATCTGGGACAGTGACAGAAAGTTCTAAGGTTGTGGATGTGTTGTTGCCACTAGGGATAAAACATTGATGCTATGTCTAAGGATGTAGTTGTTGATTACATTACGCACCATACTTAATGCAATTGTCTGTTGCTTTGCAACTTAATACTGGAGGGGGTTCGGATGATAACCTGAAGGTGGACTTTTTAGGCATAGATGCGGTTGGATGGCGGTCTATGTACTTTGTCGTAATGCCCAATTAAATCTCACTATATTTACCATGTCATGTATATGCATTGTTATGCCTTTCTCTATTTGTCAATTGCCCGACTGTAATTTGTTCACCCAACATGCTTTTATCTTATGGGAGAGACACCTCTAGTGAACTGTGGACCCCGGTCCTATTCTTTACATAGCATACAATCTACTGCAATTGTGTTTACTGTTTTCTTTGCAAACATCTTCCACTCGATACGTTTAATCCTTTGTTACAGCAAGCCGGTGAGATTGACAACCTCACTGTTTCGTTGGGACAAAGTACTTGGGTTGTGTTGTGCAGGTTCCGCGTTGGCGCCGGAATCCCTGGTGTTGCGCCGCATCACATTTCGCGACCATCAACCTTCAACGTGCTTCTTGGCTCCTACTGGTTCGATTAAACCTTGGTTTCATACTGAGGGAAACTTGCTTCTATACGCATCATACCTTCCACTTGGGGTTCCCAACGGACGTGTGCATCTACGCGTATCAAGCTAAATTTCTGGCGCCGTTGCCGGGGAGATCAAGACACGCTGCAAGGGGAGTCTCCACTTCTCAATCTCTTTACTTTGTTTTTGTCTTGCTTTATTTTATTTACTACTTTGTTTGCTGCACTAAAACAAAACACAAAAAAATTAGTTGCTAGTTTTACTTTATTTACTGTCTTGCTCTCTATATCGAAAACACAAAAAAATTAGTTACTTGCATTTACTTTATCTAGTTTGTTTTATTTACTGTTGCTAAAATGGCCAACCATGAAAATACTAAGTTGTGTGACTTCACAAATGCAAATAATAATGATTTCCTATGCACACCTATTGCTCCACCTGCTACTACAGCAGAATTCTTTGAAATTAAACCTGCTTTACTGAATTTGGTTATGAGAGAACAATTTTCTGGTGCTAGTTCTGATGATGCTGCTGCCCATCTCAATAATTTTGTTGAACTTTGTGAAATGCAAAAGTATAAAGATGTAGATGGTGATATTATTAAATTGAAAGTGTTTCCTTTCTCATTAAGAGGAAGAGCTAAAGATTGGTTGCTATCTTTGCCTAAGAATAGTATTGATTCATGGACTAAATGCAAGGATGCTTTTATTGGTAGATATTATCCTCCCGCTAAAATTATTTCTTTGAGAAGTAGCATAATGAATTTTAAACAATTAGATACTGAACATGTTGCTCAAGCATGGGAGAGAATGAAAACTTTGGTAAAGAATTTCCCAACCCATGGACTGACTACTTGGATGATCATCCAAACCTTCTATGCAGGACTAAATTTTTCTTCGCGGAATTTATTGGATTCAGCTGCTGGAGGTACCTTTATGTCCATCACATTGGGGGCGGCTACAAAACTTCTTGATGATATGATGATAAATTACTCTGAATGGCACACGGAAAGAGCTCCACAAGGTAAGAAGGTAAATTCTGTTGAAGAAACCTCTTCTTTGAGTGATAAGATTGATGTGATTATGTCTATGCTTGTGAATGGTAGATCTAATGTTGATCCAAATAATGTTCCTTTAGCTTCATTGGTTGCTCAAGAAGAAAATGTTGATGTGAATTTCATTAAAAATAATAATTTCAACAACAATGCTTATAGGAACAACTCTGGTAATAACTATAGGCCATATCCTTCTGCTAATGGTAATGGTTATGGTAATTCTTATGGGAATTCTTACAACAATAATAGGAATGTACCCTCTGGTCTTGAAGCCATGCTTAAAGAATTTATTAGTACACAAACTGCTTTTAACAAATCTGTTGAGGAAAAGCTTGATAAAATTGATACTATCGCTTCTAGAGTTGATAGACTTGCCTCTGATGTTAATCTTTTAAAGTTGAAAGTTATGCCTAATAATGATATTGATAATAAGATTACTACTACAGCAAATGCCATCCAAGTTAGAATTAATGAGAATATAAGATTAATGGCTGAACTACGTGCTAGGTGGGATAGAGAAGAAAATCACTACAAGAAAAGTTGCCATGGCCGACGAAGTTGAAGTCGCGCCGTGGTTGCTGGTGTACCATGGCCGACGATTTTGGTCCCTCCGTGGTGCATGTCAAAACTTTTTTTTCTCGTTTTTGAGGCCACCTAGCCCGACGAAAGCGGCCAAAACGTGGCGTATGGTGGCCCGGGACGTGGTGCATCTCAAAATCTCGGGTTCGCCGGCCGAGTCAACGCAAATCCGCACCGCCGAGGGATGTAGGGCCCAGATGGCAGCCTCTCTGGCATTGTTTTTTTTCTACATCGCGCCATCTCGTTCAATCGAGCCGTTTACGATGCAGGATCATGGGTCCCGCATGTCATCCTCTATGAACCAAAATTCTTTCTATTCTTGGATTTTTTTGACCCCCTGATTTCTGGCTACTTCCTTTTTCTTTTGATCCCTTGCCGCCTTGGAAACGTTGAGACCGCTGCTGCTAAATGGGACCCGCATGTCATCCTCTATGTGCAATCAACTTTCTTTTCTTGGAGTTTTTTTGGCACCTCAAATTTGGTCACTTGCCTTTTTCTTTCGATCCCCTGCCGCCTCTCAAACGGTGATACCGCTGCTGCTAAATGGGACCCGCATGTCATCCTCTATGTACTATAAAACTTTCTTTTCTTGAATTATTTTTGGCACCTCATATTTGGTCACTTACCTTTTTCTTTCGATCCCCTGCCGCCTCTCAAACGGTGATACCGCTGCTGCTAACTGGGACCCGCATGTCATCCTCAATGTACTACAAAACTTTCTTTTCCTGGATTATTTTTGGCACCTCAAATTTGGTCACTTGCCTTTTTCTTTCGATCCCCTGCCGCCTCTCAAACGGTGATACCGCTGCTGCTAACTGGGACCCGCATGTCATCCTCAATGTACTATAAAACTTTCTTTTCCTGGATTATTTTTGGCACCTCAAATTTGGTCACTTGCCTTTTTCTTTCGATCCCCTGCCGCCTCTCAAACGGTGATACCGCTGCTGCTAACTGGGACCCGCATGTCATCCTCTATGTACTATAAAACTTTCTTTTCTTGAATTATTTTTGGCACCTCATATTTGGTCACTTACCTTTTTCTTTCGATCCCCTGCCGCCTCTCAAACGGTGATACCGCTGCTGCTAAATGGGACCCGCATGTCATCCTCTATGTACTATAAAACTTTCTTTTCTTGGATTTTTTGGCACCTCATATTTCGTCACTTGACTTTTTCTTTCGATCCCCTGCTGCCTCTCAAACCGCTGCTGCTAAATGGGACCCGCATGTCATCCTCTATGTACTATAAAATTTTCTTTTCTTGGATTTTTTTGGCACCTCATATTTGGTCACTTGACTTTTTCTTTCGATCCCCTGCTGCCTCTCAAACAGTGATACCGCTGCTGCTAAATGGGACCCGCATGTCATCCTCTATGTACTATAAAACTTTCTTTTCTTGGATTTTTTTGGCACCTCATATTTGGTCACTTGACTTTTTCTTTCGATCCCCTGCTGCCTCTCAAACGGTGATACCGCTGCTGCTAAATGGGACCCGCATGTCATCCTCTATGTACTATAAAACTTTCTTTTCTTGAATTATTTTTGGCTCCTCATATTTGGGCACTTGCCTTTTTCTTTCGATCTCATGCCACGTTTGAAACGTTGAGGAACCTGCTGGCTCATGGGACCCGCATGTCATCCTCTATGTGCTATAAAAGTTTCCTTTGTTGGATTTTTTTTCACCCTCTGATTTTTGGCTTGCCTTTTTCTTTTGATCCCCTGCCCCCTTTGAAACGTTGAGTAAGCTGTTGGCTCAAGGGACCCGCATGTCATCCTCTATGTCCATCAACTTTCTTTTCTTGGATTTTTTTCACCCCCTAATTACTAGCTACTTTCTTTTTCTTTTGATCTCAAGCCGCATTACAAACATTGAGACCGCTGCTGCAAAATGGGACCCACATGTCATCCTCTATGTACAATAAATCTTGGATTATTTTTGGCTCCTGATATTTGGTCACTTGCCTTTTTCTTTCGATCTCATGCCGCCTTTGAAACGTTGAGTAAGCTGCTGGCTCATGGGTCCCGCATGTCATCCTCTACGAACAATAAAAGTTTCCTTTCTTGGAGTTATTTTTACCCCTAATTTCTGGCTATTTGCCTTTTTCTTTTGATCCCCTGCCCCCGTTGAAACGATGAGGACGCTGTTGGCAGGTCGGTCCCACATGTCATCCTCTATGAACAATAAAAGTTTCCTTTGGTGGATTTATTTTTGACCCCTAATTAATTTCTGGCTATTTCCTTTATTTTTCTTTTGATCCCCTGCCGCCTTGGAATTGTTGAGAATGCTGCTGCCTCATTTTTCTTTTGGTCCTGTGCCGCCTTGGAAACGTTGAGACCGCTGCTACAAAATGGGACCCGCATGTCATCCTCTATGTACAATAAAGTTTCTTTTCTTGGATTATTTTTGGCTCCTGATATTATGTCACTTGCCTTTTTCTTTCGATCTCATGCCGACTTTGAAACGTTGAGGATGCTGCTGCCTCATGGGTCCCGCATGTCATCCTCTCAGAACGATAAATGTTTTCTTTTCTTGTATTTTTTTACCAACTGATTTTTGGCTTTTTTTATTTTCGATCCCCTGCCGCCTTTGAAACGTTGACTCCGCTGCTGGCTCATGGGTCCCCGATGTCAGCCTCCCCGTACAAGAAACATGTGATATTTTATTTTGCAGACAATAAACGTTGTATTTCGCTCTGAGCTATTGCAAACGGATAAATTAAATCTTTATATCTACATAAACAAACTTATATGTTGAATCTCCTTGTTTTTTGTTTTTGCGAAGCATAGGACTTTCCTGTTTTTTTTTTGAGAAAAATCCGACCTTTCCTGTTTTGGAGTGGGCTGAAATTGTACGAGTCAAAAGGCCCAGCAGTATAGTTCGAAGGCCCAGATGTCCAGATACAGCCCAATTAAAATCTTTCTTTTCTTGGATTTTTTTCACACCCTGATTTCTGGCTTTCATTTTTCTTTCGGTCCTGTGCCGCCTTGGAAGCGTTGAGACCGCTGCTACAAAATGGGACCCGCATGTCATCCTCTATGTACAATAAAGTTTCTTTTCTTGGATTATTTTTGGCTCCTGATATTATGTCACTTGACTTTTTCTTTCAATCTCATGCCGACTTTGAAACGTTGAGGAAGCTGCTGGCTCATGGGTCCCGCATGTCATCCTCTATGAACAATAAAAGTTTTCTTTGTTGGATTTATTTTTTTCCCCTAATTTCTGGCTATTTGTCTTTTTCTTTTGATCCCCTGCCCCCTTTGAAACGATGACGACGCAGCTGGCAAGTCGGTCCCACATGTCATCCTCTATGAACAATAAAAGTTTCCTTTGATGGATTTATTTTTTACCCTAATTAATTTCTGGCTATTTCCTTTTTTATTTTGATCCCCTGCCGCCTTGAAATAGTTGAGGATGCTGCTGCCTCATGGGTCCCGCATGTCATACTCTCAGAAAGGTAAATGTTTCTTTTCTTGAATTTGTTTACCAACTGATTTTTGGCTTATTTTTTCTTTCGATCTCCTGCCACCTTTAAAACGTTGACGACGCTGCTGGCTCATGGGTCCCCAATGTCAGCCTCCCCATACTGCAAATCCTCTTTCTGCAAAGGTTGTATTTCTAGATAGATAAGGTGGATTCGAATCTGCCATGGTTCAGGCAGCTCAGGTAAGCCTTCTTGCACTAATTAATGGAAGTAGTGTATCGCAAGGTCAAGACATGTGGCTCGGTGTAATGAATCTATATGAATCATGTTGTGGGTTCAATCTGATAGTTCTCTAACAGGTCAGCCAAAATAGAAATTAAGTTTTTTTCTAAAAGGGAAATGCAAATTAAGATGAACACAAACATTAGTTATCATAATAGCTGATCATACATACATACTTGCTAAGAGCAAAAGCTTGCCAGAGTTTTACCACCCATACAATTAATTAGCAGTTCAGATAAGATAACCTTATATAAGTATAACTACAAATGCATTTGCTAAGGGCTCATGGGACAACAGAACTAGACAACCGCGAACTTTATGACCAGCATGTCACAGCGGCATCGAAAGATCTTGACCTTCAACTTTGATCCAATGCGAAGTTTGGCACCGTCAATGAACTTTTTCCACCTGGAAGTAACAGCCAAGCGGCCATCTGTGGGACTGACAGAGTACCGTCCCTCCACGGTGAGACCTTCACTCTCCATGACGAGGGATATCTTGCCCCTTCGGCCAGCATTGAGATCCTTGGAGATACTTTTAGGCAATTTCTGATTCAAAGCAAGAGATACCACCAAAAATTAGTCAATGGCACCAATGCACTGAACCATGTGAGACTTTGAGCAGAGAAGACATCAAGATAAGAGCAGTTATGCTGTCATATACTCACGAACATAGCCTTCAGATGCGTCCTGGTCACCACACGGGTGGCCACAGCAATGAGCTGAGACCTCGGTGATCTGGCTGGGGCAGGTGCATGAGCCTGGGCTGGTACACGAGCTGGTGCTGATGCAGGAGACTGCTGGGCAGGTGCAGTAAACGGTGCCTCTAGAGGAACCGGTGCTGATGCAGGAGACTGTTGGGCAGGTGCAGTAAACGGTGCAGCTAGAGGAACCAGTGCTGATGCAGGAGCCTGCTGGGCATGTGTAGTATATGGGGCCTCTACAGGAACCAATGCTGATGTAGGGGACTGCTGGGTAGATGCAGTAAACGGAGCTGGTACAGGAACCGGTGCTGATGCAGGAGAGTGGGAAGCCGGTGCCGGTGCTGGTGTGGTTGCCCTTTGTGACATCCGCTCCTGTTCCGTCAGGGGATCTGCAGCTTTGATCATGTTAAACCCAGCAAGCTAGAACAGAGGGAATGGTTTAGAACAACTGCTCAGAATGCAGTTATCAAAAGATATGAGTAGAAAAAAGTTACATATTATATATTTGGAAGTGTCTCCAACTCTGTAAGCAGTTACGTATATCTGCCCGTTTGAGTTTCTGATCCTCAGCTCGTCGCCCTTCTTCAGACCGTAGTCAAAAGCAAACTTTCTCCAATCATGTCCATACAAATATGTGATGGCCTGCGTCTTGTAGACATACACCTCATAGACCGTGTAGGTGTTCATCAATTTGCCATTGCCATGCATAGTGAAAGATCCTTCATGCGGACACATCTGGTTAATCATTGGACGAAGTTCACAAGGTACAGTCTGCATGTGAAAATTGATACAAATGTAAGAAGCAGGAAGACTAAAAACAAGACTTTACTATATGCCAATTCATGCTAAACCACTGAGAATACATACCTGTAACTCTGTGAAGGAGCTACTAGAAAGGTAGATAGAGCCATAGGAGGTGTTATATGCGGGGTATGTACATGGGCCCGCCATATTCCCGCAAGCTCGGCATCGGGATGGTGAAGGAAACATGGGAGGTACTACTGGTGCGTAGCGCTGAACGTAAGTGGAAGAATTAGGTTGTGTAAAGTGCATAGTTCAGAGCAATGCAAATGTTGACAAGCAAGTGCATAACACTATGTTACAAACTGAACAGTGAAAAATTAGTGTATGATGAATATAAGCATGCTAATTTGGTGTTTCCGAATTCCAAAAAGCATTAGACAGAGCCAGTGATAATATCAGACATAAATCATGGCATGTATATGTGGCTTAAGAAAATATACCCGAACCCTTGGATGGTTACGGCCCGGCTGATCCTTGGACTTGAGCTTATATAAGCATCCAGAAGGTGGGGCTGACAGTAACTTGGTGGCAGCCTCTGCAGATGCCTCATCAGCAGCAGTTGCAATCCTTTTGACCAATGAAGGCTTAGCAGTTTCAGTCTGCATATAAAAATTGAAGAGCAACAGACATCAGCAGTGATATATAAAATGAATCTATGAGACACTGATGCATATAGTGCTGGATGTAAGTGGAAGAATAGGTGTGTGTGTTTCTGAACTATTGGTAAGCATTAGACAAAGCCGGCAATAAACAGACAAAAATCAAATCATGTATGAGGATTAAGAAAATATACCTGCTTACTGAAAAGGGTACCACCCAGCTGGCCCGTGGCCTTGTGCTTGAGGAGGTTTTCAGAAGATGGTGGCAGCACCATCGTCTTCACAGCAGCCTCATCAGGATCATTTTTTATCCATTTGAGTAGAGGAACAGAAGTTTCATCCTGCATATGAATAGCAACAGAACTCATCATTGATATTTAATAAATCTATGAGATAGACTGATGCAAATAGTGCGGGGTGTAAGTGGAAGAATAGGGTTGTGCATAGAGAACAGTTGACAACAATGCAAATGATTACAAAAGAAGCCAATGGAAATCAACAGTTTATATACTGGATGAGACAGACTGAAAAGTGAAAAATTAGTGTATGATGATTGTAAGCAAACGCAGTGTTTCTGAACTTTTGGTAAGCATTAGACAAAGCCAACAGTAATTAAACAGATAATAATGAAATCATGTATGTGGATTAAGAAAATATACCAGATTCATTAAAAGGTCACCACCCAGCTGGCCCATGGCCTCGTGCTTGTAGAGGTTTTCGGAAGATGGTGCCGGCACCATCGTCCTCACAGCAGCCTCATTAGCCCCATTTTGCATCCACTTGAGTAAAGGCGCAGCAGTTTCAGCCTGCATAAGAATGGGAACAGATCTCAGCAGTGATATTGAATGACTCTGAGACAGACTGATGCATATAGTGCTAGATGTAAGTGGAAGGGTATGGCCGTGTATGGACAACAGTTCACAACAATGCAAGGGTGTGTTCGGTTCTGAAACAGCGTGGAATGGAATGGAATGGTTCCATTTCAGAGGAATGGAATGGTTACATTTTTGTTCGGTTGGGAAAAATGGAGAGCAGAAGAGATCGAGGTTAAACTAACCAATTGTCTCAAAATTGTAATTAACAATTGCAAATGACATTTTAATCTCAAAGTCGTAATTAACAGCGCCTAATGGTGCTCTTTTAATCTAAAAATCGAAATTAACATCATTTTATGTTGGGTTAGGGGAACTGGAGTAGATGAACATTACTGTATGATGATTGTAAGCAAACGAATTTGGTGTTTCTAAACTTTTGGCTTCGAGATCTTATGGGTTTCAACTCTAGCCTACCCCAACTTGTTTGGGACTGAAAGGCTTGGTTGTTGTTGTTGTTGTTGTAAACTTTTGGCAAGCATAGAAAAAACCGACAATAAACAGAGAAAAATCAAGGCATGTTTTGTGGATTAAGAAAATATACCATATTCATTAAAAGATCACCACCCAGCTGGTGCGTGGCCTTGTGCTTGTAGAGGCATTTAGAAGATGGGGGCGGCATCAACATACTGGCAGCCTGATCAGCCGCAGTTTTGATCTTCCTTTTGAGTAAAGGCCCTAAAGTTTCAGTCTGCATATGAATAGCAAAACAAAAGGCAGACCTCAGCAGTGATATTGAATTACTGTATGAGATAGACTGATGCATATAGTGGATGCTCTTAGCCTTTTGCAGCGTGAACACTAGCTATGGACAGACAAAAAAACTAGTTAACTCAGCTTTGTCTAGATATGAATGTACTACCACCATCCAAAAGCTTAAGCCTTATTTATTTTTGAGAAATCAAAACAAGCAAAGTTTGACCAAAATTTTAGAACATTCTATCAACAAATATAATACTGTGTAGATACCGTAGGAAAATATATTTTATTATCTATTTAATGATATTAATTTTGTATTTTGCATGTTACTGATTTTTGGTAAAAGCTTAGTCAAACATGGTATAGTTTGACTTTCTAAAAATAATATAAGCCCAAAGCTTTGGGATGGAGGCAGTAGTATCTAGAGCTAAAACACATCTAGATACATCCGTATCTACAGATAGTTGAGTCAATTAATTTGGATCTGAGGGAGTATCAGATTCAGACTACATCATGGTAAGTTGGTTAAAAAAATTACCCCTGGGCGGTCCCTGCCCAGCTCGGCAGTGGCATTTCGCTTCTTGTGCTGCAGATCGGGCCATGCTCCTGCAGCAGGTGGGGCGCTATTCTCGTTCCCCATAGCCTCAGCACGGAACCTGGAGGTACCAACCTGATACAGAGAATATAGAGCATGGTGTCACAGAGGCTTTACGCACAAACAGCTGAAGACATGTGCTACTTTAAGCATATTCCAGAACAGGAACAGATTGAGGATGCAGAGACCAGAGAGACACTTAAAAGGTAAAGAGTGGATAAGCAAACGGAGTACCTGCTTCGCGGGGCTGGGGACGCAGCTCAGGCTCAGCCAACTGCCCACATGCGTGGTGGCCTTACGCTCCATTGCCCCCACCGCCGAGGTCTTGCCTTTCCTGTACAAGCTGACAAAAGATACAGTGAGGATCAGCAGAAACTACAAAGGTTGCAAATGTCGACAAATAAAGGAAGAACACCCCAATCCAAGCAAAGGTAGCCCCCGCCCCCCACCCCCATCAATCACTCCCAGCTCGAGGGTGACCAGAAAGACACCCCTTCGCCCAGAATAGGAAAGAGATGCGCAAGATATCGAGGAGAGGAAAAAAGAACCGATCTCGAGAAAGGAGAGAACATTACTAGTCCTACCTAATCCGCTTGGGCTAGATGCAGCTTGCCCCTCCAAGCTGGATGCCTGGACGGTGGAGGCGAAAGGAGGGGATCGAGCTAGCGGCTTGCATCCGTCGGCAATCGGCACTCGATCGGGAGAGAAGGGGTGCTACATAAAGGGGAGGGGTAACATATTTTATTACACAGTGAACTTACTGATGTGACTAGTCATTACATGTCTCACTGAAACTAGGGCCCATAGTGTGGCACCCCAAATTTACTTGAAGCTGCCCGGCGGGACGCATTGGCGCGTCAAGAAACCCCCGAATTGTAGCGGGGAAATGAAACATTTCACAAAAATTCGAAATTCAAGCACACCGCCACGCGCCAAGCACGCGGCTGTTCCTTCCTCTTCCTCGGTTCCTCCTCCCCTATCCGAAAAAACCCCAAATCCCAAGCTCAAACCAAAAAAAAAACAAAAACAAATCCCCTGGCCGCCATGCATGTCCTCGTTAACCCGCTGGAGATCGTTCCCGGACGATGCGGACCACCCGCCCTGAGATCCAGAATTCCGTCCACCTCGAGGCACTGCGTGCTGTCTCGCAGCAGCGGCTTGAGGGCGCTGAAGAGGAAGTTCCGCCGGAAAGTGCTCATGGCAACCGTGCAAGCTCACCGGCGTGCTGTATCCCGAGAGGAACTGGTCAAAGCTTTGCTATTCGCCACACACAAAAAATTGCGGGCCAAGATCTGGTCAAAGCTTCGTCGATGGCTTGCCGCGAGAGGCTTGGAGTCCAGAGTCAATAAACTAGCTGCTCGAGGACTTGGGCGGTTTACACGGATTCATATTAACTGACTCAAGTTTGTTAGTCTAGTTAACAAATGCATCTAGATACATCCATATCTAGACAGAATTGAGTCCATTAATATGAATCAGAGGGGAGTACCTGAAAGTGTTTCATGCTACCAACTAATGCGCTGGCAGGAATCGCTGTAGAAGTAATTGTGCTACTACTTGTACGATGAACTGATTGTGTGGGTGTCGAATTTTGCAACGCGATCATCCACTGAATGCTTAATCTAGCGCCAAAGGCGTACAAATCATAACATACTACAGCACCAGAACATAAGAGTACGAATCATAAAGTAGCTCAACATTTTGCATCAGGGCTGGGTGGTCCTGAGACTACCGGGACGCCCCTGATGATCTCCGGGTGTGCATCCTCTTCAACGCAAAGCTGTGTACTCGGTCCACGGCCTCCTTCTGTAGGCTGGATAATCTCAGGTGCAGGACCTTCGTCTATGAGAGGCTCGTCATCAGTACCATCCACAGGTGCATCAGGGCTGGGTGGTCTTGAGACTACCCGGACGCCCGTGATGATCTCCGGGCGTGCATCCACTTCAACGCAAAGCTGTGTACTCGGTCCACGGCCTCCTTCTGTAGGCTGGATAATCTCAGGTGCAGGACCTTCGTCTATGAAAGGCTCGTCATCAGTACCATCCACAGGTGCATCAAACTGAGATTCATCTTCAAATCTCCCATCAAACTGAGAGACCTCTTTAACTCTATGCTTCTGCAATTAGTACATCAACCGATTAGACAAACATCTAAGGGATGCAACCTGAACAAATGCCGTTTTACATATTTACCTTCTCATCTGGCACAGCACATGTCCCAGAGCTGAAACCCGTTTCCTGAAGCAAGCGCTTTTTCTCTCCTTCCCGTCCATCCATCTGCAACAAGTTAAATTTGAGTACAGAACCTTGCACAGCAATGCAAACTATTGATTGAAACAGCGGCAGCATCAATATAAATAATTAACTACATATGCCAGCACACATACAGTGTGAGCAAGATCTGCTTCTCCTGCTAAAGGATCATTATATGGTTCACCATGCTAAACCCGCCTAACATATGTGCGGTCCATCCCAAAAATGTGTAAATGATCTGCCACTACAGGGTGAGGCCTCTTCTCACCATTCATACATGTGCAGCGCGGGCAATACACGTCCAGGTTGTGACCATCATGAGCTCTAATAAACCCCATAAAGGGTTGAACACCATTTATATATGAAGGGGAACATAAGTGTCCATGCAGTTTCCAAGTTCTGTCCATCTGTTTAATTATGAGATACAGTGGTTGGTGATTAATTTAAGGCGAAGTAGGAAATGTATATCCATCGAGTACAAAACTATACTACATGATTATGCATTTCAGCAATCATGTCGAGTACAAAACAAAAAATGCCCATCGACATTTTAGCAAACAGATCGTGTACAAAACTCTGCCATGGCATTTCAGCAAATTAACGGATCGAGTGCAGAACTGACTCTATATGCCCACGCAAATGAACAAATTGATCGATGACAAATCGAGCGGAAAACTATAAAGTGCCAATTAGTTCGAGCATACTGACGAATTTTTTTAGCAGCATCAAGAAAATATAAATCGTTAGGCTGTCTTGCCCGATACATGATTGAGCTAGAGATAGCAGCCCTACCGTGGATCAACTTGACCGCCGGTGCGTCTCGAGAAGAACGACGGGGAGGAGAAGCTTCTTCTTCGCACGGACGGGACGGGGAGGGGAAGCTCTTCGCACGGACGGGGATAAGTTGTGTACGGGTGGGTGGGGGGTCATGCGGCCGGGCCGCCGGGGTGATAATTAAGGTTGGTAGGTGGCGTTTAATGGAGTTGCGTGTGTAATTTGCCGTGCACAAGGTTGAGGAATAGGCGGTTCCCTTTGCCGCGCGCACAATTCAAACTATCCCGCCCATGTAGTTTAAATTCGCCATATTTTCGTTAAATCGACATAAAGTCATGTGAGTGGGGGAAAATTAGCAAAGTTGCTTGAAAAATAGTAAAACTCTGGAATTATCCTTTAAATATGCTCTACTTCGTGTGAAAATCGGGGTGTGGAAGCATGTTGAGCTGTTTTATTTGTACTTTCTTCATTAAAACTCCCATTTTATGCACTTTGGATGGAAAGAAATCATTTGTACATAAATTTTGACAACGCCATTTGCAAACACTAATTGTTTACATGCCAAGATGCACCCATCCACCAAATATATATGTGGCAAAAGTTTATCACAATCTAGCAGATATGCATAATTAGTGAGGGACCCCTTTTGATTTTGTGCAATTTCCACTAATTAGGTAGAGATCGAGAAGGGTTAATTAATTAGGCCATGTTAGGGGTTATGTGTTTTAATAGGTTGTGTGGATTCAAATACAACTTCTTTATTTGTGTGCTATGATTAATCAAAACTAGATCGATCGACTGCGCACACATTATTAGAGGCGCATGCCTTTGCGCACAAAGTGCATGTGTGTGTTGTTGGCCACCAACGAGAGAGAGAGAGAGAGAGAGAGAGAGAGAGAGAGAGATAGAGGTAGAGAGAGCTACATACGAGAGAGCGATTGAAATCCCCAAATTAAACACATATATATGCATGGCACATTTAATTTAATTAGAGGACCGCGAGGCACCCCTGGCCTGCTTGATGCATAATTAAGTGTCATTGGCCTATATATATAGGGTTTAATTAGGGTTTAGGGTTTAGGGTTAGGAGGTTAGGGTTTAGGGTTTAATGTTTATGGTGTTTAGGGTTTAGGGATTAGGGATTAGGGTTTATTTAGGGTTTAAGGTTTAGGGATCATCGATCGAGTGCGCACACACACATTATTAGAGGCACACGCGCCTTTGCGCATAAAGTGCATGCGTATATGTGTGTGTTTTTTGGCCACCAACGACATATAGATGATCGAGAGAGAGAGATTGAAATCCCCCAAGAATATGTTCAAATATATATTAAAATATATGCACGAATTAATGCATGCATGGTAGGCCATGCATGCACACTAATTATATATATATTATGAGGAAACTTAATCAAATGTGTTTTCATTCGAGAGAACTTGTCAAAATTCAAGTTAATTAATTTATCATCGATAATTATATAATTAATTAATGAATCTCAGGGAGATGTTATACAACATATGATCGATATATAGGCCATGTATATATTAATTGGTTTTAATCTACCGTTTTTGCTAGCTAGCTGCATGCTATATATAGAGCATGTTTTTATTAGATCGGGTTATAGCTAGTATAGTTTAGGGTTATGTGTTTTAATTAACTAGGGTTTGATTAGCTAGGGGTTAGTTATATATATATGGTTTAGGGTTAATGCATGTCACATTTAATTTAACTAGAGGACCGCGAGGCACCCCTGGCCTGCTTGATGCACAATTAAGTGTCGTTGGCCTATATATATAGGGTTTAATTAGGGTTTAGGGTTAGCTAGCTGGGTTTAGGGTTTAGTGTTTTGGGTGTTTAGCTAGGGTCTAGGGTTTAGGGTTTAGTGTTTACTGTGTTTAGAGGGTCTAGGGTTTAGTGTTTAGGGTGTTTAGGGTCTAGGGTTTAGGGTCTAGTGTTTAGGGTCTATGGTTTAGGGTTTAATTAGTGTTTAGGGTGTTTAGGGTTTAGGGTTTAGTGTTTACGGTGTTTAGGGTCTAGGGTTTAGGGTTTAGTGTTTAGGGTCTAGGGTTTAGGGTTTAATTAGTGTTTAGGGTGTTTATAGGGTTTAGGGTTTAGGGTTTAGGGTTTTAGGGTTTAGGGTTTAGGGTTTAGGGTTTATGGTTTAGGGTTTACGGTGTTTAGGGTCTAGGGTTTAGGGTTTAGTACGTGTTTAGGGTGTTTAGGGTCTAGGGTTTAGTGTGTTTAGGGTGTTTAGGGTTTAGGGGATTAGGGATTAGGGTTTTAGGGTTGTTTAAGGTTTAGGGATCATCGATCGAGTGCGCACACACACATTATTAGAGGCACACGCGCCTTTGCGCATAAAGTGCATGCGTATATGTGTGTGTTTTTTGGCCACCAACGACATATAGATGATCGAGAGAGAGAGATTGAAATCCCCCAAGAATATGTTCAAATATATATTAAAATATATGCACGAATTAATGCATGCATGGTAGGCCATGCATGCACACTAATTATATATATATTATGAGGAAACTTAATCAAATGTGTTTTCATTCGAGAGAACTTGTCAAAATTCAAGTTAATTAATTTATCATCGATAATTATATAATTAATTAATGAATCTCAGGGAGATGTTATACAACATATGATCGATATATAGGCCATGTATATATTAATTGGTTTTAATCTACCGTTTTTGCTAGCTAGCTGCATGCTATATATAGAGCATGTTTTTATTAGATCGGGTTATAGCTAGTATAGTTTAGGGTTATGTGTTTTAATTAACTAGGGTTTGATTAGCTAGGGGTTAGTTATATATATATGGTTTAGGGTTAATGCATGTCACATTTAATTTAACTAGAGGACCGCGAGGCACCCCTGGCCTGCTTGATGCACAATTAAGTGTCGTTGGCCTATATATATAGGGTTTAATTAGGGTTTAGGGTTAGCTAGCTGGGTTTAGGGTTTAGTGTTTTGGGTGTTTAGCTAGGGTCTAGGGTTTAGGGTTTAGTGTTTACTGTGTTTAGAGGGTCTAGGGTTTAGTGTTTAGGGTGTTTAGGGTCTAGGGTTTAGGGTCTAGTGTTTAGGGTCTATGGTTTAGGGTTTAATTAGTGTTTAGGGTGTTTAGGGTTTAGGGTTTAGTGTTTACGGTGTTTAGGGTCTAGGGTTTAGGGTTTAGTGTTTAGGGTCTAGGGTTTAGGTTTTAATTAGTGTTTAGGGTGTTTATAGGGTTTAGGGTTTAGTGTTTAGGGTTTAGGGTTTTAGGGTTTAGGGTTTAGGGTTTAGGGTTTAGGGTTTATGGTTTAGGGTTTACGGTGTTTAGGGTCTAGGGTTTAGGGTTTAGTGTTTAGGGTGTTTAGGGTCTAGGGTTTAGTGTGTTTAGGGTGTTTAGGGTTTAGGGGATTAGGGATTAGGGTTTTAGGGTTGTTTAAGGTTTAGGGATCATCGATCGAGTGCGCACACACATTATTAGAGGCACCCGCGCCTTTACGCATCAAGTGCATGCGTATATATGTGTGTTTTTTGGGCCACCAACGATATATAGATGATCGAGAGAGAGAGATCGATTGAAATCCCCAAGAATATGTTCAAATATACATTAAAATATATGCACGAATGCATTGTAGGCCATGCATGCACACTAATTATATATATATTATGAGGCAACTTAATCAAATGTGTTTTCATTCGAGAGAACTTGTCAAAGTTCAAGTTAATTAATTTATCACGATAATTATATAATTAATTAATGATTCTCAGGGATATGTTATACAACATGATCGATATAGGCCATGTATATTTTAATTGGTGTTAATCTACGGTTTGCTAGCTAGCTGCTATATATAGAGCATGTTTTTATTAGATCGGGTTATAGCTAGCTAGTATAGTTTAGGGTTATGTGTGTTAATTAAGTAGGGTTGATTAGCTAGGGTTAGTTACATATATATGGTTTAGGGTTAATGCATGGCACATTTAATTTTATTAGAGGATCACGAGGCACCCATGACCCACTCGATCGATGCACAATTAAGTGTCGTTGGCCTATACATAGGGTTTAATTGGGGTTTAGGATTAGCTAGGGTTTAGGGTTAGGGTTAGGGTACGTTTAGGGTCTAGGGTTTAGGGTTTAGTGTTTAGGGTTTAGGGATTAGGGATTTAAGGTTTTAGGGTTGTTTAAGGTTTAGGGATCATCGATCGAGTGCGCACACACATTATTAGAGGCACCCGCGCCTTTACGCATAAATTGCATGCATATATATGTGTGTTTTTTGGGCCACCAACGATATATAGATGATCGAGAGAGAGAGATCGATTGAAATCCCCAAGAATATGTTCAAATATACATTAAAATATATGCACGAATGCATTGTAGGCCATGCATGCACACTAATTATATATATATTATGAGGCAACTTAATCAAATGTGTTTTCATTCGAGAGAACTTGTCAAAGTTCAAGTTAATTAATTTATCACGATAATTATATAATTAATTAATGAATCTCAGGGATATGTTATGCAACATGATCGATATAGGCCATGTATATTTTAATTGGTGTTAATCTACGGTTTGCTAGCTAGCTGCTATATATAGAGCATGTTTTTATTAGATCGGGTTATAGCTAGCTAGTATAGTTTAGGGTTATGTGTTTTAATTAAGTAGGGTTGATTAGCTAGGGTTAGTTACATATATATGGTTTAGGGTTAATGCACGGCACATTTAATTTTATTAGAGGATCACGAGGCACCCATGACCCGCTCGATCGATGCACAATTAAGTGTCGTTGGCCTATACAGAGGGTTTAATTGGGGTTTAGGATTAGCTAGGGTTTAGGGTTAGGGTTAGGGTTAGGGTTAGGGTATGTTTAGGGTCTAGGGTTTAGGGTTTAGTGTTTAGGGTGTTTAGGGTTTAGGGATTAGGGATTTAAGGTTTTAGGGTTGTTTAAGGTTTAGGGATCATCGATCGAGTGCGCACACACATTATATTATTAGAGGCACCCGCGCCTTTACGCATAAATTGCATGCATATATATGTGTGTTTTTTGGGCCACCAACGATATATAGATGATCGAGAGAGAGAGAGAGAGAGATTGAAATCCCCAAGAATATGTTCAAATATACATTAAAATATATGCACGAATGCATTGTAGGCCATGCATGCACACTAATTATATATATATATTATGAGGCAACTTAATCAAATGTGTTTTCATTCGAGAGAACTTGTCAAAGTTCAAGTTAATTAATTTATCACGATAATTATATAATTAATTAATGAATCTCAGGGATATGTTATACAACATGATCGATATAGGCCATGTATATTTTAATTGGTGTTAATCTACGGTTTGCTAGCTAGCTGCTATATATAGAGCATGTTTTTATTAGATCGGGTTATATCTAGTATAGTTTAGGGTTATGTGTTTTAATTAAGTAGGGTTGATTAGCTAGGGTTAGTTACATATATATGGTTTATGGTTAATGCATGGCACATTTAATTTTATTAGAGGATCACGAGGCACCCATGACCCGCTCGATCGATGCACAATTAAGTGTCGTTGGCCTATACATAGGGTTTAATTGGGGTTTAGGATTAGCTAGGGTTTAGGGTTAGGGTTAGGGTTAGGGTACGTTTAGGGTCTAGGGTTTAGGGTTTAGTGTTTAGGGTGTTTAGGGTTTAGGGATTAGGGATTTAGGGGTTTTAGGGTTGTTTAAGGTTTAGGGATCATCGATCGAGTGCGCACACACATTATTAGAGGCACCCGCGCCTTTACGCATAAATTGCATGCATATATATATATGTGTGTTTTTTGGCCACCAACGATATATAGATGATCGAGAGAGAGAGATTGAAATCCCCAAGAATATGTTCAAATATACATTAAAATATATGCACGAATGCATGGTAGGCCATGCATGCACACTAATTATATATATATATATTATGAGGCAACTTAATCAAATGTGTTTTCATTCGAGAGAACTTGTCAAAATTAAAGTTAATTAATTTATCACGATAATTATATAATTAATTAATGAATCTCAGGGATATGTTATACAACATGATCGATATAGGCCATGTATATATTAATTGGTGTTAATCTACGGTTTGCTAGCTAGCTGCTATATATAGAGCATGTTTTTATTAGATCGGGTTATAGCTAGTATAGTTTAGGGTTATGTGTTTTCATTAAGTAGGGTTGATTAGCTATGGTTAGTTACATATATATGGTTTAGGGTTAATGCATGGCACATTTAATTTAATTAGAGGACCGCGAGGCACCCCTGGCCTGCTTGATGCACAATTAAGTGTCGTTGGCCTATATATAGGGTTTAATTAGGGTTTAGGGTTAGGGTTAGGGTTTAGGGTCTAGGGTTTAGTGTTTAGGGTGTTTAGGGTTTAGGGATTAGGGATTAGGGTTTCAGGGTTGTATAAGGTTTAGGGATCATCGATCGAGTGCGCACACACATTATTAGAGGCACCCGCGCCTTTGCGCATAAAGTGCATGCGTATAGTTTAGGGTTATTTGTTTTAATTAAGTAGGGTTTGATCAGCTAGGGTTAGTTACATATATATGGTTTAGGGTTAATGCATGGCACATTACATATAGTTTAAATCTCAAGAATGTTTATACATGATAGGCCATATGTGCAAAGGAATTTTTTTCCTCGTGAACTTGTCAAAATTCAAGTTTATCAGTGCCAATGGAAACTAGTCCAAAAAATTACATAGAGGACCAAAAGTACTAGACAATAACTAATAGAACCTGCAACTTTACAAAAAGGACCCCAAAACATATAGAAGAAAATCAATCGAGTCCTTCTCGACCGCACATCAGATCTCTGCTCCGCATCCTTTCCAGCAACTCCGTCGCCGGGGACGCACCACTTGGGACGGTGTCGCCGGTAGTCGCCAGGACGAAGGAGAAGAAGGGCCTCAGCAACGGCATATTGGCTCTGAGAAGGGTCGCTGAAAGTCCAAGATGTGCACGGGCAAGACGGATGACGCCGTCGTATGCCCCGAGCTTGTGAACTTTAGCAGCTTGACTTCCCCATTGGCCAGATCTGAAGCACTGACCAAAGCAAGCCTCACCGTTAGCGCCATCACATTGATGGCACCAGATCGGGGTTTGGCCGGCAAGATCCGCCAGATTCACCATAGGCCAGATCTGAAGCCGATGACGAGATCCCCGACTCCATTGCGCCATTCTGCTCATGGGAAACACTGGATCTAAGCTTACAACAACACTAACTCCCTCGGATCCAAATTAGCTGACTCAACTTTGCTTATCTAAATATGGATGTATCCACACATGTTTTTACTCTAGATACATACACGTCTAAGGAAAGTTGAATCAATTAATTTAGTTCGGAGGGTGTACAATATACAGAGAGAAGTCGGCCTCGTCTCCGGCCGGCGAGGCCGCCGGAGAGAAGGGGGAGAGGAGCCGGGGGAGTGGGAGAGACTCGAGAGAGAAAGAGAAGAGGAAGAAATGAGAGCTCCCTGGGGAAGAACATTATTTTTGTCGTTCTGCTCGTACTGTAGCTTGAAACTGAAAATTTCGGCCACGCGCCAAATCATCCCGCCGCATCCATTCGAAAATCCCGTGACCAGTTTTACCCTTTTAACCCTGGTCCGGAAGCTACAACCCACCGACCATGGAGGGCTCATTCGGTAACAATGAAATATCTTGCCTAGATCCCGAACCCTCCCCACAGGCCCACACCCACCCACCAACCATTCGCCCCATTAGCTCAAAAATACTCTCACACGCCAAAGCTCTGACTCTCTACAGTACTAGATCTGCTTCGCCGCCGGCATACTCCTCCACAGCGTAGCCTTGATCGTGTTGGCTGTCCACCCACCTGATCCGCTCCCCCGCCGCCCTCGTCACCGACGGATCTGCTTCACCGCCGACCTCGCCACCGACGGATCTGCTTCACCGCCGACCTCGCCACCGACGGATCTGCTTCACCGCCGACCTCGCCACCGACTACCTCGCCGCAGCGGCTGTATCAACTTCACCGAATACCTTGCCAGCCAACCAGATCTGCTTCACTAACGCCCGCTTCTACTGAAACATGGTCGATTCATCGTCTCCCGCGTTCGCCGCCGCTGGAATGCAAGTTGCCGCCCCCGTCCACCCCGCCGCAGCTTGGTTAGTACGCTGGCCCGTTAGATCGCGGTGTTTCTTTAGCCATGTTTTGTGTAGTTATTTGCAGATCTCATATGCCGTTAACTTTCTTGATGTGTTGCTTCGCATGAAGTTTGTTTAAATGTTGTACAGTACAAAAGCATTATCCGGTCGCTACCATCCTGTTCATTCTACTGACACCTGTGTGCATCCACATATTTATAGCCTTGTACCCATTCATTTGCTGCCAACTGTTTTTGTACTGCATGCTATTGTCGCACTGCTTTTATAGTCGTGCTATGGGCATTTCCAATCTGCTTGTTCTTATACCACGTCATTAGCTCACCGCTAGCTGTTTTCTCGTGTCTGCTATTCTCACACTGCTTTTATAATCATGCTATGTGCATTTCCAATCTGCTTGCTCTTATACCTCGTCTTTAGCTTATATAGTTATTGCTGCGTGCATGTCTGGTCTTTGTATTATCGTAGACTGACTTGTCAATGTTATTTTTCCTTGGGATTGATCATGCGAACCACTTATTAGAACATCCAACATTAACAGCGGGGACGCTAGGTAAGGTTGGAATCTGAGTTCGTGGTTGGTAATTTTGGCAGTTTACTTCCGTTATTATCTATAACCTATATGCATTGTTCCTTATGCAAGAGATTAACACTTGGAACCCTGCCATAGCAATGCCATTCATGCTTTACTATGTTTCTGCCTATTTGATATGCTTGTCTTGGAGAAACTTCGAGGGTGATTTGAACCTGACATTTGGTCATTCTTAATGCCAGTTTACTTTATGTGTAAAACCTTGGCATTACCCTACTCTAAATCTGAATGTCTGAAATTCGTATCTCATGCAAAGCAACATCTAGTTGGTTTTAATTTGATATCTGGTAACTATTGGCTTATTCATTTGGCAGCTCAAGTTTTTTGTTATTTGAAACCAGCTGACTTGGTCTTAAATGTGATATCTAAACACAGATTAAGGACAATGGAGCAGGAGGATTAGCATTTCACTTGATGGCTGAACCTAAAATGATAGGCATGTTGACCACGACTAGTGCACGCAAGAGAAGGACCTGCAGTGAGCCAGTATGTGCTTAGTACATGCATCTTATCTTATCTTGTGCTTATTTCTGCTACATGCTGTTATCTGATCTCTACATTGCGTAATACATGTTTGAATAGTTAATTGTTGTAACTATGTTTACAATGTTACCAGAATGCTGTTTTAATGAAGCAGTCATCATTAGAAGATAGTCGCCAAAAAAGGATCTGTAGCGACCCTGTGCAACATTATGATGTAAGTTTGTGCTTAGTACAAGTTCCATACATGTCTTATTTATGCAACTTGTTATTATCTTATATCTACATTGCATAATAAATGTTTGCATAGTTCATCGTTTAACTCTTTTTGCATTATTATCAGAATGCAGTTGTGATGAAGCAATCTTCATTACCAGTGAGGCCCACAAAAAGTTCTGATCTTTCTTCTGATGCATCTTCTCATAGCCGTCAACCTAGACCATTTCTTTCATCAGACAGTAAATATCTCAAGGCTGTACTTTATAAAAGACATGGTATTGCTGCTTTAAGATCTGTAGCTGATATGTTGACAAAGAGTACACAAGATTCAATCAAGGCGATTGCCAAATGTCAACGTGTTATTGATGATGCTAATAGAAGTCCTCAATGATTCTATGTAATTTTTTTATTTGGGCACATTAATTGCCTTGTAATTTTCCTATTTGTTTTATTTGTGTATGTAATTGTGTGTATCATTGAAATCAGATTTTAGGCTCATGAAATTTAATGCAAGTTGACTAGTCAAACAAGTAGGGCCCTACAACAGATTGGGCCGGCCCACTTACAGTAGTGTGGGACCCACTTTCATTTTGGGCCGGCCCACTTCTTTAGTAGGCCGGCCCGGTTACACGATAATGGGCTCCACATGCTTATTGGGCCGGCCCACTTGCTCTATGGTGGTCCCACATGGTAAATGGGCCGGCCCTTTAATAGGAAGGTGGGACCCACCTGTGTTTTGACCCGGCCCACTATCTTGTTGGGCCGGCCCACTTTCTAGATGGTGGACCAAATGGGCCGGCCCACTTTCTATATGGTGGACCCCACACACCAAATGGGCCGGCCCTTTAATAGGAAGGTGGGACCCACCTTGTTTTTGGCCCGGCCCACTATCTTGTTGGGCCGGCCCACTTTCTAATGGTGGACCCCACATACCAAATGGGCGGCCCATTAACAGGAATGTGGGACCCATGTGTTTTGGCCCGCCCACTATCTTGGTGGGCGCCCATGCTATATTGTGGACCCCACATGCTAAATGGGCCGGCCCTTTAACAGGAAAGATGGGTCCCACTTTGTTTTTGGCCCGCCCACTATCTTGTTGGGCGGCCACTTGATATATGGTGGACCCCCACACTAAATGGGCGGCCCTTTAACAGGAAAGTGGGACCCTGTGTTTTGGCCCGACCCACAGCTTGTTGGGCACTTGCTATACGGTGGACCCCACACACTAAATGGGCGGCCTTTTAACAGGAAAGTGGGACCCACACGTGTTTTTGGCCCGCCCACTTCTTGGGCGGCCCAGTTGCTGTAAGGTGGACCCCACATGTTAAATGGGCCGGCCCATTTAAGTTTTTCAACATTAGAGGTTAGGCCCGGCCCACGTAACTAATGGACCAGCCCAGCTATATAGTTGACCGGTCAAACTATGTCATCTGGCCCGGCCCGCTTAAGACGTGGCAGGCCTCGTGTGGGCCTACCATCTACCACGGGGTTTCAGCCGGTTAACGCCGTTAACTGGCAGTTAACGGCGTCTGCCACGTGTCAGTTTGCATGACGTCAGCAGTCAACGGGCTCCCGAAAACACTTCCGCAACGGTCCGATTTTCCGTGGCGGAAGGGCGCCCAAGCGCGACGGACCGAAAAAATCGTCGTTGGACTTTGCCTGACGCAGTTTCGACAACAGAACCCATATCGTCGGGTTAGGCCCATAGGCGACGAAAAATACCCCTTAGCGGACGATTTTGAGACGTTGTCTATCGAATA